>OY856411.1:13172500-13865000 GCA_963693085.1 Alisma plantago-aquatica
TATTTATGTCATATACAAATTGTTTCTAAAAAATAATTTCTAATTGACAGGGCTTCTGTTGAGAAGTAATTAATGATATTGATGACCATGAGAAAGGGAAGAAACATAATGAGATGGATAGAAGGGAAATATAAATATGTATAAAGATATGGGGAAAGTATCCAAAGATGAGGGAAAAAGATGAGTATGAGGAAGAATGCAAGTGAATACCCAAATAGAAAGATGATAGTGGGAGTAGAGGTGGTGGATAAGGACAAGAACATATAATGTGGTAGGATAGAAATAGACTCATTTCCCAATTACCATAATTGGAGTTGTCTTTTTATGTGAGGTCAAGACACCTAGGAAAGAGAGGTTATCTATCACCGAGTTAACATTCTTGTTTGCTCACCTAAACAATATTAGCATTAGTTGTTGTTGGTACGTATTCTGAGGAGAAAATCAAATGATGATTGTGATATCATTTTACATAATTGATTTGATTTATAATGTATATAAGGCAATCTTCTAATTCATTCTATTTCACTCAGTTATGAGATAACGAGGAAACACAATGAATATCTAAAGAATGATATTACTCAATGACGTATGTCTTCAAGTACATGATTTGAGTAATGAGATCATACAGATGTTAAGAGTAAGTACATTCTTATTATGTCCCTAGTCAGATGTTGTTGTAGAAGGCTGATAGACAACAGTAACACTTGAGACTAAAGTGTGTGTTGGTTGATGACAGAATCACATTAGTCATGATATGTGATATCAAACCAAGCACATAGATTCTTGTTGTGAAATAGTGTATTGGACAAATCCACTTTGAGAGTGACACATGGAAACCATAAGTGGTGTTCATATTCATCTCTCATAGTGATGCTGGTGATTGTGGTTCTTAGAGATGAAGTCACTACACTCATCATATGTCGTTCGGTGTGCTTTGACATCATCCACTGAGATCTTGAAGAAGGGTTGCCATAAAGGTGATGATTGGGTGCATTGTGAATCATGGGAATGATTGTGAGTGATGTAGGTGGAAATTTTCCCACCTACTAGAGTTTGATATCTTGGCCACTTGATAAGTGATACTGAGAAAAGCATGTGCATGCACATGTTAATAGTATATGATATTGAAGTCACATATATGTCATACAGTCTTCTCTTGATTCAAGGAACATGGATTGAACATTCATAGGATAATGATTTTGTGCCTCAAGTTCATTTTAGATATCTGAGACAAAATAATTATACAATTATTGTAACACATGACATAGATTATAGGTTGAAGTTGTTCTCTAACTTTTCATTTACTTGGGTAGAACTGATGTGAGACTAGGCACCACTCTTTGCTTTAATAAATTAGTTATGGACATTCACTGCCAAAATAAATTGAAACCTACATGGTCAAACACATAGGATGTACCTAGAAGAGGAGTTTAATCATGAATGATAATTGAATTGATTACCAAAGTATTTGGGTATTCAATTTGAGCAACAAATCAACTGACTAGACTCCCCACTGATCGGTTCAAGTTTTGAACATACTGGTTGGAGTTCAGGTTGATTAGATATTGTATTGACTAAATTCTGCACGAACTGGAGTACGAACCGAGCAGTTCACCTAGTGAACAGAACAGTTTGTGGTCATGAGACAACCAGCTCATAAGGGCTAGATGCCCAATTTTTGGTGTAATTCAATTGCATCAAGGATTCGTGCTGACATCATGTTGTGCATTAATTGGATTAGAATTGTCAATTCATATGCGACAAGGAAACATGGTGAAATGACCAGTTCACTGAGCAAACTGATCTTCTCGCATGCCAACTGACTAGTATGCTTGGAGAATCGGCTGGTTCGCCACTCGTAGGTTGCAAATTTAATGAAATTTGGTCCCTTCCACTCCCACAGAGACTAGGAACCTTAACCCAAACCCCTCTTGTAAATAGAGGGGTACTGGGGGCTTCCCAAACACAACTTAATTTCCTATTACAATTGTTGTCCTCTCTGGTTGTGGTAACTAATAGAGAGCTCGAGCAAGTCCTACCCAATAAAGAGAGGGATAGAAACAGAGAACAATTGTGGGAAAGCAACTTGGTGACTAGTACACTAATGGGAGGGACAACTCCTTCCTCGTTTGTTCTAGTAGAACAACATGAGTTCTAGGTGGTCTGCATGGACTAATATAGAGGCATGGATGTTTTTGTCTGTTTCTAGGAGGACAATGCTGGCCTGTTGTCCATTATGGAGACCAGGAGCTTCTACAAACATTGTCCCAGTGCAACTAGGAGTGTTGCACTACTGCAATGAGGATTAGTCATTGGACTTGCTCCAAGATCATGTATGCCCTTGTTAAACCATCCTTTCCATTACATAGTTGTTGACGCAATCTTGTTGTTATGGGCAATAAAGATAGAAATTTTTTGTTTCCACTGCCTACTCTAATCTGTTATTTCCCTACAGTGGTATTAGAGCCATGTCAATCTACTATGTTTTGGGATTTATCGATGTGATCGAATTTAGTTTATTTCTTTTATTTATTACATATGTTGTGAATTTTTAAAATGATTAATGTGCGTATCTAATTAAAGACCACATTTGATCTCAAACTAATATATATATATATATATATATATATATGATATATTTGCAATTTACACATGTCACCCTAAAATTAGTTTATATGATGGATGTGTAGCATGGTTATGATCAATAACCCAAATATTTGTGTGTAGTTGGATGGTTTATTTTATTCTTTTTTATCTCGATTTGCATACTGAGCCTCTACCTTCTTCTTCTCAATATAAAAGTATTATTCTTTCCTACCTTTCCTACCCTCAAATGTAACTTGAGGTTTTTCATTACCATGTAATAAGTTTAATAGCAATAGGATAGTTTCTTTTCTTGCAATGAAAAATATGATGATCAACGTTAGCTGAGCCAACTAGTTCACGTGACAAGCCAATCAGATGGAGGACTGAGGAGAGCAGACCGCATGAGGAGAGAGCTGACCGGCTAGTGGTCCCAACCGACCATTTGGAGGTGTCCAGACATTGATTGGATAGGAGGCCAGACTCATTTCATATGACCAACTAACCGGACAAGAGGTGAGACGACTGGTTCAAGGGTTGAATCGATCATCCTAGATTGGCTTAAGCATATATCTACACCAACAACAGGTTAATGCTTGTGATTTAGACCTAGGTGGTTGTAATTCCTTGTGGCTCCAAGGAATTACAATAGATATGGCCATAACCATCGCTAATGTTTTAAATTTCATACTTATGTTGTGGGATATAGCATGTATACAATACATACTAGTATTTGGTGATTTGATATGTATATGTATGTATATATGTGATATATATAAAACCCCTCAATCATATATATTAAGTCTAAGATGCTTTCTATTAGCAACACACATGAAAAGCTTGATCGACTAAGTGTGAGCTCCCCAAGGGTGGTGCAATTTCTATTTCATGGAAGTGTGATGGTAATACTATGGGCCTGCTAAGAGGGGTGCATTATTATTGTGTTGGCTTTTGGGTCAAGTTTATTGAGTGTTTGTAATGAGATTAAGGACCAGAGGTGTGAAGTTGACTATGGAAAAGAGTTGTGGATATCATTTATCCAAGAATCGCATAAGATGTAATTGGCAAATATTGCCTACCTTAATGATTGATTATGGAGGTTGACGTTGGTCGGGTAATAAATGAATTATTTTGAATCTTGGCTCGTTAGAAGTTTGTTCACTGTAATCATCCAAATTGATAGTGGAGGGTTGTCAAATTGATCAAAACAATGAGAGCAATAGTAAATTTAAGAACTAATTAACATCATCAATCTCAAATCAAATCAAAATGAGTTTTTAATAAAATTGTAAATTTCTTTTATAGAATAAAATGGCAACACACAACAACAAATTTTATTTGAGACTAGTCGTTGAGAAGGACAAGTTAAATGGGAATAACTTACACAACTAGTTCAGGACACTGAGAATCATTCTCACACATGAGCGCAAACTCTATGTCTTGGAGACACTAGAGCCAGATTAACTTTTTTTTGAATGCACCTAAGTCTGACAGGGATGCTTACAAGAAGCATACTAAAGATGTCGTTGATGTCAAGTTTAAGATGTTATGCTCCATGAACTATGAGTTGCAAAGGTAGTATCATAACATGGATGTTATTGATATGGTCACACGTCTCAAGAACATGTTCCAAGATCAGGCAAGACAAGAGAGATATGATGTCTCCAAGGCACTGTTCAAGTATTACATGGTAAAAGGAGATCGAGTTGGTCCTCATGTGCTCAAGCTCATTGGCTATGTGGAGAGCCTGTCTAGATTGGGATTCCCCTTGGGTCAAGAGTTGGCCACTTATGTGATTATACACTCTCTACTAGAGTCATAGAGTCAATTTTTCATGAACTACAACATGAATGACTTTGGTAAGCCATTGACAGAGTTATTAGGCATGTTGAGAACAACTGAGGCACAAATGAAGAAAGACAAGACCAAGTATGTGATGATGATCAGCAAGACAAAGGGAAAGTCTAAAGGAAAAGGCAAAACAAAGAGCAGTTCTAAATTTGTCCAGAAGTGTAACTCTTCAACACTAAAGGAAAAAGGAGGAGTAAAGAAGGGAGGCAATTTTGACCACTGTCACCAACCAAGACACTCGAAAAGGAATTTCCCTATCTTCCTAGAGAAATTAAAGAAGAAGAAGGAATGGGAAGAGACCTTTACTTCAAGAATAAATATTATAAGATAAATTTGATTACTTCTTCATCTTGGTATGTGATATCGGATGTAGATTGGACATATGTTGATGTGCAAAATCTGATAATAAGTAAAGCATTTACAAAAGGGAAAGGATGGACTATGTGAAGCAAGAGTTGTTGTAGCTTTAGTCTACATTTAGAATTTATATTATCCCATTGGGCATGTAATAGAGTTAGATGGACTACTATTTCAATTATGCCAATATAGAGATATTTTACTTTATGCATCTTATATGACAAGGATGATAATGAATAAAGATTTGTTAATGGTTCTATTTCAAGGATGTGATGTTGTATGGCAACGCCTCAAACATCTGTTGATCTTTATATGAAAGGATCGAAAGATGAATATTTATAATGTAAAATACCAAAAGATTATAAATCTATAACTCAAACAATCAGTATCTATAGTATTGTCATCTAGAGAACATTTATGCAAAATGCATTTCTAGAATCCATATTGATGTTTATCTAGACTCTTTTGGTTATTGAACCAACACGAGACATGCAAGTCTCATTTATGTGCAACATGACAAATCACCTCACTAGGTGTAGTGGATAGTCAAAACATTCTATTAAGCCTTATACATGTTGATGTATGAAAATGTTATACTTAACATTCTATTGCAATGAAGTATAACTTTGATAAAAGTATTAAGAAACCTTTATATGATTAAATTTTGAAATAATTAACATCAAGAGTTTGAGGACCTTCGAGAGAGGACTTTTATAGTGTTCACAAGTCAAATTCACCTAAAACATGATGATGCATCAGAAAGAAGGAATTACATCCTGATGGATCATGATGTAATTATCATTTAATCTAATCTTGTATTATCCTCATGGATATATACTTTACACTAAAACAATGTTCCGTCTTTAATAGTTTAAAAGACATCATATGAGATATGATATGGGAATATCCCGATATGTCTTAAAGGATTGAAACTTATATAAAGAAAGTAGTTTCTTGAAAAGTTTATCCACAAAATCATGATTGTTGAATGCTACTTTAATCCTAGTCCGGAAACAAAATGTTTGTTTCTAGGATAACTAAGTTCCAAAAGAATTAGTGGGAGTAAAAGTAGAACTCAAAAGGTTTGAGGTAACAAGGAGCTACAATGGGAACAACTGGGAATCATAAATTGTTGTGGAATATTAAGTTCCTTATGTAATACAGAACAAGATAGTTATAGTAGAACACATCTAAGATAGAAGGATTGTGAATCCAATAACTCAGATGGGTTGGTAATAAGCATATAAACCAGAAGCTATTGAGGACCAGAATCTGAGAAGTAGCTTATAGCTATTATGAAGTCCATGTACACTAACAAGGTATGAACTTGGTAGTACCACCTATAGGGGTAAAACCCAAAGGGTGCAGTTGGGTTTTCATTGGAAAGACCGACATGGATAACCTAAAAGGCTAGATTGGTTGAAAAGATTTTCAAATTAGTTCAAATTGTTGAACATGAAGAAATTCCTTCACCAATTGTCATACTTGTTGTTGCAACTAGTATAGACTATGAGATTAGGCATATGAAGCTTGAAACCACATTACTGTAAAAGGAATATATGAAAGGATGTGTACATGACACATCCTAAAGTTTTTATAAGTTCATTTATCCAAGAAAATCCTATAAGCTACAAAGTTCAATCTAGCAATTGAAACAAGCAACTCAGAGATGGGATCTTTTGACTTGACAATATAGTCAAAGAGTTTGACTTGAATCAGGATAAAAGATGAAATCCATGATTACAAAAGATTTATTAGGAGCATATATGAATATTCCTCTCATTAATGGGGAATAACATCTCAACACTTTGAGTATTGAGACGTATCATGTAAAAACACCTTCAACAATGTAGGATTATGTGAAACATTCTATGTGATAGGAATTGAGATCTATAGAGATAGTTCTGCAAAGTTTGATGAACTATATAAGAAAACATACAATAGCAAGGTGTTGAAAGAGTTCATCATGATGATTCAATGAGAGAGAATTTGACATGATACATGGGATTAGTATCTCAAGAACCCTATGTTCTAATGTTTATGAAGAATGGAAAAACATGAGTAACATGCCATATGAACCAACATAATGGATCTATCATGTATTCTGTATAAATGTACTCATCCCATAATCTTGTATGTATTGGACATGACAAGATGATGTTAGTTTCCAATAAGGTCATTGGAATGTCACTAAAAGATATCCATTATTACTCGAGAAGCACTAAAGGATTAGTTTCTAGATAATACCAACAAGGAAGAGTTGGGTATAAGGGGTTACATCAATGCAAGCTTCCGAAATGACAAAAGTCATCGCAATATAAAATGTGTTAATTTTAATAAAAGGTTCTGAGTTGGAAGGGTTCTAAACTATAGACCATTAATTCAATACTACAATAGAAGTCGAGTATACATGTGTTATGAACACTGGAGTGGGTACTATATGGATCTAGAAGTTCATATGTATGAATTTAAAGATGTTCCAACCATTGATGACATAGTAGAGATATTGTGACAACAATGGAGCTATCAGTTAGGGAAGGAATATTAAATAACATTTTAACATAGTTCCATCTCATAAGAAATATCATATAATGAAGAGATGTAAAACATACAACATACAGACTAAAAGCAAAGTGTTGATAACTGTTGGATTAGCACTTGCGTAGTAGAAGCAGGTTGGACATGTTTAGATCTCTAAGAATAAAATTCGTGGGTGATCGACTCTAAGTGCAAGTGTGAGTGTGTTAATATGTATGCCCAGAGAGCCAATCATACGATGGTTATGATGGCATATTATATATATATATATATATATATATATATATATATATAGAGAGAGAGAGAGAGAGAGAGAGAGAGAGTCAGGCTAGTGTAAACTCGAGTGTACCAGAGGCACCGTACACCTCAGTCATTTTTGAAGATGCAATAAATTTTTGAAAAATATAAACCGTTGATCTTCTTAATTATCATAAGAACATACTATATAATAAATTTTAGCTCATTTGGACACTTATAGGTTGTGCATCTAAAGGAGGTAAAAATCATATATTTCAAATTAGTTTTGTTCGTCAATTTTGTTGTCTTTGGATGAGTGACTTACACTCATCCAAATGAGTTCAATTTTTGTATGTGACCTATTATTATTGTAACCATGAAGATCAATGGATTATATTTTGAAAAAACGTGATCTAGATAGATAAACACCATTGGGGTGTATGGTGTGATCTATACACTCGAGTGTATTCTAGCCTGACTCTCTCTCTCTCTCTATATATATATATATATATATATATATATATATATAGAGAGAGAGAGAGAGAGAGAGAGAGAGAGATTGTTTTTAATACCCACACGGGTATCCTAGCGATGTTACCCATTTCTAAAATCACATAGATTGTAAATACAGACTTAATATCATCCACGCCAGCAGCGGAAAGGGATGGACCCAAGGCGAGGAGGCAGTCGACGACGGGGAATCATGTGATAAATATGATTTTATAAATAAAAGTCATGTTTTACTTGTCGATTACTGTGAATTGTCGAATACTGTGAATTGTCGATTGTCGTCGAACATACAACTTCTTCTGACTGACTTAATGGTGCCTGTTGCGGTACCTCATTGCCTAATTTACTTATTTTCTACCTACAACATGCACCCAGGATGAAGTGAACAAGGTCATCGAGTCCGCCAAGGTCGCACAAAATGCCTGGGCCAAGACGTCATTGTGGAAGAGAGCAGAGTTACTGCACAAGGCGGTGACCCTCCTTAAGGAGCACAAGGCACCCATCGCCACGTGCCTGGTCAAGGAGATCGCCAAACTGACAAAAGAGACTGTCATAGAGGTAAATTCGGGTTACCTTAATTTCTCTATCTTCACATCTCCTATGTTGCTTGATCAACAAGTTCATGCTTACAGATAATGTGATGACACTTGTAGGCAACAAAATTCATGCATATTGACCCACCTGCAGGTGATTAGATTAGGAGATCTGATCTCTGACAGCTTCCCTGGAAATGAGCACACAAAATACTACCTCACATCCAAGGTATACACATGGATTTCCTTTAAAATTCTAGATCCCATATATGTTGGGCCTTTCATTTACTTAGTAAGCATGTTACTCAGTTATTGTATAATGATATCCACTTCAATTTTAGACCTTGTTGTTTTAAACTCTTCCATTCTTCTTGGAGAGGATCTTGCAATGAAAAAATAATGTAACGAAAAGCATGTCCTACCATAAGCACACCTTATCCGGTCTGGTTGGCTAAGGATGAATGGATTGGCTTTAAGTTTATTCTACTAGCTAGTAGTGTACTTCATATTCAAATCTACTAACTCACTGTGGCTAGATCTACCTGGAAGAATTTTTTGACAGTTTTGGTAGTTAATCAATGGACTCTAGGATTTGTAACGTAAGGGAGAATAGGATATTGGTTCTTGACAAGTGGCAAGGGAGTTCTTTTTCTACTTCTAGTGGGGTGGGGTTAGTACCAGCTGACTGCTGCCAGTTATGATACAGTAAATTTTCATACTTACATGGGGAATCTTTGAAGTTGCAACTCATTAGAGTCAGATCACACTTTGTTGCATTGCCTCAAATAGATTTTAATAGTATATATGTAGCCCTTCTTGTATGGCCACCACAAGCACCTTATCCACTTTAGTTGGCTAAAGTAAACTGGATAGGTTTTATTTTATTCTACTAGTTTATAGATTCAAATCTACTAGCAGATGGCTACATCTATCTGGGACGAGTTTCTAACAATTTGGTAGTTAATGGACTCTTAGATTTTGTAATGAGAAGAAAAAAAGGTATAGCTTTCTATGAGGGTGAAAAGTGGCAGCTGTTGGGTTAGTTGGTTTACTTTCAGTTTCTTTTTCCTTGTGGGGTGTGTTATTCCAAAATTCCGATTACAATACAGTAAAACTCATACTTATATGAACATCTTCAAAGTTGCAAATTACAGTCTTCACTTCGTTATATGGCCTCAAACAGTTTATATGGCATTGAAAAACCTGATACTACATATCAAATTTCACATATTTCTCAACCCCCAAAATTACCTACAAACTTATAAAATCACACCTTTTGATGTTTTCCTACAAACCTAAGTCATGATTTCCATACAACATAGTTACTTTTTATGTGTGAGCGTTACTTTCTTTCTCAAATAGTTACTTTTTTTTACAACAAAGTTACTTTGGTGTTGGATAGTTACTTTTTGTACGATATAGATATTTTTATGTCATAATGTTTCTTTCCGTGTCAGATAGCTACTTTTTATGTCTTAATTTTACTTTTACTATCAGACAGTTACATTTATCCATATGTAGTTACTTTTTATGTCCAGTTGTTACTTTCAGTGTTAGATAGTTATTTTTTTGTGTCATGATGTTGTTTTTAATACCGTATAGTTACTTTTTGTATCATATAGTTATTTTTGGTGTCACACAATTACTTCTTTTGACATGATGTTACTTTTTGTGTCAGACAGTTACTTTTTGTATCATATATTTTACTTTTTGTGTCCTTGTGTTACTTTCAGTGTTACATAGTTACTATTTATAACATATAGTTACTATTTGTGTCCTAATATTATAAAAAAAGTGACGCAGGTGGTGGGGTTAATTGGTTCATCCTTCTTTTATTCTTTGTTTCACTATTACTATTAATGGGGAGAACAGTTTGAAGAAAGAGATCCAATCGATTAATTTCTAGAAAACAAGGTGCAATAGTTGATTTCTATAGGGATGGTGGAGCAACATTACAAGAGCTAAGATTCACGAAGTACCCAAGAATCCAGTAACAATTCAGACAGTTTTATGGGGAACCACAAATTGATGATGATCAAACAAAATTAAGAAAATATGTATAGCTAAAAGAGATATAAGAAAAATCCAACCATCTGTATTTTGTCATTTTTTTATAAGAGTCTCACTTAACTAGGTGTATATGTGTTGATTTCGATTTTGTTGTTTGAGGTACAAACAAGCCAACCGTAGAACAAGTAATGCAAATGAACAAATTGACAAAGCCATAAAATCCAAGCCATGGAAATGAATTCAGCCTGCCTGCCTGCCGACCAACATCGCACCTCGGGAGGAGAACAAAATAGAAGGGGATAGAAGAGGTGAACAAAAACAAGACAGAAGATACAGAGGTAGAGATCCATATGAACAGACCCAAGCTGACAAGGATGCTGAAGCTTCTTCTTCTTCCAGGGGGGACCAAATCACTTATAGTGTGTAGCTCATGAGCACACCTGTATACCTGTCCAGATGATCACCATCCTCACCAGTAGTAGTTCCTTGTCAGAGTCCTGAACCAGTCCCTGGCAGTCAGTCCAGTGATGGCAAGCCGCCGCCATCGGCTCTGGCTCCCGATGCCCACCCTAAGCCTCCAAATTGCTCATTTCGCATGGCGCCTAAGACGCGCCCACACCATCCTCTGGTACCTGTATGAGGACCGGAGCCGAGACCCGATGGCACGACGGACGTGGGCGAGGGACCGCCCTGTAGTAACGCAAATTGATGACCAACGGGAGACGATGTCGGACGCCTTTGCCTTTCCGATCGCACCACTGGATCGCCGACAAAGACGAGGAAAGAACACCACCTGTGATGGAGTGGACTTTTGGAATCCTTAAATATCAAAAACATAAGTGATTTTTTTGTATGTTGAGTTATCTTGAGAATTCCAAGTGATTGTGGTAAAGTTGAATGTTGTTTGATGTTGATATTATGATTAAGATCCTTAACTTTATGCCTTTTTGAGGTATTTAATCGGATGATCAAATAGTTGAGTTTTGTCACCAAATTTGATTAGAGTGTAGCTCGAGAGGTAGGGAAGATATGGTTAAAATTTGGTGTCAATTGGATGTTCCTAGAGGAAGTTATGAAGGTTTGAAATTTGAGAAATAATGAGCATTATCGGTGTTGTTTAGCCTAAGTTGTTGATTACAATAAGTGTCACACGCCCTTTGGTATGGACTGGGAATGTGTGGCCGAATTTTGGCCGTTCATATCTGATCTGGCGGCTGGGACCGTTAGTTTGAATGAGTCACAAATGGGCTCAAGTGAGGGACTCACTCAGACCATTGGATTGAAGATCAAGGATCCTCGGGTTGTCCCTAACCTTGTGGTTACCTCCTTGACCGCAGGCTTGGACCACGATGTCATGGTGCTCGCTGATCGCGGGATGTGGGTGGGAACCAACTGAGGAGTTCATCTCAGCTCATTGAGATAAGTCACTTGACCCTTCTTTTGTACCCTGTCATGGGGAGACGAGAGAGTTCTACCTTCCTATCCTCACTGCGTCTCCATCGGGTGGTACAGGTGGTGTGAACAAGATGAGTAAGGGGATATAAGGCAGATTGGAGGAAGAGGAAGAAGGGAGGAGTAATGCAGAGGCCTGGGGAATCATTCACGCTTGAGCACATGGCCTCAAAGGGTTGCTTCCATGGATGACCAACTCAGGTCAGGCATCTAGGAACACGGAGCTCAGAGACATGTGAGGAGAACTACTCACCACGAGTGAAGGAGGTGGTCAAGTTCATGGAGGTTCCAATGAGCTTTTTGAAGCTTCTTTTTGTTACAAGGTTGAGCAGAGCCCTTTTGCCCCTTTTGATCTGCCATGGTAGCAGTTGGGCGGCGGCGCCTTTGAGGAGGACGAGACCCACACCCACAGACGAGGGGGCAAATAGTCGTGGAGGTCAGTGAGGGGACCTTGAAGCTGTTGGCTTCATGAGGAGATCACGAGGAAGACCTTGTGGTGGAGGATTCCTCACTGGATAAATCCTAGGCGGCGGCGCCCTGAGTCCCAGTGGGACTCCCGCAAAGCGAGAACACGTGAGAGGGAGAGACACACGAACCGGGCCACACCATTGAACCACAAGACCCCAGACCAGATCCAGCTGAACCAGGCGGCCATCAAGTGAAGCAACGTCCCAATTGTGGCCACGTGGCAGCACTCCATTGGCCCAAAAAGGTATATATTCTCAGAAATCCTCAAACCTTGCATAATTCATAAAAATTAGCTCCAAGATCAGAAAAATACAAATAATATACCAAAATTCTTAGAAAAATGTGTAGAACAAGATGGAAGCATAATATCAGGCTTTTGATGCATAAATATCAATGATATCATATAATATGTAAAATGCTTAGTCCATGAGTAATAAATATTAAATGATTGAGTTAAATTATGATAAAATGTCAATAAATCTATATTCATGTTTATAATCCATATAAGCTCTGTGATTATGATGTTCAAGCATAAAATTATGTAATTTTCTCAATATAGCTAATTAGGGCTAATAACCCTAAATAAAATGCAATAAATACATACATAATATATGATGAAATTTACAAAAAAACACTAATATCAGTAACTGGAAGATAATATGTAAATCTCATATCAGTTTTATACACAAAATTCATGTTATATGAAGATGACCCTTAATACATGGGTTGTAACCCCAATTTGATTAATGTATATAAACTAGGGTTAATATGTGCACAAAAAGGATATGGAACCTAATATTTAGATAATGAACCATAATCTGGAAAATGACATCAGTAAGATAATTCTAAGACAAGAATGCAAGTAATGATGCGCACATCCTAATGAACTAAGAAAACCCTAATGAACATGACTAGGGTTATGATGATGTGAATTTGATGATAGTATATGGTCTTGTCTTTATCACGGTTGGACCAAGAGGTCAGGGTTGACAAGGATATAGTTTATATCAAGAATGTGGTATAGACTGTGATATGTCTTGATCAAGGTATGCCATTACCTCTTACTTGGCTTATTATACAATATGCTTGTGTTATATGTGTAGTAAAATACTTGGCATATGATATTGGATGAAATGTTTGTTATTGCATGATATGTTGCTTGTTTTTCCATACTTATGGCTATGAACACATGAAACATAATATATATATGTTCCATTATATGAAAGCACTAAACTATTTGGTAGTATAGTGCTTGGAAGTGACCTAACTCTTTGGTAGTCGGTCACATTATACATATGATCTAACTCTTTGGTAGTCGATTATAAAGGCCTTAATCTTGATCTCCTTGAGAGTCAAGAGAATGCATCAAAACTTCAGTCATTAATGCATGGATGTATAATGGAAAATGAGTTTAAAATATGTGTTCATTTTTGTTAATGAATATCTTTGTGCAAATATATGCTTTTTCTTATATTTCTTTATAACTGCCAATTTCTAGTTTTATCTTATTTCCAAGCTTTGTAATGAGAGGTATATAAAAGACACGTAGGCGTACTCAGTACAATATTATTGAATATTGTGCTGATGTGTACCACATGTAATCTTTTGTTTAGGTTTGTGGACATATGATCTTGAAGATCCAGGATAGTTGAGAGTTGTGTGGCGAGCTGATGTACAGGTGGACCTGTTGTCTTAAGATCCTGTAGTTTAGTGGTAGTAAATGTATATGTATAAGTTTGTTGTTCAATATGTAATATCAAATGTTGTAACAATTCATTATGTAATTATATGTTGAATGGTGAACATGTGTTGTATGGTTTTATTATTGTTCATGTACATGTGCTACTGATTGTTTCCTTCTGACTCCCTTGATTTTCTTCTTCTTAGCCTAGTGTGGGGTGTTTAAATTGGAGTTATTACTGAGGTGAGGTTTCAATTTAGAAGTCACACATCAGATTTAGTTTTAGAAAATCCGGGGACGTCACAGGTGGTATCAGAGTATGAACAATCGCAAAGCGTGACATTTTCTCACTATGCAAATCAAAACTAAAGAACCTTGCACTTAATGATCTTAGGGTTAGATTAGTCATATTTTAGAGACTATATCTGACCTAGCCTCTAGGATAGAACCTAGATGTATGAGAACTAGGTATAGACTAGTTCTTGTTGTATAGTTCCTTATAAGTCATTGTTTCCTTGTAGTGCAGCGGTATGGGACGTTGCACTATTTGGAAATGATGTACATCAAGGGAAGAGAAACCCTAGACATATGGAGCTCGTTGTCTAGAGTAGCTACACTAGTCTACACCATGTTCTCACTCTTTTCACTAGTTTTCATGGCACTGTACTCTCTACAATATGTGGGACACTCGTTTTCTGGATTTGGTTTTGATTCCAATCTGATCGAACCTTGATAGTTTTCTCCATTGCATGTTTTATCAGAGAAAAACTATATAATATTTTATTATATATATGTATTACAAAAATGTGTCCCCACACATGTGCGAAAAGGAGGTAGTCATGCAACCTAAGTTAAAGTGTATGACATCAGTCTAGAAGAGAGAGTAGTTCTAGATTAGATGTCTAGAGCCTTGTTTGGAATATATGATAGATGGAATAGATGAAATAAGTTTTGATGATATGATGTAGGTCTTATATAGATGATATAAGATAGTTATGATGATATATGTATGTCTTTGAGGATTAAGGTTTAGTTTTTAGGATTTGAGATAAGATTGATGATGTAAGTACGTATATTTTTATGAGATAAGATAAGTTAAGATAAGGTTGTGAGTCAGTATGAGCCTCAATCTCTTATATGAAGGAAGACCTCTAGTGTTAGGACTAGTTTTAGGGTTAACTCCGGCGAGAGTGAGACCCATAGGGAGAAGGTCAGAGAACCTAAACTCCTAGATATGAGAATGATGAAAAATATGCGATATGATATGTCCTAAACTAGACTACTCCTAAGTGATTGAGTTGAGTTGCTTTATGCATGACTTATATAGCTTTCTTGAACCCTAGATGTCCTTGGGAGGATCAAACCCTAGAGTCATAGATAGGTTGGTTATATCTTCATATGTGAATAAGAATATAAGTACCTACCATATGGGTGAGGGGGAGAGAGTCCAAGACCCTGGAGGAGGTAACTATGTTAGTTTTTGTGAAGCCTCATGCTCGGATTGGTGGTTCCTCCTAGGACTCCAATGGTGTATGTGTAAGAGAGAGATGATATATAGTATGTCATGGTTATAGATCTATGATGAGAATATCATATCATGTTTTGGTTTGTTCTTATGTGGCCAGAGCTTGTAAGGCTATCTCTAGTGCCAATGAGGTAACTTTGATAACCCTATATCAAAGAGGGAAGATAAAGTTTTTGTTATGAGATACTCATGGAGTTGAGTTAGCTCAGAGAGACTGAGCATGGCAATACCCTCATGATATGGGTCAGGAGAACCTCAGTTAGACTAGATGAAGTATTTGATATGTGTTTGAGGAGCCACTTGTATAAGTTTGTTTAGAACAACCATGGTGTAATATAAGTAAGAACATGTTTTGATCTCGAGATGTATATATAGACATGACATGATGGAAACCTAGAGATGGTTTAATAGATGTTAATGTATATATGGTTAACCATACATATGAATAATGATGACAATGTGAATAGTTGGCTAATCTCATGAGGAACCTATAAAAGAGTTTATAACCTAATATGAGGAAGTATAATGAGATGACACTAATGATACATCTTATATGAATCATGATGTGATATGGTTGGTGGATCTAGTGATGAATTCACTAATAAACTTGTAACTTAATATGAAAGTGAAATGAGATCATCTTAGTGATATATGCCAAACAGTGTTAATGATAGTGCTTAATAAATATGTTGAATATGACCCGAAAATCTTACACTATGTAATGATGATGGCACCTTGTTATGACCTATATGAAAAAAAATGTAATTTTGGAATCTTGATGCTTAGGTATAATGAGGACATGAATCCTAAGATATGAAATATGTTATAAGATGATCAAAGTTCCTAAACCCTAGTTCTCTTATAATCTTCTAGAGAGATATGGATAGTTGTGGAGCTTTTGTTGGTGGATATGTGACACCTAGAGTGGATCCCTACATATGTTAGAGACCTTTGGTTTTTCCCCTTGGAATATGAGGATGGCTTAATTTCGAGGACGAAATTTCTTTTAAGTTGTATATGTTGTCAAGGATTGGATTTTTTTTGTCTTAATTCCAAGGACAGAATTTCTTTGAAGGTGTGTAGGATGTGATGGAGTGGACTTTTGGAATCCTTAAATATCAAAAACATAAGTGATTTTTGTGTATGTTGAGTTATCTTGAGAATTCTAAGTACTTGTGGTAAAGTTGAGTGTTGCTTGATGTTGATATTATGATTAAGATCCTTAACGTTATGCCTTTTTGAGGTATTTAATCAGATGATCAAATAGTTAAGTTTTGTCACCAAATTTTATTAGAGTGTATCTCTAGAGGTAGGGAAGCTATGGTTACAATTTGGTGGCAATTGGATGTTCCTAGAGGAAGTTATGAAGGTTTGAAATTTGGGAAATAATGTGCATTATTGGTGTTGTTTAGCCTAAGTTGTTGATTACAATGTCACAGCCCTTTGGTCTGGGCTGGGCCTGTGTGGCCAAATCTTGGCCATCCATATCTGATTTGGCGGCTTGGACCGTTAGTTTGAATGAGTCATGGATGGGCTCAAGTGAGGGACTCACTCAGACCATTGGATTGAAGATCAAGGATCCCCGGGTTGTCCCTAACCTTACAGTTACCTCCTTGACCATAGGCTTGGACCATGATGTCATGGTGCTCACTGGTCGTGGGATGTGGGTGAGAACCAACTGAGGAGTTCATCTCGGCTCATTGAGATGAGTCACTTAACCCTTCTTTTGTACCCTATCATGAGGAGACGAGAGAGTTCTACCTTCTTGTCCTCATTGTGTCTCCATCGGGTGGTACAGGCGGTGTGAAGAAGAGGAGTAAGGGGATATAAGGTAGATTGGAGGAAGAGTAAGAAGGGAGGAGCAATGCGGAGGCCTAGGGAATCATCCACACTTGAGCGCATGGCCTCAAAGGGTTGCTTCCATGGCTGACCAACTCAGGTCAGGCGCCTAAGAACACGGAGCTCAGAGACATGTGAGGAGAATTGCTCACCACTAGCGAAGGAGGTGGTCAAGTTTATGGAGGTTCCAATGAGCTTTCTGAAGCTTCTTTTTGTTACGAGGTTGAGTAGGGCCCTTTTTCCCCTTTTAATCTTCCATGGTAGCAGCTGGGTGGCGGCGCCTTTGAGGAGGACGAGACCCACACCCACGAACAAGGGGGCGAATAGCCGTGGAGGTCGCTGAGGGGACCTCAAAGCTGTTGGTGTTGTGAGGAGATTACGAGGAAGACCTTGAGGTGGAGGATTCCTCACCGGATAAATCCCAGGCGGTGACGCCCTGAGTCCCAGCGGGACTCTCGCAAAGCGAGAACGCGTGAGAGGGAGAGACACATGAAATGGGCCAGACCAATGAACCAGAAGACCCCAGACCAGATCCAGCTAAACCAGGTGGCCAGCAAGTGAAGCACCGTCCCCATGGTGGCCACGTGGCGGCGCGCCATTAGCCCAAAAAGGTATATACTCTCAGAAATCCTCAAACCTTGCATAATTCATAGAAATTAGCTCGAGCATCAGAAAAATACAAATAATATACCAAAATTCTCAGAAAAATGTGTAGAACAAGATGGAATAATATCAGGCTTTTAATGCATAAATATCAATGATATCATGTAATATGTAAAATTCTTAGTCCATGAGTAATAAATATCAAATGATTGAGTAAAATTATGATAAAATGTCAATAAATCTATATTCATGTTTATAATCCATATAAGCTTAGTGATTATGATGTTCAAGCATGAAATCATGTAATTTGCTCGATATAGCTAATTAGGGATAATAACCCTAAATAAAATGCAATAAATACATACATACTCAATAAATGATGAAATTTACAGAAAACTCTAATATCAGTTACTGGAACATAATATTTAAATCTGAGATCAGTTTTATACACAAAATCCATGTTATATGAAGATGACCCTTAATACATGGGTTGTAACTCCAATTTGATTAATGTATATAAACTAGGTTTAATATGTGCACAAAAAGGATATGGAACCTAATATTCAGATAATGAACCATAATCTAGAAAATGACATCAATAAGATAATTCTAAGAATAGATTGAAAGTAATGATGCACACATCCTAATGAACTAAGAAAACCCTAATGAACACGACTAGGGTTATGATGATGTGAATTTGATGATAGTATAAGGTCTTGTCTTTATCAGGGTTTGACCAAGAGGTCAGGGTTGACAAGGATATAGTTGATATCAGGAATGTGGTATAGATTGTGATATGTCTTATTATACAATATGCTTGTGTTATATGTGTAGTAAAATACTTGGCATATGATATTGGATGAAATGTTTGTTCTTGCATGATATGTTGCTTGTTTTTTCATACTTATGGCTATGAATACATGAAACATAATATTTATGTTCCATTATATGAAAGCACTAAATTCTTTGGTAGTACAGTGCTTGGAAGTGACCTAACTCTTTGGTAGTCGGTCGCATTGTACATATGATCTAACTCTTTGATAGTTGATCATAAAGGCCTTAATCTTGAGCTCCTTGAGAGTTAAGAGAATGCATCAAAACCTTCGGTGGTAAATGTATGGATATATAATGGAAAATGAGCTTAAAATATGTATTCATTTTTGTTAATGAATATCTTTGTGCAAGTATATGCTTTTTCTTATATTTCTTTATAATTGCCAAGTTCTAGTTTTATCTTATTACCAAGCTTTGTAATGAGAGGTATATAAAAGACACATAGGTGTACTTAATATAATATTCTTGAATATTGTGCTGATGTGTACTACATGTAATCTTTTGTTTAGGTTTGTAGACATATGATCTTGAAGATCCAGGATAGTTGAGAGTTGTGTGGCGAGCTGATGTACATGTGGACCTGTTGTCTTAAAATCTTATATTTTAGTGGTAGTACATGTATATGTATAAGTTTGTTGTTCAATATGTAATATCAAATATTGTAACAATTCATTATGTAATTATATGTTGAATGGTGAACATGTGTTGTATGGTTTTATTATTGTTCATGTGCATGTGCTACTGATTGTTCCTTCTGACTCCCTTGATTTTCTTCTTCTTAGCCTAGTGTGGGGTGTTTAAATTGGAGTTATTGTTGAGGTGATGTTTCAATTTAGACGTCACACATCATATTAAGTTTTAGAAAATCCGGGGACATCACACCACCAGACCACTGGCGAAGACGAGGGAGGTTGTTAAGAAAGACGATCTGCACTAAGTGCGGCACCAATTCATGCCTCCTTCAAAAGTAAAGGCCAGGGCTATAGTCATAGTGAGAAAAAATGACATGGTTCTATCCTCCTCCCTGGTTACATGAGAGCTTGAAGGCAAACCATATTGCTATATCCACGCAACTCCTGGGCGGGCGGCTGCACTGAACCTCCTAAGCTCGACTCTCATGGCATGTGCCACTACAACCGTGGCACACTTGCCGCCGCCGCCAACTCCTCTGACTACGATGCTGGCTCCTCCTTCAGTGTCTGCTAACCGCTTGCAAAAGGCGGCGAGAATGCCCTCTGTCCTGGCGTCAACTTCTCCTTTGAGAGGAAGTCAAAAAATGGGAGAAACACAGAGTGGCCTCCAAGAATTATTTACAATCATTGCCACCGCTATTCCAAGACGGGTAGCAAAATCTGAATACCCACACTGGCAATGAATAAAATCCCATATATATATATATATATATATATATATATATATATATATATATATAGAGAGAGAGAGAGAGAGAGAGAGAGAGAGAGAGAGAGAGTCAGGCTAGAATACACTCGAGTGTATTCGGAGCAGAATACACTCGACTAGATTTTCATGATGCAATATTTTTTTTCAAAAATCTAATCCATTGATCTTCTTAAACATCTTGTGAATAGCTCATACGCAAAATTTGAACACATTTGGACATTTATAGGTCATGTTATAAAGACCGCAAAAATTATGCATTTCAAATTAGTTTCGCGCGTCAATTTTGTTGCCCTTGGATGAGTGACTTACACTCATCCAAATGGGCACCAAATTTGTATGTAGCCTAGTTATAGTATGACGGTGAAGATCAATGGTTTACATTTTGCAAAAAATAGTCTTGATATGCAAACACACTTGAGTGTATCCGTGCGATCTGTACACTCGAGTGTATTCTAGCCTGACTCTCTCTCTCTCTCTCTCTCTCTCTCTCTCTCTCTCTCTCTCTATATATATATATATATATATATATATATATATATATATATAAAGGAAAGCGTCTGATTCATTTTGTTTCACTTATATGAGATAATGAGGAAACACAATGAATGTGTAAAGGATGATATTACTCAATGATGTATGTCTTCAAGTACGTGACTTGAGCAATGAGATCGTATGGATGTTAAGAGTATGTATATTCTTATTATGTATCTAGTCAGATGTTGTTATGGAAGGTTGATATGAAATAGTAACACTTAAGACTGGAGTGTGTGTTGGTTGATGACAAAATCTCATTAGCCCTGATATGTGATATCAAACCAGGCACGCAGATACTTGTTGGGGAACTGTTCGGAAAGACCCACCTTATCACAACCCAATTTTTAAAGCCAAATTAAAACTTAGAAAGAATTTTTTCTAAATAATAATAGTTCAGGGATTTTGATGCAAAATATCAATAGTGGTTGTCCTTATACAAAAATGGGATAAGAAAACTTAAAATAAGACTCAAATTCATATTTCACTTTCAAATATGCATTATGTATATCAATTATCTCATATTAATCCTCTTTCATTTTCTATCTCCTCCAAAATGACCATAAAATGTAGGAAGAGGTTAAAGAGGTGACCATGTGGTCATTGAATGAGTAAAACTCGAAATAGAGACTCAAGGATCCAATAATAATAATCATTTGAAAATTATCTTACCTTTAATGCATTTAAATTAAGGTTAATAGTCAGTATAGGGATTACGTGCCAAAAAATGTACAAAACTGAAATATAGTTGTCTAGGAATATTCTAGACCTTCTAATTAGTCCATGGTTCAAATTTGAACTCATTTGACCCATGTTTGAACCCTCAAATCAATTAAACACGTTTTGAATATAGTTTGACCAATGTTTTGAATTTGATTTCATTAATTACATTCATTTCCATAAAGTTCCTCATTTTGATTAATGTCACGCATTACATGTATTTGATTTTCATCACCCACGCCCATCAGATGGTTGATATTTAGTTCTCTTTTGATCTGACAGTTCAAAAATTATCATCTACCTCGGCTGATCACGCGAGTCAGCGGCCATTTCACATGATGATCTTCCACGACCTCTTTCTCCCTCCAAGGTGAATCATTCCTCTTGATTGTTTCACCAACACAATCATGAATTCAAAACAAACCTGGAGATCCATTACTCATCCTCTCTCCCACTCTGTACATGAAACACCCAAATCGAGCTGCGAACTTCTGTTTGCCATGCATGCACAAACACTAACATGATGCTCCTCACCCCTATATAAGGTGCCCAAAAACCCCACCAATCACCAATCATCTCTCCTCCTTATTTAATTTCACCTCCAATGCTCTGATCCACCCCACCCTACTTGACCTACAACTCCAGAGACCTTGGTTTTGCCTTAGCCACCTTCACTCCCTCCTATTCAATTGGCTTCTTAGTAAGCATCTACGACACCCATCCTTTGTTCTTGCATCATTAGTTTTCCCTCAGATACCCCTGAACACTGTGTCCTATAGCTTGACCTATGGACCTCACTGACGTCCATGACTTTGGTCATTTGGTGGCCCTCCAGTCGTGTAGTTTGTACCATTAGCGTTACCACGCCCCAAGGACTCTTCCCCGATTTACAAGATGCTCTTTAATGGACTATCTTGATGGATTCACCTCTTGAAAATTTATCCATGTTCTCGACATCCTCTCGACAAGTTTGATTTCCATCTGCCCTTTTTCTTCGTGTTTTAAATTCATCAGTTTTGCCCTATCCTCACAAAGAGGTCTCGCTTGCTTTTGTGATACCTTCATGGAATTTTGCCCCAGTTTCCACCTCCAGGTAGGTGTTTGACCATTGGCCTCATGCCATGGCTCTGAGGCAAGAAGCCTGGTCATGTATAGACCTAGGTATCCTCATGATTTACATCAGCTGATTTAATATACAAGGGTAATTTGGAAATTTTGGGATCGCCCTTGTTTCTCAGGCGCGAGACATATGAAATGATAAAATGACAAGTTTACCCTCACTATTTCAATTATATGAAATGCACACTATGGCCTTCTCAGTCTTTTCACATATTATCTACATCATATTAATCATTGATTTAGATCAAGGTCACACGATGGTTTTATTGAATTCTCATTGGTTAGTTTTCAAATATTCATAGTAAATCATAGGATGCTCAGAAAAATACAAATAAATAGTCATCAGAAAGGGTTTTTCAAAAGGAACACGATTTTATGGTTTTCTTGTCATGATTTTATTTCCCATTTTGATGTTTTATTGGAAACCCTAATTTGAATTATGAAACCCTAATTATGTACCACATATGATTAAGGTGATCTAATCCAACCTAGTTTTCCTAATTTAATGATATTGATTAATGAGCCTAATCCTAATGAACCCCAACCCTAATTCACCTTAATTCAACCTAAGATCAATACATGGTATTGATTAATGATGTTTATGACCATGTTTTACATCCTGATCAAGACAAGAGGAAGTTTGACCTAGTGTTGACTCAAGGATCAAGAGAGACCATGTTAGACTCAAATTTTCTCTAGGTAAATGGGTCATTTTGCTGAACCCAAGTAACTATGATTGTTTGCATGTTAAGTACAAAGTAGACATTATCATTGCATTGCTTTATGATTTCTATATATGTTCTATGGTTATAACATTCATTATGATTAAATTTTATGATTTATGACTCATGAATTTCATGTTAATGTTCAAGAGGGAGAAATATCTTCATGTTAACAGATCATGTTAATAGGGAGAAATCACATCATGTTAAGTTCAAGAATCATGATTATGTTACTTTGAATGCCATGTTAATGATCAAGTTAATTGGAATTGAAATAGTCTTTATATGCTTCTGAATCATGGACCTCAAGGGATCGTCAAGGGATTTCCTAGCATCAAGGGTTTCCTAGTAATCAAGGGCTTTCCTAGAAATCATGTGCTCATAAGGGGGCTTCATAGAGGGATGCATACAATTACTATTCAATTCTTCATGTTAATAATGATTCAAGAATTCTTATAGTTAATTCATGCCAAGTTTTCTTACATGTCAAGTATATTTACTTTGCTCATTTTATAAGGTGCCAGTACTGTTTATTGATGTGTTGTTTTTCCTCTTTGCATGGCTGGGGACTCGATGTCCCTAGGAATCTGAGAAAGTAATGACTCAAGAGGAGCAAGCAAGGTTTAAAAGACTTTCAAGAGCTAACTGGTGAGGTGCCATCCATACTAGGCGATCCAATCGCTTAGACATGTTTACATTTATGAATAGTTTTCCATGTTTAGTAATGTTTAGACATGTTATAGAACTCAATTATAGTTTCCTATTCAAAGAATAATGTATGAATCTCAATGGTGAATTATTTTTTATTTTCTATGATTTCATAAATGTGACACCCCCTCCAAGATAGATGCTTCTGCTTAGTTATATTATATATCCCAAGGTGGGGTATTACACACCTTGAGAGTGACACATGGAAACCATAAATGGTGGTCATATTCATCTCTTATGGTGAAGGTTGTGATTGTGGTTCTTAGACATGTAGTCACTACACTCATTACATGTCATTCGGTATGCTTTGACATCATCCACCATGACCTTCAATAAGGATTGCCATAAAGGCGATGATTGGGTGCATGACACATGGGGATGACTATGAGTGATGTAGATGTGATTGTCCCTTCTACTGGAGTTTGATATCATGTACACTTGATAAGTGAGACTAAGAAAAGTATGTTCATGCACATGTGAATTAATATATGGCATTGATGTCACATATATCTCAGACAGTCTACTCTATATTCAAGCAACATGATTGAATGTTGAGAGGATGATGATTCCATTCCTTGAGTTCATTCTAGATATCAAAGACAAATGAATAATACAATCACTGTAAAAACTGACACAAATTGTAGGTTGAAATTGTTCTCCAACTTTCCACTTACTTGGGTAGCACTGATGTGTGACTAGGCATTGTTCTTTGCTTGTGATGTCATAAACTAGTTATGGACATTCATTGCCAATATAAATTGAAACATATAGGGTCACACACATTGGATACACCTAGAAGAGGAGTTTAATCAATAATGATAATTGAATTAATTACCAAAGTGTTTTGGTATTCAATTTGAGCAAAGAATCAACTGACTGGACTCCCAACTAGCCGGTTCAAGTGTTGAACCAACCGGCTAAAGTGACAAGTCGATTAGATATTATATTGGCTGAGTTTTGCACAAACTGAAGCATGAACTAACCGGTTCACAAAGTGAACTGAATGGTTGGTGGCCGTGAGACAACCAGCTCGCAAGGGCAAGACGTCTGGTTTTTGGTACAATTAGATTGCATCAAGGATTAGTGTTGATGTCATTAGAATTGCCAATTCATATGTGATTGGGAAATATGGAAAAATGACCGGTTCGTTGAGTGAACCGGTCGTCTCATGCCAACAGACCTGTTTGCATGGAGAATCAGCCAGTTCACCGCTCACAAGTTGCAAATTTCATGAAATTTCGGTCCCTTCCACTCCCACGCAGGCTAGGAACCCTGACCATAACCCCTCCCTTAAATAGAGGGGTACTGGGGGCTTCTCAGACATAACTCAATTGCTTTGGACAACTATTGACCTCTCTGATTGTGGTAACCAATGGATAGCCCTAGCAAGTCCTACCCGATAAAGGGAAGGATAACAAGGGAGAACAATTGTGGGAGAACAAGTTTGTGAGTAGTACATCATCAGGAGGGACAACTCCTTCATGTCTGTTCTAACAGAACAATATGAATTCTAGGTGGTCTGTGTGGACTACTATAGAGGTGTGGAGGTTGTTGTCTATAGCTAGGAGGACAACGTCAACATGCTGTCTTTGGTGGAGACCAGGAGCTACTGTAGACGTCGTCGTAGTGCAACTAGGAGTGTTGCACTACTGAAACGAAGAGTAATCGCTGGACTTGCTCTAGGAATAGGTATGACCTCGTTAAACCATCATTTCCGTTACATAATTGTTGACGCGATCTTACTGTTATGAGAAATAAGGATAGAAAAATTATATTCCCGCTGCCTACTCTGATCTGTTATTTCCCTACAGTTACAACATGTATCCGAATTGCATGTTTTCCAAGTACAACCACAAGGAGAACATGATGGGTCTTGCAATTGAGAATTTCAATCAAAGGATCCATGTCGGGTCACTTATTTGCATCCAAGTCAGATTACTATTTAAGGGGTATGCCAAAGTGGGCTATACCATCAAAAGAGTGGAAACTTTATGGCTAGCTATCAACCTACTACCAACACTCTTTTATCTAGGCTAAGGACTGAATATGTTTGCACATGACATATGGAACATAGTTAAGTCTGGTACCAAAATGCACCAAACTGCAAACTTATATCTTAGTTGTAGTTCGTCCATTTTGATGGTTGCAATCCAACTTTGATAAGTTAAAAGACTCAGTACTCTGGTGATAATTGATAGGTGTATTGAAATCATGCATAATTGTGTGCAAAATATGTGATTAAGTATTTCAAACTATAGTATTCGGGATGATAAAATTATTGATAATATAGTAAATATAGACATGTGTATGATTGGGTTTTTCCTCCCAAGACTTCCCCACTCTTTGTATGAGGTTTCGTACAAGCTATCAAGGAAGGTCCTAAATTCCTTCCCTGGATAATTTTTCAACTTGTAGATGACATGAAGATGCTTGTAGCGACGACTATAATCACAATTTTCTAGATATAAACATCACTTTCACTTGATAGATGGGTACGTCATTAATTTTCTTGCCAAAAAATGACACAAGTATTGTTGGAGGGTCATGTCAGGTAAATATCAGAATAAATTCTTAGTGTATTTCTCTTATATTCTTTTCGTAGAGCATAGGCCGCATTAGCATTTGAAGTTGCATAATGTCGATCGGTACTCCTCTAAAATACGTTGTCTACAGATCGTTGTCGGTGCGGTGAATTTTTAGCGTGTCCATTCTTCTACTCCACATTGAGCCATTGCTTAGTCATTCTATGACCATCTCTACCATTTTGTAATATATTGTCATTAACAAACTAGTTTCTCTAAACATCCACCGGTACATATGATCTATCCTTATAGATGTTTCTAGTTTTAATTTTGTTTGATGCATTAATGTCTGATGGGTTAGTTTATTATTTTGCTTGAAAAGCGCAGCCACAGAGTGCAAATGTTTACCAAGCAGATAAAGACAAAGAGAAATCACAATGAAATATAACTGAGGATGTAAGGGACGTCTATCCTATATGAGACCTTCTATAAAAAAAATGATAGGAGATCGGTCAGAATTTTTTTATAAGAATTCATTTTAATGGTGAAAAAAAAATAATATCTCTCTCCATTAGTTTTTTTATGAGTTGGGTTTTTTGTGTTCTCATTGGTTGTCATATACAATATAGGAGGCCTCCTATATTACTAGTTTTGGGATGTAAGTAGACCATTATGAAATCAATGCCATGGCCTACGTTGGGAAATAACAGTTAGAAAGTTTAACAAGGAAGCAGAGTAGAACCAAGGATTCAAATAAAGATTAAAAAGACACAAATGGAAGCTACTCTGGAATATCAGAGGCAAGTTTCGATCCTGGAACCTGTGGGTTATGGGCCCACCACGCTTCCGCTGCGCCACTCTGATTAGTTATTCACGGCCACTCTGATTAGTTATTCACGGCCCAGCGGTAGCATTATATGTTATCGTTTTGGTTTGTTACAATCCGTTATCAAGTGCTTTGGCTTGACGGGCTTTGCCCCCAACATCATTTCCAAATTTCTTGCACACGCGCAGAAAAGGAACATTACCAAAGCTACCTTCTCGTCTCCCATTGGCAAAAGGTGTTGGTTATGTAGGTAGGGATGAGCATCGGGTCGGGTCGGACCGATCCGACCCGCAAACCAGCCTGTATAACCCGATCTAGACCCGAACCCGATTTATAATATGGGTGGGTCGGGCCTAAAATTTAAACCCATATTGTATTTGGGCCGGGTATGTGCGGAGGTAAACTCATGTCCGAAAATCCGAATACCCAGATTATATTTTATGTACATTATAGATGTATACATCTATCTTTATCTTGAAAGAAAAACATACAGATTTCTTGATGTAATATGTAGTATGTATCCAACCAATGGCAACATAGAAAATCTGTAATTAATCAACATGATTAGTGAATTGATACTAGTAAGATAACTATCATTGACATAGATAGACATACTTGATTTCATTGTTTCGATCTCACTCTGTCCACATTTAGGGGACAAATGATCTTTTGCTCAATGCATAGTAGATTATGCTCTTTTTTTTCTCATATGCCCACATGTAGGAGACAAATGATCTCTTACCCTTCCAAAACCCATTTTGTTGTATATACATATAGGATGAGAAGCAAAAACCCACAACATCATAGATTCTACTGATTTTTTAATATGTACGAGAAAATGATTTATTGCTCTTTCAATATCCATTCATTGTTGTAGGGGATCATACAACTAAGGTGTACATATTCCGGCTATATTTATCACAAAATATATATATTGTTTTGAAGGTTGATCACAAAATACATATCATACTAGTTTAGTTTCCATGTTAACAAGTTGGATCTAGCAAAATTTGATATGCTCATTCGATGTTATATGGGCAAACCCGAATCCGACCTGAAACTCAACATTCTTATATGGGCCGGGTATGAGCTGACATTTTTCATTTTTATCTGGACCCGAACCCGGCCCGTGGCCCACTTTAAAATGTGAGTTTGGGTTTGGGACAGACAAAACCCGGTATAACCCGGCCCGATACTCATCCCTAGTTATGTTGTGCACATCCAAATTGTCTTTTCCTTCGGTGTCAGCACATCTCCTTTACGACTGCGTAAGTGAATAGCAAACGCAGTCTCCTGCATCGGCTTGGTATCGTGGAGGGATGGTTATACTATATTGATGGATGCTATCGTGGTGGCTCTTGAGTATTAGAGCATAGAGTGCAAAAGTAGGGAAGTGGAACCAAGTCGTGATTGCCAACATTGGATGAAGATGCTGTATAAATATGGAAACAAGACATATAAGGATCGTAAGGATTTACCAATATAAACGTATTTGAAGTACGACTTGATCCCTTAAACTGATGTAATACATGATTCTTATGTTTAGAAATCCAAATTAGTATAATGCTCATAACTAACATAGATATCTTTTAAGTTGGTCCGCTGGAATTAACAGTGGCAGATCTAGTACTAGAGGTGTGTGAAGCTTAAATATAACAAACCACATATATTTTGGGCTATGAGAATCATTAACATATGTAAAGTTGATAACCATCAACGAAATAATAGAACAAATGTTATTATTTTGTATACAAAATTTAGGAGAGACTAATGTCTATGTTTCCGAACTAATTAAATCTTGGAATGATTTATATACATGCAACTGAAAATATGATGGATTTGATCTATGAGGAATTTTCATATTTATACTTGTGGTCTAGTGGGTCACCTCTAATGAGATCGATTGATGACTCCATATTAGATATGTAAATCTAGATAAATAAAGATATGCATGTAAAAGATCATATCCAAATTCGTCAATTCAAGTGTTAAAAAAAGAAAGACTTCATAAAATTAACCAAGACTTTACATTAGGGAACACAAATTCTAGTTAATGCATTCCATATATCATGCCTTTGTCGCATAAAGCAACTTATTAAATATCCAATCATGCTTACAAATATCCTTTGGTTTTATTTCTTACTTTTCAATTGAACATTTAATATTTGATTATTAAATATTATAAGAAATGAGAAAAAATAAAATATGACAATATAGTGTTACTCAGGCTGAATAATTCTATCATTATTATTTCCATTTCTTTCTTTAGGAGCTGATGTTATAATTAGACATGATAAATGTGTTTGTAAGTATATATGTCTATATATCTATATATATATATATATATATATATATATGTATGTGTGTATATATATATATGTATATATATGTATATATATATATATACATACATATAGCTATATATGTATATATATGTTACTAGCAAGATGCATGCAATATGATTTGTTACTTGAGACACATACAACTAGTTCTACCATATTAGTAGAATCCCACACAAGTTACATTTTAAGGACAGAGCATGTAGGTGAACTAATTTCCACTTGATGCACAATTTGATGTGATTATCAAAATGCCTTACCTCGAAGGATACAATATCAAGATAAACTATGGTTTCCAAGGAGGCTGAGTTTCATGATTGATACTCAATTTAGTTTTATAGGGTTATCGAGTTTCTATGGTAGTTTCATAAAAGTTAAAATTGGATGGATGCATATTCTACATAACATGGCAATAGGGATATACAACCTATATCCATTGATGTGCCAATGTTACTTGATTTTCCAGATGTTTTCCTTGATGATCTTCTGTGATTACTTCTTTTGTTGCACACCTAACATCAGACCAACCAATACCATGTACCAAGAATACATCATAAGCAACACATCACATGCCATTGACATAGTTGGTGGAATTAAAGACACAATTGCAGGTCTTCTAGATAAGCACTAATACTACAACCTGAAAAATCTTCTTAGGGAGATCATGCATTTCTTTTAAACAAGAAAGATTACACCATACATCCTTTTTGGTTCTAGGCAACTAGAAAGGTAACTATCAGAAATAATTATTTGTTGTGAACAAATCTAAGGTTGACTTATCACCGGCTCACAAAAAAGACTAGTAATCCAAAAACAACCTTCAAAATTTCGTATGGATACCTTTAGTCACTTGTTATTTTTTTCTAACAAATGTAAACAAACCTTTATGTACTTAGTAATATAGTGTTTATCCAAACAAGAGGGAAAATTGTGTAAAGACTTAGAGGTAATTAGATTATATGTTATATCAACAAGTACAACCTTTTGGTTGAGGTGTTAAGTTAACAGACAATATGAAACTCGTGAAGGAAAGTTGGGATTCATACTTTAGCCTTAACAACCTAATCTACCCTCTAGGACCATCATATTTCTTGGATTAGTTGTTTACTACATGAAATCATTAAGAAATTCAAAATAATCAATGTTGCTATATTAACCATAAAAGAGAACCAATTTAGATGGTATGATCTTTGGGGTTAGGCTTTCATATGTTATATGAGGACCCACTAAATCTCCTATTATTACCCTACTAGATATGTTTATGATATTTATTTAGGAGACAATATTTGATGCTTATTACAAGGATACATTGCATCATTGATTTGATCAGTAATAACAACTCTGTAAATTTTCTCACTAGAATTGGTGGTGTGATGTAAACAAATAAAATATAAGAATTTTTCATCAAAGCCATGTGACTTAAATTACTTGACTTAAACATGGGATCCCATTGGATGCTATGTACAATATTTTTACATATTTGTAATCAAGCATTAAATTGGAATAGGTACAATGTAATACTTTGAGACTAGTATGTGTGGAAACTTATGACCATGTAAGTCATAAATAGGTACTTGTTAGAGAACATACTTAGAAGGTTGATCCTTCATTAGAGTTATTCATGTATTTAATATAATTTCCATAAATAACTATAAAGATAGAAATCTTTTTCTGGTTATCTATATGTCTTTAGGTTACTACAACAATGTGTACAACATGATCAATACACTTTGGGACAACTAAACATGATCATTCAGAATTTTGATATTAACTTTAGGGATGGCATCATGATATTCATGGCACAATTTATGAGTGATGTATATTAAATATATCCATCCTATATAATTCGAGTGACTCCCTAGTCTTGTCAATACTAGAGACTATGCATAGCCATGCTAGTTATAAGTCATTAAGGGATAGTGCACTCAGATTTCATTTACTAGTCTACTTGGGGACCAATTAAGATAGGTTGAATATTAAAAAAATGTCATTTCTATTCATCTACTTCATTTTGTAGATATGTGACAAAAGAATCATAAAACATGAAGGGTAACATTGGCTCATGCCTATGCTTGCTAGGTGAGGTTGTCGGCTATGATTGGACAAAGATGCATTAATTTTGGGAAAACCATAGAAATTGAACCATAACTCCAAATATAGACAAGTAATGTGTCAAAACTCTCAAAATATATGCAGAATAAAAAAGTAATGGTTTCAAGACCTAGTTTAGACTTTGATCCAAAAATATCTTTTTGTATACATAAGTTTAATAATATATAATTTGAACCCCCTAATTATGATATAGGGGATAAGAGGGTTTAGGTTTTCCCAAAAGAACCTTTTGTATCAAGATAAGGATTTGTAGAGGATCACCTTTGTCTTCCAACTCACGTAACAAAGTTTTATTATTTTATTTACTCAAAAGATTGGAATATATCATAGCTATCCGACGACTCAATATTATCTTATTAATATCCATAACTTTCAGGTAGGTTGATTATTATGTCATTCATAATAATGATAGCAAGGAGGTGGAGAAGTAGCTTCTTCCCACACATTCTAAGTGAATTGATCAGTAGAGGGGTACTTTATGACACGGTGGTGACCCCCTCCTTAGGATTGAAGGTTCACAACAATAATGGTAGTGTTAGCCATGGGTGTGCAAAGACAAGCGATCGTGGTCATGTGCACAGAAAAGGCAGGCATGATGGAAAGGAGAATGATGGTGACAACAACCACTACTATATAACTGGCCTTCAGTGTTGGTTATTTAAGGCCTTTAGTTTTGGTTTTAATGTGACACCTATGTGGGCGCCGCTAAAAGGCCAACCGTTAGGCCTCGGTTCTCAACCGACGCCACAACCCTTCGCGCGCCACCGAAAACGTGCCAGCAGGGGGGTATAGGCGTCAGTTATTAGCTTTGAAACCGACGCCATAAACCTTTGCGCCATAGAAAGGGTGCCATTTGGGGCATTATCAGCGTCAGTTTATTAGTGAACACCGACGCCATATCACCCGCTGCCACGGTCGTGCTGGCCAGCACGACCGCGTTGTCTGGCCAGCTGCCACGGCCGTGCTGGCCAGCACGGCCGTGGTGTCTGGCCCGCTGCCACGATTGTGCTGGCCAGCACGGTCGTGGTGTCTAGCCTCATTAGGGAAATCGACGTCGGTTACTAGTAGGGCAACTGACACCAGAACCATCAGTGTCAGTTTATTATTGACAACCAACGCCACATCACATGCACTAGGCATCGGTTATAATTATTTATCTGATGTTGTAATCATTTGTCATCGGTTTTAAACAAATAACTGACGCCTATTGCAAGTTTTTTTTTCTGTCAGTCTACAGACCTATTGTGGCTGGTCGCAGGATGAGAAACCTGCAGTTCAGTTATGAACTGTAGGTTTTACGACATCCATTGATATCAGCCAAAAACAGGCCACAAACCTACAAAATTAACAACATAAATGTTCACACATTTAGCAACCTACAGTTCCATTCGATTTTCACACATGTAGAAACATTCATGTAGTAATCTTTAGTTCCATTCATTTTCACATTCACACATGTAGAAACATTCATATAGCAACCAGCAGTGTCATTCATTTTCACTCAGACACAGGTAGAAACATTCAGACATGTAGAAACATTCACACATATTATAATTCAGAAATTCATTTACAAAATATCATTATTTAGTCATTATTCTCTATCAACATCCCAATTATATGTTAAAACCCCCACTACTTGTATGGTTGTTGCCCATTCTTCTCTTACATCATTTAATTCTTCCGTCGTATAGGGAGAATGTACATCTGGTAAGGCCTTTCCTGTAGCGTGGTCAGTTTTAAACACCTGCAAAGAGAATGATGTATATATATAATTAATAATATATAAATAAGATTGATATATTTTATATTATCTAATGAGACTATATATAATACCTCAGGAATGGTATCGATGTCCACTGCGACATATTTGATAATCATGTGCATAAATCACATCACATAGTATGCACATGCCCATCCGTTGTCTTGTGTAGCACACTATAAATTGAAACATACAAAATATTAAAAAATACAACTAATTAAGTATTGTTCACATAAATAATATATACATTGCAGTCTAGACCTTACTTCCACATTTTTCCAAATTATTGGCTGGTTCTTTTTCCTGGGGACCTTTCCTCCAGCCTTTTTGAACTCATCTAAACCCCTACATGTTAATGTAACACAGTACATTGCATAATGAAATAGTAATGTAATAACATATGTTAACGGATATGAAAATGAAATATTTCTCACCAGAATAATGTCATTTTCATTTTGTGTCCATATTTTGAATTCAATTTAGTCCCCTTAGGATCTAGATAATAGATAGTGAACGTCTCGGGGACAATAACTAGTAACTCCCAATGCATACCACTAGAGGTAAAAAAGTTAAAAATTAATAACTTAAAATCCACAATAAAAATGTAATTTTCTTAAGTCCAAATTATAAGCAAAGTAAACTTACTCCACATTGAATGGAGCTATTATCAACGTCTTCTTATTTTGAGCAAAATTTGTAAAAGCCTCACAGCAGTATTGTTGAACTGACGAAGGGTCTTTAGCTACTAGACTAATCAAAGATGGAATCAAAAATCCTACATGTTCGAATGAAAAATCTGCACATATCTAGTCTAAGTAGCTGTAAAACATGTATTATGTATGCATTAATAAATAAGAAACTAGATCACCAGATCCTACACAAGGTATATGGATGTATAAAGAAGATCTCACCTTATCCATAGCTCTATCACAGATGTATTCAGCCAATCATATCGAAATAACTCCAAAATATCTTGTATAAATAGTTTGCTTTCGTATGATTGACCTGCAACATCCACATCTATAGAAATAGTTATAGGGCAATTTATATCATGTTCGCCTAACCATATTGCCATACCCCTACAGTTAGGACCTAACGGGATAGGTAGGTCATGTGGAACCCAACTTGGTAATGTAGGAGGTGGAGGTGGAGGCCTAGATGCTCTGGGTGTCTTCTTTTTAACCTGCATATATATATATAATTTCAGATCAATTGACATCATATACACACACTAACAATTTAACGTAATGTAAATTTACCATACAATTTCAGTATAGAGGACATCCTCTTTTGGCCACAATATCACTCTGCCTTCTGCCTCACCAAGCGTTTCACAATCTGGGTGGGCATATGACAATGGAAGATCCATCCAATTGGGAAATATACGTACCGGGCTCACACGAACCCAACCAGCTGGTAATGGAGACCCATGAAACATTTCCCCTGGTAGGAATGGGTAAGCCGATGCCTCTACAATGACAAATTCTTTACTTTTTAAACGACATGGCTTCAACCCCTACAAATTTTTGTGTAAAGAATGTAATATACATTTATACATATCATCTTGAAAACATATCATCTTGAAAAGACTAGTTACTATGTCATAAAAATACTTACAGTGAATGTGCTAGGTGGTGGGTCTACAGGATTACTCCCAACCTCTGTAGTGTGAGTAGAGCGGGACGCCATCAGTACTGTCTGTTGAGTGGCAGTCAGAGATGCCTGCCACTTGCTCATTGCTTCTTCGAGTTTCCTATCTCTACGCACATACAAGTCATCATTAGCTTCAATAATTACTGGTGTTGGCAACCCAACTGAGAATGGACTGGAGTCATCATACTTATTATAGTACTCTTCTTCATCTATAGGATCTTCAATGAACAGTCTTTTACCATGAAGAACAACCGACCATTTATCATTTGCAGGATCATCGATATAAAATACTTGTTTCTCCTGTGATGCCAATATGAATGGTTCACCCTTCTCGCCAATCTTTTCAAAGTTCACTAAAGTGAAACCCAATTCATCCACTATAACTCCTTTGTTGTTATCAACCCAATTACATTTAAAGAGCGGAATACTGAAATCTATGTAGTCAAACTCCCATATGTCTTCAATGACACTGTAATATGACATTTTAGCTTCACGTGGACTCTTATCCTTTGCACTTGCAAGAAACATAGTCGACGCTTGAAGGGTGACCCCACTGTTTTGGACGACACTCTTATCATCTTGGCGCTTTGTGTAATATGTGAATCCATTAATGTCATATCCTTCATAAGACATAACATTCAATTTTTGTTTAAAGGCGAGGCATTTGATAGTTTCAGTAATATCATATGGTGTTTGAGATAGTTGATGTAAGACTTTATCTTCAAATCACTTAATAAATGTCTTGTTATGCTCTCTAGCAAGCCACATTGTATTGGCTTGAGGATATTATCTCTTGATGAAATTGGTATGTTCCTAGATATAAACACTCACTTCATCCATGTTGTGTAAAATATACAAGTGACCTTGTTCCAACTGCTCACGACTGATTACTTTCACCCGTGATCCCAAAATTCCTTTGCCAAATTGCTCCTCAATATTCTTGTCATTACCAGGAGTGTCATTACCACTGAGAAAGTCATTGCAAAAATCCATAACCTCTCTTGCCACATAACCCTCAATAATACTCCCTTCAGGCCGATAACGGTTTCGAACATCACTTTTAAAAACGCTCATGTATCGTTCAAAGGGATACATCCAATGCAAGAAAACTGGTCACAAAATTTTCACTTCCCTAGTCAAGTGGACAACAAGATGTACCATGATATCAAAGAACGACGGAGTAAAATACATCTCAAGATGACATAGGGTAACAACCACTTCTCTTTTTAAATTATCGAGAGTATCAGGGTCAATAACTTTGTTGCACAGACTGTTGAAAAAGAAACAAAGTCTGGTGATTGCAAACCTTACATGCTTCAGCAATATAGATTGAATTGCCACAGGCAATATTTGTTGCATTAGAGTGTGATAATCATGAGATTTAAGACCTATCAAATTCAGATGTTTCATTGATACCAATCTACGGATGTTCAATGAGTAACCCTGTGGCACCTTAACATTTACCAAACATTCACAAAAAGCTTTCTTCTCCTTTCTAGACAATGTGTAACAAGCGGGACGTAAGTATGTTCTCTGATTTCCCATTTCATGTAATTCTATTAATTGTGACCTTATTCCCATTTCACGTAGGTCCAGTCTGGATTTTAGCTCATCTTTAGTCTTACCCGGTATATTCAACAAAGTACAAATGACACTATCACAGACATTTTTCTCAACGTGCATGACATCGATACAATGCCTGACTGCCAAAGAACTCCAATAAGGAAGATCCAAAAATATTGAATTCTTCTTGAATAAAGATTTGCCACTCCGTTTGGCCATAATACATTGTGATCTCTTACCAAATTCATTGACAAAGTCTTTTACTCTTTCATAAACAACCTCCCCTGGTATAGGTTTAGGTGCACTCTGTTCCTCATTCTATCCATTGAATGGGTTGCGCTTCCTACGATACAGATGGAATTTTGTAAGAAACCTTGGATGACTGAGATATATTGTTACACCCCGATCTCACAATTTCCTCAAATCATGAGATTAGGGCGTAAGATAGGATTTGTATGCAACACAAAGAACACCCTTAACTTTTTCTTTCCTTTTAAACTCTTGTTTTCCCGCATTGAACCACATATCATCTTAACAAAGGAATCTGAACATTTCTTCTACTAATCAGACTTTAATAGTAAAGATACATGTATAAGAATTCACGATGTCTTTCACACATTATGCACATGAAACTTGCTAATTAGCATACATATCAAAGAGAAACAATATTACACATTGTAATTACAACTCTCTCTCTCTCTAAACTCTTACTGAGGACCTAGAGTGACAAGGACCGAATGACTCAACTAATCTCATACTTGACTCCTTTGGCAGATCTACTCTAACGCTCTGATCATCTTCAAGTCCACGCGGTTAACCCTAAAATGTTTGAGTAGAGGGGTGAGCCTACTCGCTCAGTGAATGAGTACTTCATGGAAACAGACTAATGCACTAAAGTGATTACAGATATAATTTGAGTAAACGATATGAAATTTAACAACAATAAATACTACACTGAGCAGTTCTAAAACAATATAATTGAAATAACAAAGAATGTAATTACTGCATCCAAAGAATAACTACTAGAAGACTATACTCTAGTCTTCCTTAACTCTTTTATTCATAAGGAACTCTGTGAACCTATATGATCATATTTTAGCTTATGCCCCAAACATATGCAGTGCACTCTGCATATGAAACTCACAGTGCACTATGAGTCCACCGTACAAGACTTAGCGACACACCCGGGAAATGCTAAGTCTGACGCCAGGACCCCAGGCTCTCCGGCCTGACTCATAGGCTCTCCGGCCTCAATGCACTACTCTGAGTGCTCTAGACTCCTCCTCTAACCTGAGTACATAGGCGCAGGGAGTCAACACTGGGTTACCACTAGAATTACTCAACCGGTTGGTGTTGGATAACCCTTTACTTTATTTTTTATTTTTTTTCCCCAGTGCCACCGAAATTACTCAATCGGTTGGTGTTGGACACTGTCTATCAACCCTCGTGCCACCAGAATTACTCAACCGGTTGATGTTGGACACGAGTTTCACCCCTAAGAAGAAGATCTCTCGAAGGGGTTCTATGGTGTTAGGGAACCTAAGTCTAACATTAATATTATAGACACATGTAAAACAGAAATCATAACTCATTTTACATTTCTCACAAGGCTCACACGGCCTGCCATATCATATCATATAAAACATCATAGCTCATGTATTCAACATATACCATGTCTCAGTAACATCCCTCTCTAGGGCATGTTATATCTCATCACCTGCAATTTACGAGATATGTATTGAAATATAAGAAGCCCTGCAGCATGTAGATATCAACTCAGAGAGAACAAGCATATAAAGTTAAATGCACTAGAAGCATACAATTCAACAATTAAGCATCAGCACATCTCATATTGAGACCTTTCATATTATCATAATATGATTCATTGAAAACCCTATCCTTTGGGTTTCATTTGCCTTATTCATTCATCACATGCCAACACCCTACTCTTTAGGGTTTCATTTGCCTCATTCACTCGTCACATGACTCTCATAAGAATTTCATAGGATATAAGCATTCACTAAAATAAAGATTGTTTCCAACCAATCATATACAATCAATATAGATATGAAACTATGGAAATTTAACTAAGTTTAGGTTTTCCATACCATTCACTGAGATATCATGTATCAAGGATAAAATTCAATTAAGATAACCCATGAGGTACATCCTAACCATTTATAGGATTACCGGTCCTTTTCAATAAGGTTGAAACTCTAGTGATGTCTCAATTAGGTTAAACCCTAATTACATCATTTAATATAAATTTGAAAGGCATTCTTACTAGGAAGTGTTGTATATGTTTCTGATGTGAATCTACCATTAAAGAGTCATTCAAACAGAGAAGGAAATTATAACATATCAATTTGCAACAACTTAAATCAAACGGACATTTCAAGATTTAGAATCACATGCTAAGCATTTAGGGATTTAGGTGCTATAATCAAATTCATGCATTATACTGTTTGAAGGAAGAACCCACTCACCCTAAGGTGTGAAAACACCTCAAAACCGCAGCTCAACTCAGGGGATCTCGAATTCCTATCAAATCCCTAGCAAATCTCCCAATTCTTCTTCCATTCAACTCGGGAACGTTGAAAATGAGGGATTATGAAGAAAGGGTGAGAAAAGAGGGAATTTCGACATCATCTTGGATCAAATCAGAGCATGGACGGAATCTTGACATGAGAGAGAAGATCCACCATAAAATTCTATGCAAAGAATCCAAACTTACTTGATTTCACCCTTCCTGGAATCGCAAAACCCTAATTCAGCAATTCGTCCTCTTTCTCCACTCAAGCCCTAACTCTCCCTCTCTCTCTAGATTTTCGTTTCTCTGGGATGTATGACGAAGAATAAGAGCTGTGTGTGTGTGTGGTCGATCATATAAGTCAATTGAGCTGCTTGGGTCAATTTCATATTGACCCAACACTTAACTTTAATTATATTGGCTGAATATTCAGTTATACAAAAGTTACTGTAATTCGTTTATTTTAGAGATCAAACATTCTTCAACAATTATGGGAATTTAGCACTGTGTTTATAATTGATCTATAAAGCTTCAGTTAAAATTTGAGATCATTTGGAGTTACAAATAAATAATTAAAAATAGAACAGTGCACTGCTATCTTGCAGTCTGCAGAATATTCGGCCGAGTTTGTCCTGCACAAAACGCGACCGACACCCTTACTGTAGGAGTTCAAAAGTCATCCAAAAATTATGCCAATTTAACAGAGTGTCTAAAAATGTGTTTTTCAAGCACAGTTAAAATTTGAGATCAATTGGATATACCAAAAAAAAGATAAAATTCAATTACCACACTGCTGTAAAATTCTGAAATTGTGATCGGCCGAGTTTGAAACTCGACCGATAAACAGGTCAGAACCTTCTTCAAAAATTATGATATTTACCAATATTGTTTAATTTTTAATATCCAAATCATATCCAAATTTGAAGTAAATCAGAGTTACACATAAAATACTAAAAATCATTTAGTGAGATATTCTACTTATCAAATTCTGTATTCATGTATCATCAAAACCCTATTTGGGCCGATTAGGGTTTATGCTTCTCAAACCCTAATTCTCAAGACAAAAGAACATTTAGACTTCTTATCATAGTTAAAACATCCTAATTGTGTTATTGTCATTAATTAGATTTCAAGAATGATTATTCTAATTAATCTTTGCGATTGTCTAGATAAACCCTAGTTTACCAATTAAGCTCAGATGGGGTCGTAACAACTATCCCCCCCTTAGAATGTTTCATCCTCGAAACATAAACCTACAAGAAAGATACATTCAAGGTTATTCTAAGCTTCTAAAGCCTTCGATGTCATCATATTCTTGTATTTCATACCTGAATGTAGTTTTCAACATTAGATCTTTTAATTCTTTACTAAATCACAACATATTTCAAATAGTTCTCAATGATATCAAGCAAATTCTTTATGCCACAGTCAAACATAGAATGCAAAGATAAACCACCACGCTTTCGCTACGCAACTCTGATACTCTGATACAACTATCTCAACTTATGCTGCTCAGAGAGTTCTATTGTTCTGTATCACCTTTATGTGATAAAAGTAAGTTCACCATACTGTTTTAAACTTTAATCAAGTGCTATTCAAATAGCAAAACAGTCTTGAATTAAAAGACTAGATTCAACAATCAATTGCACAATACTACTCTTGGCATCCTCATTGGGTCATGGATGTATGAGGTGAAGCATTACCACCTCATTCTATACTATCCCGTTTCGATCCTGGGACCTGTGGGTCATGGGCCCACACACAATTCAAAGTGTAACCATCGCATTATATCATTTTAGGGTTTCAACAACAGTAATAAGGTAATCCACAATTGTATCAGTCATTCAAGCATTAATCATACTCAATTACCATCACTCAGTTATATTAGAGCTAGGTATAACAAGCTACACCTCATTAGGGTTACTTGTCCAGACAATCTGATTATCATCCCTTTCGATTAATATGAGTGAATAAGTATAACTACCTTGTTCAGGGTATCTCTCCATGTGTTCTGACATCATCCAAACCATATCACCATATCACAAATACACAATACTAGGATGCATATCAGGTATGAATTACTACAACTATCATACGCCTTTAATTTAACATATAGCTTGCACACATACACTGAAATCATATGTAGAACCAACTTTCATACCCTAATATGCCTTCAACAAATCATACATGTAAACAAATACACATATTACACAAAGATAGTATTTTCCCATATCTCTCTTCTCATTCATTACTTCTTTACTTTTTGCTACCTATCCTTTTCATATGATTATATACAATAAACATCATTAACATTGAAGCATTTAAGATAGGAATAGATTATTCATCATTCTTGCTATCACACAAGAAATTATTTCTTATCACACTTCATCATATTGTATGTCACTATTACATTCACTAGATGACCCCACCAAGGTAGTTATGCACCATATATGATTCATTTTCTCTTATCATTTCATTCCCCCCTTGCTCTTATTAAGGAATATATGAAAGAGAAGATGATTTTAAGACTTGGAATACTTGTATTCAAACATTCCCTTAATACATTCTCGTATGTAGATTTACTTAGTTATCAACAGAGATATTTGATTAATTAGCACTTGCTTGAATCTCACAACCTCTTTATTTTATAACCTCTCCAACATATTTCAACCCTTTCTTACGTTTCATAGTCCTCTTACTATATACTACTCTTTAACCCGTCATCTTTAATTCTAAATTTTTCTCTTATGACCATGTTGCTTATTCATATGTATGGTCATGTATACCATGTTGCACATATTTCCTCCTTTATTTTTATACTATTGTGAAGTTAACGTTCTAAATTAATAGTCCTTCTATTAGTTTTTCCTCATGTTGAATACATTACATATTCTTCATTTTTAAATCAAGTGGATCATGTATGGGTCAAACATAGTTTCTCTTTCAATCAAGTTTTTCTCTTCTGAATACAGTCTACCTTTGTATGATTTATTCATTCGTTAAACTACACCTATGTTCTTTGCGTAGAAACTAGTTTGTTGTTCTAGTCTTATGAATTATATGATCATATGATTCTCTTCACTTTTACTCTTTTGAAGACTCTTCACTTCTATGGACCTATTGAAAGCTCAACCCTATTCTCTACTAAGCCTTTGCTTTAGAGTTCATAAAAGCATTATACGCTATTATATGATTCATTCTTCATGATTGATTCTTGTTATCTTGAACCATACATACATACATTTCACATATCTTTTCTATATTTCATATGTATAGTTCATGCAAAATTAATCAATAAACTGATTATGAGCTTCATATCATGTTCTATTATTCCCAATTAAGGGTTTCACATTTGAGACCCCAAAGTTAAACCTCAGATATCAGTTTCAACTAATTCTTAGTTGTTCTGATCTTGCCCATATGTTTCAACATCTTACTGTATGTACATTCTTACTCTGATGTGGGTCTAATTATTCCAATTCTATTCTTATTATGCTATTGATAGGATTCATTAGATCCTAATAACGCATCCTGCCAACCGGACCAGGCCAAACCTGAAATCTTGAAGCCAAGAACTACAAAGGATTACATTCTTCCTGAACTGCCACTCACAGCTCAGAAACTCGGCCGATTGGTCAGAAACTCGGCCGATTGCTTCACAACTCGGCCGATCCGCTTGAAACTCGGCCGATTAACTTGCCGTTTGATTTCCTGAAAAAGGAAACTCGGCTGAATTACATATAACTCGACCGATCAGTTTGCTATTCGATTGCCTATTAAGGAAACTCGGCCGAATCACATACAACTCGGCCGAATCGCGTACAGACTGAAAACCTAAACAGACCTGCTGATGTCAATTTCACTCGAATCAGCGGGCAAAACTATAGAAACAAAAGCCCATTCAAAGGTCAATTCTAGTCTACTTGTTACAAAGAATAAAATCCATAAATTATACAATTGCATAGTGTACAACAGATATTAAAGACCCATATTTCAAAGTATTAAATATTTCAATTCAAACATATAAGAGCATTTCTATACATTTCCAACAAAAACAACATTATGAAATGTAAGTTCTATCTCTTTTTACATTTATGGTCTTAATTCTTATTTCTTATCTCGTTATCTAACCCTAACCTTTCTAGGGTTCCTCTCTAGCCCATTCTTCCACTGTATACCTGGCCAGGGTATACGTGAGAGAATAGACAGAGTAGCTTGTACTGGTTGATCCAAGTACTCAGATATCGGGCCAGGATATCCAAATACTCAAATCCCCAAAGCTAACATCAAACATCTCCTATCTGCCACACATAGGACTCTAACTTACTAACTTAATGGTCCTTGACAACTCACCCTAAGCTCTGATACCAAGCTGTTACATCCTGATCTCACAATTTCCTCAAATCATGAGATTAGGGCGTAAGATAGGATTTGTATGCAACACAAAGAACACCCTTAACTTTTTCTTTCCTTTTAAACTCTTGTTTTCCCGCATTGAACCACATATCATCTTAACAAAGGAATCTGAACATTTCTTCTACTAATCATACTTTAATAGTAAAGATACATGTATAAGCATTCACGATGTCTTTCACACATTATGCACATGAAACTTGCTAATTAGCATACATATCAAAGAGAAACAATATTACACATTGTAATTACAACTCTCTCTCTCTAAACTCTTACTGAGGACCTAGAGTGCCAAGGACCAACTGACTCAACTAATCTCATACTTGACTCATGTGGCAGATCTACTCTGATGCTCTGATCATCTTCAAGTCCACGCGGTTAACCCTAAAATGTTTGAGTAGAGGGGTGAGCCTACTCGCTCAGTGAATGAGTACTTCATGGAAATAGACTAATGAACTAAAGTGATTACAGATATAATTTGAGTAAACGATATGAAATTTAACAACAATAAATACTACACTGAGCAGTTCTAAAACAATATAACTGAAATAACAAAGAATGTAATTACTGCATCCAAAGAATAACTACTAGAAGACTATACTCTAGTCTTCCTTAACTCTTTTATTCATAAGGAACTCTGTGAACCTATATGATCATATTTTAGCTTATGCCCCAAACATATGCAGTGCACTCTGCATATGAAACTCGTAGTGCACTACGAGTCCACCGTACAAGACTTAGCGACACACCCGGGAAATGCTAAGTCTGACGCCAGCCCTGCTCTGCCACATGACCCCAGGCTCTCCGGCCTGACTCATAGGCTCTCCGGCCTCAATGCACTACTCTGAGTGCTCTAGACTCCTCCTCTAACCTGAGTACACAGGCGCAGGGAGTCAACACTGGGTTACCACCAGAATTACTCAACCGGTTGGTGTTGGATAACCCTTTACTTTATTTTTTTTTCCCAGTGCCACCGAAATTACTCAAACGGTTGGTGTTGGACACTGTCTATCAACCCTCGTGCCACCAGAATTACTCAACCGGTTGATGTTGGACACGAGTTTCACCCCTAATAAGCAGATCTCTCGAAGGGGTTCTACGGTGTTAGGGCACCTAAGTCTAACATTAATATTATAGACACATGTAAAATAGAAATCATAACTCATTTTACATTTCTCACAAGGCTCACACGGCCTGCCATATCATATCATATAAAACATCATAGCTCGTGTATTCAACATATACCATGTCTCAGTAACATCCCTCTCTAGGGCATGTTATATCTCATCACCTGCAATTTACGAGATATGTATTGAAAAATAAGAAGCCCTGCAGTATGTTGATATCAACTCAGAGAGAACAAGCATATAAAGTTAAATGCACTAGAAGCATACAATTCAACAATTAAGCATCAACACATCTCATATTGAGACCTTTCATATTATCATAATATGATTCATTGAAAACCCTATCCTTTGGGTTTCATTTGCTTTATTCATTCATCACATGCCAACACCCTACTCTTTAGGGTTTCATTTGCCTCATTCACTCGTCACATGACTCTCATAAGAATTTCATAGGATATAAGCATTCACTAAAATAAAGATTGTTTCCAACCAATCATATATAATCAATATAGATATGAAACCATGGAAATTTAACTAAGTTTAGGTTTTCCATACCATTCACTGAGATATCATGTATCAAGGATAAAATTCAATTAAGATAACCCATGAGGTACATCCTAACCATTTATAGGATTACCGGTCCTTTTCAATAAGGTTGAAACTCTAGTGATGTCTCAATTAGGTTAAACCCTAATTACATCATTTGATATAAATCTGAAAGGCATTCTTACTAGGAAGTGTTGTATACGTTTCTGATGTGAATCTACCATTAAAGAGTCATTCAAATAGAGAAGGAATTTATAACATATCAATTTGCAACAACTTAAATCAAACGGACATTTCAAGATTTAGAATCACATGCTAAGCATTTAGGGATTTAGGTGCTATAATCAAATTCGTGCATTATACTGTTTGAAAGAAGAACCCACTCACCCTAAGGTGTGAAAACACCTCAAAACCGCAGCTCAACTCAGGGGATCTCGAATTCCTATCAAATCCCTAGCAAATCTCCCAATTCTTCTTCCATTCAACTCGGGAACCTTGAAAATGAGGGATTATGAAGAAAGGGTGAGAAAAGTGGGAATTTCGACATCATGTTGGATGAAATCAGAGCATTGACGGAATCTTTACATGAGAGAGAAGATCCACCATAAAAGTCTATGCAAAGAATCCAAACTTACTTGATTTCACCCTTCCTGGAATCGCAAAACCCTAATTCAGCAATTCCTCCTCTTTCTCCACTCAAGCCCTAACTCTCCCTCTCTCTCTCTAGATTTTCATTTCTCTGGGATGGATGACGAAGAATGAGAGCTGTGTGTGTGTGTGGTCGATCATATAAGTCAATTGAGCTGCTTGGGTCAATTTCATATTGACCCAACACTTAACTTTAATTATATTGGCTGAATATTCAGTTATACAAAAGTTACTGTAATTCGTTTATTGCAGAGATCAAACATACTCCAACAATTATGGGAATTTAGCACGTTGTTTATAATTGATCTATAAAGCTTCAGTTAAAATTTGAGATCATTTGGAGTTACCAATAAATAATTAAAAATAGAACAGTACACTGCTATATTGCAGTGTGCAGAATATTCGGCCGAGTTTGTCCTGCACAAAACTCGACCGACACCCTTACTGTAGGGATTCAAAAGTCATCCAAAAATTATGCCAATTTAACATAGTGTCTAAAACTGTGTTTTTCAAGCACAGTTAAAATTTTAGATCAATTGGATATACCAATAAAAAGATAAAATTCAATTACCACACTGCTGTAAAATTCTGAAATTGTGATCGGCCGCGTTTGAAACTCGACCGATAAAAAGGTCAGAACCTTCTTCAAAAATTCTGATATTTACCAATATTGTTCACATTTTATATATCCAAATCATATCCAAATTTGAAGTAAATCATAGTTACACATAAAATACTAAAAATCATTTAGTGAGACATTCTACTTATCAAATTCTGTATTCATGTATCATCAAAACCCTATTTGGGCCGATTAGGGTTTATACTTCTCAAACCCTAATTCTCAAGACAAAAGAACATTTAGACTTCTTATCATAGTTAAAACATCCTAATTGTGTTATTGTCATTAATTAGATTTCAAGAATGATTATTCTAATTAATCTTTGCGATTGTCTAGATAAACCCTAGTTTACCAATTAAGCTCAGATGGGGTCGTAACATATATAGTCTTACCACCATATTTTAGTCTTGTTGAATCAGTGTTCTCTTCACATATAGGACACGCTTTATCTCCTTTGATACTATATCCAGACAAATTCCCATATGCTGGAAAGTCATTAATAGTGCAAAACAACATAGCATGCAAATGAAATGTCTCTCTCGTGAAGCATCATAGGTCATCACACCTTCACCCCAAAGTTTCTTTAAGTCATCAATCAGAGGTTCAAGATAAACATTGATATCATTTCCAGGTTGTTTAGGGCCCGATATCAACAACGACAGCATTACGTACTTATTTTTCATACACAGCCAGGGAGGAAGATTGTACATAACAAGCATGACTGGCTAAGTGCTATGTTGGATGCTCAATATCCTGTACGGATTCATCCCATCTGTACAAAGTCCGAGTCTTAGATTCCTGACTTCTTCACCAAATGCAGGGTACAATAGATCAATCTTCTTCCACTGTGGGGAATCAAACACATGTCGTAGGATCCCATCATTATTTTTCTTAACATCTACATGCCACCTCAAATTCTTCGCATCTATCAGATTGGAAAACAAGCGTTGAAACCGTGATATTATAGGTAGATACCACATCACCTTGGCAGGAGAACCAGTTTTGATCTCCCCCGAAGTCGTCAATTTATACCGTGACGCACCACATTTTGGACAATCTTTCAAATCCACATAGTCCTTTTGAAATAATACACAATCATTTGGGCATGCGTGTATCTTCTTGGCATCCATTCCCATTGGGCGCAACAATTTGTTTACCTGGTATGTTGAGATTGGTAGCTTGTTTCCTTCAGGAAGCATTTCTTTCAACAAAGACAACAATGACGTGAAGCTTTTGTCGCTCCATCTATTGTTAGCTTTTAGCTTATACAATCTCAACACAGTGCTAAGCTTCATAAACTTAGTACAACCTGTGTATAACGATATCTCAGCATCATGCACAACGTTTCTAAAAATGGGAGGTGGATCGGTGTGCTCTACCCCACAACTATCCAGCATCGTATCAACGATGTCTACTGGAACTGGTTCATTCACATCTACATCATTGGAGGCAATTTCTTCTTCCACACAAGCACTGCTATCGACATCCACTAGTTTTGGGTTTGAAATATCTCCATGCCAGTTCCATTCTGTATAGCCTTGTATAATCCCGTTGCACATGACATGACTTTTGATTTCATCACCAGTGCTTACTTTCAAGTTGTTATTGCAATGCCTACATGGATAGTAGAACCTATCTCCAGGTTGTTTCCTATATTCCTCGGCAAATCTAATAAACCGGTCAAGACCAGAAAATAAACTCTGGGGTGCAACGATTGCGAATGGACATCCATGATCTATTCATTCTATGATCAAAGAGAAAACAAGTATATATTACAACAAGATTAGGGTCTAGGGTTAACAAATACATGTGATGTCATTCTTATATATAATAAATGTGTACCACCTATCCCATCCTTGAACACCTAATCTCACTAGTAAGTTTATAATGTGTATTGGGTTTTCAAGAAAATTTTGATAGCATTTCCCCGCTGTTCTCTAAGTACATATGTACTTAGAGAACAAACGGGGAAATGCTACCGAAATTTTCTCAAAAATCCAATACACATTATACACTTACATCCTAAGTGAGATTAGGTGTTCAAGAACAGTCCCAAACTGGGGACTATCCAAGATTTACTCCTAATGAGTAAATCTTAGACGGGTTTCTAGGCCAACAAATACATGTGATGTCATTCTTATATATGATAAATGTGTACCACCTATCCCATCCTTGAACACCTAATCTCACTAGTAAGTGTATAATGTGTATTGGGTTTTTAAAAAAAATTGGCAGCATTTCAGTACTTAGAGAACAAACGGGGAAATGCTACCAAAATTTTCTCGAAAACCCAATACACATTATACACGTACATCCTAAGTGAGATTAGGTGTTCAAGAATAGTCCCAAACTGGGGACTATCCAAGATTTACTCCTAATGAGTAAATCTTGAACGAGTTTCTAGGCCAACAAATACATGTGTTGTCATTCTATAACATTGATTTCAACATTTTGAGTGTCCATGCATGTTCATCATCAAGATAAAGATTACATATAAATTAGTATGACCTAGGGATGGAGAGATTCATAATTGATTTCAAAATTTCAAACTAGATCATGCATTATCATCAATCTACATCATACAATAGGGATTCATGTAGATGTTAGGGTGACACATCACTACAAAATCAGAGATTTAACAATAGGGTTTTAATATCTTACATATATTGATCACAAGATTTTAGAAATATACTTAATTCAAGATTATGGTGAAATGTGTATTAGGGTTTTAATATCTTAATTCAACATGCATCAAAATTTACAAAATTAGGTCAAGCATTAGTATTCAATTGCAAGTGTATCTTCTTCTTCCTACTCCCTCCTTACCAAATGGATAAAAGCAAGCCCACGACAGTGTGGGCTGGCCATAGCCGTGGCCAGCCCACACAGTCGTGACCTCATCATGTTGCTTCCAGGCAGAGGATCGGGCAGTAGAAATCCAAGGGTAGAACGACGGGGTGAGCAGGTGTTGAGCAAGTAAAAGAGAGGGAGAAAGCGAAGAGGGTACCTCCTCTGTTGAGTGGCGGTGGCGAGCAGGTGTTGAGCGGCGGCGAGAAGTGAGGGCGATCAGTGGGTATGGTGCGGTAACGGCGAGCAACAGGTGTCCAGCAGAGGCGGCGGCATGGCGGCAGTGGAGGCGGAAGCCTGAGCGGTGACAGAGGTAGGCGTGGAGGCAGTGGCAATGAGCAGCGGCGGAGGTGGGGGCAGAGGAGAAATCACCAGACCAAACCCTTGAGTAGCACAAGAATGAATGAAATAGAGAAAGGGGAAGAGTCGGGCTCACGTGGGTGCTGTTAAGTTAACAATAGGTGTCAGTTCTTAAATAAAACTAACACATAAAACTAACAGTGTCGGTTCTACAAACACACCGACACCTATTCTCAATGATAGTCGTCGGTTTTTACTAGAAAAAAACCGACGTCTATCTACATATGCCGATTAAAAAAATTGTTCTCGATTAATGACCATAGTCGTCGGTTTCTTTCGAACACCGACGCTCAAAGGGTGTGAAAATTTTCCCAAGAACAATGCGGGAAAACCCATAAGCATCGGTCATTGTAGAAAAACTGACGACCAAAATGTGCCCAATTTCTGTCTCGTGAATAACCTTTCGTCGTCGATTTAATAGTTAATAACCGACGCCATATGTTAAATTTTGGAGGTAATTTTTTTCACTAGAAATTTTGGATTTGGCGGTTAATTTTAGGTGTTAGTTTATTATTCAGGAACCGACACTGAATAAAAGCGATACCCATGTCTGGTCGCCCTTCACAGATAGATGTCGGTTTTTTATTACACCGACGCGTTAGGTTTTAGGTGTCGGTGTATTTATAGAACCGATGCCTTTAAAAGTGATGTTATAAGCCATTTCTATAGTAGTGAACCATGGAGTTGATGGTGACTGTGACAAAAGAAAAATTAAAAGTTTCAACTATAATGTCTATGGACGTTATTCGTGTGAGTGACAGGAGGCACATCATGAACATGATGAGGAGGCACACCTTACCAAACCAGAGGATGATGAGCCAGCCATGTTGTTGTCTATGTGTGCTGAGGATGTGCATGAGATGGTGATGCTCAATGAGGGGAAAGCTTGGAAACTAGAGTTCCAAACTAATGTTCCAATGAGATATGGTACCTTGACACAGGTTCCAGCAATCACATGATTGGCTACAAGGAAATGTTCACTGAGCTTAACATTACAGTCAAAGGTATTGTATGTTTTGACGATGATTCGTCTTTGTGGTGTTGTTTGAGTGTGAAATGAGAGAGAATCATGTCCTCAAAGACGTGTATTAGATTCCATATCTCAAGAGCAACATTGTCAGCCTCAACTAACTCCATGAGAATGGGTGCAAAACCATTTTGGATGGTTGCTTCCTGTACATCTATGATTGGAAGAGACAGGTGCTAGCCAATGCATAGATATTGAAGAATGTGTCGTACAAGCTCAACCTCAACATTGCACATCCAATATGCCTCTTGGTGTACATCAAGGAGGATGCATGGTTGTGTCATGTCATGTATGGCCACTCAACTTTTAACTATTGGGAAATTTGTCTCACTAGAGGCATGCCTCACATAAAGCATATTGATAAGGTGTGTGGTAGCTGCATGATTGTGAAGAAATGGCATGCACGATTCCCAGAGGCATCATTGTACTTGTCAGATAGGACACTGCAATTGTTACATGGAGATTTATGTGGCCCAATCACACCAACAATGTAGGGAGGTAACAAATGTTTTTTATATAGTTGATGATCATAATCAGTATATGTGGATTTCTTTGATTAAAAATAAAGATGGAGGCCTTGATGCTTTTAAGAAGGTCAAGGAATGTGCTAACATGGAGGTAGAAATAAAGTTGAAAGTGCTACATATTGATTGAGGTGAGGAGTTTACCACACAAGAATTCCAGGAGTATTGTACAGAGTCAGGGATCAAGCGTTTTCTCATAGCCTCATATTCACCACAACAAAATGGCATGGTGGAGAGGCAAAACGAAACATTGGTTTCCAATTCTAGAATCATGCTGAAGAGCAAGGAGATGCCAGGAACATTTTGGGGAGAGACCATGCTACATTATTCTATCTCTTGAATTGTGAACCAACCGAAAGTGTCTTCGAAAAGGCATCATACAAAATATTATACAAGAAGAAGCCAAAAGTGCACCATCTTTGCACCTTTGGTTGTGTGGAACATGTCAAGTTGGTGCAAGAACACCTCATGAAGCTCGCTGGCCACATCATATCTAATGTGTTCATTGGATACAAGCATGGATCTAAGGCATACTGTATGCATGATTCGGTGATAAAGAAGTTTCAAGTATCAATAAATGCCATGTTCGAAGAGGCTAGAAAGTGGGAGTGGTAGTCCAAGGTTGATCATGCGGTGGATGATCATGGAGAGGTTTTTATTGTGTATTACCCACCTAACATTGATACAGGGACCGAGAATGTTGTGCTTGGATCACCAGGTGCAGTATTCAACAACAACACATCGAGAGTATAGTATGGCTTCATCATAGAGTACATCATGTTGGGAGTTCACTAAAAATCAATGGTTGCCATGTACAGTCCTAAAAGCAAGAACACATAGGGTGTTGTAAGAAGAAACACACCAACGCTGCAAAAAAATTTTTGTTCCTTGCAAGATTTCTATGATGCTATGGTGGAGGAGGAGCTAGAAGACTTTGCACTTTGCATGTTTACCTTGGAGGAACCAAACTCTACACTTTGCATGTTTACCATGGAGGAACCAACAAACATTCAAGAATCTAAAAGGAAAGCATGTTGGAGGCATGCAATGCAAGAGGAGATTGAAAGCAATTGATGCAATATATGTGGGAGCTCATCAAACTCCTAGTTGGACAAAGATCCATTGGTTTAGTGTGGGTGTTCAAAGTGAAGAAGGATCCACAAGGTGTTGTTATCAAGAATAAATCATGCCTTGTTTCCAAAGGCTACGTGCAAAAGCAAGGTATTGACTTGATGAAGTCTTTGCACTTGTTGCAAGACTTGAGATGGTGTATCGTCATCTTGCATTAGCTGCATAAGAAGGGTGGCATGTGCACCACCACATGGACATGAAATCCGCCTTCCTCAACCGGGACTTGGAGGCAGTTGTGTATGTCGCACAGTCACCCTCCAATGTGCAAAAGGATATCGGAAATAAAGTATTGAAGTTAAGAAGGCATTGTACTATCTACGTCATGTACTAAGATCCTGGAATGAAGAATTTGAGAAAAGATTGATCTTGCTTGGTTTTACACCTTGTCTAGTGGAGCATGTTAATTGCTTGGTATATACGTTGCTGATTTCATTATCAGTGGTACAAGTACTATTCATATTGCAATGTTCAAGCTACAAATGAAGGCGTTATTCAGCTTGAGTGACCTTGGGCTATTGAGCTACAACTTGGGGGTCAAACTAAAAAAACAATCTCAAGGAATCGTGTTGTTCCAACCAGCTTACACAACCAAGATTCTTGAGAAGTGTGGGATGTCAGATTGCAACCCAAAACAAACAACAATGAAGGCAAGAACAAAGTAGAGCTAGACGTGCTCAAGTTGTAACATATTGAAACCTAGGAATTAATCTTATTCCAGGGTTAATAGCTTAGAACCCTTAGTCTTTGAGGTTTAGCCAAACAAGGATTAGTATATGCTCTTTAGTGACCTTAAATATATTAATGCAAGCATAAATCACATTAAAATGAAGAGTATAAATTAATATTACCCAATACCTTCAAATTAATCATAAAAGCAATAAAAGGTATATAGGATATGTGCATAAAAGACAAGGTATCCATAATTGAGAATAGTGAGTTATAATTCCACAAAATATAAAATAAATAATCCTATGTGGGATAATGATGGTGTAGATTCATTCTAAATCCTTCCTATGCCTTAGGGTGCAAGGAAGAGAAAAAGGGAATAAAAAATAATGCTTAATACATGAATAATGAGATAATAGATTATTAATGGGAGAAATGACAGAAATAATGAATAATGTGTTAAAAGGAAAATCTCTTTGATTATAAAAACCTCATATTCATTTTCTTGGGATACACTTTGGCTTGGAGGCCAATTTTCACTAATTTAGGATAATAAAAACCATATCTATTTAAGTAAAAAAGAAAAGGGTGTTTTTCCTTAAAAATATTAAATAAAATATTTAATGATTCCAAAAGTGGAAACTAATTTTAGATTCATAATCTACATAATAAAATATGCCTTTGGGTGAATTTTCACTGAATTTGGAGAAAGTTTGATTAAAAGGTAAAATTAGGAGAGAGAAAGTGTGTAGAACCTTCAAAATATTAAATAATTATAAAAATAACCCCAACATCTAAAATTGATGGCAAATTTGTATCCAACATGTTAAATATGACTTGTGAGTCAAGTTTCGTAATTTTTGGATAATCCTAATGTCATTAATGAAGGAGGAAAGAGAAAATAGTAAATAATTTATTTGACACATTAAAAGTTATCAAAAGGCCAGACTAGCCCGACTGGTTATGGCAAGGTAAGTCCAGATGAAGGATCCGGGTTCAAATTATACTGAAGGCTCTCTATGAAAAGTAACACGAATTTGATTGGGCACGGGAGGGGGTGACCGGATCACACCCTCTCATGCCCCGAGAGTTTACGCCGTCTGGGGGGTCACGATTGTGGCGCTTCTACGGGGGCGGTTCTCTCGTAAATAAAAAAAAGTTACCAAAAGGAAAATCTAATTTTATATTCGGATTCTACATATCAAAATTAGCCTCCATGCAAAATTTTAGCCAATTTCAATTTTGTTTGAGCCCTCAAATGAAGAGAGAGAAATTCATTTAATACTATATGTATCACTCTAATTGATTTCGAATTGGATAAGGTTTTTTTTTTATCTTCCGCGTGGATCACATCCATTATATTTTGATCCGAAGATCCTTGGATCGTATCCTACCCACGGTCGGCCTGCTACAGTGTCGCCAGGTGGGTTGCTCAGAGAGTCCCTCTTTTCTCAGTCTATATACATCCTTTTTCCGCGATTTCTATTGGATTGAATTCGTCGATATGTCTTGCACACAATGAACTCTTACGCGAGTTCTATTTCTTCAGATCTAAGAAATGCCCAAAGTTGGCCTCAAATCTCTCTCTCGGCCATAGTAGTTTCACCCTATAACTCTACCCTATATATAGGGGACTTCACCCCCAGGTTCGCGACACCATACCCTAATGTTCCCTACTTCCAATTTCTTTGTTGATCGTGCTTATCTCTGATGATAGCTAGGCTTATGAGTTTGGATTGTGGGGCCCTATTCTCCTCCAACTCGACATCTCCGACCAAATTGCTTGCCCGGTGAGTTTGTAGCATCTCCTACTCTTCTTCCGCGATGATGGTTACGAGTTTTATCATGAATCTGAGTTTTGCCCAATCTGGCTCACACCTTGTAGCTGTTCTGTATGTTGCAATTGCGGACGTGATGAAGGGATGAATCCCATGTGGAAAAGGTCACCTTTTCCCTCCGCTTCACTTCGATCGTTTGTTTTTCCGTCAGGGGTAAAAACATCTTTTCACCATGTTGTCTTTTCTTTGGGTGAGTCAAGGGCATGCCTTTGACCCCTGACTTGGTCGGGTCTGATTGGGCCAAGTCAGCGGATCGACCCACTCTAATTTCCTCTCTCTTTATCGCTTATTTGGAAATTCTTGAGATTCTGATTGGTTGAGCTTTGAAAATACATAACTAATTAATCCCTAATCAGAAAAATATGCATAAATAGTCAATAAAATGAGAAAAATGTAATCTTTCTTTTGGTAAGGGTTTTGTCGCCTAAATCAAATGTTTTATGCTGAGTGATTTTAATGGATCTAATTAATAAGTTAATAATTTGTGTAATTCAAAACTAGTAAACCCTTGGGCCAAAATTAAAGGTAAAATACATTCTAAACTCAGAAAAGTATGATCTATCTAATAAAAATATATTGGATGCCTGGTTTTGAGTTTTTTGAAAAAGTATTTTTGAGGATGATTTAATTAACTAAAAATCACTAAGAATAACCCTAAAAGTCAATATCTTCAATATACATCATATTATATGTTATTTTAATTAGAAAACCCTAAATAAGTCTGTTATGATGTTTTCGAGACCTAAATCGGTGGTTTATAGAAAACGTTGACAACTTTAGGGTTTGAGTTCTTAATATAATGTGAATACATGTATATTGTTATTATAATAGGACAACTGGACTCTAATCTTGCTTAGGATTTTAGAAAGTGTTTTTGACTCTGTGAGAGGTATGTTAGCATCTCCTATTTTTATTTATTGAGCAATAACCTAAGTTTTCATTCTCTTGGTCCTATGGACAATAAACTAAAAACCATATCTTTTCCTTTTGAAAATGATGCTTCATGTGAAGTACCCTACTTGTTACTGATCTTATGATCATAATATCTTCTTGACTTTCTTTTGGAATCTTTATTATGCCTTGTTCATTTTGGAACTCAATTTATTACTATATGCCCACTTTGAGGTGGTTGTTTATGATGATCACTTATGTGGTGATTAAATTGTAAAATCCGACTATACCTTTTTACTTGCCTCCCTATTAAGCATGTTGTGTGACTCAGTATCCCTAGAGTAATATAATTTGCATTGGTTTTGGGTTATGTTCCCTTATTGTTTATTTTGGGATGGTGGTTATGTGTCCCATACCCGAGTTTCAGCTTTATGGGGGTTGGCCCAATTTTTAAATATATTAGGAGTTTGGTTATGTGCCATTCTCTATCAGGTTTCAACTTTATGAGGTTTGACCGCCAATTGTTATTTATGTTGTTCTAGTGCTATGTTTATCTCACCTACATGCATGTTTTTATGGGTTTTGTGCCCTAGAATATTTATGAGTGCTTTTGTGGCACCAATTTTATTATTGTTCTAATGGCAAGTATCACTTTTATCATATGTTGAGATTCATTCCTTTTATACCCGATTGGGTAGTTCTTATCTTTTTGCATGGGAAGACTTCTCTACTTGTTGTACCTTTTCCTGATATATAATGCTCAATTCCTTTTTAGCATGCTCATACCAGCATTTTGTTGATATCCACTTTTCTTTTCCTTTTATGGGGTACGCTTTCAACCCCAGGTGTTGGTCAGGGAGGAGGAGATCTAGGAGGACCTGGACTGCAACAAGGATAGATAACTTCGTGGGAGACTTGGCTTAAAGTTGTTAGGTGATCCTCAGCTAGTTCTACATATGTAGTTAGTTTTCCTTTATGTCACCCTACGTGGTGAAAGTTTAGTATGTTAAGAAGCTTTGTAATGGTAGATATATCTTTCAATTCCACTGCTACTTTGTGTTATGATACAATCATGTTAAATAAATTTCGTTTCATCCCCTTTTGAGAAAATTTCTTTGTTGGTGAATGTTTCCTTCTTTATTTTTAGTAGGGAGTGGATCCCTATGGGATCCCACTCCTTACACAAGTCCTATAGTTGATAAAACCTACTATCACATTGTCAAAGGGATCCTCCTCTACTTGGTGAATACTAGGCTAGACATTGCCTATGCGTTTGGGATTGTGACACGCTACATGGAGACACCCACCTAGAGGCACAAGGCTGATGTGAAGAAAATCTTATGGTACGTATGAGGTACATTGTATTTTGATTGTTGTTATGTAAATAAAGGCAAGGAAGAACCAAGCCTTGTGGGTTATAGTGATAGATACATGTGCAGAGATGTTGGTGGAAGGAAGAGCACTACTGGGGTTGTATTCTTCCTTGTCTCAAACCCGGTGACCTAGGCATCACAAAAGTAGAAGACATCAATGTTGTCATCATCAAAAGCCAAATACATTGTAGCTAATACATGAGCTTGTCAAGGTGTTTCGATTAGGCATCTACTTAGAGAGATGAAAATGCATTGAAATGGAAAAGTGTTGCTAAAGGTGGACAACAAATTATCTATTGTACTTAGCAAAAACATGGTTCATCACAAAAGGATCAAGCACATTGACACGCGGTACCACTTCGGACAGAAATGTTTAGAAGATGGGATGATCGAGGTGTAACATGTTGCCAGAGATGATTAAATGACGGACATCCTCACCAAAGAACTTGAATGCCTCACATACTTGGAGATGTGCAAGAAACTTGGAGTTCAACCCTTCAAGTATCAACCTGATTAGGAGGGTGAATATTGTTTTAATCACCTTACTTTTATCTTCCTTCATTTTAACATAGGTATTGGCTATGTGTAGTAGTGTATGCATGGAACAAGGAGAGTGGTAGATAGTACAAAAGTGTAGTGAAGTTAGTTGGATATCAAATTCACTTTTTAGCTACGTGTTGTTCTCTTGCATTTATCATAAACAAGAGAAAAAGGCAATGGCACAAAATACGGAGACCAAGTCTAAAAGAGATGAAGTCTCAGACACTTTTTTTTCTCTCTATCTCTCTCTCTCATTTTTTCCAATTCACTCATTGTTTTCAGGAGAGTCCATGCACTTACAGTACGACTAGGGGCCGCTAACATGAAAGAGCCCACACTAGTACAATATGACTCAACACAGTTCACGTACATGTTTTAATATCCATGTCGAGGATAAAAAAGGTGGGATAACATAGGAGAGGATTGGGGGAGGTGGCGGTGGTATATGTGAGAGTTCTATTGAGTGAGGAAGTGAGGTGTTTGGATGAGAAGGTTGGGGACTTTATGAAAGCTCGCCAGGCCTTTGAGATGCAGCAATACAAGGTGAGGGACTTCACCGACATGCGGTGGAAGATGCTAGCAAGGACGGCGGTGGTGGTGATGGTGGTGGTGGAGGAGGAGACATTGTCAGCCATATCGCATGCAAGGGTAGGTGTGGGTGTCTGTTGAGCTGAGACACCCTGTCTCAAGCGAGGGATCAACATGTGTCTATATTTTAGAGAAGTCCTAGATTTTAGGAAGAGAATGTTGAAGGAGAGTGGTCAGCGTCTGGGATCACTCTGTCACACCCGTCAATTAACTAGTGGGTAAGGAACCTCACCTCATCGTCACCTTCTTAGGGAAATGGGAAACATTTCCTTTCTTGCAACTTCATTTACCAATTAATTTTGATAAAGGTACTCTCTATCAAGTGCAACCTAAAACTTACTAATTAACTTGACAAACTATTTTTCGTCTTCAATGATTCATTGAAAGAAAAAAAAATAACTTGGCATCATTTTGTCCATATAATTATCTTTATAGAACCTTTTGTCAAATATTTGTGAGGATAGCACAGTTGTAAAAATGTGACCTAATTTGGGTTTTTAAATCTGGGCTCACAGAGCACTAACTTATTTCAAGTTTTAATTATTAATTCGTAAGATGTTTACAACCGAGTCTCAATTTGAAAGTGCCACAAACATGTTTTTCTTCATTTTTCTTCAATTTTTATTAAAATTTTAAATAAGTGGGTACTTCCGAAACCTTTGCAAAAAAATGTCAGCCAATATCAAGTCACATTTTTAAACCAAGGTGCAATACTCAAATAATTATTTGCATGGAGATACCATGTACGAATTATTTTTTACTAAAGTAAACTAAATTGGTTTTGTTCCAAAAACGTTAACGGTTCCTATTATTCCATGAATAAATGGAAACCATTCCCATGTTCATTAAAAAAATTAAAATCTCACCATATTAACTACCAAAGATGGAAAGAGACAATTTGGTCTTCCTTTTCCTTCTCAAAAGACATACATTATAATAAGTGATATGTTGTAGTTTTTAGTAGGGGTGACAGATATATACCACATACCATCACCCAATCCAGCCCACCCCGATCCATCTTACCAAACAAGTGTATCCATCACTGATATGGATTGCTAGTTCGGGTGATTAACATATCCACAACATAGTCGGGTGGCCACTTCACACCACGATACACAGACAAAATCCCCAATCCTCACACTAAGGCAATAGCATTACTATGAGAAACCCTACTCCATCTGCCACTGATGCCACACTGTGCTTTGTGCTACCAGATTGATCTGGAGCTTCCCCTCCATCCCTATCAAGAGAGGACTAGGAGAAAGACTTCCTGGGAAGCAGGATCATCTCTGAGTTTTAGCACCACACTTTCATCCCGATCTTCGCTTTCCCTAGCAAGCAAGGACCGATGGAAAGACTCACTGAGGGTCATCAACAAAGACTGAAAATATCCTCATCGGTTCTCATGCTCCTGAGAGATTACATGTGCCTTCCGCTGCTGTTGTTACCCCAATCCATCAATAAAGGACAACAAATGTGTCTCAAGATTTCCGTGTGAGCTGTTGTACGTGGTGGATAAGGTAGACAATTCCTTACTCCCTTCTCATTGATCGACTTTTTTGTCTTGGAATGACAAAGTCTCCATAGGAGGGCTTGTTGGCCATCTTCCTTATCTCACATGCTCTCTCCTTCTTCTTTAAATTATGTGGCTTCATACCTCATCAGCTTCTCGATCTGTTGCCTCTAGTTTTGTCTCTTCCAACCCTACCTTGGACCTACAAAAAGCTACTTATGCTCTCATAATTATGCTATATGAGGCCTTCTAGTTTTGTAGGAGACCAACTGTCACAAAACTAGAATCTCAGTCCCATGAAGAAAATGGATACCAAAGATAACATGCAGAAGCATGGAATTCTTAGCCTACATGAACAAATAACAAGATGAAAGCACCAACATAATCTCAACAATCAACAAGTATATTATACAGTATCATTTATTATACGAATCCAATTACATATTGAGTGTAAATTTTTTTACAAGTCAACTCATGTACACTAGATAGGATCTTACAACAAGTACACCTGAACATATGCCCATAATCCATCAACTTCCAAGCTATCTCTGAACCTAAACCATACGTGAAACAAGCAGGTCAACACACGAGGTGTTGAGTACAGGGAAGAAAGATACAAATATATATAAGCTTTACATAATTTGAAAAGATTTGCATAGATAAACAAATGAGAGATAAGAAATTTAATCACTTGAGAGCCCATCTTTTAGTCAATTTACTCCAATTATACTAACAATAGCATATATCATAAGGCCTTTGACCAGCTTCCCATCGGAAGGGTCCGTGAGGGTGCTCAAGATTGGCTAACCCTATTCATAAGGGACCACAAGTCCATCGCTAGGAGCTAACACTTATATCAACACGGTTCACCCTATCTTGACAATTCAAATAAGACTCCCGGTCTTGTGTCCTTACCCTGAGATTATAGGCAAATGCACAAGGTTGTATAATGGAGATCTATATTATGTTTTCAAGTTATAAAATCAACGAGACAAATCATCTAGTATAATAATACAATACTACACAACAATATTTGAGAAAGTAAACTAGCATACATACATATCAAGTTGCAAGTAAGAAATACATAGTCATATAATTATTACAGACCATACTTGGTTCAGAGGTTTCTTAACTTATCCTTGATTTTCTAGATCACAGACATCACCTCATTAAAGACATGATCACATACATGTATTAGATTCTCATCATTAACCCAATATAGCTTTGTGTTAGGGTTAGTTAGCTTTTGATCATTATTCATCTAATTATTTTGTGATTAAAATTGTTGATTCTCCAATCTAGGTTGTTATTATTATTTTGAATAACATGTTTCAAACCTCTTCATATCAATTATCCCTAATGTTAGATACATTAGTAAAAGTAGGGTTTATGTCACATTAGGGATCATCATCATATAATATGCATTAAATACATCTTTACAATCTCATAAATCAGGTACAATGTTTGATATACTAATATCAGGTTGATATTTAGATTTACATGATTTACTAATCAAAGACATATTTATTGTACTTCATTAAAAGGTTATTAAGTCTAACCTTAGGGTTTCACCTTTCTTAGCTTCACACTGACCGTAATCACATTATTACATTTTTCTAGTGATCAAGAGGTCATTATAGATAACTTCGGCTGTTGAACTGGCAGCCTCAGTGCTTTCAGAGATTAAGTCCAATTCCCTTGGGATGGGAGCAGTTTCCAAATTTTCAATTCTGATTCCTATATTTAATTTTCCTTGACATTTAGGTGGTTCCTTTTGATCGATAACTCTAGCTTTTACCTTCACTGAACTGGAAGACGCCTGTGAGCTTCCATCACTAACAGGAGAATCATTTTGAACAAAAATAACAGGAGTAGGCGTAGCAAGTCCTTTTTTTGATGACAACTGTACATACTCTTCCTTTCCAGCTTCTGACTTATCAGTGTTACACTCAATAGCTTTTCCATCTATATTAAGATTCAGATTATCATAAAAGCCTTCATTTACTATTCTGGATAAATTCTCATCTTCAGTAACCAGCATTTCAGGCATTTGAATAGCTGCACCTGCAGTAACTTCAACGTCGTCTACAATTTCCTCAATAATGATTTCATTGGAATCCTTCAGAGCTTCAGTTGGTATTCTTTCGAATACGTTATCTGCACATCTCTTTTTTGGTTCCCAGACCTTTGTATGTCTTGTCAATTTTGTCCTCCTTACAGTATTCTCGTCACTAGACCTGCAGTCATCATGTCCCATGAACCCACACTGATTACATACATGAGGGATCCACTCGTATTCGAGTTCAATCTCATGTTTAGCACCGTCATCACTCCTTAACGTCAATCTTCTCGGAAACTCAGCATCCTTACTCATCAGAACTTGAATCCGAGCTATATCTTGTCTTTGCAGGTTCTTCATCACCTCGTCCATCTTCACGGGTTTTCCAATGAACGACCCAATTCTATTGAACATCCTCTGGTCCCATAGTTCCATTGGCAACCTCTTAATGTTGACCCAGACAGGAACATCAACTAGTATGGCTTTGGTTTGCTTCTCCCCGAATTTCCATTTCTTAAACATGACTGGTTTGCTCCTCACGTACCAGTCCCCTTCATAAACGATCTTCAGGTCTTCCGCTTCTTCAAATCTGACCAGGAATGTGAGGGGTATTAGTAATAAACTCTTAGTATCCAAGAGGATGTAAACAGGGCAAACTGTGATGTGTTTGTCCTTGTGGAGACGAAGCTCAGAAGTAAGAAGATTGAAAAAGTTATGAGGAAATTTTTTGATGGCTATAATTGGATTTCTAACAGTAATTCTCATGTTCTGGGTTAGATTGTGGTCCTGTGGAAGGAGGAAAACTATATAATCATCAAAATGGATGAATCTGACCAGACTGTTCATTTTTGCTTGGAGAAGGATGATATTAACCTCAATGTAACTGCTGTTTATGGGCATAATGATGACTATGATAGAGAAAGTTTGTGGAGCAATCTGGAGCATAGTTCTTTGATGAAAAATGGACCATGGGTCATTATTGGGGATTTTAACGCCGTCAAGAAAAATGATGAGAAGATTGGTCTCCAACCACCTTCAAAAAAGTCCATGGAGGATTTTAACGATTTCATGCTTGACAATGGTATGTTGGAGATGGATCTCCTTGGGCCCCGTTTTACTTGGAATAATCACCAAGATGGTGACGACTTTATTGCTACTAAGATTGATAGAATTCTCTATAATACGGAGTTTCAAGCTAAGCATGATGAATTTCATGGTGAAGTCATCACTAATTTTATTAGTGATCACAATAGACTCATGCTTGTCATTGGGAAGCCTAGAAAGCACAAGACTCCTTTTCGGTTTATCAACAGTTGGGCTGATCATGGTGATTTTCAGAATATTTTACTTGATAGTTGGAAGATGGAGGTTGATGGTCATGTTATGTATAGATTATACAGGAAGCTTGAGAATTTAAAAAAGAATTTAGTGAAGTGGAACAAGGGGGCTTTTGGGAATATTATTGAGAAGGCTGCTATGGCGAATTTTAATACTCTTGAAGCCCAGAAGGCTGCGGATATGAATCCTACTGATATTACTCTTAGAACTAAAGCTAATAGTCTAAGAAAAGAAGCTAGAGAGGCTTTGGCCAGAGAGGAAGCTTTATTTAGACAAAAGTCTAGAACCCTTTGGTTAAAGGAAGGTAATATGAATACTAAATTCTTTTATGCTTCCTTGAGATCTAGAAGGGTCAGGAACTCCATTAACTGCCTCAACATTGATGGAGTTCTTTCGAGAGATCACAATGTGATTAAGGAAACCATTACCAACTTTTATGAAGATATTTTCTGCAAGGATTATTGTGGTGAGGTTTGGAAGGGGGTCTGGAACGGTCCTAAGATTACTCAAAAGCACAACGAGTTTCTCACTAAGGTTGTTACTAAGAAGGAAGTCGAAGATATCATTTCTGGTTTTAATGAGGACAAAAGTCCTGGCCCTGATGGATTTAATGGTTTATTTTACAAGGTTGCTTGGAAGGTTATTGGGGATGATGTCTTTTATGCTGTTAAAGAATTCTTTACCAACAGTAGTTTACTGAAGGAAGCTAATAAAACATATATTACCTTGATCCCAAAGGGGTCTGACAATTCTTTGATTTCAAATTGGAGGCCCATTGCCTTATGCAATATTTTCTAAAAGATTATATCGAAGATTCTGTCTAAAAGACTGCAAAGTTGTTTACCCTTCATTATTGATAGCAACCAATGTGCGTTTGTTAAAGGAAGATGTATAAAAGATGCTACTCTTTTGACGAATGAAATTATTAGTGATGTTATGAAAGGCAATGGGAGGAATATGTGTATCCAGGCTGATATCTCTAAAGCCTATGATTCTGTCAGCTGGACGTATATTTTTTATGTTATGTGCAGGATGGGTTTTGCTCATAAATGGATTCGTTGGATTGAACTAATTCTCAAAACAACCTCTTATCAGGTCCTGGTTAATGGTGAAGCTACCAAAACCATTGTTCCGTCGAAAGGGGTTAGGCAAGGTGACCCCATTGCTCCTTATCTTTTTACTATTGCCATGCAGGGTTTATTTGAGATGATCAAGAATGACGTTTCCTACTGTCCTATTAATGCTTCTAGTAGTCTGAGCTGTTCTCATCTTATTTTTGCGGACAATTTAATGCTTTTTTCCAAAGCTAACAAAGACAAGGCTGTGGGCATTAAGAATCTACTGGATCAGTTTGAAGCTATGTCTGGTCTTAGTGTGAATAAAAATAAGAGTATGATCCTCATGAACATGAGTAAGGAAGCAGATGATATTTCTAAAGTGTTAGGCATCAAGATCGGCAAGTTGGATGAAACTAAATATCTCGGGCTGCCTTTGTTTGCTGGGAAGCTGAGCAAAAAACATTGCGAAAAGCTTGTGGATAGACTCAAGAGAAGATTGGAAGGATGGAAGTATAATATGTTATCCTTTGCAGGCAGAGTTGAACTTGTTAAATCGACCCTTTCCACTATGCATCTCTACTGGACTATGTCGTTCCCTATCCCTATGTCTACTCTTGACGAGATTGACAGAATGTGTAGATGTTTCATTTGGGGCAGATCTGATAAGAAGGATAATGTTCATTTGCTGAAATGGGATATTGTCACGTTACCCAAGAATGAAGGGGGTCTTGGCATTAGGAAAATCAAAGAAGTGGCTGACGCTTGCCTTGTTATTAATGCTTGGGATATTGCTAGGAAAAAAGATTCTCTCTGGGTCAAGTGGATCAATGAGAAATATCTAAAGAAAGATACTTATTGGAGCATCGACAACTCTACAAATTTCTCTTGGATGTTTAACCGAGTCATTCGTATAAAGGATATGCTCCTTAATTTTGTTGAGATTAAAATTGGAAATGGCAAGCTTGTTGACATTTGGGGTGACCCCTGGTTCAATGGTAAGTTCTTTCATGAGATATTCGACAAGAATGTCTCTATTCGGGCTGGGATTCCTAAAGGTGCTAAAGTGTGTTCTATTATTAAAGACGGTAATTGGAGCATTAAAGATTCTAGATGTTCCAAGATGATCTTAAACAAGCTGAAAGAAATCAGTATTGATAATGACAAGGATGACAGATATCTTATGAGGGGCCTGAGCGAGGGTAAGTTTAAGGAGGTGTGGAATCTCATTAGAACTAAAGAGGTTGAGAATTTGAAGTTTGATTGGCTTTGGAAGACGAAAAGTAGCATGAATGCTAAAATCCACACTTGGAAGGCTATTCATAATAAACTCCCCACCACTGACTATTTGAGAAGAAGGGGGATTCCTGTGGTCTCTATTTGCTTTCTGTGTATGAATGATTACGAGGATACTAATCACATTTGTTCTGATTGTAAAGCTATTACTGAGTTATGGGATTGTGCTCTTAAAAATGATATGATTGAAAATATTCCAGATTGTTGGGAAGTATAACTAAGATGAAAAGTTTGAAGGCAGGTGTCACAGTTCCTACAGTTCTTTATCATATTTGGCTTGAAAGAAATAGAAGAGTACATGATAATACCTATAAGAACATGAGTGCCCTTTGGAAGATTATTGAGGCTGATATTAAGATTCTTGTTGATTCATTCTTGTAGAACTCCTGGGATCTGGCCTTCTGGTTGTCGAGGTCACATCTTGATCTAGTGGTGGTGCTTTGTTGTTGCTATTTTGGTGATGGTCGAGTATCTTTCTTTTGAATGTGAGGCCCCCTTCCCAATGGTTTTTTTCTTTCTGGCTGAGCGTGCTGTTGTTGGTGTTTTTGGGGTTGCTGGTGGTGCTGATGGAATTCTGCTGCTATTTTTTTTCTCTTCTCTCTGTTGGAGCTGCTGTTATCTTGATAGGTGGTTGTTTGATCCTTGGAGGTTTAATGTTTGTTGTGCCCTGGTGTTTGTGTTTATAAGAAGGTGTTGTTGGGTCTGTTCTGGTCTAGGCTAGTGGTTTTGTTTCTGGCAATCTGCTCCCCTCTCACTGGTTCAGTAATGGTGGAGTCTTGCTCCCTTCTCACTGAGTGTGATGGTTGAGTTTTGGATGATCCTTTCTTGGCGGTTCCTTCTTCTCTTAGTTGTCATTATGATGTTGGATCCTCTTCGAAGTTGCTTGAGTTTCCCTATTGGCTGGAAGATGATGCTGGTGCTTTCCGGATGATCTGTTTGTGCTTTCTGGGTTCGGGCTATGCTACTAGCAGGGGTTTTATGATGTTTTGAGCTTCTTCTGGTATGAAGATGCCCTTGCTTGGTTTTTCTTATTTGCTAGTTGCTGGGCTATATTTAACCTGTTGTTTGGATGATGTTCTCCTCAGATCATGTCTTGATATCCTTTCACTGAATTAGTGATGTGATGGCTGAGTTCAGCTCTCCTCTCATGATCAGTGATGATTGAATCTTGTTCTCTCTGGTTTCTGGCCTTGCTAGTTTCTTCTGATGCTTCTATGATTAAGACTTTTGGATGATGATCTGCTGCAGTTGTGATGATCTGTTCTGAGCTTTGGAGGCTTTGATGGATGAGTTTTTTTAGATGGTTGTATGGTTCTGATAATTTTCTTCGTTTCATGTCTATAGTTGTGGTTTCCCTGCCATTCTTTTAGCGAGGCTCTTCCCATTCTGTTTTACCCCATTCTTTTATATGTAGCCTGTATAGTTTTTTTCCTTCTGTCTATCTTCTTCTGAAGGTAGGTTGCATTGTACAGACACTTTGTTAGAAAATACAAAAAAAAGCAACACGAGTTTTTACCGACAAAAAAAAAGAGGTCATTATAGAGCTCTGGTTCAGAAAATTATTTATCTATTTTCTAGGATTAAAATATGATTTAAAGAAACTAATTACATATTAAAGCGAAAGAGCCCAACATGTTAAATATTGAATCATACAAGTATTTTGAAAACACTTTTCAGGTTCTTATATGATTTTCAAAAAAAAATATCAAACATATGTTATTTATATCATTTGATGTAGCCTAAACCATTCATTTTCTTGTCCATGTGTATATAGCGGTCATTTTTAGGACAAGGGAGATATTTTCCAGATAATTTCTGATAATTGTATTGCAGTCATTTTTAGGCCAAGGGAGCTATTTTCCAGATAATTTCTGATAATTGTATATAAAAGATGAGTTAGGCTAGAATACACTCGAGTGTATTCAGAGCAAAATACACTCAAGTAGTTTTTCATGATACAATATTTTTTTCAAAAATCTAATCCGTTGATCTTCTTAAACATCTTGTGCATAGCTCATACACAAAATTTGAGCACATTTGGACATTTATAGGTCATGTTATAAAGATTGCAAAAATTATGCATTTCAAATTAGTTTCGCGTGTCGATTTTGTTGCCCTTGGATGAGTGACTTACACTCATCAAAATGGGCTCAAAATTTGTATGTAGCCTAGTTATAGTATGACGGTGAAGATCAATGGTTTACATTTTGTAAAAAATAGTCTTGATATACAAACACACTTGAGTGTATTCTAGCCTGACTCTATAAAAGATATACTACTTTGTTAAATATCGAATCATACAAGTGGTTTGAAAACACTTTTCAAGTTCTAATATGATTTTCAAAAAAATTATATCAAACATATTTATTTATATCATTTGATATAGCCTAAAGTTCATTTTCTTGTCCATGCGTATATGACGGTCATTTTTAAGCCAAGGGAGCTATTTTCCAGGTAATTTCTGATAACTTTATATAAAAGATATACTACTTTTTCAGAAAAGGAGGGGTCTTCAAATCAAATTCTTTAGCCCTTGTGATAGTTCCAGGTAACCAAAATGACTTTAGAGTCAAGGCACGGTCAAAAACCCGGACCCCGCTCCCTCTTATCCTGGTCTCGCACGGACCTCGCGGCTGTGCTTCATCCGAAACGACAAGTCCAGTGGGTCATGTTGGTGATTTGGTCAGTTTGGACTAGCAGATGCGCTAGTCGCTACAGCAACAAAAGAATGAACATTAACGCCATTTGGTCAAGGGCCATTCACATGCACGGAATGAGCTTTGAGAATCTGGGAGCTGACCCAAACTTGCTTATCGTATGGAAGAAGTATGGCATAGAATTTCCAAAGATTCCCGAGCCTCTATCCTCCAATCTTATGGTTTCTTCTTCTTATAGTGGTAATACAGGAAATGTGGTCGGTACAACGAATATGTTTGCTTGCAGAACACAAGGCGTTGCCGCCTCCAAACAACTGCGGTGAGGGCCTACCGCCAACACAAACCACTAGAGTCAAGAGCGTAGTACCTCCACCTCTGCCAGGACACTATAGCATTGGATGATGTGAGATTAAGGAACCAAGGAGCCCTCTCTGAAAAAGATGCACGGATGGTCACCAACCCTCAAGGAACTCATTTTGCCCATTATAAAATTCCCTTGAGGCCTGCCAAGCCCACAAGAGGCTTCCCAAATACAGCTCTGCTAAGGTGGACCATGCAGTTCCAAGTAGCACTCTCGCAAGCTGAAATCATGTTGGACTTCACACGCTTATGTGGGTGATCCGTCCTCCCTCAATCGATGATTGATCATATTGCTTACTCCTGGACTACCACACCATGTTGCCCATGTATTGTCTATTAGACACTGTTGCAATCAGATTTTATAAACGTCTTGAAATGGAACCATGCCTTTCTTTATTACTATACAATTGACTACCTCGGTATCGTAATATACCAATAGAGAGTTAATCCAATTTGATTTGAATGATTTGGGTCTATTCAAATAGAATTTGTGCAATTTTATACGCCTTACTTGATGTATCTTTGGCTCAATCCATTAAAAAATATTTATTTTACTTTTGTATATGTCTCTTAATATTTCAAGTTTTCCATGTTATATCATCAACATGGAACGTTTATGACTTTTGACGTTATATAACTTGTATGTGTTTAGTTTATATTACTCTTTAATATACTGGGTGTTAATGTACTTCTTTATGACCGATACAAGGTTGAGACTAAGACAATAACCGCGACCGAGATGACTTTTTAGTTCATAAGATACTTAGATGTTTTTGTTCATGCACACATATTTATTCATTTCTACATACAATACACTACTACAAAAAAGACCTTTGACGTCGGTTATTTAGACTATTTAGCGTCGGTTTCCAAGCGACACCCAAGTGGGCGCCGCTAAAAGTCGACATCTTCAGAGCGTCGGTTTAACTGACGTCATAACCCTTCCCGCCACCGAAAATACGTTAGCAAGAGAACTATAGACGTCCGTTATTAAAGAAAACCGACACTATATCATTGTTAAAGACGTCGGTTAATAAATAAAAACCGACGCCATAACCCTTCCCGCCACCGAAAACGCACTAGCAAGAGAACTATAAGTGTCAGTTTTTCGCTAATAACTGACGTTGTAACGGCATAAAAACGTCGGTTTGATGCTAATAACCGACGCTATATCCCTACATACGACCGTGGTACTTGGCCACAATAGGCGTCAGTTCTTACAGATAACCGACGCCAGCCATGGAAGAGACGTCGACGATGTATGTCTTTGGTGTCGGTTTTATACAAATAACTGACGCGTATGTTCTGATTTTTTTTTCTTATCAGTTTGCAGGCCTGCTGTATGGCTGGTCAGCAGGATGCAGAACTTGTAGTTCAGTTCTGAACTGTAGGTTTACAACATCCATTGATATCAGCCAACAACAGGCCACAAACCTGCAAAGTCATTCACATTCAGACACATGTATTGATCAGATACATGTAGAAACCTGCAAAGTCATTTACATTCACATTCAGTTCCATTCATTTCATCTCTTTTCACATTCAGACATTCATGTATTGATCAGAAAAAGTCATTCAACATTCACACATGATAATTTAGAAAAAGTCATTCATATTCACACAAAAATAATTATGAGAACAAAATTTAGAAATATCATTCTTTATTCATCATCGTCATCATTGTCATCATTGTCCCAATTATATTTAAAAATTCTCACTGTTTGTAGGGCTTTTTCCCATTCTTCTCTTACAACATCTATTTCCTCCCTCGTATAGAGAGTATGTACATCTAATAACAACTACAAAGAGAATGACGTATATATATAATTAATAATATATTATAAGATTGATATATTTCATATTATCTAATGAGACTATGTATAATACCTGATGTATAATATCGATTTCCATTACGACATATTTAATGATTAGGTCCATAAATTACATCACATAGTAGACACATGCCCAGCTGTTGTCTTGTATAGCACACTATAAATTGGAACATACAAAATATTCAAAAATACAAATAATCACAATTCACATAAATAATATATACATTGGAGTCGGGAAATTACTTTTATATTCTCCCAAATTAGTGGCTGATTCTTTTTCCTGTGAACCTTTCCTCCAGCTTTTTTGAACTTTTCTAAAGCCCTACATGTTAATGTAACAATTAAATTACATAATTAAATAGTAATGTAATAACAGATGTTAACGGATATAAAAATATGAAATATATCTCACGGGAATAATGGACTTTTCATTGTGTGTCCATATAATGTATTCAATTCCTTCCCCGCATGATCTAGATAATAGACAGTGAACGTCTTGGGGACAATAACTAGTAACTCCCAATGCCTACTACTACAGGTAAGAAAGTTAAAAATTAATAACTCAAAATCCACAATAAAAATGTAATTTGCTTAAGTCCAAATTACAAGCATAGTAAACTTACTCGACATTGAATGGAGCTATTATCACCGTCTTCTTATTTTTACCAAAATATTCAAAAATATCACAGCAGTATGAAGTAACTAAAGAAGGGTCTGTATCTACAAAACTAATCAAAGATGGAACAAAATATCCCACATGGGAAAATGCAAAATCTATACATATCGTGTGTAAGTGGCTGCAAAACATGTATTACGTATGCATTAATATATAAGAAACCAGATCACCATATATAAAACAAGGTATATGGATGTATAAACAAGATCTCAACATATCCACAACTCTATCATAGATGTGTTCAGCTAGTCATAACGAAACAACTCCAAAATATCTTGTATAAATAGCTTGTTATCGTATGATCGACCTGCATTAATATGTATGCATTAATGCATATGCAAAACTTATATTACGTATACATTAATATGTATGCAAAACTTGTATAAATAGATTGTTATTGTATGATTGACATGTAGCATCCACCGGAATAGTAACATTTATAGGACAATTTGAATCATGTCTGTCTATCCATATTGCCATACCCCTACAATTAGGATCTAACGAGGCGTGTGGGTCCCTTGGAAGCCAACTTGGTACTTTAGGAGCTGGAGGTGGAGGCTGAGATGTAGCAGGTATCTTCCTTTTGACCTGTATATATAATTTCAGATCAATTGACTCATATATACACACTAAAAAGTTATCGTAATGTAAATTTACCATACAATATTAATATAGACGACATCCGCTTTGGGCCACATTATCACTCCGCCTTCTGCATCACCAAGCGTTTCAGAATCTGGGTGGGCATATGGAAGTGGAAGATCCCTCCAATCAGAGAGTATATGTATCGGGCTCACACGAACCGCACCAGCTGATATTGGAGTCTTGTGAAACATCTCCCCTAGAAGGGCTAGGTAAGCATGTGCATCTGCAATGATATATTCTTTGACTTTTTAGACGGCATGGCTTCAACCCCTACAAATTTATATAAAGAATGTTATATACATATATACATAAACATATCATCTTGAAAAGACTAGCTACTATATATGTCATAAAAATACTTACAGCGGATGGTGGGTCTACAAGATTACTCCCAATCTATGCAGTAGGAGAAGAGCTGCCCGACACATGTACTGTCTGAGTGGCAGTCTGAGACGCCTACCACTTGCTAATTGCTTCATTGACTCTCTTATCAAGTGCTTCCTAGACTCTCCTATCAAGTGCTTCCTTGACTCTCCTATCAAGTGCTTCCTCAACTCTCCTATCAATTAAATGATCTACCTATACATGGATAAAAGAAACACTAGCTTATAATTATTGAATTCTCTTTCATAATAACATTCTAAAAAAAGAATAAGTTACCTCAGCTTGTGAAAGTCCCACTTTTGGGATTGGTTTGCACTGTGATGGCCCAAAGACACTTTGATGCCCACACCAGCTCCTGCACCCCTAACACGTCTAGGATGCTCTGGGTTACCCAGAGCATCTATCAATTCATCCCTTGTGCCCTCAGGGATAAACTTGCCTTCCTTCCTCTACTCGTACGGCTCCCGTTAATCGCCATAAATAGAAATTGGTAAGTAAACATAATAATAATCAATATCGATCGATTGCTCTACGAGTTGAATTTTACCATTTTTGCAGCTGCCTCAGCAGTTGTGGGCTTTTTTATATCTCCCTTCTTATTTTGCCTCCCAGCTATCCACATAGCATGGCTAGGCAGATGTGCGGGACAAATAGTAGAGGACTCCTGAGTAGCAACAGACTGAGAAGTAGACTCAGCCTGTAGTCTTTGGCGAACGCCTGCATAGCCTCTTGGACCCATTGTGTGGTCATGCACATTCAGTGCACGCCTTGCTCTTTGAGCATCGCTGGTAGCCTTGTTAGTAAGCACATTGATTTGGTTATTAACACTAAAGGTTAATCTTGAATAGGTGAATACATAAGAACATATATTAATTAAATTGCGAGTGGCGCTTAATACCTTGAATTCATCCATTTTTGTTTGGGTAACAATGTCCTCCCAGTCTTTGGTGTCCAGGTAGTTCCATTGCTCAGTGGCTTCCTTCTGCCTAAATTTATTTTTTAAAGAGAATATAAATAAAAATTATTAGTGTAGAGTTAGTCAAAAAGTGATCAATGTCTAGAATTGGAATCAATCAAGAACCTCTTCTCAGCATCGTGTATGTAATCTCGGGTGAGATTTGTCCGATAGTTCCTTAGGACCCTCTCACGACATTGCATCATGCATTTACGATGCAACTTTTCATCCAGATCAAATATACTCTACAAAATAGAATTTCTATTAATTAGTATCCTAAAAATTAGTAATCTACAAAAATAGAATTGCAAATAATAATAACTCACGCATAGTTCCTTCCACACTAAGTCTTTCTTCCCCTTAGGAACTTTATGCTAGGATTCAAAAATAGGACTACAATGGCTGCGAGTAAGAACGCCAAGATATGAAATAAATGAGTTGCGATTCACTCCAACTGGATTTCCTACATGATCGAAATCCACATCCTGTTTGGGTCCATTGCCCCTTTGCTGTAGTAACTTGTTCATCATTGTGATGCCCCTCACTTTCTCAATTTTTTTTTGCTACTCATCAAGTGCTCCAATTTCTTCAGGGGGCACATCACCAACCTAAAATTTGACAAAAAAACCACACTTACAGGATATAACTATAAATGAACATATAGATAGACACCTCAGGGATATATTTTTAAAACTTACATTGTGAGGCGGCGCATTGACGTCCACATCCTCACGGTAATCATCATCACAGTCATCAAGAGAATGTTCATCCATCTGAAAGTTCACATTCACATTGTAAAGTTTACATTCACGTTGTAAAGTAATTTACATTGTAAAGTTCACATTCACATTGTACAGTTCACATTTAGAAAAATAAAACATATAAAAAATATAAACATGCATGCCTCTAATATTGTGATCTTTTATCAATTAACAATCCTTCATTGTGATCTCCGTGCACATACAAGTCATCATTAGCTTCAATATTTGGTGGTATTGGCAACCCAACTGAGAATGGGCTGGAGTCATCTAACTTATCATAGTACTCTTCTTCATCTATAGGATCTTCAATGAACTGTCTTTTACCATGAAGAACAACCGGCCATTTATCATTTGTAGGATCATCAATATAAAATACTTGTTTCTCCTGTGATGCCAATATGAATGGTTCACCCTTCTCGCAATTCTTTTCAAAGTTCACTAATGTGAAACCCAATTCATCCACTATAACTCCTTTGCCAATTACATATAAAGAGTGGAATTATGAAATCTACGTAATCAAACTCCCATATGTCTTCAATGACACAGTAATATGACATTTTAGCTTCACGTGGACTCTCATCCGTTGCACTTGCAAAAAACAATGAAGATGCTTGAAGGGTGACCCCACTATTTTGGACGACACTCTTATCATCTTGACACTTTGTGTAATATGAGAATCCATTTATGTCAAACCCTTTATAAGACATAACATTCAATTTTGGTTTAAAGGAAAGGCATTTGATAGTTTCAGTAAGATTATCTAGTGTTTGAGATAGTTGATGTAAGACTTTATCTTCAAACCACTTAATAAATGTCTTGTTATGCTCTCTAGCAAGCCACATTGAATTGGCTCGAGGATATTGTCTCTTAATGAAATTGGTATGTTCCTCGATATAAACACTCACTTCGTCGATGTTGTATAAAATATACAAGTGACCTTGTTTCAACTGCTCATGGCTGATTACTTTCATCCGTGATCCCAAAATTCCTTTGCCAAAATGCTCCTCAATATTCTTGTCATTAACATGAGCGTCATTAGCACTCAGAAAGTCATTGCAAAACTCCATAACCTCTCTCGCCACATAACCCTCAATAATACTCCCTTCAGGCCGATAACAGTTTCAAACATCACCTTTAAAAATGCTCATGTATCGTTCAAAGGGATACATCCAATGCAAGAAAACTGGTCCCAACATTTTTACTTCCCTAGTCAAGTGGACAACAAGATGTACCATGATATCAAAGAACGAAGGAGGAAAATACATCTCAAGCTGACATAGGGTAACAACCACTTCTCTTTGAAATTTATCGAGAGTATCAGGGTCAATAAATTTGTTGCACAGACTGATGAAAAAGAAACACAGTCTGGTGATTGCAAACCTTACATGCTTCGGCAATATATATCGAATTTCTACAGGCAATATTTTTTGCATTAGAGTGTGACAATCATGAGATTTAAGACCTATCAACTTCAGATCTTTCATTGATACCAATATATGGATGTTGGATGAGTAACCATGTGGAACCTTAACATTTACCAAGTATTCACAAAAAGCTTTCTTCTCCTTTCTCGACAACGTGTAACAAGTGGGAGGTAAGTATGTTCTCCGATTACTACTAACTACTTCTATTAATTCTGTCCTTATTCCCATTTCACATAGGTCCATTGTGGATTTTATCCCATCTTTAGTCTTACCTGGTATATTCAACAGAGTACCGATGACGCTATCACAGACATTTTTCTCAACGTGCATGACATCGATACAATGCCTGACTACCAAAGAACTCCAATAAGGAAGATCCCAAAATATTGACTTCTTCTTGAATAAAAATTTGTCACTCCGTGTGGTCATCGTACATTGTGATCTCTTACCAAATTCATTGGCAAAGTCTTTTACTCTTTCATAAACATCCTCCCCTAGTATAGGTTTAGGTGCACTATGTTCCTCATTCCGTCCATCGAATGCTTTGCGCAACCTACGATATGGATGGAATTTTGGAAGAAACCTTTGATGACCAAGATATACAGTCTTTCCGCCATGTTTTAGTCGTATTGAAATAGTGTTCTTTTCACATATAGGACACGCTTTAGATCCTTTGACACTATATCCAGACAAATTCCCATATGTTGGAAAGTCATTCGCAGTGCAAAACAACATAGCGTGCAAATGAAATGTCTCTCTTCGTGAAGCATCATAGGTCATCACACCTTCACCCCAGAGTTTCTTCAAGTCATCAATCAGAGGTTCAAGATAAACGTAGATATCATTTCCACGTTGTTTAGGGCCCGATATCAACAACGATAGCATAACGTACTTATTTTTCATACACAACCTGTGAGGAAGATTGTATATAACAAGAATAACTAGCCAAGTGCTATGTTGGCTGCTCAATGTCCCATACGGATTCATCCCATCTGTATAAAGCCCAAGTCTTAGATTCCTGACTTCTTCACCAAATTTAGGGTACAATAAATCAATATTCTTCCACTGTGGGGAATCAGACGCATGTCGTAGGATCCCATCATTATTTTTCTAAACATCTGCATGCCACCTCAAATTCTTCACATCTATCGAATTGGCAAACAAGCGTTGAAACTGTGGTATTATAGGTAGATACCACATCACCTTGGCAGGAGAACCAGTTTTGGACTCCCCCGAAGTCGTCAATTTATACCTTGACACACAACATTTGGGACAATCTTTCAAATCCACATAGTCTTTTTGAAATAATACACAATCATTTGGGCATGTGTGTATCTTCTTGGCCTCCATTCCCATTGGGCACAACAATTTCTTTAACCGGTATGTTGAGATTGGTAGCTCGTTTCCTTTAGGAAGAAGTTCTTTCAACAAAGACAACAATGATGTGAAGCTTTTGTCACTCCATCTATTGTTAGCTTTCATCTTATACAATCTCAACACAGTGCTAAGTTTCGTAAACTTACAACCTGTGTATAACGGTATCTCAACATCATGTACAATGTTTCTAGACATGGGAGGTGGATCGGTGTGCTCTACCCCACAACTATCCAGCATCACATCAACGATGTCTACTGGAACTGGTTCATTCACATCTACATCATCGGAGGCAATTTCTTCTTCCACACAAGCACTGTTATCGACATCCACTGATTTCAGGTTTGAAATCTCTCCATGTCAGTGTCATTCTGTATAGCCTTGTATAATCCTGTTGCACATGACATGACTTTTGATTTCGTCACCAGTTTTGACTTTCAAGTTGTTACCGCAATGCCTACATGGATAGTAGAACCTATCTCCAGGTTGTTTCCTATGTTCCTCGGAAAATCTAATAAACTGATCAAGTCTAGAAATAAACTCTGGGGTGCAGCAATTTGGAATGGACATCCATGATCTATCCATTCTATGATCAAAGAGAAAACAAGTATATATTAGAACAAGATTAGGGTATAGGGTTAAAAGATTATGGTTTATGGTTAAAAATTTAGTGTTTAAGATCTTATATATAATAAATGTGTACCACCTATCCCATTCTTGAACACCTAATCTCACTAGTAAGTGTATAATGTGTATTGGGTTTTCAAGAAAATTTTGACAACATTTTCCTGCTATTCTCCAAGTACATATGTACTTAGAGAACAAACGGGGAAGTGCTACTGAAATTTTCTTGAAAACCAAATACACATTATACACTTACATCCTAAGTGAGATTAGGTGTTTAAGAACAGTCCCAAACCGGGGACTATCCAAGATTTACTCCTAATGAGTAAATCTTAGACGGGTTTCTAGGCCAACAAAATATAACACCACTCATAAGTAGGGGGGTATGATCACATTAAATTTTTAGGATCGAACCTAAGGACATTTTTTCTTAAGGAGAATTTGGATTTTAGTCCAATTAAGAAAAAGTGATTAACAAGGGTGGATCGAGTTGACTATCTTTTAGGTTGGTCAAACACATTCCAGATCTTGTTAGAGTATGTAAATCACAAGGACAAAGTTCCCCATTGAATTGAGGTCTCATTACTTATATATCATGAACCCATCACCCCAGAGAATGTCATTCTAATGTCACATATAGGTTTCATTGATGATTTATTGATGCTCTAATTTCATATACATATGTCTCTACTATAGGATTTTAATAGACATGATAAGTACCTAATCTATAGAGCATTATTAAATAATAAATCAAGCATTTAATAGTTTCAAACATGCAATAATTCACAATGCAATGTTATAAACTACATGCGACATGGATAGATGAGATTGGAGTTCATATTAGATTAAAAAATAGCAACTTAGGAAAAAGTACATCATTAAAGTCCCAAACTCAACATATATGCACAATTAGTATCAAATATAGGACAAAAGGGTAGATTAGAACCCTAAAGTAATGTAGTTTGCTTCCTCCATTTGCCCCTCTTGCCCAAAAATTGGGTTTAATGAAAGAAACACAGCCATATTCATTCTACTCTCTCGTAGGTGAAAGAAGAGGAGGAAGAGGGTACCTGTGTCGAGCGGCAGCGGCGGCAGAGAGAAGCGAGCAGGTGTCAATTGGCAGCGGCGAGCAGCAGGTGTCCAACGGTGGCCGGAGCAGCGGTGGCGAGCAGCAGGTGTCCAACAGTGGTTGGAGTGACAGCGGAGAGCAGTAAGTGTCCAATGGTGAGCAGCGAGCAGGCGAGTGGCGACTAAAACGACGGCGGAAGCAGCAGGCGGCAGGCGTGGCGGCAGCGACAGCAAGCAGCGGTGGTGGAGTAGGGAATCAGCAGACCTAAGCTCTCACAATCAGGAATAAAACAGAGAAAGGGGAAGATCATGGCTCGCGCGGGTGTATTAAGTTAACAAGAAGCATCAGTTATTCAAAACCGCCGACACTAAAAACAATCAGCGTCGGCTGCCGTAAAAAAACCGACGTCAAAGAGGGGCGAACATTTTTGTTGGGACAGCGCGCGAAAACACATCAGCGTCAGTTATTGCAAGAAAACTGACGATAACAATGTGCCCAATTTTTGTCTCGTGAAAAATCTTTAGTCGGCAATTAATTAGTTAATAACCGACGTCGTATGTTATTTTTGGAGGCAATTTTTTCCATTGAAAAAATTAGATTTGGCAATCGATTTTAGGCGTCAGTTGCTTATTAAGGATATGATGCTAAATTAAAAGTGATACACGTGTCTGGCCGCTCTTCACAGATAGATGTCGATTTTTGTATTTAACCTATGTTGTAGGGTTTAGGCATCCGTTTCTTGTATACAACTGACACCATTAAATGTGACGTTATAAGACATTTCTGTAGTAGTGATAGTTAAAATTTACTATAAGTTTACCAATTTTCACACACTTCAAACAGAAAAATAACCTAACTTAGATTATTAAATTTACTTTTTAACAATAAACTAACTAATTATGCTCTTTCTAAGTTAACATTAAATGACTTCAATCAATGCAACAAAGTGTATGTATAAATTTGTATTTCGTGTTTGAACATTTATTTATTTATTTTTTCTAAGTTAATTTGTTCTAGGCTAGATCTGAATGTAAATTTTTTGATCTTCTTACATTTTTAGTAAATAGCTTCAGATATATATACAATGAACATATTGATATAGGTCTGTTGGGGCATTATTAGTAATAAAAAACTTTACTTAAAGTTTCAGATTTCTTTAATGGATGTTATTACATGATATGGAATAGTCTATACATGTGTTTATTTTATTTTTATCAAATTTTATATCTATGTATATTAGTAGAATAAAGTTCAAATAGTATCATTGTTTATTTGCTTTTGCTTTTCACTATAGTGTTGATGTAATAACTTAATACTAGATCTAAACGATGAATTAATAAGATGACATGCTAAGTAATACTACATCACAAGTTGTACTTAGTGTGAATGAAAATTGATATATGCATTGGTTGTTTTTCTTGAGTTTTATATTATTATTTCTAGATCAAGTTTTAATAATATTGCATAACTTCTATCTACTTATTAGCAATATCACACCTCGTACTTTAAAAAGGGTTTGATGAAATAATTAGTAAATTTCAGAATTTTTGTTTAAAAAATAAACCAATTCAATGTAATGGACGTGTATAATTTCTTAAAAAAATAAATCAATTCAAAATATTTGTATTTAAAGAGTTATTTACCTTTTTCTTTTTCAGTATTTCGTATTTGAACACTTCATATTCCAATTCTCACATCTCCTAACTTTTTGAATTTGCATTTTATCACATTAAAGGACTCATTTGTCGTGATATGCATGATAACTTTCCAAACATCTTTTGCTCTCAATAGTATCTCATTTCTATCTCAAAAGAGCGTGCAATAAGCTCTTATCCCTTTGTGTCTCCTAATATAATAATTTGATAGAAAATCCTCTCTCATGTATCTACCAATGGTATCCATTAATTATTAAATGTTATTTATTATCTCAAAATTAAGTTGTAAATGCAATTAATTACCTTTTTAATGTCTTTCTCTGTTAGCCATTATGACTTCATAACCTTTGCGCTCCCACTACCTCTAATTTTTTGAAACAAACACTCTATTTTTGGCATCTCATAAATTTCTCTTCCCGCTTCTCTCTAATTTCCAATCCAGATTATGCACTATCACAAAAGTAGATGACAATGTAAACATCATTTTTATTTTATTAAAATGTTCTTCTAAAAAACATGTGCCCTTCCAAATAATTTATGAAACTTGCTTTCATGTAAATAAGGTACCATTTCATACGACTTTATCAGTAATGTTTATATTAGAATTAGTACTAATATAATGTCAAAAAAAAATTAAGTTGATTTTTTATCAAATACAAAAAAACTCTAGAAAAAATAATATAAAAAAGTTCATAATTTGTTTTCACGTGCGTGGGACATGTGTGTTGACTCTTTCTAAGGAATACTTTTTATCTTCATCCGATAGAAAACGAGTTACTAATTTGTATATACTATAGAAATAGTACATCACATTTACATATGCCAAATTGATAGATGTTATATTATATTTTTTCATTAGATTGACTTCATGCTAAAATAATCTCACGTTAATTGTATCAAACAAAATGATATAATAATGAAATGAAAATTGGTTATTTTTAACTTTTTCTAACTTACATCTAATGCTCCTTCATATAGAAAGGGTTTTAAATGATACATAAGGTATTATGTTAATCATATATAATGAATAAATAAATCTTTTATGTGTTTTTAAATTAATAAATTTGTCTAATGTAAATCCAACTTGTATAATATGATATGTGCATGTGCACGTGTGTGTTCACTAGTTTAGAAAAGAAAAATCACCCATTTTAGTCACTCTCACTCCAATACCAAGCAATCATCATTATTAGGCCTTCACCAAATTACCATGGTAAGGGTCGCTAAGGGATCTCAAGGCTAAAAGCCAAGATCTAACCCTATTTTAACATCAGGGATCTTGTGGCTATAAACCAAGATCTAACCCTTTTTTTGACATGGTCTTCCCTTGCTTGGTAAATTAAGTAATTTCACCCAACCTTGTATCCTTATTGCAATAGTAAATAGGTGCACAAGGGTCATATAATGGAGATCTATGTAATGTTTTCAAGTGACATAGTTTTAGAGTACTACACAATATTACTACATGTCAATATATGCAAGTAAAAGAGCATATATACATATCAATGATTCGAGCAAGAAGATCCATAATCATATAATTACAAAAAAAATCTAATTTAGGGATTTCATACTTTATCCTTGATCATTTAGTCATTGATATCACATGACTAATAACATTAATCATGTTGAATACAAGGATCATTATTATTCTTAGTTATTATGTCAAAGTTACAATTTTGGTCAAACCTATGTTCAAACTACTCTCATGATATTTTTTTACTGATCAAGAGGTCTTATAAGGGTCTTGTTCAGATTTCATAATTTTTCTATGTTTTATTGATCTATTTTCTATGTTATTATGAGCATTAAAGTTCTAAATTACAATTTAAAGCCAGAGGACCCAATATTGCTCAATATTATTCAGATCAGGTTTATGAGTGACACTATTTGGGAGTGTAAATTAAATTGTATAAGAACTTATAGCAGTCAATTTTTATTTATATCATATAATATATCCTAAAACATTCATTATATCACAAATAAAATAACCATTAGAATTTAAGCATAAAACACATATTTTGTAGGACTTTGTTGGAAGCTAGGTATTTTTTCATAGTTTTTTAGGGGAGTTATAGGACAATGAAGCTATACTCTATGGAGTTTCCAAGATGTATATATCATCTGAGATTTTTAACTCTTTTTGGGAAACATTAGTCGTCAGATATCTACTATGGGCACTGGATAGGGGCCAAGTATCTCACAAAGAGTATTGTAGTCGTCAGGTGAGTCATGCCTAAGTTGTCTAGTTCTAGGATGGGCTATTGGGTTCTAGCTTGGTCTACCAAGTTGGGTCCTCAACCACTCTGCTTGATTCATTTTTTCTTCTTGTTCTTCATGATGTACCATTGTTCTTCAACACCAATGTGGGTGATGTTGCATGAGGGGGACTACAATGAGGAAATAACCAATCTTCTAGATATCCCTTTTAGTCTGATGATGGCTCCATCACCCTCCTGGTGTCCCACTGCAAAGGTATGGGTACTCGATGCACTTGGGCCACCTAGAAAACTACGAATCAAGGAGACTCCACTGCATCCTTCCTCCATGGTGGGTGGGAGAAGAGGAAGGAAGAAGATCCTATTAGTAATTATGCCTAGATATCCAATTATGCAATGATTATGAAGGAATATTACATAAAGGATTTCATTAATAATAACAAAGGAAAGCTTCAAATTCATTCTTATTCACTCAGTTATGAGATAATGAGGACACATAATGAATGTCTAAAGAATGACAATTACTCAACGATGTATGTCATCAAGTACGTGACCTGAACAATGAGATCATAAGGATGTTAAGAGTATGTACATTCTTGTTATGTCCTAGGTCAGATTTTATTATGGAAGGCATATATACAACAATAACACAGAAGACTAGAGTGTGAGTTAGTTGATGAAAAAATCTCATTAGTCATACTATTGTATATCAAATGAAGCACCCAGATACATGTTAGCGAATAGTGTATCAGAAAAACCCACCTTGAGAGTGACACATCGAAACCATACTTCATCTCTCATAGTGAAGGTGGTGATTATGATTCTTAGACCTGGAGTCACTACACACATCACATGTCATTCAGTGTACTTTGACATAATCCAACACAACCCTGAAACACGCATTGCCATAAAGGTGATGATTGGGTAGATGTTACACATGAGGATAAACTGTGAGTGATGTAGATGGGATTTATCCCTCCTACTGGAGTGTGATATCCATAGCCACATGATTAGAGAGACTGAGAAATGCAAGCACATGCACATGTGAATCAATATATGATATTGAGGTCACATATATCTCATAAAGTATGCTCTAGGTTCAAGGAACATGGATTGAACACTGAGAGGATGATGATTCTTTGCCTCGAGTTCATTCTGAATATCAGAGACAAATGAATCATACAATTATTACAAAACCTTACACATATTGTAGGTTGAAGTTGTTCTCCAACTTTCCATTCACGTGGGTATCACTAATGTGTGACTAGGCACCGCTTTTTGCTACTGATGTCATATGCTAGTTATGGACATTCACTACCAACGTGATATGGGACCTATAGGGTCACACAAATATGACTCGCCTAGAAGAGGAGTTCATCATGAATGATAATTGAATTGATTACTAAAGTGTTTAGGTAATCAATTTGAGCAAAAAATCAGCTAACTAAATTGCCAATCGATCGACTCAAGTGTTGAAACGGACGGTTGGAATGTCACGCTGATCAGAAATTGAATTGCCTATGTTTTGCCCAAACTGAGGAGCTAACATACATGTTCACTCAGTGAGTTGATTGGCTTGATTCACCAAATGACCATTTGGGTGAGTGAAACGATTGAGTCGCATGAGCTAGAACACTTAGTTCATGGAGAAATTTGATTGCATCAAGAATTATTGCTTACATCATGTTCTGCATTAATTGGATTCCAATTGCCAAATCATATGTGATTGGGAATTATAGACAAACAACCAGTTCGTTGTACAAACTGACCATCTCGCATGTGAATTAACTAGTTGGGTTGTCAATTGACGGTTCAACACTTGTAGGTTGCTAAAATTCATTATATTCTAGTCCCTTCCACTCTCACATTGACTGGGAACCTTGACCCTAATCCCTTCTATAAATAGAGGGGTATTGCGGGCTTCCCAACACACATAATTGAGAATCAGTTGCTCTGACAATTGTTGTCCTCTCTAGTTTTGGTAACCAAGATAGACCAACCAAGTCCTACCTAACTAGGGAGGGATAGCGAGGGAGAGAACAACTGAGGATCATTGTGGGAGAGAAAGTCGGTGACTAGTACACCAACGGGAGGGAAAACTCCTTCCTATCCATTCTAGTAGGAAGACAGGAGTTCTGGGTGGTCCATGTGGACTTCCATAGAGGTGAGGTGGCCTTTTCCTGTCATTTGGAGGATGTCTTCAGCCGGCAACCTTTGTCGAGATCGCAAGAGCCGCTGTAGATGTTGTTTCATTCTTCTATCTGTGGTGAAGACCAGGAGCTGCATAGACACCGTCCACGAACAACTAGAAGATATTTGTAGTGTAATGAGTTGTAGTCGTTGGACTTGCTCCAAGACCAGGTTTGAACTCTTTAAACCATCCTTCCTATTTCGTAGTTGTTGACATGATCTTACAGTTCTGGGAATAAGGGTAGATAAAATTTGGTTTCCTCTGTCATACAATGTGCCCTATTTCCCTACAGTGGGTATCAAAGACATGCCAATTTACTATATTTTGGGATAATCAATATGATCATATTTTTGGTTTTATCATTTATTTATTGAATACATTGTGAATACTTAAAGTGTTTAGTATTGATCTCCAAATAAAGACCACATATAACCGTAAACTTATATATATATATATATATATATATATATATATATATATATATATAGGCTAAAAGAATTGTGTACCTGAGTAAATGTATCTTATATGTACCCACCTCCATTTATGATGGTTTCACCACTCGATTCAACAATCTAACCTTACAGATGTGATGTATACCCCTTAGATAACATGTGTATCAAATATCATCTCAAATCAACATTCCTAGATTATCTCATGAAACAAAATGTATATTTTCTAACCAATGCTAAGTTGCAGAAATCGTTAGATCCATTGGATGAAATGTTGCTATATCTCATGTTACATGTGATATACGGTTGTCATTTTTTAAACACATGCAATCTAAACAGTGTTGGTTCAATATGTATGGTTGGAATTATTTAGTGGATTTTACATATCCCATTTTTATGGGAGGTACACATAACTTACATGTACCGGTCAGTACACACTTCCTAACCCCATATATATATATATATATATATATATATATATATATATATGGGCCCATCTTTATTGCCCGCGCAGGTAGCTACCCGCCCACCCTTCCGATCACTTTTTTTCAAATTTTTTTTTCGAAATTGTAGAGGACTATTTTGTCTAGCTCTCCAAAAAATTTGAGCCAAAAATAATATCATTTGCCCCTCCAAAATCAAAAAACCCGTCCTTATATATATTTGTTGTATATTTTGTATAGAGTTACTTTTTTGGCCAGCAGAGTTACTTTTTTGACACCATAGTTACTTTTTTTACAACAGAGTTACTTTCTTAGCTAGGAGAGTTACTTTTTTGGCTGCAGGGTGGCAAAAATCCATGCTACCCGCACGGGAAATGAATGAACACCATATATATATATATATTTATATATATGCAATGTACACACTTCACCCTAGAAGTGGTTTTGATGCTAGATGTGTAGAGTCATTATGGCCATAACCATCACTTTTTATTTTATATCACATGTTTACGTTGTGGGATATAGCATGTATATGATATGCACTATATATGTTGTTATTGGATAGAGTATATGTATATAGATAAACTCCCTCAAATATAATATTAAGTCTAAGATACTTTCCAATAGTAACACACAATCAAATCTTGATAGACCAAGCGTAGGATACGCCCTTGCGTGGTGTGTCATCTATATCGTGGAAGTGTGATGGTAGATATGTATGTTCTTCCCTCACAAGGTGCATATCTATCGTGTTGGATTTTGGGTCAGGCTTAACTGGTGATTCTTATAGCGTCTAAGCCTAAAGGCGTGCAGATGATTATGAAAAAGAGTTATGCCTATCATCTATCCAAGAATTGCATATGATGCAATTGACAAATGTTGTCTTCCTTAATGATTAACTATGGATGTCGGCGTATTGGCTGAGTGATAGTTTAATTATTTTGGATCTTGGTTCACTAGAAGATTGTACATTGCAATATTTTGAATTGATATGTGAGGGATATCAATTTGAATAAAATAGTGAGAGTGAGATTAATTAATGACCTAATAAACATCATAAATTTTATAATCAAAGAAAATCAAAATGAGTTTTTAACAAAATTGCCAATTCTTTTGTAGAATCAAATGGCAACACACAACAACACTTTTTCTCTACGATCTATCTTTGAGAAGGTCAAATTAAATGGGAACAACTTCCACAACTAGTACTGGACACTGAGAATTGTTCTCACACAAGAGAGCAAGATCTACGTCCTAGAGATGCCAGTGCTAGAAGAACCTCTTCCTAATATTCCCAGGGCTGATAGGGAATGCTTACAAGAAGCATACTAACGTTTTCATGGATGTCAAATGCCTAATTCTATGCTCAATGAACTATGAGTTGCAAAAATAAATTGAGAACATTGAAGTTATGGAGGTGGTCACACATCTCAGAAACATGTTTCAGGATCAAGAAAGACAAGAGAGATATGATATCTCAAAATCATTTTTCAAATGTAACACGATAGAAGGAGATCCACAAGGTCCTCATGTACTCAAGCCCATTGGGTATGTGGAGAACTTGTCAAGATTTGGATTCCCCTTTGGTCAAGAGTTGGCCACTGATGTGATTCTATAGAGTCTTCCAGAGTCATACAATCAGTTTGTCATGAACTACAACATTAATGACTTTTACAAGTTGTTGACATAGTTACTAGGCATGTTGAGAACAACTAAATCACAGTTGAAGAAAGACAAGACTAAGTCAGTGATGATGATTAGCAAGACAAAGGGAAAGTATATAGGTAAAGGCCAAACTACGAAGAGTTCTATAGCTATCCAGAAGCCCAAGTTTCCATACCTCAAGGAAAAAGGAAGAATAAAAAGGGGAGGAAAATGTCACCATCGTCACCAGGATGGACATTGGAAGAGGAATTTTCCCCTCGGGTTAGAGGAACTAAAGAAGAAGGAAGATGTAGGGGCCTCTACTTCAAGAATAAACATTATAAGATAATTCTAATTTACTTCTTCATCTTGGTATGTGATACTAGATGCAGATCTAGCACATGTTGATGTGTAGTATTTGATAAGAAGTAAAGCCTTTATGGAAGGAAAAATATGGACTGCGATAAGAAAGGGTTGTTGCAACTTCAGTCCACCTTTTAGAATTAATCATAGCCCAAAGGGCATGTAATATAGTTAGTAAAACTGTTATTTCATTATGCCAATAAATAGAAACATTTTATTTCCTGCATCTTTTGAAGACAAGGATGGTTATGAATAAAATATTAAGTGTTCTATTTTAGTGATATGATCTTGTATGTAAAATGCCCTGAGTATCCTACGATCATGGATAAATGTCTAACAATGTAAATATCTAAAGGATTATAATTGATAACTCAAACAATTAACACTCTATAGCATTATCTTCTAGAGCACGCATGTGAGAAATGCATATCTAGATGTTTATCTAGACCCCTTTTGGTTATTAAACCAATGAGAGACATGCAAGTCTTACTTGTGCACAATTTGATAAAGCATCCTTCACTAGATGTAGTGGGAGGATAAGTGTTCTATTAGACCTTAAACATCTTAAAGTATGAACATATTATAGAATAAATGTTATAGAAATATACTTAGACTTCATAGTATTTGCTGAAGATATAACGATATGCACTCAACAAAATACAAACATAAATCTCTTGAAATGTTCAAAGAAAACTATAAATGAAGCATGAATTTGATAGAAGTATTAAGAAACTTTGATATGATCAAATGTTAAAATAATTTGTATCAAAAGTTTGAGGTCCTTTTAGAAGATAGTGATATTGTATCACCATCGATTCTATCTGAACATAATGATGCAATAGAAAGAAGGAATCACATCATGATGGGTCATGATATGATTATCATTTAACTAAATCTTCTAACCATGCTGCCAACTATCCAACATAGATATCTTGCTCACCACAACCATGCTGCTACCCATCCACCATGGCCATGGCATCCACCATGACCATGCTTCTACCTATCTACCATGGCCTTGTTATCCACAATGATCAGCTAGCTAATTCCCATTATGGTTGTTGTTCCCACCATTGTGGCAACACATCCCACTATCACACAGACATCGAGGTGTTACGCGAAAACATGCAGAAAACACCATAAACCACAAATTACCAAAAAAACAAAAAAAACACGGGTTAATTAAAACCAATTGCAGAGAGAGGAATAACTGAGAAACTATTACATTCAGGTCATCATCCTGCAAGGAAATGGGTTATATAAATATTTACAAGCTCTTGACACGTGTCCACATCTGTCTAGTCATCACATGAGTTCATCACCTGTTTATACATACAGAACGGCCCACATCTGGCCAGTAGCAGGATATACAAAGCTTTAACAACTAAACATCGTGAAACAATGTCAAAACGCTCCCAAGGACCTGAGAGTACATGGATGACTCTAAGACTCTACAACAAAATGACCAAAACAGCAGCATGTCCATCTCTTGCCTTCTACTGTTTGTCTTGCTGCTCGGCCGCAACTCCGCGACCACCACCACGTCTAGCTCGAACACCTAAAAAGGGTGTAAACCAGCGGGGTGAGACACACAGTCCCAGCGAGAAACATAACTCCCCGCTGAAACCACAAAACATCAGAAAGGTAAAGCAACAATAGCAGATAATTGATAATAGGTATAACAAGAGCAATTTATAAAGTAAAGCTATTCATATCATCAATCTTACCAGATGAACGGTGGGCATTTCCACCAAATAAGATAAGTTTTATAAGATCTTACCACATAACATAAGGTCGTATAAGTAACTACAAGTATAACAAGATTAACTACGCAAGCAAGGCCTCAATCAATGTTCCGTGTTTTTCCTTAAAAAATAAATACTATTCAGCTGAATTACATATTATTATGCCCTGAGGAAGTGAGCCGTACTGCTCAAATCCAACCTTCGGCTGCGAAGCCCAAAACCAGTGCCATACAAGGTCAAAGGAAGAGCTGGACTCTACGACCTCCCACCTCGTGGTCAGCGCACGAGTACAACACAAGCAGGACCGTAGTCTCATGCTTAAGTGGCCTCAGCCACAGGGTCAGCTCCCGCAGGCTACCCTCTGCCTAGCCTGCCTCGGTACAGGTCTTGACGCTAGTATATCTGAGCCACGGGCATGTTCATCGTGCTCTGAGCCATGAACGCATTCATGCTCCCATATCACATATCTTGAGCCATGGGCCTGTTCACCATGCTCTACACATATCTCGAGTCTGCAACTGCAGTTGCACTCACATCCTCTCTATTTTAGGCTAGGAGAAACCTCACATATTCAACAATATGCGCTCTGGGTTAACCCATAGGAGAACCCGTTTCACCATCACCAGCTCCTGATGATGATGGATCTATGGCTAGGGAAAACTACATGATATGTTCCACTGTGATTAGTTAGTATATTTTAAGTGGATTGCAAGATTCAACTAAGTTGTATAATATGCACATAAGAACAAGAATAAACAACATGAACTCAATATCATGCTTTTATTGTCATCAACACCATCCTGATCCATCACAAGGATCTAACATTACATGTTACCACTTAGCCTCTTGCCAATCATCTAGATCCATCACAAGGATCATCACATTGCCATGGGATCTCAATCCCTCATCACATAGTGTCACTGCCTCTCAAGGCTTACATCATCACCATGGGATAGCAATCCCATAACTTTAGCCAAACTCAGGTCCTCAGACCAGGACACATATATCATCTCATCATCCTGAGTAATCATCAAAGCAAAGTCACTCAACATATATATACCTCATAGCCCTTTACCTGGCTATGTATCTGTATGAAACACCTGCATGGTTAGTATGTACAATCATCATGGATTAACAGAAAGATCATATTATTTATATAGGGCAACATTGATGATTATATGTTTTTCCATCCATGCCTCAACCTGTGACCACAGACATAAGCCATGTCATCATGCAAAGCACTTGATATGCTTATCATTTCTCAACATTAAACAGATAATTCCAGATGATCATGAATACATAAGATGTCATGTCAAGATACATAGATGTGCACTTACTATAACAATAAGCATATCAAGGGTTACTATAAAAAACCAACGTAATTCATGAACAAGAGCTAGTGTATAGGTTTTCCATAAGAGACAAGACCCTCACTAGAAGCATCCACAACCCTCACCAAAGGTAGTATCAGGAAGGGCACTCTCCCCTATCGCCCAACACATAACCTCACAACGGGTAGCACCTAGGGTGTAATGTGCAACGATGTGTCATGCACTTCCAAGTGTAATGTGCAGTAGGGTCTATCGTGCAACTGAGTCCCAAGGGCGTGTCGTATAGGGTGTAACGCGCAACGCCATGTTGTGCAACTCCGCATCATGTACAAGGTGTATCGGGTAGTACCACATAGTAAGGTATAACGCCCAAAGGTGCAGCGCGTGCAACAAGGAAAACATAACACCCATCATAAAGCTAGCCACATCTATCGGCCGACACACAAGGACAGGGTCAAGGGATGACGCCCACCATAGAACCAGCTAACAAGCTTCCACGACATCAGGGTATAACGAGGTGAAGGGTGTCGGGCAGGGTACTTATCATGGTGTGACGCCCGACACAACAAGGCAGGAACCAAGTGTGTGACGTCCGACACAACACCACATCATAACGTCCAAAGCTCTAGGTCAAAAGGGGTATCAGGCACACCAACCCCAGGCCATATCGACCAAGATGCAACCCGACAGGGTCACCACCAACCTCAAGCACAAGGGCACCAAAACCCTAATGGATCAAGAAGATGACTCACCTCTCAACTATCAAGAGAGAGGGGTCTTGCCAAGCTTCTTAACACCAATCGGGCAACACAAGGTTCAACCACAACCAAGGTCCACAACCACTACATAGCTCACCTTTCAAGTCCATGGTGAGAGGAGGGTGTTGCTCAAGCAACTAGAACACAAGCTCACCTCTCAACTCAAATGAGAGAGGAGTGTTGCCCATATTACTAGAACTCAAGCTAAGTCCTCTAGACCTAGGAGAGAAAGGGGTGTTGCTCAACAAGAAACCCTAGAACATAGGTTCGGCCAACAAGAACAACTTAAGCAAGGAACTCAACTAACAACATACATACCCAATCATGATCATAAGAAACACATAAGAACATAGGAGAGGTAATATAGTTAGGGTTAGGAGTTATGTAACCCACCTTAAGCAAGCTCCAAGCTCCTAGCTCCAAGCTCCAAGCACCACCAAGGAAGAAGAGCAAAGCACTCTAGGGTTCAGCTACCACTAGAGGAATAAGGAGACTCCAAGGATGATCGGCCACCAAGCTTGCAAAAGAAGAGGGGTGTCGTGCACCAAGGGAGAGGGAGACTAAGGAACTAAAGGGATCCTTAGCAAGGGAAAGGAAACACATATATAGATAGAGATGGAGGAGAAACCAAGGTAGAACAAAGCAAGGTGTCGTCCACCTAGGGACACTTGTCCATGAGCAAAGCCACCACTCTAACATGCTCTAAACACATGTCCAAGGCCATTTCCACATGCAAGCATCAAGCACCAAGTGTCCACTAGTGGTGATACAAATGAGGTCAAAGAGAGTCAAAGGGTCCATGGGTGACACACCACCACACCATGGCCGACACACCCACACCATGGACGACACACACCCTGGGCGACACACCACCGACCGACACACCTAGGCTGACACAGGGCACTCTTGCCCGACACAAGGTCCAAAGAAGCAAAGACAAGGCACCACAAGGCCCAACAAACTCAACCAAGCCCAAAGGAACTCAAGCAACGAGCCCAAACCTTCCTCTCAACACTAGAGGAAGCAAGGAGAGGGAGGAACACCTCACAAAGTGACAAACTTGCCCACAAACCCTATACTTGGGTTAATTGCAAGTAGCACCTCCAGCTCTCAACAAAGCACCAACAAACCCTAATCACCACCAAAGGTGATTAGCAAGCAACTAAGCATCAAGGTTAAGCAAAGAAAATAGGATAAGCCCTAAATGGAGGTCATGGTCCTTACAAGCTAACCCCCTACAAAGGGATTTCGTCCCCAAAATCCGAAGAGAAAAGTGAGGGATACCTCCTCCTCATCTCTTCCTCAATCTCCCAGGTGGCTTCCTCAACGCCACGATGATGCCAAAGAACCTTCACAAGAACCATGTCCTTCCTCTTCAGCTTCTTAACCCTTTCGTCAAGGATTTCCACAGGACCTTCCTCGTAGGTCACATCTTCATCAAGCTCAACTTCAGCTGGCTGTATCACTGTTCCTGAATTTGGATGACTTTTCTTCAACATACTGACATGGAACACTGGATGTAACCTGTGCAACTCTGGCGACAGCTCCAACTCGTAAGCTACCTTTCCCATACGTGCTATGACTAGGTAAGGCCCCATATATCTGGGTGCTAGCTTACCCTTCTGGCCAAATCTTAGCACACCTTTCCACGACGAGACTTTAAGATACACTTTGTCTCCTACCTGGAACTCCAAAGGTCATCGACGATTGTTTGCATAAGACTTCTGTCTGTCCTGTGCCGCTTTCAACTGTTGTTGTATCACCTTGATCTTCTCTGTTGTCTGCTGTACTAACTCAGGACCCAAAAGCTGATATTCACCAGAGTCATACCAACACAAAGGAGATATGCACTTCCTGCCATATAAGGCCTCATAAGGAGCCATGTCAATGCTCCGCTGATAACTATTGTTGTAGGCAAACTCTATCAAACTGAGATGTACATCCCAACTGCCTAGGAACTATAAAACACAAGCTCGAAGGAGATCCTCCAAAGTCTGAATAGTCCTCTCAGACTGTCCATCTGTCTGTCGATGGAAAGCGGTGCTAAACCTCAACTACGTTCCCAACACTTTGTGCAACTGTTCCCAAAAACGACTCATGAACTGAGGACCTATGTCAGAAACTATCATTTCTGGCACATCGTGCAAACGTACTATCTCATCCACATATACCCGAGCGAGCTTCTCAGCTGTATACGTTGTCTTTACTGGTATGAAATGGGTAGACTTCGTCAATCTGTCCACTATTACCCAAATGGAATCATGATTCCTAGTTGTTCTGGACAAACCAACTACAAAATCCATGGTTATATGATCCCATTTCCACTATGGTATCGGTAGGGGTTGTAACGTACCTGCCGGCTTCTGATGCTCAACCTTGACTTGCTGACATACCGCACGTCTAGCCACAAAGTCAGCTACATCTTTCTTCAAACCGGGCCACCAATACAAGTCCTTCAGATTATGGCACATCTTGGTGACTCCTGGATGCATAACATACATCGATGTGTGTGCTTCCTCGAGTACCAGCTTTCTTAGATCATCAGCATCGGGGACCACCATCCTATCATGATAGCAAACTAGGCCATCCTTGGACTCATGGAACCCATCACACTTTTTGCTGCCAAACTCTGATCTGATCAACTGTACTGTATCATCTGTTTGTTGTGCATCTTTGATATGCTGTCTCAGCATGGGCTTGACGTGCATCTATGCTAAAAGTCCAGCTAACAAGGAAACTTTCATCTGCACATTCATCTGCCGCAAGGAAATAAGCATATATCATCTATGGCATACCAAGGAACTCAACTGTGCCTTCTTTGAAGAAAGAGAAGAAGACTTTCGGCTAAGCGCATCGGCTACCACATTCACCTTACCAGGATGATACTCAATGGTGCAGTCGTAATCATTGATTAGCTCCATCCATTGGCACTGTCGCATGTTTAGCTCATTCTGTGAAAAGATGTACTTCGGATTCTTATGATCCGTAAAGATATGACACACTTCCCTGTAAAGATAGTGTCTCCAAATCTTTAACGCATGAACCACGACTGTCAACTCCAAGTCATGAGTGAGATAGTTCTCCTCGTGTTTCTTAAGCTGTCGTGAAGAAAAAGAAACCACATGTTCTTCCTGCATCAGCACACAACCTAAACCTTTCTTGGAAGCATCACAGAAAACAACATAGCCCTTTCCAGGCTCTGGCAGGACTAACACTGGAGCACTAGTCAGCTTTTCCTTCAAACTTTGGAAAGCTTGCTGACAACGATCATCCCAGACAAAAGGTACATCCTTTCTAGTCAACTTTGTCATCAGCAATGCAATCACACTGAAGTCCTTGATAAACCTTCTGTAGTATCCTGCTAAACCCAGGAAACTACGAACTTCTGTCAGCGTCTTCAGCTGTTCCCACTCTGCAACGGACTCCACCTTCTTCGGGTCCACTTTGACTGCTTCTATAGATATCACATGACCCAAAAAGGTTACTTCTTCCAACCAGAACTCACAATTACTGAACTTGGCATACAACTGATGTTGGCGAAGAAGAGTCAACGCTAGTCGAAGATGTCGCTCATGCTCTCGCTTGTCCCGACTATAGATCAAGATGTCGTCTATAAAGACTACAACAAACTGATCTAGGAATGGACAGAACACCTTGTTCATCAAATCCGTGAAAGAAGCAGGTGCATTGGTTAACCCAAACGGCATAACCACAAACTCGAAGTGACCATACCTCATCCTAAAAGCTGACTTTGGTATGTCATCCGCATTAATCCTCAACTAATGATATCCGGGCCGTAGATCGATCTTTGAAAACATGGTAGCACCGCACAACTGATCGAAGAGATCATCTATCCTCGGCAACGAGTACTTATTCTTGATCGTGACCTTGTTCAACTGTCGGTAATCTATACATAACTTCATCGATCCGTCCTTCTTCTTAACGAACAACACTGGAGCACCCCAAGGCGACGTACTCGGTCGTATGAAACCTTTCTCCAACAACTCCTACAATTTCTTCTTAAGCTCTGCCATCTCTACTGGAGCCATTCTATACGGTGTCTGTGCAACTAGCTGCATTCCTGGAACCAGATTGATCTCAAAATCAATCTCTCATGGTGGGGGAATACCAGGGAACTCATCAGGAAACACATCCGCAAACTCTCAGACAACTGACACCTCCTCAAGGCTAGGACCCTTTGCCTTGGTATCCACAATAGTATCCCCCACGTGAGCTAAGAACGCCTCACATCCTTGTCATAGCAACTTCTCTTCCACCATAGCTGATACCAAACACGTCGGAAAAATCTTCCTATCTCCCTGGAAGATCCACTTCGCTCCATCATCATCAAACACAGCCTGCTTGGAACCACAGTCCAAAACAACCTTATACTTCTCTAAGGTATCCATCCCAAGGATCACATCTAAACCATGCATATCAAGTGGTATAAGATCCACTTGTATGTTGTGTCCTAAAAAAGATAAGACACAAGATGGACACTCTTCTCAAAGAATCGAGGAACCATCAAGAGGGGTTTCTAACAACAAGTTATCTTTCTTACAGCTAACAGGTAAACGACTGTTCTCAAGCATGCTATAGGCGATAAAAGAGTGGGTAGCACCCGGGTCAACCAGAATAGATATAAAGCAAGAAGAAGACATATCAGAATGAAATAACTCCATCTGACCTGTCACCACTCGCGGGTTGACTATCGCCTCCGGCTGACTCATAGCATAGAATCAAGTCGTTGCTTGTTGTCCACGTCCTCTGCTTCCCTGAGCAGACGATCCCGCTTGCGACTCTTGACCGCATCCTCGCCCTCTACTATTACTGGGCTGTTGTCTTTCTAACCCTTGATGATTCTGCCTCAGCTGTTGTGTCACTTCAACATCTCTACTCGGGCAATTTGACTTAAAATGCCCTGTCTGACCGCAGATATAGCATGCCTTAACTTCAAACCGTGGCCTAGATGGCCCTGTCACTGCCACTGAAGCTATACTATGTGCCTTTGACGGTGAAGAAACATAACCTCTTCCCTTACTCGGAGGCCACTACTACGGTACACTGGAACCTCTCATCGTAGAAGGTGCTGAAAACCTTGGCTTCTTAAAGCCACCAAACCTCTGTCCCTGGAACTAAGCATGCCTCTTCTTAGACATGGATTCTCTTTTCTCCCTGACTGACCGTTCGATCCTCCGAACAAATTCCACAAACGTAGCAAACCGATCTCGATTCTCCAACGCAGAAGCAGGTGTTGTCAGCTCAGCACTCAGACCCTTCTCAAAACATCTGATCTGCTCATCATCTGTTGCTGTCATATGAGGACAAAACCTCAACAAGTCCATGAACTTGGCTTCATACTCGGTGATATTCATCATTCCTTGACGTAAGCACTCAAACTGACTGATCTTCTCATCCAGATATGTCTTCGGAATGTATCTTCTAACGAACTCACGCCGGAAAACCTCCCAACCGATCACCTCACCAGGTCACTTCTCCTCCTCGATGGTCCACCAGTGACGAGCACTACCCTTCAAAAGGTAGACAGTGTGCTTGACTTTGTCTGCTTTGGGGATGGCGAGGATCCGGAAAGCCTTCTCAAGACTTGTCAGCCACAGATCTGCATCCGCTAGATCAGCCGTTCTAGCATAATCTGAAGCTCTGACTCGGCGAAGCCGATCAAAGGTCTTCCCAATACCCGATGTTTCACCATGGGGAGCATGTGCTCTTGGCGGAGGCACTGGCAGTCTCTCTACCATGAGATTCATCATAGCCATCATCTGCCCCATAAGCTGTTGGTAGGCAGGGTTTTTGAGAATGGCTGGGTCAGGTTGGGGGACCTCAGGCACCCGATCTTCATGTGCCTTCCCTATAGCTCCATGAACTGATGCAACATCGTTGTTCATGACAGCATTTTCTTCATGATTTCCAGACATCTTGGCTTTTCTTCCGCTGAGGGAAGAAGATGATAGTAAGAAAATCTAGAAAACTCACAAGAACAGACACGACCTAGTCCTAAATCCCTGTAGACTCAGCAAAGCTAGAGCTCTGATACCAAACTTGTGGCAACACATCCCGCTATCACACAGACAGCGAGGTGTTACACGAAAATGTGCGGAAAACACCATAAACCAAAAATTACCAAAAACAAACAAAAAAAAACACGGGTTAATTATAATCGATTGCAGAAAGTGGAATAACTGAGAAACTATTACATTCAGGTCCTCATCCTACAAGGAAACGGGTTATATAAATATTTACAAGCTCTTGACACATGTCCACAACTTAGGAGAACATCTGTCTAGTCATCACATGAGTTCATCACCTGTTTATACATACAGAACGACCCACATCTGGCCAGCAGCAGGATATATAAAGCTTTAACAACTAAACATCGTGAAACAACGTCAAAACGCTCCCAAGGACCTGAGAGTACAGGGATGACTCTAAGACTCTACAACAAAACGACCAAAACAGCAGCATGTCCATCTCTTGCCTTCTACTGTTCATCTTGCTGCTCGGCCACAACTCCGCGACCACCACCACATCTAGCTCGAACACCTAAAAAGGGTGTAAACCAGCAGGGTGAGACACACAGTCCCAGCGAGAAACATCACTCCCCGCCAAAACCACAAAACCTCAGAAAGATAAAGCAACAACAGCAGATAACTGATAAGAGGTATAATAAGAGTAGTTTATAAAGTAAATCTATTCATACCATCAAGCTTACCAGATGAGCGGAGGGCATTTCCACCAAATAAGATAAGATTTATAAGATCTTACCACATAACATAAGGTCGTATAAGTAACTGCAAGTATAACAAGATTAACTATGCAAGCAAGGCCTCAATCAATGTTTTGTGTTTTTCCTTAAACAATAAATACTATTTAGCTGAATTACATATTATTATGCCCTGAGGAAGTGAGTTGTACTGCTCAAATCCAACCTTCGGCTGCGAAGCCCAAAACCGGTGTCATACAAGGTCAAAGGAAGAGCCGGACTCCACGACCTCCCACCTCGTTGTCAGTGCACGAGTACAACACAAGCAGGACCGCAGTCTCATGCTTAAGTGGACTCAGCCACAGGGTCAGCTCCCGCAGGCTACCCTCTGCCTAGCCCGCCTCAGTATAGATCTTGGCGCTAGTATATCTGAGCCACGGGCCTGTTCACCGTGCTCTGAGCCATGAACGCATTCATGCTCCCATATCACATATCCTGAGCCATGGGCCTGTTCACCATGCTCTACACAAATCCCGAGTCTGCAACCGCAGCTGCACTCGCATCCTCTCTATTTTAGGCAAGGAGAAACCTCGCATATTCAACAATATGCACTCTGGGTTAACCCGCAGGAGAACCCGTTTCACCATCACCAGCTCCTGACGATGATGGATCTATGGCCACGGAAAACTACATGATATGTTCCACTGTGATTAGTTAGTATATTTTAAGTGGATTGCAAGATTCAGCCAAGTTGTATAATATGCACATAAGAACAAGAATAAACAACATGAACTCAATATCATGCTTTTACTGTCATCAACACCATCCTGATCAATCACAAGGATCCAACATTACATGTTACCACTTAGCCTCTTGCCAATCATCTAGATCCATCACAAGGATCATCACATTGCCATGGGATCTCAATCCTTCATCACATAGTGTCACTGCCTCTCAAGGCTTACATCATCACCATGGGATAGCAATCCTAGCACTTTATCCAAACTCAGGTCCTCAAACTAGGACACATATATCATCTCATTATCACGAGTAATCATCAAAGCAAAGTCACTCAATATATATATACCTCATAGCCCTTTACCTGGCTATGTATCTGTATGAAACACCTGCATGGTTAGTATGTACAATCATCATGGATTAACAGAAAGATCATATTATTGATATAGGGCAACATTGATGATTATATGTTTTTCCATCCATGCCTCAACCTGTGACCACAAACATAAGCCATGTCATCATGCAAAGCACCTGATATGCTTATCATTTCTCAACATTAAATAGATAATTCTAGATGATGATGAATACATAAGATGTCATGTCAAGATACATAGATGTGCACTTACTATAGCAATAAGAATATCAAGGGTTACTATAAAAAACCAATGTAATTCATGAACAAGAGCTAGCGTATAGGTTTTCCATAAGAGACAAGACCCTCACTAGAAGCATCCACTACCCTCACCAAAGGTAGTATCGGGCAGGGCACTCTCCCCTATCGCCCAACACATAACCTCACAACGGGTAGCACCTAGGGTGTAACGTGCAACGCTATGTCGTGCACTTCCAAGTGTAACGTGCAACAGGGTCTATCGTGCAACTGAGTCCCAAGGGCATGTCGTGCAGGGTGTAACGCGCAACGCCATGTTGTGCAACGGCGCGTCATGCACAAGGTGTATCGGGCAGTACCACACAGCAAGGCATAATGCCCAAAGGTGTAGCGCGTGCAGCAAGGAAAACATAATGCCCAGCACCAAGCTAGCCACATCTATCGGCCGACACACAAGGACAGGGTCAATGGATGACGCCCACAATAGAACCAGCTAACAAGCTTCCACGACATCATGGTATAACGAGGTGAAGGGTGTCGGGCAGGGTACTTATCATGGTGTGACGCCCGACACAACAAGCCAGGAACCAGGTGTGTGATGCCTGACACAACACCACATCATAACGTCCAAAGCTCTAGGTCAAAAGGGGTATCAGGAACACCAACCCCAATCCATATCGGCCAAGATGCAACCCGACAGGGTCACCACCAACCTCAAGTACAAGGGCACCAAAACCCTAATGGATCAAGAATATGACTCACCTCTCAACTATCAAGAGAGAGGGGTCTTGCCAAGCTTCTTAACACCAATCGGGCAACACAAGGTTCAACCACAACCAAGGTCCACAACCACTACATAACTCACCTTTCAAGTCCATGGTGAGAAGAGGGTGTTGCTCAAGCAACTAGAATACAAGCTCACCTCTCAACTCAAACGAGAGAGGAGTGTTGCCGATATTACTAGAACTCAAGCTCACTCCTCTAAACCTAGGAGAGAAAGGGGTGTTGCTCAACAAGAAACCCTAGAACATAGGTTCGGCCAACAAGAACAACTTAAGCAAGGAACTCAACTAACAACATACATAGCCGATCATGATCATAAGCAACACATAAGAACATAGGAGAGGTAATATAGTTAGGGTTAGGAGTTATGTAACACGCCTTAAGCAAGCTCCAAGCTCTAAGCACCGCCAAGGAAGAAGAGCAAATCACTCTAGGGTTTGGCCACCACTAGAGGAAGAAGGAGACTCCAAGGATGATCGGCCACCAAGCTTGCAAAAGAAGAGGGGTGTCGTGCACCAAGGGAGAGGGAGACTAAGGAACTAAAGGGATCCTTAGCAAGGGAAAGGAAACACATATATAGAAAGGGATGGAGGAGAAACCAAGGTAGAACAAAGCAAGGTGTCATCCACCTAGGGACACTTGTCCATGAGCAAAGACACCACTCTAACATGCCTTAAACACATGTCCAAGGCCATTGCCACATGCAAGCATCAAGCACCAAGTGTCCACTAGTGGTAACACAAATGAGGTCAAAGAGAGTCAAAGGGTCCATGGGCGACACACCACCACACCATGGCCGACACACCCACACCATGGCCGAAACACACCCTGGGTGACACACCACCGGCCGATACAAGCACAAGCCGATACACCTAGGCCAACACAGGGCACTCTTGTCCGACACAAGGTCCAAAGAAGCAAAGACAAGGCACCACAAGGCCCAACAAACTCAACCAAGCCCAAAGGAACTCAAGCAATGAGCCCAAACCTTCCTCTCAACACTAGAGGAAGCAAGGAGAGGGAGGAACACCTCAAAAAGTGACAAACTTGCCCACAAACCCTATACTTGGGTTAATTGCAAGTAGCACCTCTGACTCTCAACAAAGCACCAACAAACCCTAATCACCACCAAAGGTGATTAGCAAGCAAATAAGCATCAAGGTTAAGTAAAGCAAACGGGATAAGCCCTAAATGGAGGTCAGGGTCCTTACAACCATAGTTGTGCTACCAACCTTTTAAAAATTCACCATCAACATGACATTTACACCACCACTGGGATGCCCTTCCCATCCTAGCACGACCTTGCCACCCTTTACCCACATGAATGTGTTTCCCAACACGACTGTTCTTTCCAACACAGTCATTCTATGAACAAAATCCTAGTGTAGCATGTACTGATTTACCCTTTCCCCCACTTTAACTTATGCTTCCAAACCACCTATATATACTTGGGTGGCAGTTGGAGTATGAGGTTAGCCCTTTTTAAGCACTCTTAGGTTCCCTTTCACCCCCATATAACCTCCCTATCCCATTCCACTTCCATTTCATCACTTTCCACCCAAAACCCATATTTGTAGGGTTTTGGTCACTTTTCTTGTGATTACATGCCATTCATCCTTAGAGGAGGGAGGTACTTGAAATTAGTGTGTCTTGAGAAGGAAAATTCTTCCTCTACACTGAGCTTCATGGATAATTATAACTTTTTATCCTCTCTTTTTGTATTTTCCATTGTCATGAGTAGTTAGGCCCCTTTAGGTGTGGTGTTTAGGACTAAAATGTGGCTTTGATACCATGTTGGGTGAAAATAACTTTTAAAACTTGTAATTTCATTTGATATTGATTGTCTACTACTTCTATCTATTTCCCACAAATTTATCTTATGGTTTGTGCTTAAGAACATGGATTGCTTGTTGAATTGTTCTTGAAATCACCTAAACGCTAAGAGATAATGGCTTGTATGAGGCTATTTTAGTATTTCTCTGAGGTCCAACTAGTGGATACCTAGATATGACCCTATATTCCCACATACATATCCCCTCTTATACTTCTAGGTGTGAGATCTACACAACTAGTGTAGGCGCACTTTGTGTAATTGGCTTGAAGCTTTCTAAAGGCTATGTGGTAGGTGATGTGAGGTGAGATACCCTTATTGTCACACTGTACTACTACCTTAGCCCTCAATTTCTTTAAGAGAACCTACCCTAGAAACCTAGACTGGCTAGAGTCTATTGGAACTTCACCTTAACCCTAGTTTAGTTGAGCCTCATAAGGTTGGATAAGGTGTGCTAGGGTGTAGTTCCCCTTCACACACCTTATTCCTCCCATGGACAACTACTAGTTTAGGGTAATTTTATAGCATTCACCTTGTTGTTTGGTTTAACAATACAATTGTATGAGTTTTTTTGCATGTTATAACCCCATATTTAGCCTCTAGACACATTTGATCAAACAGACCAAACTTCCCATAATTTCTTAAAACCATAATTCTCTCATGTTTGGTTAATGCTTTCTTATCTAGTTTTATTAATTTCCTTCTTAGTTAATTGCTTTATTCTTTCTAGTCTCCTACTAGTTTAAGTCCTATATTGCCTTCTTACCTAATTTTTTAGTTTACTACTCTTTCTTGCCTAGTCTAGGTCATTTCTCTCTAGGTTGATACATGGTAGTGTTTTTCTAGTACTGTAGTGTGTTAATCTTTTACCCTACTTGCATTAGTGTAGTTTGCCTCTTTTCCTTGCTTAAGATCCTTTCCTTGTTAATTAGACTTAAACTGTCTAGGATTAACTTAGGTTTTGCTTCTTGCTCCTTTGATTGCTTGTTCACCTTAAGTTAACAAAAAGAATAAACCTCAAACCCTTCAACCCTAGACTCTGCATTAGGAACATATCAACTTTTTTGTGCCATTTTTATAGTTAAAGTACCTCAAGGGGAGTCTGTTTACAAGAACATATGAGTGTTCATATATTGAGACAAGTATCTATCCAGCTAATGCATTTATGTGAGAAGTGTATCCTTTAAGACACAGAGAAGAAGAAATTCTCAATTAACATTATCAAATGCTATAATGCCTTTTTAATGTCCAAATAAGAATTAATAAGGCTTGGCTAGAGGATTGACTAGAGTGTATAACCTCATTAGCCAGATTATATGCATCTTTTATATTATGGTGCCTTCTAAAAGGGTAGTTTGTTCAAGGATGATGATATGATCCATATGTTATTTAGCCTATTGCTAAGAGTTTTACCAATAGTTTTGTATGAGTTATTGATCAAATCAGAGTTATTGGTCTATAGTGGTTGATGCATTGTTGATTTATTTCATGTCCTTCTCTTTATTTCCTAACTGCTCAATATATATACTATAAAAAAATTCTCGATAGTATCCCAATTATGTTTTTTGAAATGGCATGTCAACCCAATCAGCCCTGCGCGGACTTATCCAGGCTTGAAGAGGAGACTGCTACATTAATCCTAAAGTGATGCAAAGACTAAAAAAAAGAGAAAAACCTAAGATGGTATAAGAAAAAAAAGCATACGTAAAATGAAATTAAATATTCTAGTGGGATTTTCCAAGTTAAGTTGAGCTGAGAAATATCATCTACAAATGCTTAGCTTCTGATATCGTCTTAGTAATATGTTCAAATTTTATCATATGTCTTAATATTCAATATTAGTTGATGTAATAAAATCTTTAACATGAAACCCATATATATTATTTTTATGCTAACATGTTGACACCGACTCACTGATGCAGAAAAACTATACAAATTTACAAAAATTTTCTATTTGTATGTTTATTTTCATGGGCTTTAGCTAAGCCTGATTACATAACTTTTAAAGCATATTCAAGTGCACAATTTTCTTTTGACTGGTGATTTGTAGAGTTTTCATGTACACACAACTTCTGTAGTTGAACATGTGATGTACATGATAAGTCGTGTATTTTTTACAATATAATGGTTTTGATTTGAATAACATGGTAAATCTTATTGGTCTTAGCGTTCTTAATTTTAAATTGTTAGAAACAACTCAATTTCTTAATCTTATATTATCAGATTACAATGAAACTTATAAGAGATCTTAGAACAAGCATATGAGACAACAAAGGCCCACGATATGATATAATTTAGAATTCCACTAGTGGCTAATTAATTACATGATTAACAAAAGTTTATATCTGGGTGCAATCGTTGTCAAAATATCATGTTTATCATAATGTGTGCAATTAGGGCATTATATTTGAACAAAAAGCAAGCAAACATCCATATGTTTATTTCATCAAACTTAGATAGACCATGGAAATCTTCGAAATTTGATATTGCAATTAGCCGTTAAATTACCACATACCTCACTATAGTCACCATTCATTTATTTCCATGGAATCCAATCATCAAGGTCCATCCAAGCAATCCACACTTAGTCAACATTATTTGCATGTATGTATAACCCAAAGGTGTCACTAAACATTCTCATCTACTAACTATGTATGGTTTAGATCCTAACTAAGGTTAAGGATCATCATGGGTTTGGATTAAGAATAAGGGTATCAAACCCCATTTTCATGTATATGGTTCTATGGATCTTGAAAGTCTAATATACATCACCATAATTACATTCGGGTACCCTTATATTCAACAATGTCAGTTTACATAACATGTACAATAAGTGCATTCATGTGTTCATCATGTCATTCATCAATATCTAAGGTTTATATATGGTAGTCTCCTTAACCTAGAGTATTATATATACTTTTGGGACTAGAGGCACATTTACTATCTCAAAAGTATTTTATTCATCAATATATACACCTAACTAAGGCAATCTGAGGGAGTATACCGACACACCTCCTATTATCCTCCCCCGTTTTCCCTCAACTCCTTAACTGATTCATACCCGACAAAGAAATAAAGCATGTCAATCCTCACTAGCTGATGGGTTTTGGGGAGCTGACTGATATAATGGCGTGTAACGTACACGGCGTAACACAGTTTTCGCGTACCATGGCCTAACAACATGACATGATCTTGGGTGCTCTTGGCACATGTCAAGCACATTTATATCCCCTACCTTATGTATGTTTGGCCGTAGGTGACTTATGGATGGCATGGGTTTCTTTTGGGCGGAACTCCGTGCAGAGCAATGACCAAGATCTGCATGGAAAGAGACTCACCTACTCATAGTATGAACTTCTAGCGTGTCATGAAGCTGATAGTATGAAGTTCTAGTATTCCCATTACAGAAGTCAGTTCTTGGAATTTTGCAGTTGATATTTTCCAGCTGCGGGAGGTGTTTGAAACAATCCAAAATGTCAGACCGTATCTTTTCAAAACATGAAGGAGTCTTGATTTGATGGTGTGGGTTCTAAATTGGACTGTTACGGGCCAGGTCACCAACTGGTCGACATCAATGTGGAAGGAGGAGAGACGATTAATATGGAAAATTCTAGACATAGTCCACCTAGGTCTAGGGAATACACTATGTACAATACAGCCAGCAGCAATAAACAATAAAAGATGAGAGAAGTAGAAGAGAGAGAAAATAATTTTGTTATAACTTTTAATTTGGAGTGTATTTTTTAATGAAATAAAATATATTGGATTCCTCCTAAAGCATACTTTCTAACAAAACTAGTATTGGCGTATTTTGAAAGTATAGTAATACGAGAGAAACATGACATCCATATTTTGTGGCACATGTTTTGAATACAGTACGTCAGCAAGCAAACATTTGTGTTTTACCTAAAAATGGGAGTAATGTACCCCGAATTGTATGTATTTTATCCTTTTTATTTATCCACCCCAGTATATCACCAATTTTTTGGGGTTATATGTTGCATATTTTGGGGTACATTACTCTTATTTTTTGAGGTACAATACTAATGTTTTACTTGTTGACGTATTGCACCCTAAACCACGAGTATTATACCTGGTATAGTACGAATGTTTACTATACTCAATTTAATTTTAATATTTTACTTGATGCTCAATCTGAGTATAACACACATGTTTGGGGTACAATATCTATATTTTGAGGTATATTACAGTCATTTTGGAGGTACACTACTAACATTACCCTCTTTTTGGTATATAGTACAAAAATTTGTGGTACTATACTTTTTATACGTCTCTCCTCTCTTAATATACTTTCTATATTAGTATTTTTTTTCAAGGTGTGTCAACATCGATCTTGTTAGAAAGTATTGTACTCCAAAGTGACGAGTACTATATCCGATATAGTACGAATGTTTACACTACCAGGTTTAATTTTAATATTTTACTTAATGATCAATCTAAGTATAATACCTATATTTGGAGTAGATTTTCTATATTTTGCGGTACATTACTATCGTTTTGGAAGTACAATACTAATGTCACTCCCATTTTGGAGTACAAAACCAAATTATTTTGGATATTGTACTTTTTATACTTCTCCCATCTCTTCTCATACTTCTCATATTATTTTTTCTCTAAAATATATTAATATTGGTCATGTTAGAAAGTATTTTTTGTAGTGAATCTAATGCATTTTATTTCCATAAAATTTTTCTTATGATTTAAAAGTTATTAACAAAATATTTTTTCTCCTATTTTTCTCTCTTTGAAAGCGTGTCTATTTTTTCTGCCACATCAGCTCTGATCACACCTTCCAACTAACAGGTGGATGACCAGGTGGGTGGGGCTGTAGAATTTGCATGATCCTCAATTAACATGGAGCAGGCTGCTCCGTGCCCAAGATGATGTCATGCTACAAGTGTATTTAATATCAACCCAACATCATTGTTAGATGTTACACCTGTTATAAATCCAAACAAGGAACAACGTACCCCTCTTATAAAAGAGGAAAAATTCTACCCATAGTCACTGACCCACTCGCTGCCCCACCCGGATCTCGAGAAAATGCAGCCAACAATATTTTCGAGAGACATTTGACCTGCAATCATTTTTGTATTACTACCCATGCAAAAGTCATGTAAAGCACATGTAAATTGCAGACAATGTATCCACCCACCCACATACATTTAATTCCATCACAAGTTACAAAAAGCATTCAAATTTAAATTTTCGTTCATTGGTAGTTCCTTCTATTTTTTAAAGTATTAAAATTCAAAATATGTACAAACATACAATACTTATTATTTTCTTGTTTCTTCATATTCCATATTTTGTCACTAATCTATAAGTATTGTACATTTTACTATTTATATTGAAACTCATAATATGTACATACGTACGGTATGAGATGTACATTTTTTAATGAAGTGCATGGCATACAGTACATGATGTATATATCCGAAATCAATATAATGCATGACGTATAGTACATGATGTACCGTATTACACGTACAGTACGAGACGTACAATGAACAAGAGAGACTTGTGCTGCAAGTTTTGTACTTGTGTTGGGCTTACTTGTGCTGGGAAAGTATTGTACTTGTGCTTCAACTCTCTGACTATTGGTGTAGCAGGGCCATCAACAACCTTACATGATGTACTGTACTACACATACAGTATGAGACGTACAACGACCAAGTGAGACTTGTGATGTAAGTATTGTACTTGTTATGGTCTTACTTGTGTTGGGAAAGTAATGTACTTGTACTTCAACTCTCTGACCATCGCAACCTTTACATGATATATTGTACTACACATCATGAGTACATACTAATAAACAATGTTGGGTAAGTATTGTACTTGTTCTGGACATACTCATAAATAGTGTTAGGCAAGTATTGTACTTGTGCTTCAACTCTGTGACTATCGCAACCTTTACATGATGTACTGTACATTCGAAGTAGAAAGATTGGTGAGAGCTAGGGGAATAGACGTATTGTACTTGTTGGATAAATTGACATTGTGATAAATCTCTTTGTTTGGATGATGACAAACATTTCATTCTTGTTGATCTAACATGCTACTTGAGTGTTGCAGGAATGAGGTGGATGACAAAGCACTAGGGAATCTATATGCTTGAATGCTTGTAAATTTCATGAAATGTAATCAATTGTAAACTTGTACAAATATATAATGTACAAGTACTTAGACTTCATGTAAATCAAGCGTTAGATTTTCCCTAGCCAATCACTACACTTAGATACATCATCCCCTTCATTAGTGTCACATATGCACACTCATACATACACTTAGTACTTTATTTTGAAACACTGAAACAGGGTCAATCTCGGTCGACAAACTTCTCGACCGAGAAAGACCCAAGTAGCAAGGTAGTTGGCAGTTGGAGAAGAACGTTGCAAACACTTGATCCAGAGAGCCTGTCGGTCGACAAAACCTCGACCGAGTAGGTGTCTCGTTCGACAATTCCTCGACCGAGATGGACTCTGACAGCAACTGCAGAATTAATTAACTAGCCGTTGCTAAAGCAACTAAAGTGTACCTAACGGCTAGTGAAGCACTTAGAACCCCCTAGAAAGTGTCTAGAACGTCCTTAAGTACTTGTAGGTCATTCCTATAAATAGGAAATTCCTTAAGACACCTAAACTCACCAATCTTCACTTGTGATACACTTGAGCTTACACTTGCAATTGTGAAACTGTTTTGAGAAATTGAGCAATACTTGCATTGGCTATTCTTCTCCTTGCTCTAATTTCGTGTCCTATAGGCTAGTATCTCCTATCCATAGCAATCACACTTCCATATACATTGGTTAGGAGATCTACACGCTTGATATAGGCAAATCAAGCCTTGTGCTTCAAAGGTTAAGTGTAATTTCCATTTTCCTTCTTGTTCCTTTTATCCTTTGTATTCTCCTTGCTACTCCTAGGGTTGGAGGCTGCGGATTGGAGAAGGTTCTTCTCGGTGGAGAAGCTGGACTTCGAACTACTTCAAGAAGGCTATTGCAACGGGAAGCTACTTTAAGAGGAAGGCTACTTCAAGGGGGAGCTTGAAGTTACTTCAAGAAGGCTGCTTCAAGGTTGGTGCAATTACTTCTAGGTGAAGGCTGTTCGAAGGGATTGGTGAAAGAATTGTAATTTTATGTAAAGTCCTTGCGAGGTAATAAAATTTAATTCTTTCAAAATCCCGGTTGGGTAAGCAACCGGGTAGTGGACTGACTTCCTTAGTATTTGCTAAGGTTGGAACCACTCTAAATCCTTGTCCCCTTGTCCAATATTCTTATGGTTGGTTGTTTGAGTTAAATAATTGTAAAATTAATCTTAAAACCCTATTCACCCCCCTCTAGTGGTTTTTCAATTGGTATCAGAGCAGGCTTCAAGGAACTCTAACCAAGTCTTGAAGAATGGGTGACGGGTTTCTCAACATCCTCAACCTTGAAGGGACACTTGTGGCAAGACCTCCGGCATTTGATGGAACTAACTACACCTACTGGAAAAGAAGAATGCAATTTTATTTCCAAGGGATTAGTTGGGATCTATGGAGGATGGTGTCAACCCCTTATGAGCTTCCTCAAGTGGAATATGCAGCTTGGGACACCAATATGGTAAAGTCGGCTCAAATGAATGCAAAGGTTGTAAGTATTCTCTATTGTTCAATTTTAGTAGGAGAATTTAATAGGATATCAAATTGTGAAACAACCTATGAAATTTGGCATAGACTTTCCATAACTTATGAAGGGACTGTTCAAGTTAAGAATTTAAAAATTGGAATGCTTAAACAAAAGTTTGAACAGTTCCGTATGGATCCGAATGAATCTATTAGTGACATGTATGCAAAACTCTCTTCTATTGTAAATGGTTTGAATGCTTTAGGTAAAGTTATTAGTGAGGAAGATCATGTGTCAAAGATCCTTAGATCACTTCCTCTAATTACAAGCCCAAGGTGACGGCCATTGAAGAAGCAAATGACCTCACTCGACTGAGGATGGAACAACTCATCGGCAACCTAGAAGCTCATGAAGCAACCCTAGAAGAGGAAGAAAGAAGAGAACGTGAACTTCAACAAGGGAGGAAGAAGGACATTGCATTCAAAGCATCAACCAAGAATAATCATGATACAAGTGAAGATGATAGTGAAGAAGAAACTCTCATTGTAAATGGTAAGTAGTATAAAAGTTTTAAAACTAATAAAACTTCTAGTGTTTCTTCTTCCAGGTGCTTTGAATGTGGTAAGAAGGGACACATGAAAGGTGATTGTCCAAAACTCAAGAAAGGGAAGAAATCATCTCACAAAAAGAAAGAAAGATCATATAAAGCTGCATGGGATGATTCAAGTGATGATAGTGATGATGGAAAAGAAGAAGTAGAATGCCTCATTGCTACAACAAATGAAGAAGAAGAAGAAGAGGTAAGTCTTTTTGATCTACCAAAAGATGATCTAATTGCTAGTCTTCAAGATACTCATGAGAAATATATTGAGTGCAAGAAGAAACTTAAAAAATCAAATAAAGTAAGAGATGATTTAAACGTTAAACTTCTTGCTCTTGCATCTGAAATTGAAGATCTCAAAAAGGCAATTGAAGATTATGATATTAAGTTAAAATATGTAGAAGCAAATTGCAATCTTCTTTCCTTAGAAAACTTAAATTTGCAAACACAAGTAAATGATCTTCAAAAACAACCTGTTTTGTGTACACATCTAGATTATGATATTATTGTGAAAAAAAGAGATTCTTTGTTATCTAATCTAGATCAAGCAAAATTAGATATCAACAAGAAGATGAATGATATTGCTAAGCTACAAAGAAAAATAAATGAGTTAAGAGGAAATGACATTCTTGAGAATATTCTGAAAATTTCCTCTAGTTATAATGAAAGAAGAGGATTAGGATATGATCCAAAGAGAAATCAACCCAAAAGAGCTAAAGCATCCAAGACTAAGACTATGTTTGTACCTAAGAACACAATTCCTAGAAAGAGAAATGAAGTTGACTCTATTAGTTGTTATTATTGTTTGCGTCTTGGACATTTCTCATTTTCATGCCCATACAAGAAAAGGAATGATGATCTAGCTTGGGTTCCTAAAACTTAGAAGCTTGAATTTGACTAGTTGAGATTTGACCTAAACTAATTCTTGATATACAAATGTCAATATCTCAACACAATTGAGTTTTAACTTTCATAATTTTGTTTTTACTTGAAAGCAATTACTGAAAACAGTTCTGAAACAATATAGAACCAATCTCGGTCGAGAAACTGTCGACCGAAAAGAAATGTCGGTCGAGAAGTGGTCGACTGAGCAGGTTTCTATTGTCAAGTCTGAAATAAATCTACTGAACTTGTTTTCAAATAATCTATTTGCTATCAATTTGTTATTAATGACTGATTTTACATGCAAAACAAGAATAAATGGTGAAAACCATCCTTGAAACAAAATATATTAATCTTTTGCATCATGAGTTAAGATAAACATTATGAATATGAAAATCCTTAAACATATTGCAAAAGTGCCATATGAAGACTGATCTTGAACAAACCTTATTCATTGATTGAAAAAAGTTTATTAGGTATGATCAGTTATATAGCTTATCTTAAAATTAAAAACCTATGAACCTAAATGAAGATTATTTTGGTTTATCCTATAAATGGTTTAAAACTGAAAATCATGATTAGTTTAATCAAAAGAAATTACTGTTTTATCATTATTCACATGGTTTATTCTAAGTATTTCTTGGTCTATCTATAGGAACCATGTGTATTAAAATTTAAATGGTCATAATCATTATATTTCATGAAATTACATGCTTCTATCTTGATCATTATATTGAGGATATGCTTCTACTATCATAATCATTGTACCATGATCATTATGTTTCATTGGTTTGTCTACAATTATCTTTGATCCATATATGCAAACCATGAATGGATATTGTTTTGATCATTGTGATTCAGCTCATTTGAAGATGCCATTTTACATAAATAATAAAATTTCATGGCACAAATGCTTTTAAAATTTGAAAATCTGCAGAAATTATACTTCATTTATAAATGTTCAAATTGGAAATCTGCAGAAATTGCCTCTTGGTTAAAATCAAGTTTGACCAAGGGGCGCTATGGTCGTAGTCAAGGTGGACCTAAAATAAGCTTGACACAATGCTTATTTGGACATCCTTTTACTGCACTTAATCTTAGTATCTTGATTCAAAATGTGTTTATCATATTGAAAACATGAAGTTTTAATAAAAGGTCAAAATCAAATCTTAAAAATCAATTTGTGACCTTAGAATCCTCAAATTATCTTAATTATAAGATTAAGGGGGAGGTCACACAAATAAATTTGATTATTTGATTGAGAAGCTTACAAAACATTGTAAACATCATTTGAAGCTTGTTATGACCTTAGTAGTTTTACTTTTGGTTATGAAGAAATCTACAAATTTTATATATCTTGTTCTTAAAGGAATTCTCTAAAACAAATCAGGGCTTAACATCCCGTGCATTTGGTTAGAGACATTTTTTTCATGAACTCTAAGATTAAAGGACTCTCATTTCATTTTCAGGGCTTAACATCCCTTGTAAAATGGGTGAGAAATCAATACATATGCCATGAACCTAAAAGGATCTCATATCATTTCAAGGCTTAACATCCTTTGCAAATGATTGAGAAACAAATTGTGGCTAAATTAGATAAAAATGATATTAAATCCCTGTTCTTAATAGAATATCTATCTAAGGGGGAGCATAGTATAAAATTAAGAGGGAAAGATGAAATGATTTTCTTTGGATATCTTTTTGAAATGACAAAGGGGGAGAAAGAATATAAAATCAAAACCATAAAATATGAGTCTCATAAATTTCATGGCCAGCACTCATTTGCAAAACAAGAATGACAACAAAAGGTAATCTTCAGGTATGAAACTCACATGCTTTATATTTCCTTATTTTATATTTAGGAAATGTTTGTCATCTTCAAAAAGGGGGAGATTGTTGGATAAATTGACATTATGATAAATCCCTTTGTTTCGATGATGACAAACATTTCATTCTTGTTGATCTAATGTGCTACTTGAGTGTTGCAGGAATGAGGTGGATGACAAAGCACTAGGGAATCTATATGCTTAAATGCTTGTAAATTTCATGAAATGTAATCAATTGTAAACTTGTACAAATATATAATGTACAAGTACTTAGACTTCATGTAAATCAAGCGTTAGATTTTCCCTAGCCAATCACTACTCTTAGATAGATCATCCCCTTCATTAGTGTCACATATGCACACTCATACATACACTTAGTACTTTATTTTGAAACATTGAAACATGGTCAATCTCGGTCGACAAATTCCTCGACCGAGACACTCTCGGTCGACAAACTTCTCGACCGAGAAAGACCCAAGTAGCTGTTAGACACAGATGACAAGGTAGTTGGCAGTTGGAGAAGAACGTTGCAAACACTTGATCCAGAGAGCCTGTCGGTTGACAAAACCTCGACCGAGTAGGTGTCTCGGTCGACAATTCCTCGACCGAGATGGACTCTGACAGCAACTGCAGAATTAATTAACTAGCCGTTGCTAAAGCAACTAAAGTGTACCTAACGGCTAGTTAAGCACTTAGAACCCCATAAGTGTCTAGAACGTCCTTAAGTACTTGTAGGTCATTCCTATAAATAGGACATGCCTTAGGACACCTAAACTCACCAATCTTCACTTGTGATACACTTGATCTTACACTTGCAATTGTGAAAATGTTTTGAGAAATTGAGCAATACTTGCATTGGCTATTCTTCTCCTTGCTCTAATTTCGTGTCCTATAGGCTAGTATCTCCTATCCATAGCAATCACACTTCCATATACATTGGTTAGGAGATCTACACTCTTGATATAGGCAAATCAAGCCTTGTGCTTCAAAGGTTAAGTGTAATTTCCATTTTCCTTCTTGTTCCTTTTATCCTTTGTATTCTCATTGCTACTCCTAGGGTTGGAGGCTGCGGATTGGAGAAGGTTCTTCTCGGTGGAGAAGGTGGACTTTGAACTACTTCAAGAAGGCTATTGCAATAGGAAGCTACTTCAAGAGGAAGGCTACTTCAAGGGGGAGCTTGAAGTTACTTCAAGAAGGCTGCTTCAAGGTTGGTGCAATTACTTCTAGGTGAAGGCTGTTCGAAGGGATTGGTGAAAGAATTGTAATTTTATGTAAAGTCCTTGCGAGGTAATAAAATTTAATTCTTTCAAAATCCCGGTTGGGTAAGCAACCGGGTAGTGGACTGACTTCCTTAGTATTTGCTAAGGTTGGAACCACTCTAAATCCTTGTCCCCTTGTCCAATATTCTTGTGGTTGGTTGTTTGAGTTAAATAATTGTTAAATTAAACTTAAAACCCTATTCACCCCCCTCTAGTAGTTTTTCAGTACTAACACATGAATGTTGGTGGGGTGGAATAGAGTTGGAAGGAGGAGTTGCAAGAGAGAAAACAAATTAGTAAAAATGAGGGCTGGAGAGAGGAGTGGAGAGAGAATCTCGAGACTCTTCAGTTGCTACATGGAGTTAATTGGTGTGGAATTATTTTGTATTAAAAGCCGGCTGGGACCACACTTTTGTGGACTCCCGATGCACGAGTGGGTGGCTGGGTATATAAGTGACTATGTGTAGCATAACTCTAAAAGAGGAGCACTGAATCCGTTCGTAGGTGGGAGGGTGTAATGATCGAGCCAATGGAAAAAGGATGACAATAGGCGCACAATTTAATGACACTACCAAGAGCGTTGATTATGAGAGAGAATCTGTCATGCAAAATGACCAATGACAATGCAAGTCATTCAAGTCTGCACCCTTTCGAGGTAACAGACGATCTTGCAACACATTTAACCATCAATATCCCTACAACAGACGTCAATTATGTCTCTTTGAGTAAGGAGGGAAGGGACAAAGCCACTAATAAAGTGGTCAAATGTGGGTCATGATGGGATGTCGTCCCAATGGTAGAGGAGAACTCTACACTTCACCCAACATTGAATCACCATGTATTGTAATATCTCCCCCGACTAATGTTGGATCCTAGATGGGTGATTAGATTCTCTAGAGGGGGGGTGAATAGAGCTGAATGCACTTAAACAAAATTCATTAGACCTTCAAGATATATCACAAGATAAGGTTGCTAAATGGGAAATTTATGTGCAACTAAAACATGCATAGCAAGGGAGAGAGAGATTGAACATACACCAATTGAAAAGCTATTTAGAGTGGTTCCACACTTCAAACTAGAAGTGAGTCAATCCACTACCTAGAGAGGTCAACCTCTAGGATTTCTTAACATTGCACCTTCATTATATTCATTATAAGAGATACAATACATGACCACTAAAGGACTTACCTATCCAATACAAAGAATCTTAAACCTTACCAAGGACTTACCCACTTTGCAAGAATCTTCTGCCTTCTTCCAAGGAGTTACCTACTCTTACATAAGTCTTCAGCCTTTAAGGAATTACCCACTCTTCTTGGATTTTCCACCTTTGACTTCACCTTCACTCGGAGAAGATTCCACCAAGGACTTATCCACTTGAGCAAGGAGTCTTCTACCTTTACCAAGGTCTTACCCACTCTTGCTCCAAGTCTTCAGCCTTGATCTTCACCAAAGGACGCCTTCCCTTGTTCTTCTTCACCTCTCTTAGCCAAGAGAGAGAACCTTCATCTTCATGGTTGAAATGAGAGATAGGGAGGTGGTGGAAGTGAGAGCCTCACAAGATATACATGTAGGACAGGCTCTCTTACAAATCTCCTAATAACTCTAATGGATGTAGAAAGTGATTAAGCTTAGAGAGAGAGAGAGAGGAGTTTGTAGGATCACTCAACTATAGAATAGGGACCTTCATAGTGCTTGGCTTGAATGCTCAACCTTGGAATGAAGCCCAAGGGTTCCTATTTATAGTTGAGGATGCCTAGAAGCCTTTGGGAACACTTGGGGCTGAAAACTAGCCATTTTTTGGCTTACAACGGATATATTTTTACTTTTTGCAACTCCACAACGGCTAGAAGCATTTTTCTGCACTTTTCCATACAGTGCAATCGATCGAGTTTCTATAAAGGTAACTCGACCGATAGAATAAAAGACAAAGACGATATTCAGACCATCGATCGAGTTTGTCCTGGGAAAACTCGACCGACCAATGAAAAGTGAATTGGTCAGGTACTCCATCGGTCGAGTTCTATGAAGTATAAACTCGACCGATCAAAAGTCATTTTCAAGATCCAATAAGGTTCGGTCGAGTTTGCAACTCGACCGATGAATATCCTGATGTGAATTTTAGAAAATGGCTTTTGAGTGCTTAAATATTCGATCTAAGTGCTCCTGGTTTTTTCCAAGCTTAATTACAAGTTATACAATCATTACAAGTGATTTACAACATGATTCTAATGGATTTACATCATATTACAAAAACGTGCACTTGTATTGACTTTGACTTGTCTTTTCTCCAATTTGATATGCACAAGTTAGGGCATTTGGAGTGTGTCTATACCTAATCTGAAAATAATCAAGTAGAAGCATTAGACACCAATATGTGGAATGGTTAGTCATCATCAAAACAAGGGTTTAGTCAATTTAGACATGAGTCAACATTGACGTAATTGACCTTGAGTCAACATTTCCCCCTTTTTGAAGATGAAAAACCATTCCATAAATGTATTAAAAGCATTTAAGTCATACCTTTGGAGAAACCTAGGGGTTTCAATAGAACTGAGTTCATATGGTCCCCCTCAATTGATGCTAGTGGAGTTCTCATACTCCCCCTCAATTGATGTTATTTCTCTGGCATGGTTAGCTTTCATAACATTTATAGAATACTATGTCTTCTACTCATATATGTTTTACACATATATGTCTTCTCCTGTTTACCTTTTGACCCCTTTATATGGACATGCTTCTCCTCTTCATGTAAGACATGCCTTCTCCCTATTTTATTAAAAGAAGACATACCTTTCTCTCCATTTGTCATTTCAAAGAGTGGGGGTATGAAGAAATAAGAAACACCACTTGTTAAGAGAAAGGAGATAACAAAAAGTTATATAGGGAGAGTAGAAGAGCACAGATAGGGGCTTGTCCAAGCATAGAAAGAAAAGCAAGTTAAAGTATGCACTTAAACAACCCAAAATGCAAGATAAAGTGTTGTAGAAAAACCAAAAATCATAATTTTGACCCTCAAGATGACAAAATTTGCCCACAAAGTGTCAGGGCTTATGGTGAAGTGATGAGCCTTTCTCAGAGAGAAGGTATATCTCGTTCCCTCTCTTGCTTTCGCTTTCTTCTATTCCTGACTTCAAAATACTATTCTTGCACCAAAAACTGAAACTGAAGCAAAAGCTGCATGAAATCCAAAAATGCTCCCATTTCTACATATAATGTAGCTATATGTGCCCTGCATCACAATGTTATGCAAGCAACTCAAGATAATAGATATGGAATTCAAGGAACAAGCTTGAGCATGTATGAGACAAGATACAAGCATAACATATAGTGAAATACCACTAGATGAGCAAAGATATCAATTATGAACAAGGTTCGAACTACATGTATGTGAACTACTAGTAGATGATATCACAAGTTAGGACTACTAGTAGTATCTAAAGGGAAGCCTTGGGGCTGATTGGGGATTTTAATGCGGTTAGAAAGAATTCTGAAAGGATTGGAAAAATACCACCTTCAAGGAAAAGCATGGATGACTTTAATGGTTTTTTGGTGGACACGGGCTTGATGGAATTGAATTTCAAAGGTAATTTTTTTACTTGGGACAGTAAGAGCAAGTCTGGTAGAAGCACTTTTTCTAAAATTGATAGGTGTCTATGTGATGATACCCTTTTATCCCTTTTCCCATCACTTTGGGGTGAAGTTGTTCCAAACATTGTTAGTGATCACTGTAACTTAGTTTGGCAACTGAACATGAAGAAAAGAATTAAAGCCCCTTTCAGATTTATCAATGCTTGGGTGTCTCAGGGGGGTTTCAAATATGTTGTTTGTGAGGCCTGGGTTTCTGATGTTGGTAGTGGTGCTCCTATGGTGAAAGTTTATAGGAAAATTAATAGAGTTACTGCTGAGTTGGTCAAGTGGAACAGGTAGAAAGTGGGGAACTTCTCTAGTAGAGCAAGGGAATTGGAGGACAAGGCGTTGGCTCTTAACAGGTTGGTGGATAGCCAGCCTCTGAATGAATAATTATAGAGGAATCTTATTGATGCCAATAAGGAAGCTTTGACTACTTTGAACAATGAGGAAAGTCTGGCGAGACAGCAATCTCGAGTTTTATGGCTGAAAGAAGGCAATAAAAATACTAGATTATTCTATGATGCGTTAAGATCCAGAAGAGTTCATAACGACATTTGTCTGATGTATGATGAGGACAAAGTTCTTAAAGACCCTGTTGACATCAGAAATCATGTGGTGAACTATTTTTCTAAAGTTTTTAATTCTGCTGACCACTCGGAGGTTCATTGGTCTGAAAGATGGACGCTCCCTTTGTTGTCGACTAAACATTTTGAAGATTTGAGGAAAGAGGTGTCCAAGGAGGAAGTAGAGAAAGTGGTGAAGAGCTATAATGGTGATAAGGCCCCTGGCCCGGATGGGTTGAACGCTTTTTTCTTTCAAAGTTGTTGGGATATAGTTGGAGAGGAGATTACGAAGGCTATTCTGAAATTTTTTGAAACTGGGAAGATGTTGGGTGAATGTAACAAATCCTTTATTGTGTTGATTCCTAAGATTCCTGGGGTGACTAAGCTAAAGGACTTCAGGCCGATTTCTCTTTGCAATGTCATCTTTAAATTTATCACCAAAATCCTTGCTAACAGGTTGAGTGAGGTGTTACCTGAGTTGATTGATGTTAATCAGGCTGCTTTCATTAGGGGTAGGAGTATAGGGGATGCTATCCTTCTTGCAAAACAATTGCTGAGCTCTTTCCCTAACCATGGTGTGGAGAAGATGTGTGTTAAAGTTGACTTGTCTAAAGCCTATGATACTGTTAGAAGGGACTATCTGCTGTTTGTTATGCAAAAAATGGGATTTCCTGTCTGTTGGTTGAGATGGATCTCTTCTTGTTTTGACTCGGCTTCTTTTCAGGTGGTTGTGAATGGTATCCCAACTGAAACTTTTAAAGCAAGTAATGGGGTTAGATAAGGGGACCCCCTTGCACCCTATCTCTTTGTGTTAGATATGGAGGGTCTATCTTCTCTTATCAAATGTTATGTGGAGGAAAAGAGAATCAATCATTTGATGGCCTCTGCTAACTATGGTGTATCCCATATTCTTTTTGCTAACGACCTCCTTATGTTTGCCAAAGATAATATGGATAATGTGAAGGGTATTGCTGATTTGTTTGCTCAGTTTCAACAGATCTCTGGTCTTAGGCTTAACAAAGCCAAGAGCCAAGTTTTTTTCAGTAAGGGGGTTTCGGATAAGGATAAGTTGAGTGGTGTGCTGAAGATACCTTGTTCCTCTTTTCCTGTTAGATATCTGGGTTTGCCCCTGTTTACTGTAAGACTTACCAAAGCTCTTTGCAATCCAATTGTGGATAAGTTGAGAAGTAAACTTGATGCTTGGAAAAGTAAACTTTTGTCATTTTCGGGTAGAGTGGAGCTTGTGATTTCTACTTTATCCTCTTATCATCTATTTTGGTATGAAGCCTTTCCTTTGCCGAAAGGTGTTGTGTTGGAATTGGAGAAGATTATGAGGGACTTCTTGTGGAATGATAATGAAAATAAAAAGCATTTGCACACGGTGTCTTGGGAGAATATCTGCTTGCCTCGTGCTGAAGGTGGTTTGAGTATTAGACGAATAGAGGATTGGACCAAAGCAGGTTTACTTAAGAACCTTTGGGATGTGGCTAGAAACAAGGAATCCATGTGGGTTAAATGGATTCATGAAAGGTATATTCAGAATAGCTCTGTTTGGGCTGTGGAGAGTAAATCTACCTCTTCATGGCTTTGGAGGAAGGTTTTGAAGTACAGAGAAGTTCTTAAACATAATGTGGATATTTGCTTAGGAGATGGGAGTTGTTTTCTGCTGTGGAAGGACCCATGGTTACCGAAGAAGAAAACCTTGCTGGAATTATGTGACAATCAACAAATGATCAGGTTTGGGAGAGGTGAAAATTTAAGGTGAAGTCTTGCTTAGTGGAAGGAAGGTGGTGTTATCCGGATATCAGAGGGGCTGAGAAGGTTATGAGGATTTTAAATGGTTTTCCTGTTGGTGCTTTTAAAGGAAAGGATAAAATTACTTTCAAGAAGGGTGATGTTTCCAAGGTCAGACATGCGTGGGAGATATTCAGAAAATCTAAGGATCGTGTTTTGTGGTCGAAGTGGATTTGGAATGGTAAAGTGCCTAGAAATTGGGCTTGTTTTCTGTGGCGGTTTTTCCTTCAACGTTTACCCAACTCCGAATTCCTTAAGAAGGTGGGGTATCACCTTGCTTCCAGGTGCCCGCTATGTCAGGAGAATGAGGATGTCACTGAGCATCTTTTCTTTCACTGCTCGTTTAGCTCTGAGGTTTGGGAGTTCTACATGCAGAAATTCGGGGAGAGGCCTGATTCTGCTATAAATCTTATTAATATTCAAGGAGGTAAGAAGTCGGTCGTGATTGTTGTCCTCTATTAGTTATGGACTGAAAGGAACAGTAGAATGTTAGTAGGAAGTCGACGCATCCCTGTGAATATGTGGAAAATAGCTTGCAATGACGCTTACAGTATTCTTCAGTTGGGAGGGTCTACGGGTTGTGGCAGCTAGCTGGTTTGATCTTTTGTACAGCAGTGTTTGGTGTTTTCTTGTTTGGTAGGTAGGATGATAGTTTGTTCTCGCCTTTGTGGGCATCTTTCTTTGGGGTCTTTGGACACTCTATCTAGGGCCTGGTTTTGTTTTTCTGTTGGTAGGTAGGTTTTGTTTTCTGCCCTTATGTGGGCATCTTTCTTTGATGGTCTTTGGACTCTCTGTCTAGAGCCCGTTTGTACAGTTTATGTCTCAGCCTAATGGAAAGTAACACGCCGCTTAACACAACAAAAATTTTAGAGCAATTAGCAGGATAGAGTTGTAAGCAAGATAGGCAATTTTGAACATGGCAATATGCATATATAAAGGTACTAAAGGAGTGCCAAAGAATAAGGCTATTGGTTGAGAAAATCTAGTTGAGAGGGAAATCATCATTCAATAAGCCAAATCGATATTCTGTGCACAGTGTTATCGGTCGAGTTTTGTGTATTGATAAGTCGACCGATGCAGCTGCTGGAAACACCCATTGGTGCCTATCGGTCGAGTTTCTATCAGGACAAACTTGACCGACAGAGCTATTATAAAAAAGCACATATATTTCATAAAAACATATTTAGAGGCATTCTAAAGATATAAGCCATATCCAAGCATGTGTAAGCAAGTTAGTAATGCACTATGAAAGCATTAGAAATAGGTTTTGAGAAAGAGTGTGAAGAGAATCCCAAAATTCCACTTTTGACTCAAAAACTACATTCATAGTGCACACTAACTTGACAAAAACAAGTTAGAAATGGTTATAAGCAAGAAAACATATACCTTTGTTCTTACCATTCCTTTTTCTATTTGTTGTCACCCACTACAGATCTCACCTTTCTTCTTTCATGTGGTTGACAAGTCAATTTGCAATTCAATAGCTCAAGTCAATCCATTTGCAAGTACCTACAAGAAGAAAGATGAAATGGTCCCCAATCATGTTTTTGGGTCCAGAGAGGTTATCTTAGCAACCTAAGTCCTATTGTTCTTGGGTGCTTTCCTAAAAGGACAACAAGTAGAATAATGGCCAATATCATTGCAATAGTTGCATGTGCCCATAGTCTTTGAACTAGAGGATTCTTCATGGAAGATTGGAGGTCATTTACCTTTGTTGTTCTTTTGACTACTATCATATCCTAAACTATGTCTACCAATTTGTTTAGTAGTATGTTGTAGGGTATAATTAAGATTCCTTTTACCAACTAAGAATCTTTACAAAGAAAATCTCAAACTATCATTATCATGCATAAGAGAAGTAATAGTAGAAGACAAATGATTGATATTATCTCTAGCATGCAAAAAATCATTTTCTAAGCAAAGGGATTTAGTTAAATAAGAATCTCTATCAATATGAAGAGCAGTAACATTATTCTCTCTACTAGTAGAACTAGAACAAGATTCAAGAACATTGATTTTAGCAAGCAAGGAGGCATTTTATGTTTCAAGCAATGAAATCTTAGAAAGATAAACACCATTTTCAGATTCTAATCCTTACAAAAAAAATATTTGTCCTTGTTTTCAAATTTAAGAACATCAATATCATGCATGAGAGAATCAACAATTAAGGTATGTTCTTCATTAGAACTTGGCATTAGAGGTTGAGCTTCTAGAAATCTAATCTTATCAAGCAAACTAGCATTTTCAAATTTAAGACAGTCTACTTGGCTAAGACAAGCATTTTTGTCATCAAGCAATCAAGAATTAGCATGTTCAAGATCATCTAGTTCTACATGAAAATTATCAACAATTCTAGCAAGCTTTTTCTTTTTCCTTTTATAAGACTTAAGAGAGGCACAAATATCATGAATAATAGCAATCAAAGATTCTTTATCTAAAGAGTTTAGATTTACCTCACTTGAGTCCTTACTTGTTGATGCCATGAGACCAAAATGAAATTCTCCTTCTTCACTAGAGCTTGATATTCCACTTGACTCTTCACTTGAGCTTGTGTTGGAGGAGTCACTTGAGCTTGAGTGGCACTTATCTTCTCTTTTCTTGTGATGATGGGTCTTTATCACTTGTGGGTAATCTATCTTAAAGTGACCCTTCTTTCCACACTTGAGGCACCGGATGGACGAGTAATTCTTGCCTTTATAGAATCTACCCTTGGAGTACATGACATCTTCTTCAACTTTAGAGGATGGAGAAGCTTTACCAACAATAGCCTTGATTTGAGCTTTGATTTCAGCCTTCTTCATTCTCTTGAGTTCTTTCTCTTCTTGTCTTTCTACTTCCTCCCTCTTGTCAAGTGTGGATTCATGTGCTTGTAGATTTCCAATGAGCTCTTCAATAGGGACATCATTAAGAGACCTTGCTTCTTCAATGGAAGTCACCTTGGGTTCCCACCTCTTGGGGAGAGTTCTAAGGATCTTTGAGTTGATCTCTCCACTAGACATAGGATTACCTAGAACTGCAAGACCATTCACAATGGTGTTGAACCTTGAGTAAATATTGGCTATCTTCTCCTCCTTTCCCATTTTGATACTCTCAAGCAGCCCTTTGAGCATGTAGACTTTTCTTTCCTTCACTTCATTTTTCCCCTCATAGGTGATGCATAGCTTTCTCCATACCTAATAGTCCGTATCACAAGAAGAAAGACAGTTGAACTCAGTGGAGGTTATAGAGGCATAGAGGATGTGCATGGCTCTAGCATTCAAGGTTGCTTTCTTCAAGGTAGCATCATCCCATTCTTCAATCTTTGTCTTTGGTAGCTTGTATGGGTTGTTCACCATTTGCCACATATCAAGACTTGATCCTTGGATGTAGAATTGAAGCCTTCTTATCCAATAGAGGAAATTTCTCCCATCAAAGAATGGAAGGATGATCAAGTATCTCCCTCCTTGGTAGTCACCCATCTTCTCCTACTTGTGTAGGTATGCTTGGAGAAGCTCTCTCTGATATCAATTGTTGGATTCTAGATGGGTGATTAGATGCTCTAGAGGGGGGGTGAATAGAGTTGAATGCACTTAAACAAAATTCATTAGACCTTCAATATATATCACAAGATAAGGTTGCTAAATGGGAAATTTGTGTGCAACTAAAACATGCATAGCAAGGGAGAGAGAGATTGAACATACACCAATTGACAAGCTATTTAGAGTGGTTCCACACTTCAAACTAGAAGTGAGTCAGTCCACCACCTAGAGAGGTCAACCTCTAAGATTTCTTAACCTTGCACCTTCATTATAAGAGATACAATACAAAACCACCAAAGAACTTACCTATCCAATACAAAGAGTCTTCAACCTTACCAAGGACTTACCCACTTTGCAAGAGTCTTCCGCCTTCTTCCAAGGACTTACCTACTCTTACACAAGTCTTCAGCCTTCAAGGAATTACCCACTCTTCTTAGATCTTCCGCCTTTGACTTCACCTTCACTCGGAGAAGATTCCACCAAGGACTTACCCACTTGAGCAAGGAGTCTTCTGCCTTCACCAAGGTCTTACCCATTCTTGCTCCAAGTCTTCAACCTTGATGTTTACCAAGGGATGCCTTCACTTGTTCTTGTTCACCTCTCTTAGCCAAGAGAGAGAACCTTCATCTTCATGGTTGAAATGAGAGATAGGGAGGTGGTGGAAGTGAGAGCCTCACAAGATATACATGTAGGGCAAGCTCTCTTAGAAATATCCTACTCACTCTAATGGATGTAGCAAGTGATTAAGGTTAGAGAGAGAGAGAGAGAGGAGGTTGTAGGATCACTCAACTATAGAACAGGGACCTTCATAGTGCTTGGCTTGAATGCTCAACCTTGGAATGAAGCCCAAGGGGTCCTATTTATATTTGAGGATGCCTAGAAGCCTTTGGGAACACTTGGGGCCAAAATCTAGTTGTTTTGTGGATTGCAATGGATATATTTTCACTTGTTGCAACTCCACAATGGCTAGAAGAACTTTTCTGCACTTTTTCGTATAGTGCAATCGGTCGAGTTTCTATAAAGGTAACTTGACCGATAGAGTAAAAGACAAAGCCGATATTCAGACCATCGGTCGAGTTTGTCCTGGGGAAACTTGACCGACCAATGAAAATTGAATTGGTCAGGTACTCCATCGGTCGAGTTCTATGAAGTGTAAACTCGACCGATCAAAAGTAAATTTCATGATCCAATTAGGATCGGTCGAGTTTGTAACTTGACCGATGAACAACCTAATGTGAATTTTGGAAAATGGCTTTTGAGGGCTTAAATATTCGATATAAGTGCTCCTGATTTTTTCCAAGCTTAATTACAAGTTATACAATCATTACAAGTGATTTACAACATGATTCTAATGGATTTACATCATATTACAAAAACGTGCACTTGTATTGACTTCGACTTGTCTTTTCTCCAATTTGATATGCACAAGTTAGGGCATTTGGAGTGTGTCTATACCTAATCTGATAACACTCAAGTAGAAGCATTAGACACCAATATGTGGAATGGTTAGTCATCATCAAAACAAGGGTTTAGTCAATTTAGACGTGAGTCAACCTTGACCTAATTGACCTTGAGTCAACATTCTCCCCCTTTTTGAAGATGACAAACCATTCCATAAATGTATTGAAAGCATTTAAGTAAAGTCATACCTTTGGAGAAACCTAGGGGTTTCAATAGAATTGAGTTCATATGCTCCCCCTCAATTTATGCTAGTGGAGTTCTCATACTCCCCCTCAATTGATGCTATTTATCCTGCTTGGTTAGCTTTCATAACATTTTTATAATACTATGTCTTCTACTCATATATGTTCTACACATATATGTCTTCTCCCATTTACCTTCTCCCCTTTACATGTACATGCTTCTCCTCTTCATGTAAGACATGCCTTCTCCCTATTTTGTCAAAAGAAGACATACCTTTCTCCCCCTTTGTCATTTCAAAGAGTGGGGGTATGAATAAATAAGAAACACCACTTGTTAAGAGAAAGGAGATAACAAAACGTTATATAGGGAGAGTAGAAGAGAACAGATAGGGGCTTGTCCAAGCATAGAAAGAAAAGTAAGTTAAAGCATGCACTTGAACAACCTAAAATGCAAGATAAAGTGCTACAGAAAAAACCATAAATCGCAATTTTGACCCTCAAGATGATATCATTTGCCCAAAAAGAGACAGGGCTCATGGCAAAGTGATGAGCCTTTCTTAGAAGGTCATTTTTGCAAAAAAAAATACTAGTCTTTCACCAAAAACTGAAACTAGAGAAAAAGCTGCATGAAATCCAAAAATGCTCCAATTTCTACATACAATGTAGCTCTATGTGCTCTGCATCACAATGTTATGCAAGCAACTCAAGATAATAGATATGCAATTCAAGGAACAAGCTTGAGCATGTATGAGCCAAGATACAAGCATAGCATATAGTGAAATACCACTAGATGAGCAAAGATACCAATTATGAACAAGGTTCAAACTACATGTATGTGAACTACTAGTAGATGATATCACAAGTTAGGACTACTAGTGTAACAACCCTGACCTGGGTTATACTTTAAACATAGGTGTTTTGATTAAGAAATGTGTTTAAATGCTTAATCTCATCTTATTAAAAGTAATTAGGCCTCAAGAGGAACTTATGTTGCAATTCTAGTCCTTTTTGAACATTGTTGAAATCAATGTTTTGTTTGTATTGGACTAAAGTGCAAATTACCCAAGTTGAGGGGTTTAAGTGAAATTGTGCATGATAATATGTTCCTCATGTTTTGAAGCATCATGATAGTGAAAATGATGCTGATGTATGGATTATGGAAGCCTGAACACTAAGAAAGAGCTGATAAAGCAATGTTTGTGCATAAAAACCTAGTTTTGGAGTAATGTGCAATTTACCCAAAACCAAGGGTTCAATATGCAATTTACCACTTCAATAAAGTCCCTAATGTTTTTTGACATCATGTAGAGAAAATAAAATGAGAGGGACTTCTCATTTGAATTAAGATGGAGGAGAGAGAATCCTGATATTAAAATAATCAAGATTTAATCCTAAGTGAAACCCTAATCCAATTTAGAGAAAAAATGAATGTATTAATAAAAGGGCCTTCAACCAAAATTAAAATAGTTTGATTCATATGTTTGTTGATAAGCCTAAAGCCTTGCAAAGGCACGAGCATATCCTAAGGAGGTGAAATTCCACTCACCATTATTATAAGAAAAAGAATTTCCACTCAAATAAGGATATTCTTATTATAAGGGTTAAGGTGCTTAATTTCTTTTCCCTTAATTCATGGATAATGGAAGGGAGTTCGGTGGGGATAGAGATGCCCTTGCATGAAAGAAACCAAGGGAGAAGTGGTGGCAACAATTTTGGAATTAAAAGACTTTTATAAAGTATCTTCTCTCTCCTCAATTTTCTTATAAAATTACCATTTCCAAGCCAAATAAAAGGCTTTTACAACCCCACTTCTTCTCCTTTCTTGCAAAACAGACCAAGAAGGCTAAGGACAGCAGGGAGAACTTCCCCAACCTGTTGGTAAGCCTTTGATCTTCGTTATTCATGATTTCATGGTGAAAATCATAAAACAATGTGTAATTCCTTCATTTATTCACTCAATCTTCAATTCTAGCCGATCATTTCACTCCAAATCTTGAAGTTGAGCCTTGGAATAGTTGGAGAAGCTTCATCCACCATGAGATCCATGTAGCTTGGAGCTTGGAGATCAGATTTGAGGCGGGTTTTATAACTTGAACCCTTTTTCATTGTTATTCAACCATTAATCTTGTAATTTCAATGATTCCTTCATTATCTTGATTAATTGCTGGTTGAAATTGATTAATCCCTGAAATCAGAAGTTGTTAGAACTTCAGGGACGAAGCTTGATGATAATGACATCATCATAAGCACACACCTCCCCAAATATATTGGGCAAACGGTTTGGAAGTTGGGACCAAACGGTTTCACCAAACCGTTTGGTGATCAAACGGTTTGCAAACCGTTTAGGAGCAAACGGTTTCAAAAGTATTTGAGGGAGTTGACCAAGGGTTGACCATTTGCGAATCTTGTTCCCAATTATGTTGGTTGATAACTCACCAATTTTTATGGGTTAACTACCAAGGAATCGTGAGTTAAAGGCAAATCCATTAGGCAAATCCTAATTGGATTAAGTGCTGATTTTCAACTTGATTAATTTTCCTTTTTGGGAAAACGGTTTCAAAACCATTTTAGATGGTTGCCCAAGCATTGACCGTTTGAGATAACTGTTCCTAATAATGTTGGTTAATAACTCACCAAAATTTAGGGGTTAATTCCAAAGGAATCGTGAGTTGAAGGCTAATCAATTAGGTAATCCCTAATTGGATTAAGTGTTGATCTTCAACCTGATTAATTTGCCTTTTTGGGAAAACGGTTTCAAAACCGTTTGAGATGGTTGACCAAGTGTTGACCGTTTGATATTACTGTTCCCGGCTAAGTGATGATTCTGCAAGTGATTGAGATGATGTTTTGGGTTGATTGGCCCAAACAGTTTCAAAACCGTTTGGGGATCACCCAAACGGTCTCAAGACCGTTTGGGGATCACCCAAGACTGTTTGGAGGTCTAGGGTTAAGTATAGTTGACGAATTAAAGGTCCAAAGGTACCAAATCATATTACAACCAAGTGATGATGTGTTGATCAACTCAATAGACCAAACCTTGATGAAATTTCACTAGAATCCAAGGGTTGGATGGGCAAACAGTCTTCACCTACTTGGCCAAACAGTCTTCACCTACTTGGCCAAACAGTCTTCACCTACTTGGGCAAACGGTCTCAAACCATTTGGAGACCTAGGTGGTTTCAAGGTCAAGTTATGTTATGCAATAGAAGGTTCAATTGGTTAGTCCAATGGAGAACCTAATGCAACTGAAGGTCCAATTGATTAACCTAATTGAGTACCTATTACAATTGAAGATTCAATTGGCCAATTCAATTGGATACCCTATGTAATGGAGGTCCAATGTGATTGAATCTCTTGAGAATCAAGATGATGAATGATCCATTGATCCAATGTTGATTAGTGATGATAATCAATGAAGGTACAAAGGTTGAAACCCTAATGGTACCTAAGTGATTAGAGCCAATTAAGGGATGAACCCTAATTGTTTGTAGAATCAATGACTTGTTACACTATGTTAATCATAGTTGTATGTACTTGATTGAAGGGTTGATGTGACCTCATCAGATTGAGATAATGTTAACATGAATTCATACATGAATATGATTCATGAGGTGATCTCATGTAGCACGACCGTGTAAGGTAGCACGGCCGTGGTGGCTTCACTTTGCATGAACGTGCAAGGTAGCACAGCCGTGGTAGCATCCCCTCGCACGGCCGTTCTTGGTTGCACGACCGTGGTGCTCTATGCTTGATTTAGAGGTGATTTGAAAGTGACCTCATATGATCGTATACCTTGATATGTTATAAGTCCAATATAATTGGATGAAGGATACATGAGATATGTTATGAGAAACCCTAGTTGAGGGTGATTCCATGAGAAACCTTAACTAAATATTAACACCACATGACGTACTAATGTTATGATGTGATAAGAGGCCCTAAGAAGGATGAAGGCATGTGAGACTATAATGAGGAGTCATAATACATAAAGCCCTAATCTTGGATAATATGACAATGAATCATAATTCTAATCTTAATTAAGGGTATAAAGAAACCCTAATGATGAGATAGAAGTAATGGCCTTATAAAGGTGAAACATTTCATGTGGTTGAATATATGCAACCTAATTGTAAGCAATGTCTTTACCATTAGACAAGTCCATATCATTAAAGATAGTTGGACAACTCTAATGTGTGGCCTATGCATTATATGCTATAGGTAAGTGATTAGTGATGGAATGTATTAAGAAGGGAAATACCTTAATACAAGATTAGATGGCTAATTCAGGAGAGTCTGAAGTGATGAGAAAGTGATACATCAAAATATGATAGTTATCACATTCAACACTTCAGGGTTTATATGCCTTGATGTACTTCAAATCCAATATAATTGGGTAAGAAACATATGAAGTGCGTTATGCAACTATTACAATGAAATGTAATGAGTTTTTACACCTTGATGAGTGTTAATTAATGTACCTTGAGAATGGGGTTAAACCCAAATGATGTGTATGATATAATCATACCATGATGAGGATGAGAAATGAACTCATACCTTGAATTGATGATCATTAATGCTATATGATGAAAGTAATGTGCTAGAATAATCAAATATGATACCCTTGAATGCCCTAGAGGTATGGAATAATGTATTAAGGGTTGGACAGATAATGAGATCATGAAATCTTTATTAATGAGAAATGGGGAACCCTAACCCTAATTTGGGTAAAGGGAATGAAAAGCCCTATTTGATAGTAAACCCTAATTCCTGGTAGAGGAATAATGGTGTTACTATTGTATCACATGATGTGATGAATATCTTGTATGACTGTTATCATGCCTAATAACCATACATATATTATGAGGTGATGTATATAGCTAGTTTGAGCTGTGACGTTTATATAATAAATGTTGATTGGCATTATGTGCCTTAATGTTGTTGTTGCTTAGTAAAAGAAGCAATATGCATGGACTTTTATGAGTCACATGAGTAAGTTGTTACCTAGTGAGAGGTGACAAGATATTTCATGGCCTTGTGAGCCATGTGTGATGCTTGTGTAACAAGTATCATGAATGCCTTGGTCAGATGACCTGAAGGTGATAGTTACCTGAAAAAGGTATAATAATGCTCAATGATGAGTTAAGGGTTTGAATACCCAGAACCATATGATTATGGTGATGAGATTGTGAAGGGATGAGAATTCCCAGTATTGAAATGAGGGACTGAGTTCCCAGGGTCTTAGAAAGACTGATAAATATCTGATAAAAGTAGTACATGTCTCTTTATAGCATTGTTGTAATAAGTTATGTTTGAGAACTTGGATGATGCTAAAATAATATGAGAATGTACTTAATAAATCAAGTGAAATCTATTCATGTGGTGCTCTGACCATAGATCCATCATCGTCAGGAATAGGTGATGGTGAAACAGGTGCCCGCGGCAAGACCCGGAGCACATATTTTGAATATGTGGGGGAAAATGGGTGAAAATATCCTTACGTCCTCTTGAAGAGATTGTTGGAAGGTAAACAAGAAACCTCTCAATCCTTCATGAATATATCGGGATGGATGTATCATGAATCTCCCAATGATACTTAATGTCGGATCGAGGAGATAAACAAGAAATCTCTCGATTGGCGATGAGAGTGCAGTTGACATTGTAACTCTATAGTGAAGGTGCCAGAATACCCGGGCTAGCTAGTTAGCAGAGACACGAGGTGTCCTGCATGTGGTCTCGTACTGACCGAGACAGATGAGGTCATAAGAATCCGGCTCTTTTGATGACCTATGTATGGTACTGAGGCGATTTCATAATGGTCGGTTGGAGTATGAGCGGTATATCTCATCTCCTCAGAGCATAAGTGTGATTGTAAAATGTAATCAGCCGTATAGCATGTTTGCTTAAGGATTATGTTTCTTTATATTCTCTACAAGGTAGACAGATGAATTACTTATCTACCATGGGTAGATGCAATGACCTCCTTGAGAATGGAGATTATCTTATTCTATTCTATGATGAATAACTCTGCCTGATAATGTAAAAATAACCCCTACTCAGTTTTAATTTAATAAACTGCAATAATAATGTTTTTGGTGGAGAGTTATATCTCTCGCTGGGGCAATTTTCAATTGTCTCACCCCCGTGGGAAACATTTTTAGATATGTATGGGAGGCAAAGCAGAAATCCTAGAACAAGGAAAGAGCAACAACAACAGCAACAGCAAGGACAACAATAAGATCTCAGGTGGAAATATTGCTTGTCTAGTCATACAGATAGTAGTCAGATGTGTCGTCTCTGTACTCTCAGGTCCTCGGAGTTTTTAGTCAGTGTCTTATGAATCAATCTGAGGTTTTGGCTTGATGCCTCGAGATTCTTATAATGTTTGTATATAATGTTTATAAGATAGTTGATGTTGTAATCTTTGAGAAGGAATGGTACATGTTGTATACTTGTGAACCAGGATGAATTTGAAATACTTTGGTTTTTGGTTAAAGAGTTCTCCTGTGAATGGATCTCTTGAAAAAGTTTTAAATTTTCAGTGATTTTCAGTAATCCGCTGCAAATAATTCGCTTCCGCATTAGTTAATCATGTTTTCGCAAGATGGTCGCCACAATTAGTGGTATCAGAGCTCTAGGTTTGTTGAGTCTACAGAGACATAGGACTAAGGTAGTAGGGTCTGTTCCAGTGTCATCTAGTGTATCTGATAGTGTCTTCTGCTCGTATAAGAGAAGAAGAACTTAAAGATGACTGGGTCACATGAGGAGATTACTGCTGAGAGCAGCAATGTTGCACCAAGAAGAGGTGCATGAGAACAGGCAAGAGAGAGACAATTGCCTGAGAATCCCCAAGCTGATCCAACTATAATAAGAAAATCCTTCTTTAAGTATTACTGTTGGGGAACTTAGGACAACAGTAATGTACATAGTGGATCAAGTTTTGGCAGTGTAACCTAGATTACCAGTTCTAATGATGATGTTATAGATATCAACATGATTTGTAATTAGCATCAGCAGGTTGAAGCAAAAGGAAATGATGAATTTCTGGACTTAAATTGAGTATGTGCTCAACCATAGCCTGTTAAATCAACCTTTGAGGCAGAATTAGCCTGAGGCAGTGAATACTCCATGAATCATGACAAGTTAGACAAGATAATGTCATTCAAATATGTCACTTTATGAATTCTTGGATTAATTGAGAAAGGAAATGATTGAACTTTCCTTGATTAGTCCTATGAGGAATTATGTTTAGCATAATAAAACATTACAAATGTTTTATGTTGTTTTTACCTCCATGAGAAAAGATGAGGTATAGAAGGGATTCCTGGATAAAATCCAGAGATGTTAAGCCTTATGCTTATGATAATATGAAAAGAAGGAATACGATAGCATACAAAGTGCATACCACTTGATCTCAGTATTTATATACCCTGGTCAGGTATACAACTATTGATGATAAAGTGGGTATGGAAACTCTTAGATTGTTGTCTTTTTTATTGCTCTAATCAAGTAGTCATTCTGAGACAATCTAATGAGTATCATGAAATCAGAAATCTAAAATGAATAAATGTGGCATATCCCATGCATGAGAAAGATAAGTCTGAGATAATCCCAGATGAGCATGTTGTATGAGGAACTAAAAATGTACTCCTCATAAGATAAGAATAAGAATAAGGGAGATGAACCATGTTCAATAATGCTGCCCGCATAATACAGATCTTTCCCATAATGAGGAAATGGGAGATGTGATGAGATCATGAGATGATCATAAACATGCTAGATAACAATAAAGAAAGGGATAATGACATGCAATCATCCTTACAAATTCCAATACTAAAGGCAAGGAACCTAGGATGAGATAAAGAGTAAATGGTTCAAGAATAGTTCAAAATACATGAATTAATAAGAGGAATATGAATCCTTGTTTTCTTTCCTTTCAGGGACATGGCAATCAAGTGGGTCTTAGGACACTTGATGTGCATAAGATAAAGGAGTTCATGTATTGGTTACTTAGAAAAGTATTAGTTATCTTGAACTTTAGTCCCAAGATGAGTACATATGAAACAATTAATGTTCCAAGATGAAAGGAAGAGATATATATGATATGTTTCCAACACATGTGATAGATACCAAGGTGAAAGATTCTGGTTTTTGAGAGTTATCAGATGGGTTATGTTGTCTACCTGGGGTGGTCAACTGTGAAATTAGTCTGGATGTATAAAACAATATGAACATCATATGTTAGGGGTTCATGCTCTGCATAAACATGATATTAATAACGAATGCATGGTGTTTCTCTGAACAAGAAAAGTGTTATTTGACACAAAGTTGACTTTATAATCAATGATGAGGAATAATGGAGCATGTGCCTTGTGTGTTGATTCTATAAGAATCTTGTATGGAAACACTTTGTGCTACTCAAAGTTTTATGGTGTCTCCATAATAAGGAGATTTTATGTGAAGACTAGATAGTATGAAGAATAAAATACATCTGTCTTCCTTTATCTGGATTTCGAGGACGAAATCCTTGTTAGGGGTTTATAATTTGTAACAACCCTGACCTGGGTTATACTTTAACCCTAAGTGTTTTGATTAAGAAATGTGATTAAATGCTTAATCTCATCTTATGAAAAGTAATTAGGCCTCAAGAGGAACTTATGTTGCAATTCTAGTCCTTTTTTAACATTGTTGAAATCAATGTTTTGTTTGTATTGGACTAAAGTGCAAATTACCCAAGTTGAGGGGTTTAAGTGCAATTGTGCATGATAATATGTTCCTCATGTTTTGAAGCATCATGAGAGTGAAAATGATGCTGATGTATGGCTTATGGAAGCCTAAACACTAAGAAAGAGCTGATAAAGCAATGTTTGTGCATAAAAACCTAGTTTTGGAGTAATGTGCAATTTACCCAAAACCAAGGGTTCAATATGCAATTTACCACTTTAATAAAGTCCCTAATGTTTCTTGGCATCATGTAGAGAAAATAAAATGAGAGGGACTTCTCATTTGAATTAAGATGGAGGAGAGAGAATCTTGATATTAAAATAATCAAGATTTAATCCAAAGTGAAACCCTAATCCAATTTAGGGCAAAAATGAATGTATTAATAAAATGGCCTTCAACCAAAAGTAAAATGGTTGGATTCATATGTGTTTGGATAATCCTAAAGCCTTGCAAAGGCACGATCATATCCTAAGGAGGTGAAATTCCACTCACCATTATTATAAGAAAAAGAATTTCCACTCAAATGAGGATATTCTTATTATAAGGGTTAAGGTGCTTAATTTCTTTTCCCTTAATTCATGGATAATGGAAGGGAGTTCGGTGGGGATAGAGATGCCCTTGCATGCAATAAACCAAGGGGGAAGTGGTGGCAACAATTTTGGAATTAAAAGACTTTTATAAAGTATATTCTCTCTCCTCAATTTTCTTATAAAAGTACCTTTTCCAAGCCAAATGAAAGGCTTTTACGACCCCACTTCTTGTCCTTCCTTGCAAAACCGACCAAGAAGGCTAAGGACAGCAGGGACCACGTCCCCAACCTGTTGGTAAGCCTTTGATCTTCGTTCTTCATGATTACATGGTGAAAATCATAAAACAATGTGTAATTCCTTCATTTCTTCACTCAATCTTCAATTCTAGCCGATCATTTCACTCCAAATCTTGAAGTTGAGCCTTGTAATAGTTGGAGAAGCTTCATACACCATTGAGCCGTGTAGCTTGGAGCTTGGAGATCAGATTTGAGGCGGGTTTTATAACTTGAACCCTTTTTCATTGTTATTCAACCATTAATCTTGTAATTTCAATGATTCCTTCATTATCTTGATTGATTGCTGGTTGAAATTGATTAATTCATGAAATCAGAAGTTGTTAGAACTTCAGGGACGAAGCTTGATGATGATGACATCATCATAAGCACACAACTCCCCAAATATATTGGGCAAACGGTTTGGAAGAGGACCAAACGGTTTCACCAAACCGTTTGGTGATCAAACGGTTTGCAAACCGTTTAGGAGAAAACGGTTTCAAAACCGTTTGAGGGAGTTGACCAAGGGTTGACCGTTTGCGAATCCTGTTCCTAATTATGTTGGTTGATAACTCACCAAATTTTATGGGTTAACTCCCAAGGAATCGTGAGTTGAAGGCTAATCCATTAGGCAAATCCTAATTGGATTAAGTGCTGATTTTCAACTTGATTAATTTGCCTTTTTGGGCAAACGGTTACAAAACCGTTTGACATGGTTGAACAAGCATTGACCGTTTGAGATTACTGTTCCTAATAACGTTGGTTAATAACTCACCAAGTTTTAGGGGTTAATTCCAAAGGAATCGTGAGTTGAAGGCTAATAAATTAGGTAATCCCTAATTGGATTAAGTGTTGATCTTCAACCTGATTAATTTGCCTTTTTGGACAAACGGTTTCAAAACCATTTTACATGGTTGACCAAGCGTTGACCGTTTGATATTACTGTTCCTAAAAATGTTGGTTAATAACTCACCAAATTTTATGGATTAGTTCCAAAGGAATCGTGAGTTGAAGGCTAATCAATTAGGTAAACCTAATTGGATTAAGTGCTGATTTTCAATCTGATTAACTTGACCTTTTTGGGCAAACGGTTTCAAAACCGTTTGAGTGAGTTGACCAAGGGTTGACCGTTTGCGATTACTGTTCCTAATTATGTTGGTTAATGACTCACCAAATTTTAGAGGTTAATTCCCAAGGAATCATGAGTTGAAGGCTAATCAATTAGGCAAACCCTAATTGAAATTAGTGCTGAAATTCCAATGAGTTAATTTGAGATTTTGGGTTGATTAGCCCAAACGGTTTGAAAATCATTTGGGGATCACCCAAACGGTCTCAAAACCATTTGGGGGTCACCCAAGAGCGTTTGGAGGTCTAGGGTCAAGTATGAATATGTGTTTTAAGATCCAAAGATGTGGTATGAACCCTAATCGGCTAAGTGTTGATTCTGTAAGTGATTGAGATGATGTTTTGGGTTGATTGGCCCAAACAGTTTCAAAACCGTTTGGGGATCACCCAAACGATCTCAAGACCGTTTGGGGATCACCCATGACCGTTTGTAGGTCTAGATTTAAGTATAGTTGACGAATTAAAGGTCCAAAGGTACCAAATCATATTACAACCAAGTGTTGATGTGTTGATCAACTCAATAGACCAAACCTTGATGAAATTTCACTAGAATCCAAGGGTTAGATGGGCAAACGGTCTTCACCTACTTGGCCAAACGATCTTCACCTACTTGGCCAAACGGTCTTCACCTACTTGGCCAAACGGTCTTCACCTACTTGGGCAAAGGGTCTCAAACCATTTGGAGACCTAGGTGGTTTCAAGGTCAAGTTATGTTATGCAATAGAAGGTTCAATTGGTTAGTCCAATGGAGAACCTAATGCAACTGAAGGTCCAATTGATTAACCGAATTGAGTACCTATTGCAATTGAAGATTCAATTGGCCAATTCAATTGGATACCCTATGTAATGGAGGTCCAATGTGATTGAATCTCTTGAAAATCAAGATGATGAATGATCCATTGATCCAATGTTGATTAGTGATGATAATCAATGAAGTTACAAAGGTTGAAAACCTAATGGTACCTAAGTTATTAGAGACAATTAAGGGATGAACCCTAATTGTTTGTAGAATCAATGACTTGGTACACTATGTTAATTATAGTTGTATGTACTTGATTGAAGGGTTGATGTGACCTAATCATATTGAGATAATGTTAACATGAATTCATACATGAATATGATTCATGAGGTGATCTCCTGTAGCACGACCGTGTAAGGTAGTACGACCGTGGTAGATTCAATTTGCATGACTGTGCAAGGTAGCACGGCCATGGTAGCTTCCGCTCGCACGGCCGTTCTTGGTTGCACGGCCGTGGTGCTCTATGGTTGATTTAGAGGTGATTTGAAAGTGACCTCATGTGATCGTATACCTTTATATGTTATAATTCCAATATAATTGGATGAAGGATACATGAGATATGTGATGAGAAACCCTAGTTGAGGGTGATTCCATGAGAAACCTTAACTAAATATTAACACCACATGACGTACTAATGTTATGATGTGATAAGAGGCCCTAAGAAGGATGAAGGCATGTAAGACTCTAATGAGGAGTCATAATACATAAAGCCCTAATCTTGGATAATATGACAATGAATCATAATTCTAATCTTAATTAACGGTATAAAGAAACCCTAATGATGAGATAGAAGTAATGGCCTTATAAAGGTGAAACATTTCATGTGGTTGAATATATGCAACCTAATTGTAAGCAATGTCTTTACCATTAGACAAGTCCATATCATTAAAGATAGTTGGACAACTCTAATGTGTGGCCTATGCATTATATGCTATAGGTAAGTGATTAGTGATGGAATGTATTAAGAAGGGAAATACCTTAATACAAGATTAGATGGCTAATTCAGGAGAGTCTGAAGTGATGAGAAAGTGATACATCAAAATATGATAGTTATCACATTCAACACTTCAGGGTTTATATGCCTTGATGTACTTCAAATCCAATATAATTGGGTAAGAAACATATGAAGTGTGTTATGCAACTATTACAATGAAATTTAATGAGTTTTTACTCCTTGATGAGTGTTAATTAATGTACCTTGAGAATGGGGTTAAACCCAAATGATGTGTATGATATAATCATACCATGATGAGGATGAGAAATGAACTCATACCTTGAATTGATGATCATTAATGCTATATGATGAAAGTAATGTGCTAGAATAATCAAATATGATACCCTTGAATGCCCTAGAGGTATGGAATAATGTATTAAGGGTTGGACAGATAATGAGATCATGAAATCTTTATTAATGAGAAATGGGGAACCCTAACCCTAATTTGGGTAAAGGGAATGAAAAGCCCTATTTGATAGTAAACCCTAATTCCTGGTAGAGGAATAATGGTGTTACTATTGTATCACATGATGTGATGAATATATTGTATGACTGTTATCATGCCTAATAACCATACATATATTATGAGGTGATGTATATAGCTAGTTTGAGCTGTGACATTTATATAATAAATGTTGATTGGCATTATGTGCCTTAATGTTGTTGTTGCTTAGTAAAAGAAGCAATATGCATGGACTTTTATGAGTCACATGAGTAAGTTGTTACCTAGTGAGAGGTGACAAGATATTTCATGTCCTTGTGAGCTATGTGTGATGCTTGTGTAACAAGTATCATGAATGCCTTGGTCAGATGACCTGAAGGTGATAGTTACCTGAAAAAGGTATAATAATGCTCAATGATGAGTTAAGAGTTTGAATACCCAGAACCATATGATTATGGTGATGAGAATGTGAAGGGATGAGAATTCCCAGTATTGAAATGAGGGACTGAGTTCCCAGGGTCTTAGAAAGACTGATAAATATCTGATAAAAGTAGTACATGTCTCTTTATAGCATTGTTGTATTCAGTTATGTTTGAGAACTTGGATGATGCTAAAAGAATATGAGAATGTACTTAATAAATCAAGTGAAATTTATTCATGTAGTGCTCTGACCATAGATCCATCATCGTCAGGAATAGGTGATGGTGAAACAGGTGCCCGCGGCAAGACCCGGAGCACATATTTTGAATATGTGGGGGAAAATGGGTGAAAATATCCTTACGTCCTCTTGAAGAGACTGTTGGAAGGTAAACAAGAAACCTCTCAATCCTTCATGAATATGTTGGGATGGATGTATCACGAATCTCCCAATGATACTTAATGTCGGATCGAGGAGATAAACAAGAAATCTCTTGATTGGCGATGAGAGTGCAGTTGATGCTGTAACTCTATAGCGAAGGTGCCAGAATACCCTGGCTAGCTAGTTAGCAGAGACACGAGATGTCCTGCATGTGGTCTCGTACTGACCGAGACAGATGAGGTCATAAGAATCTGGCTCTTTTGATGACCTATGTATGGTACTGAGGCGATTTCATAATGGTCGGTTGGAGTATGAGCGGTATATCTCATCTCCTCAGAGCATAAGTGTGATTGTAAAATGTAATCAGCCGTATAGCATGTTTGCTTAAGGATTGAATACGGAGATTCATTGGCTGATGTTGCATTTCTTTGTGCATTCCTTAGTAGTTAAATGTTAATTATGTTTCTTTATATTCTCTACAAGGTAGACAGATGAATTACTTATCTACCATGGGTAGATGCAATGACCTCCTTGAGAATGGAGATTATCTTATTCTATTCTATGATGAATAACTCTGCCTGATAATGTAAAAATAACCCCTACTCAGTTTTAATTTAATAAACTGCAATAATAATGTTTTTGGCGGAGAGTTATATCTCTCGCTGGGGCAATTTTCAATTGTCTCACCCCCGTAGGAACCATTTTTAGATATGTATGGGAGGCAAAGCAGAAATCCTAGAACAAGGAAAGAGCAACAACAACAGCAACAACAAGGACAGCAATAAGATCTCAGGTGGAAATATTGCTTGTCTAGTCATACAAATAGTAGTCCTATGTGTCGTCTCTGTACTCTCAGGTCCTCGGAGTTTTTAGTCAGTGTCTTATGAATCAATGTGAGGTTTTGGCTTGATGCCTCGAGATTCTTATAATGTTTGTATATAATGTTTATAAGATAGTTGATGTTGTAATATTTGAGAAGGAATGGTACATGTTGTATACTTGTGAACCAGGATGAATTTGAAATACTTTGGTTTTTGGTTAAAGAGTTCTCCTGTGAATGGATCTCTTGAAAAAGTTTTAAATTTTCAGTGATTTTCAGTAATCCGCTGCAAATAATTCGCTTCCTCATTAGTTAATCATGTTTTCGCAAGATGGTCGCCACAATTAGTGGTATCAGAGCTCTAGGTTTGTTGAGTCTATAGAGACATAGGACTAAGGTAGTAGGGTCTGTTCCAGTGTCATCTAGTGTATCTGATAGTGTCTTCTGCTCGTATAAGAGAAGAAGAACTTAAAGATGACTGGGTCACATGAGGAGATTGCTGCTGAGAGCAGCAATGTTGCACCAAGAAGAGGTGCATGGGAACAGGCAAGAGAGAGACAATTGCCTGAGAATCCCCAAGCTGATCCAACTATAATAAGAAAATCCTTCTTTAAGTATTATTGTTGGGGAACTTAGGACAACAGTAATGTATATAGTGGATCAAGTTTTGGCAGTGTAACCTAGATTACCAGTTCTAATGATGATGTTATAGATATCAACATGATTTGTAATTAGCATCAGCAGGTTGAAGCAAAAGGAAATGATGAATTTCTGGACTTAAATTGAGTCTGTGCTCAACCATAGCCTGTTAAATCAACCTTTGAGGCAAAATTAGCCTGAGGCAGTGAATAATCCAGGAATCATGACAAGTTAGACAAGATAATGTCATTCAAATATGTCACTTTATGAATTCTTGGATTAATTGAGAAAGGAAATGATTGAACTTTCCTTGATTAGTCCTATGAGGACTTATGTTTAGCATAATAAAACATTACAAATGTTTTATGTTGTTTTTACCTCCATGAGAAAAGATGAGGTATAGAAGGGATTCCTGGATAAAATCCAGATATGTTAAGCCTTATGCTTATGATAATATGAAAAGAAGGAATACGATAGCATATAAAGTGCATACCACTTGATCTCAGTATTTATATACCCTGGCCAGGTATACAACTATTGATGATAAAGTGGGTATGGAAACTCTTAGATTGTTGTCTTTTTTATTGCTCTAATCAAGTAGTCATTCTGAGACAATCTAATGAGTATCATGAAATCATAAATCTAGAATGAATAAATGTGGCATATCCCATGCATGAGAAAGATAAGTCTGAGATAATCCCAGATGAGCATGTTGTATGAGGAACTAAAAATGTACTCCTCATAAGATAAGAATAAGAATAAGGGAGATGAACCCTGTTCAATAATGCTGCCCGCATAATACAGATCTTTCCCATAATGAGGAAATGGGAGATGTGATGAGATCATGAGATGATCATAAACATGCTAGATAACAATAAAGAAAGGGATAATGACATGCAATCATCCTTACAAATTCCAATACTAAAGGCAAGGAACCTAGGATGAGATAAAGAGTAAATGGTTCAAGAATAGTTCAAAATACATGAATTAATAAGAGGAATATGAATCCTTGTTTTCTTTCCTTTCAGGGACATGGCAATCAAGTGGGTCTTAGGACACTTGATGTGCATAAGATAAAGGAGTTCATGTATTGGATACTTAGAAAAGTATTAGTTATCTTGAACTTTAGTCCCAAGATGAGTACATATGAAACAATTAATGTTCCAAGATGAAAGGAAAAGATATATATGATATGTTTCCAACACATGTGATAGATATCAAGGTGAAAGATTCTGGTTTTTGAGAGTTATCAGATGGGTTAGGTTGGCTACCTGGGGTGGTCAACTGTGAAATTAGTCTGGATGTATAAAACAATATGAACATCATATGTTAGGGGTTCATGCTCTGCATAAACATGATATTAATAAAGAATGCATGGTGTTTCTCTAAACAAGAAAAGTGTTATTTGACACAAATTTGACTTTATAGTCAATGATGAGGAATAATGGAGCATGTGCCTTGTGTGTTGATTCTATGAGAATCTTGTATGGAAACACTTTGTGCTAATCAAAGTTTTATGGTGTCTCCATAATAAGGAGATGTTATGTGAAGACTAGATAGTATGAAGAATAAAATACATCTTTCTTCCTTTATCTGGATTTCGAGGACGAAATCCTTGTTAGGGGTTTATAATTTGTAACAACCCTGACCTGGGTTATACTTTAACCCTAGGTGTTTTGATTAAGAAATGTGATTAAATGCTTAATCTCATCTTATGAAAAGTAATTAGGCCTCAAGAGGAACTTATGTTGCAATTCTAGTCCTTTTTTAACATTGTTGAAATCAATGTTTTGTTTATATTGGACTAAAGTGCAAATTACCCAAGTTGAGGGGTTTAAGTGCAATTGTGCATGATAATATGTTCCTCATGTTTTGAAGCATCATGAGAGTGAAAATGATGCTGATGTATGGCTTATGGAAGCCTGAACACTAAGAAAGAGCTGATAAAGCAATGTTTGTGCATAAAAACCTAGTTTTGGAGTAATGTGCAATTTACCCAAAACCAAGGGTTCAATATGCAATTTACCACTTTAATAAAGTACCTAATGTTTCTTGGCATGATGTAGAGAAAATAAAATGAGAGGGACTTCTCATTTGAATTAAGATGGAGGAGAGAGAATCTTGATATTAAAATAATCAAGATTTAATCTGAAGTGAAACCCTAATCCAATTTAGGGCAAAAATGAATGTATTAATAAACGGTCCTTCAACCAAAAGTAAAATGGTTGGATTCATATGTGTGTGGATAATCCTAAAGCCTTGCAAAGGCATGAGCATATCCTAAGGAGGTGAAATTCCACTCACCATTATTATAAGAAAAAGAATTTCCACTCAAATGAGGATATTCTTATTATAAGGGTTAAGGTGCTTAATTTCTTTTCCCTTAATTCATGGATAATGGAAGGGAGTTCGGTGGGGATAGAGATGCCCTTGCATGCAAGAAACCAAGGGGGAAGTGGTGGCAACAATTTTGGAATTAAAAGACTTTTATAAAGTATATTCTCTCTCCTCAATTTTCTTATAAAAGTACCTTTTCCAAGCCAAATGAAAGGCTTTTACGACCCCACTTCTTGTCCTTGCTTGCAAAACCGACCAAGAATGCTAAGGAAAGCAGGGACCACGTCCCCAACCTGTTGGTAAGCCTTTGATCTTCGTTCTTCATGATTTCATGGTGAAAATCATAAAACAATGTGTAATTCCTTCATTTCTTCACTCAATCTTCAATTCTAGCCGATCATTTCACTCCAAATCTTGAATTTGAGCCTTGTAATAGTTGGAGAAGCTTCATACACCATTGAGCCGTGTAGCTTGGAGCTTGGAGATCACATTTGAGGCGGGTTTTATAACTTGAACCCTTTTTCATTGTTATTCAACCATCAATCTTGTAATTTCAATGATTCCTTCATTATCTTCATTAATTGCTAGTTGAAATTGATTAATTCATGAAATCAGAAGTTGTTAGAACTTCAGGGACGAAGCTTGATGATGATGACATCATCATAAGCACACAACCCCCCAAATATATTGGGCAAACGGTTTGGAAGTTGGGACCAAACGGTTTCACCAAACCGTTTGGTGATCAAACGGTTTGCAAACCGTTTAGGAGAAAACGGTTTCAAAACCGTTTGAGGGAGTTGACCAAGGGTTGACCGTTTGTGAATCCTGTTCCTAATTATGTTGGTGGATAACTCACCAAATTTTATGGGTTAACTCCCAAGGAATCGTGAGTTGAAGGCTAATCCATTAGGCAAATCCTAATTGGATTAAGTGCTGATTTTCAACTTGATTAATTTGCCTTTTTGGGCAAACGGTTTCAAAACCGTTTGACATGGTTGACCAAGCGTTGACCGTTTGAGATTACTGTTCCTAATAACGTTGGTTAATAACTCACCAAGTTTTAGGGGTTAATTCCAAAGGAATCGTGAGTTGAAGGCTAATAAATTAGGTAATCCCTAATTGGATTAAGTGCTGATCTTCAACCTGATTAATTTGCCTTTTTGGACAAACGGTTTCAAAACCATTTGAGATGGTTGACCAAGCGTTGAACGTTTGATATTACTGTTCCTAATAATGTTGGTTAATAACTCACCAAATTTTATGGATTAGTTCCAAAGGAATCGTGAGTTGAAGGCTAATCAATTAGGTAAACCTAATTGGATTAAGTGCTGATTTTCAATCTGATTAACTTGACCTTTTTGGGCAAACGGTTTCAAAACCGTTTGAGTGAGTTGACAAAGGGTTGACCGTTTGCGATTACTGTTCCTAATTATGTTGGTTAATGACTCACCAAATTTGAGAGGTTAATTTCCAAGGAATCATGAGTTGAAGGCTAATCAATTAGGCAAACCCTAATTGAAATTAGTGCTGAAATTCCAATGAGTTAATTTGAGATTTTGGGTTGATTAGCCCAAACGGTTTGAAAATCGTTTGGGGATCACCCAAACGGTCTCAAAACCGTTTGGGGGTCACCCAAGAGCGTTTGAAGGTCTAGGGTCAAGTATGAATATGTGTTTGAAGATCCAAAGATGTGGTATGAACCCTAATCGGCTAAGTGTTGATTCTGCAAGTGATTGAGATGATGTTTTGGGTTGATTGGCCCAAACGGTTTCAAAACCGTTTGGGGATCACCCAAACGGTCTCAAGACCATTTGGGGATCACCCAAGACCGTTTGTAGGTCTAGGGTTAAGTATAGTTGACGAATTAAAGGTCCAAAGGTACCAAATCATATTACAACCAAGTGTTGATGTGTTGATCAACTCAATAGACCAAACCTTGATGAAATTTCACTAGAATCCAAGGGTTAGATGGGCAAAAGGTCTTCACCTACTTGGCCAAACGATCTTCACCTACTTGGCCAAACGGACTTCACCTACTTGGCCAAACGGTCTTCACTTACTTGGGCAAACGGTCTCAAACCATTTGGAGACCTAGGTGGTTTCAAGGTCAAGTTATGTTATGCAATAGAAGGTTCAATTGGTTAGTCCAATGGAGAACCTAATGCAACTGAAGGTCCAATTTATTAACCTAATTGAGTACCTATTGCAATTGAAGATTCAATTGTCCAATTCAATTGGATACCCTATGTAATGGAGGTCCAATGTGATTGAATCTCTTGAGAATCAAGATGATGAATGATCCATTGATCCAATGTTGATTAGTGATGATAATCAATGAAGGTACAAAGGTTGAAACCCTAATGGTACCTAAGTGATTAGAGACAATTAAGGGATGAACCCTAATTGTTTGTAGAATCAATGACTTGGTACACTATGTTAATTATAGTTGTATGTACTTGATTGAAGGGTTGATGTGACCTAATCATATTGAGATAATGTTAACATGAATTCATACATGAATATGATTCATGAGGTGATCTCATGTAGCACAACCGTGTAAGGTAGCACAGCCGTGGTGGCTTCAATTTGCATGACTGTGCAAGGTAGCACGGACGTGGTAGATTCCGCTCGCACGGCCGTTCTTGGTTGCACGGCCGTGGTGCTCTATGCTTGATTTAGAGGTGATTTGAAAGTGACCTCATGTGATCGTATACCTTTATATGTTATAAGTCCAATATAATTGGATGAAGGATACATGAGATATGTGATGAGAAACCCTAGTTGAGGGTGATTCCATGAGAAACCTTAACTAAATATTAACACCACATGACGTACTAATGTTATGATGTGATAAGAGGCAGTAAGAAGGATGAAGGCATGTGAGACTCTAATGAGGAGTCATAATACATAAAGCCCTAATCTTGGATAATATGACAATGAATCATAATTCTAATCTTAATTAAGGGTATAAAGAAACCCTAATTATGAGATAGAAGTAATGGCCTTATAAAGGTGAAACATTTCATGTGGTTGAATATATGCAACCTAATTGTAAGCAATGTCTTTACCATTAGACAAGTCCATATCATTAAAGATAGTTGGACAACTCTAATGTGTGGCCTATGCATTATATGCTATAGGTAAGTGATTAGTGATGGAATGTATTAATAAGGGAAATACCTTAATACAAGATTAGATGGCTAATTCAGGAGAGTCTGAAGTGATGAGAAAGTGATACATCAAAATATGATAGTTATCACATTCAACACTTCAGGGTTTATATGCCTTGATGTACTTCAAATCCAATATAATTGGGTAAGAAACATATGAAGTGTGTTATGCAACTATTACAATGAAATGTAATGAGTTTTTACTCCTTGATGAGTGTTAATTAATGTACCTTGAGAATGGGGTTAAACCCAAATGATGTGTATGATATAATCATACCATGATGAGGATGAGAAATGAACTCATACCTTGAATTGATGATCATTAATGCTATATGATGAAAGTAATGTGCTAGAATAATCAAATATGATACCCTTGAATGCCCTAGAGGTATGGAATAATGTATTAAGGGTTGGACAGATAATGAGATCATGAAATCTTTATTAATGAGAAATGGGGAACCCTAACCCTAATTTGGGTAAAGGGAATGAAAAGCCCTATTTGATAGTAAACCCTAATTCCTGGTAGAGGAATAATGGTGTTACTATTGTATCACATGATGTGATGAATATCTTGTATGACTGTTATCATGCCTAATAACCATACATATATTATGAGGTGATGTATATAGCTAGTTTGAGCTGTGACATTTATATAATAAATGTTGATTGGCATTATGTGCCTTAATGTTGTTGTTGCTTAGTAAAAGAAGCAATATGCATGGACTTTTATGAGTCACATGAGTAAGTTGTTACCTAGTGAGAGGTGACAAGATATTTCATGTCCTTGTGAGCCATGTGTGATGCTTGTGTAACAAGTATCATGAATGCCTTGGTCAGATGACCTGAAGGTGATAGTTACCTGAAAAAGGTATAATAATGCTCAATGATGAGTTAAGGGTTTGAATACCCAGAACCATATGATTATGGTGATGAGAATGTGAAGGGATGAGAATTCCCAGTATCGAAATGAGGGACTGAGTTCCCAGGGTCTTAGAAAGACTGATAAATATCTGATAAAAGTAGTACATGTCTCTTTATAGCATTGTTGTATTAAGTTATGTTTGAGAACTTGGATGATGCTAAAAGAATATGAGAATGTACTTAATAAATCAAGTGAAATCTATTCATGTAGTGCTCTGACCATAGATCCATCATCGTCAGGAATAGGTGATGGTGAAACGGGTGTCCGCGGCAAGACCCGGAGCACATATTTTGAATATGTGGGGGTAAATGGGTGAAAATATCCTTACGTCCTCTTGAAGAGATTGTTGGAAGGTAAACAAGAAACCTCTCAATCCTTCATGAATATGTCGGGATGGATGTATCACGAATCTCCCAATGATACTTAATGTCGGATCGAGAAGATAAACAAGAAATCTCTCGATTGGCGATGAGAGTGCAGTTGACGCTGTAACTCTGTAGCGAAGGTGCCAGAATACCCTGGCTAGCTAGTTAGCAGAGACACGAGATGTCCTGCATGTGGTCTCGTACTGACCGAGACAGATGAGGTCATAAGAATTCAGATCTTTTGATGACCTATGTATGGTACTGAGGCGATTTCGTAATGGTCAGTTGGAGTATGAGCGGTATATCTCATCTCCTCAGAGCATAAGTGTGATTGTAAAATGTAATCAGCCGTATAGCATGTTTGCTTAAGGATTGAATACGGAGATTCATTGGCTGATGTTGCATTTCTTTGTGCATTCCTTAGTAGTTAAATGTTAATTATGTTTCTTTATATTCTCTGCATGGTAGACAGATGAATTACTTATCTACCATGGGTAGATGCAATGACCTCCTTGAGAATGGAGATTATTTTATTCTGTTCTATGATAAATAACTCTGCCTGATAATGTAAAAATAACCCCTGCTCAGTTTTAATTTAATAAATTGCAGTAACAATGTTTTTGGCAGAGAGTTATATCTCTCGCTGGGGCAATTTTCAATTGTCTCACCCCAGTGAGAAACATTTTTAGATATGTATGGGAGGCAAAGCAGAAATCCTAGAACAAGGAAAGAGCAACAGCAACAGCAACAACAGGGATAGCAATAAGATCTCATGTGGAAATATTGTCTGTCTAGTCATACAGATAGTAGTCCTATGTGTCGTCTCTGTACTCTCAGGTCCTCGGAGTTTTTAGTCAGTGTCTTATGAATCAATCTGAGGTTTCGGCTTGATGCCTCGAGATTCGTATAATGTTTGTATATAATGTTTATAAGATAGTTGATGTTGTAATCTTTGAGAAGGAATGGTACAGGTTGTATACTTGTGAACCAGGATGAATTTGAAATACTTTAGTTTTTGGTTGAAGAGTTTTCCTGTGAATGGATCTCTTGAAAAAGTTTTAAATTTTCAGTGATTTTCAGTAATCCGCTGCAAATAATTCGCTTCTACATTAGTTAATCATGTTTTCGCAAGATGGTCACCACAACTAGTAGGATCTAGATCATAGCAAGAGATACCAAAAGGTACACAAGATAAAGCAAGCTATGAGTAGATGTAGAGATATATCCAAACAAAGAGATAAGAAATTTTAGAAGCATGAAAGGATATAACTCCATAACAAATATGCATCATTACCAAAAGATGATCACCACTAAGAACCTCAAGGTTGTATCAAAACAAGATATACAACTATATAGATGTAGCAAGTTTGGGCACAACGGAAGCAATTTTAGACACAACCAAGAGATCCAAAGAGATCATCATCAAGACCTGCAAAACAACTCAAAACAAGTAATTGCAAGATATAGATACACCAATTTAGATCAATTAGTAGGATAGAGTTGTAAGCAAGATAGGCAATTTATAACATGGCAATATGCATATATAAAGGTACTAAAGGAGTGCCAAAGAATAAGTCTATTGGTTGAGAAAGTCTAGTTGAGAGAGAAATTCTCATTCAATAATCCAAATGTATATTATGTGCACAGTGTTATCGGTCGAGTTCTGTGTAATGACAACTCGACCGATGACAACTGCTGGCAACACCCATTGGTGCCTATCGGTTGAGTTTGTATCAGGACAAACTCGACCGAAAGACCTGCTGTCAAAAAGCACATATATTTTATAAAAACATATTTAGAGGCATGCTAAAGGTATAAGCCATATCCAAACATGTGTAAGCAAGTTAGTAATGCACTATGAAAGCATTAGAAACAGGTTTTGAGCAAGAGTGTGAAGAGAATCCCAAAATACCACTTTTGACTCAGAAACCACATGCATAGTGCACACTAACTTGACAAAAACAAGTTAGAAATGGTTATAAGCAAGTAAACATTTACCTTTGTTCTTACCATTCCTTTTTCCATTTGTTGTCAACCTCTACACATCTCACCTTTCTTCTTTCATGTGGTTGACAAGTCACTTTGCAATTCAATAGCTCAAGTCAATCCATTTGCAAATACCTACAAGAAGAAAGATGAAATGGTCCCCAATCATGTTTTTGGGTCCAGAGGGGTTAGCTTAGCAACCTAAGTCCTATTGTTCTTGGGTGCTTTCCTAAAAGGACAACAAGTAGAATAATGGCCAATATCATTGCAATAGTTGCATGTGCCCATAGTCTTGGAACTAGAAGATTCTCCATGGAAGATTTGAGGTCCTTTACCTTTGTTGTTCCTTTGACTACTATCATATCCTAAACTATGTCTACCAATTTGTTTAGTAGTATGGTGTAGGATATCATTAAGATTCCTATTACCAACTAAGAATCTTTGCAAAGAAAATATCAAACTATCATTATCATGCATAAGAGAAGTAATAATAGAAGACAAATGATTGATATTATCTCTAGCATGCAAAAGATCATTTTCTAAGAAAAGAGCTTTAGTTAAATAAGAATCTCTATTAATATGAAGAGCAGAAACATTATTCTCTCTACTAGTAGAACTAGAACAAGATTCAAGAACATTGATTTTAGCAAGAAAGGAGGCATGTTCTATTTCAAGCAAAGAAATCTTAGAAAGATAAACACCATTTTTAGATTCTAATCCTTGCAAAACAAAATCATTGTCCTTGTTTTTAGATTTAAAAACATCAATATCATGCATGAGAGAATCAACAATTAAGGTATGCTCTTCATTAGAACTTGGCATAATAGGTTGAGCTTCTAGAAATCTAATCTTATCAATCAAACTAGCATTTTCAAGTTTAAGAGAGTCTACTTGGGTAAGACAAGCAATTTTAGTCATCAAGCAAGCAAGAATTAGCATGTTTAAGATCATCTAGTTCTACATGCAAATTATAAACAATTCTTGCAAGCTTTTTCTTTTTTCTCTTATAAGACTTAAGAGAGACACAAGTATCATGAATAATAGCAATCAAAGATTCTTTATCTAAAGAGTTTAGATTTACCTCACTTGATTCCTTACTTGTTGATGCCATGAGAGCAAAATGACATTCTCCTTCTTCACTAGAGCATGATCTTCCACTTGACTCTTCACTTGATTCTTCACTTGAGCTTGAGTGGCACTTATCTTCTCTTTTCTTGTGATGATGGGTCTTTATCACTTGTGGGCAATCTATTTTGAAGTAACCCTTCTTTCCGCACTTGAGGCACCAGTGCCTTTATAGAATCTGCCCTTGGAGTACATGGCATCTTCTTCAACTTTAGAGGATGGAGATGCTTTACCAACAATAGCCTTGATTTGAGCTTTGATTTCAGCCTTCTTCATTCTCTTGAGTTCTTTCTCTTCTTGTCTTTCTACTTCCTCCCTCTTGTCAAGTGTGGCTTCATGTGCTTGTATATTTCCAATGAGCTCTTCAATAGGGACATCCTTAAGAGACCTTGCTTCTTCAATGGAAGTCACCTTGGGTTCCCACCTCTTGGGGAGAGTTATAAGGATCTTTGAGTTGATCTCTCGACTAGACATAGGATGACCTAGAACTACAAGACCATTCACAATGGTGTTGAGCCTTGAGTACATGTTGGCTATCTTCTCCTCCTTTCCCATCTTGAAGTTCTCAAACAGCCCTTTGAGCATGTAGACTTTGCTTTCCTTCACTTGATCTGTCCCCTCATAGGTGATGCATAGCTTTCACCATACCTCATAGGTTGTCTCATAAGAAGAAACCCTGTTGAACTCGATGGAGGTCATAGAGGCATAGAGGATGTGCATGGCTCTAGCATTCAAGGTTTATTTCTTCAAGGTAGCTTCATCCCATTCTTCAATCTTTGTCTTTGGTAGCTTGTATGGGCTGTTCACCATTTGCCACATATCAAGACTTGATCCTTGGATGTAGAATTGAAGCTTTTTTCTCAAATAGAGGAAATTGCTCCCATAAAATATTGGAAGGTTGATCAAGTATCTCCCTACTTGGTAGTCACCCATCTTCTCCTACTTGTGTAAGTATGCTTGGAGAAGCCCGCTCTGATACCAATTGTTGGATCATAGATGGGTGATTAGATGCTCTAGAGGGGGATGAATAGAGATGAATGTACTTAAACAAAATTCATTAGACCTTCAAGATATATCACAAGATAAGGTTGCTAAATGGGAAATTTGTGTGCAACTATGCATAGCAAGGGAGAGAGATATTGAACATACACCAAATTGACAAGCTATTTAGAGTGGTTCCACACTTCAAACTAGAAATGAGTCAGTCCACTGCCTAGAGAGGTCAACCTCTAGGAATTCTTAACCTTGCACCTTCATTATATTCATTATAAGAGATACAATACATGACTACCAAAGGACTTACATATCCAATACAAAGAGTCTTCAACCTTACCAAGGACTTACCCACTTTGCAAGAGTCTTCCACCTTCTTCCAAGGACTTACCTACTCTTGCACAAGTCTTCATCCTTCAAGGAATTACCCACTCTTCTTGGATCTTCCGCCTTTGACTTTACCTTCACTCGGAGAAGCTTCCACCAAGGACTTACCCACTTGAGAAATGAGTCTTCTGCCTTCACCAAGGTCTTTCCCACTTTGTGTCCACATCTTCAGCCTTGATCTTCACTAAGGGATGCCTTCCCTTGTTCTTCTTCACCTCTCTTAGCCAAGAGAGAGAACCTTCATCTTCATGGTTGAAATGAGAGATAGGGAGGTGGTGGAAGTGAGAGCCTCACAAGATATACATGTAGGACAAGCACTCTTACAAATCTCCTACTCACTCTAATGGATGTAGCAAGTGATTAAGGCTATAGAGAGAGAGAGAGAGGAGGTTGTAGGATCACTCAACTATAGAATAGGGACCTTCATAGTGCTTGGCTTGAATGTTCAACCTTGGAATGAAGCCCAAGGGGTCCTATTTATAGTTGAGGATGCCTACAAGCCTTTGCGAACACTTGGGGCTGAAAACTAGCTGTTTTGTGGCTTGCAACAGATATATTTTCACTTGTTGCAACTCCACAATGGCTAGAAGCACTTTTTTGCACTTTTCCGTACAGTGCAATCGGTCGAGTTTCTATAAAGGTAATTCGACCGATAGAGTAAAAGACAAAGCCGATATTCAGACCATCGGTCGAGTTTGTCTTGGGGAAACTTTACCGACCAATGAAAATCGAATTGGTCAGTTACTCCATCGGTCGAGTTCTATGAAGTGTAAACTCGATCGATCAAAAGTCATTTTCAAGATCCAATCAGGATCGGTCGAGTTTGCAACTCGACCGATGTATAGCCTGATGTGAATTTTGGAAAATGGCTTTTGAGTGCTTAAATATTCGATCTAAGTGCTCCTGATTTTTTCCAAGCTTAATTACAAGTTATACAATCATTACAAGTGATTTACCACATGATTCTAATGGATTTACATCATATTACAAAAACATGCACTTGTATTGACTTTGACTTTTCTTTTCTCCAATTTGATATGTGCAAGTTAGGGCATTTGGAGTGTGTCTATACCTAATCTGAAAACACTCAAGTAGAAGCATTAGACACCAATATGTGGAATGGTTAGTCATCATCAAAACAAGGTTTTAGTCAATTTATACGTGAGTCAACATTGACCTAATTGACCTTGAGTCAACAACTTAATCAATGCCACTTATGATAAGACCAGAACCAATGGGCAGTGCCACATTTTCAATAAGAGTTGCGCTACAAACATCCGATAACATCTTCGATATCCCATTCATTATTGGGACTTGTTATTCATTGTGTAAAACAACCCATTTTCTCTATATTAATAGGAGTGGTTATGAGGAGAGAGAAAAAAAGAAAAAAATCATGATTTCTCTAGAGAAATTAGGGTCTCTTCCTTTAACTCCATTATTTATTCTGGGAGAGAGAAATACAATCCCTAATATGAAGTAAAGAGAAAATTGTTTTAGTCATAACTTTCAGACCCTAATGAGTTTTGTTCTGAAATAAAAACCAAAAAATACTTTTCAGTTAGACTAATATTGACATATTTTGAAAAAAGTAAAAATTGAGACGTATATTTCTTTTTTCTCGCATATTGTATAAATGTTTTTTTTTTACTTTTTTGTACAGTTTTGATGTGCACTTCTCTCGTACTCTACGATGTTGTTTTAATACAATACTAATGTTTACTTAATTCTTCTCTCTTTATTAGTTTCTTTGTATACCTCTCTATTCTTTTCTTATATTGTACGAATATTTTTTGGTATAGCACTAGGGGAGAAAGAAACAGAAAAGAGAGAAGTAAACATCTGTACTATACCAAAATCATTAGTATTATACTTGGGTACATATTTAGGAGGGTTCATACTCATATTTTGAGGTACAAATCATATATTTTTGGTACAATACCCACATTTTAATATAGTACCGAAATTTTGAGGCAAAATACATAAAACTTCAAAAAGATTATATAAGGAATATAATAAGGTGAGGCATAATACCCATATTTTTTGGGTATTGTACTTTCAATTTTATATACTTTTGCTATTTTTATACTTCTCTCATGTTATACTTCTCTCATAATAAAAAAATACTAGATTTCTTATAAAAAATACTTTCAAACAAGACTAATGTTAATATATTTTGGAAAAAAAAATGAGTTAGAGATGAGAGAAATATTCATTAGTATTGTATTAGAAACAAATATGTATAGTTGAGATATACAATACAAGAGAGGAAAAGAAATAGGACATAGAAAAGGGAGAAGTACACATTAGTATTGTATGAGATATAAATATGTCTAGTACGAGATGTATTGTACGAGAGAGGAAAAGAAGTAGGACATAGAGAAGAGAGAAGTACACATTAATATTATATGAGAAAAAAACACGTCTAATTTTTAAGAGACGTATGGTATGAGAGAGGAAAAGAAGTAGAACATAGAGAAGAGAGAACTACACATTAATGTTGTACCAGAATCATATATATGTATAGTATGAAACATACTATATATGTGTACAATACGAAAGATGAGAGATGTATATCTCATATTATTTTTTTCTAAAGTCTATAGTCTTGTTAGAAAGTATTTTTATAAGAAATCTATTGATTTTTATTTTGCAAGAAAATGATTTTGGATTGAGAGTTATGAGAAAAATGATTTTCTTTTTCCTCTAGTTTCCTTTACTTTTGTCCTCTTTTATTTTTACATAATGGGAGATATGTTGTGAGAGAAAGTGGGTTGACTAGAAGCCATTCCCAAACCGGGTGGGGGAGCGGGTGGATGGCTGGTTGTGGATAGAATTTTTCTTTCAATAATACTTGTTCTCATCCTTGGGAGGGAAAAAAACTTAAGGACCCGCCGAATTATAGCCCTCAATCCCAAGAGAATGGTAGATCTTTCCGGTATACCCGTAATCCTACTCTCGGGGTCTCATCCCCTACAACACAAGATGGAGGACAAGAGGAATCCCTAGCAATGTTAGCCTTGCTACAAAAAGGGAGATACACCCCTTTCCCTTCCTTTGTTAAGCTATCTACTCCTGATGTTTGCAAGGCCATTGTTCCCCACCATCCTAGCCCTATTGCTACCAAACACAAGAGGACTAAAAGGAGGACACCCATGGATGATGATGGGGGGGATACAACAGATATGCTCAACCATCTAGAGGAGGGGGCATTCCTTCTATGGATTTTGATCCTCCCAAAGAAGACCAAGTGAGGATGGAAGACGATGTGCACAAGAAGGAACACTTCAAAATTTTGATCTTTAAATACAAAAAATGTAGCGAAAACCCCATATTTTATAGCTAAAAGCTTTAGCTATATCTTTTTATGTATACAAATTGTAGTATATGCTCGTATAGCTAGAGGCTTTAACTTTGATTTTTAAATATGTAGTTAAAGAATCCATTCACTACACATACATAGGAAGTCAAAACTATATCTAGATATTGTCTTTACATATTTAAATGTAGGTGTGTAGCTAAATGTATAACTACAATTGAAAATGTAGTCAATATGTAGCAAAAAGATGAAGTTAATACATTTTATATAGTTAATTTGTAGGGAAAAGCAACAGGTAATGCATACATACATACATACATACATACACACATACATATATATAGTTAGTTAGTTAGATTATACATCAAGATGAATGCATATGTAGTACCATTTATTATACATACATATGTGTTGTTATATTATGCATATATTATGTAATTTGTCAATACAACATGAGTAATTAGATCATGTTGTACTTATATGTCAAAAATCAAACTTTTATTTATATTAAACAACAAATATACATGGGGAGGATATATATCTTTACCCTATTACATATTGTACATGAAACAAGATAAACACTTCAATACAAGTAGCATCAATTTTCATCTATTTTTATGACACCATCTTCTAGTCAATACAAGGTGTCAACCTTCATAACTTTGATGTAGTCAGTAGTTGGTGACCTCCTACAACATCTTATCCTCTTTGTGCATGTTGAGCTCAATCAATCTGTGTAGCATCTTAAAGAGAATGCAACTTTAAGCCTAGCGAAGAAGCTTTGAACGCATAAACACTGGGTGAGTTTGTTGGGTGTTGAAGTGAACCTCATTATGCTTTTGTAAATTATTGGAAAGAAAGAAGTGAAAGATCTAATGTCAGTGTGTTCACATAGATTCAGTTGTAAACCCATGCTTGCTCAATTTCATAGTGTTTGGAAGAACCCGTAAACTTGCTTCTTATGGTGAAATTGAACATGGTCATGTTCTTGCTTGGTGAAATGGACAAAGAAGTCGAAGGATGATACTCACTACATAATAGGTGTAGTGCTCTAGCCAACTTGCAACAAGAACATGACTCTGATTATACACCTCTGCAACTTGTATTCACCTACAAAGAAGGATAGATAACTATTGCATGTATAAGAAATCGGTTTGATCCAAGTTCAACAAAGCTTTCAGTAATGTTAACAACGGATAGAGGAAGAACATTGGATGGGTATTAAAAGATATTTTCAAATTACTATTTTCATTGTTTTGATGGGAGGAACCCAAAAACATTGTGGTAGTATAACCAAACCTAGAAATAAAAAACTTTCACCTTTTGAGTCATCTCCAGTTTAGGTCATGTCACCTTTCTGGATTACCATCACTAGTTCCAAAATTACCCCTAGAAACCTACAACAATAACACCACATAAGAAAGACAAAATATGTTTAAGACTATAATCCATGAATAACATCTGGAGAACTAGATGACCAGTTGATCATACATATTTACGTACCACGACTTTGGGGACTCTCGCTTTCAAATTTCATTATGGATCTCTTTCCAATGGAGTGATTGCTTGAGGGACTCGGTATACTTGTTAAAAGGAACAAATGAACTCAAAAGGAATTGCTACTTCTGCACGTTGTTCGATAGTTTATTATGTTTTCTAGAAGTGGGATTTTATTTTACTATATATAGAACATAATAGAATTTTCCTCCCTGAAGCCCAATTCCAACAACTAAAAAAGCTAAAGTTATCATGCTATTAAACTAGATGTCCCTACAGAGCATATGCTTTCATATAGTTCATACAGGTCCAAAGGATTTGTGTAGTTTAAAGCCTGGTCCAGCTCAACTAGAATGTGCAAAATTGATTCTAAAAAATCAAGAAAGATCTTTTATTCATAGATAATCAAATATTATTTATGAATTCTTACCTTAATACAGTACCCATGTCATGCTTATTTGACCATCCTTTTAATTTATTATCTGGAAAATCTCTTGTATCAAAGACTCTAGATACCACATTACCTAAGGCTTTCTTGTTGTTTATACGAGTCCTAGAATGATAGGACGCAAGAAGTTTGCATAATTGTAGTGCTCACCTAACTGGTTAAGATACTATGTAGGCAAGTTCAATGTCAGTGAAATAAAGTTACTAAACTAATAGTAATTATCTTAAAATAGAACATATCGGTTTTACCCTAAAAATTCAAGTCAAGACTCAAGAAATAGGGTAGTAGTCCATTCCTAACCAGTTGATCAAATCTCTAAAGGATCTACAAATTGGCCAAGATCTAAATCAATAAAATTAGCAAACAAGAGTGAACTTACAACATCTCAACAGGAAATATGAGGAGATTGAGGAATTTCAGATAGAAGATTAGATAACCACTTAAGAACAACTAAAACATCTTGAATCCAGAGAGTATGTACCTTGGTCCTTATAAATGTAGATCACAATGAGCATGTGTATCTATCAATCTTCCCACTCAGAAAATAGGACATTGACCATGTTTAGATGACCCAAGACACCGAGAAAAACAAAGTAAGTTCAACTACAAATCTTTAGGAAATTCATCTCTCATCAATATCAGGCAAAAAGAGTATACATATCTCATCAACATCAGATCAAATACCTCCAATAAAATCTATTTAAGACACACTCAAGTTTGAAACCATTTGTGATAGTAGGGCTACCATGAGGTGATGTTCATAATTTGATACCAAGGTTAATACTAGAAACATCCAAAAGAGAGTATCATGACATGATTTCTCCCATGTGCAACAATGACAACATTCAAGAGCAAGTTACATTTATCATTGACAACCTAAAAACCATACCACTTAAATGATAAAATAATATGTCTTTCTAAAGAATTTGAATATGCAAGGCTAATCATTGAGGATCCAGAATTTGGAACATGTCAAAAACAAGATGCAAAGCATGCTAGACTAAAGCAATAGGTAAAACTTAGCTTATTGGACTTTATATGATTTAATAAAGAAGACAATGAAACAATATCATTCAACATCAGGATGTTCATGAAGATATGAAGTCGAACGGGTACCTTAATATGTTAACCATTGGACCATTATAGAATTGATTTACCTAATATGTTGTAAAGGGAATACTGGAGATGTCTGAGAAGTTAAAAATTTAGTATATTGGCATCTATGATTTATCCTCTAGAATATAGTGTGATACTTGTCTGATCTATGGAAAGCAAACTCCTTCAGAGTTTATACTTTTTCCGATTCCATACCTTGGAGTTAATTATGCCTACATACATTTTATTGGAACTTTATTAATTTTGAAACACTATGGATTAGGAAAAAAGACTACTTGTTCCTAATTGGCCATATTGGGCCCATGCATTATATAAGTAGAATCCACAAATGATAGGGAAAATTTTCAACCAGGTAGAACCATAATGCACAATAGATGACAACATACTAGACCAAGCCAAAATGATTGGTCAATGATGTACAAAAACCATGGATGTCCGTTTAGAGCAGGTTCAAGGCCACCCAGATATAAAGAATATGCTTAAATGCCTCAAGAAGCTCATTCCATAGCCATACAAATACAATAGTCTCACAGTAGCAACCAACAAAAGGAATTGTCTTCAAGGTAAATATTGTGTATATGTCATGTCAGTAAGGAAATGATAGTCATACCTCGGATTATTTTGGTTTTATAAGATAACCAACATTATAATGTCAAACATAAGAATGAGTAAAATTTAGTTTCGCTCAACATACTTAATTGATCAAACCATACCTTAGTAATAACAACTCATTTGCATGCCCCAGTGAATGTAACAACAAAATTTTCAACCGGATTTCAAAATGAAATCCATCACATAAAAGTATTATCTTTGAAGCTTTCAGACATGCAGACACAGGTGGTGCATGTTGCTACGTGTTTCAATTATTAAATCTATAAAGAAAGACTTTTTCAACAACTCCCAAATCTATAACACTATCATCGGATAACCATAAAATGAAAAGAACAAACTTTCCACATATTGGTAACTCTTTACATGCCTCAAATGAATATAAGTTCCTAGATATTATTTCATTAAGGAGAGGGAAATATAAAATTCCATAGCTTATTGTATGATGAAAATAAACTTTAGTTTACACAAATATTTTTGAACATGAAATCCCACTTTGATATCAAATCATATCTGAAGACATTCTCTTGTTGCATTAATTATTACAAAGGTAAGCTTTGGATTCATGAAGCCCATTTGATACATGTTCGAATTTAGAGATCAATACAAGAATTTGATGGGAGAGAAGTGTGTTTTATACACACACATCATGTTTGTGTCTAATGTAAGACTATGCTATTTTGCTTTTATTTTTACTCACATTCTCAACATATCCAAATTTGTGAGACAAGAATTCACTGGTCTTGAGTACAAAAGAGAGAAGCTACTGGTTTTGTAGTGGTGCTTCTCAGGGAAAAGTGTATATTCTTACCCTCACAAGTCTACAACACATAAATAGAAAAAGACCCTTGTGGCGCATGAAACTCAAGCCATTCTACTGCAATCTAAAAGGATATAGTCAACATGAAGTATGAAGAAGGATCCTAGAATGAAGGAGGATTATGTCATTAGGTAGACATGCAGTGCTCCAAGTCATGGTTGGGTGAAGATCAATTTGGACACATCGAGCAGTAAGAGAAAACAAATCTACAACAATCATGGCTAGGGACAATAGTGGTAGTTGGTGCGGAGGGTGTTGTAAATCGGGAAGAGCAGTTTCACTCTTGCATGTCAGACTGGAGGCACTTTACTTGGACCTTGTTGAGGAAAATAAGAATGCTATAGTATCATAATGTTAATATTTTATAGCTTGATGGTGATTCAGTTGGTACAAAGAAATAAAACAATAACCCAAATGAGCTCCATGAAAAGAAAACAACCATTGCCATGCATAAGAAAAGAAGGAAAACTCTGAAACAGACAACTATTGATGTGCTAAAGAAAAGAAGGAAAAAAATAACAAAATCATATAGAAGAATATCCAACCCCCTCATTTGATTTAGGTCATTATTATTCAACTCAGAAACAAGCATCATGTTTTCTCACAGATTGTTACAATTTTCTCACCAGCTTTGTTCACTTTCAAAGTGGCACTTTCTGAGTGGTATAGTTTTCTATAGGATAATAGGATTTGATAAGAAAAGGAGGAATTGTGAAATGACATCGATCATATCTCATATCACTACCTTGAGGTTGTGAAAATGAACATTGATGTTGTTGTCATCATTGCAGATTCATTCAAAGATTCAAATGAAGCTACATCTTAAATAAAGAGGGAAGGTCTGTTGCTATTGGGTGTGTTGAAGAATGTATTTTGGTATAGAGTTTTGTTACCTAGAATCATGTCATTGAGTTGAAAGAGACAACAATAGAAGAGGAACTTGGATGCCAGAGGAAGTGAGGATGTGGTGTAGTAAGAAAGTGAAAAAGAATCATAAGGGACATGATCTGTTGGATAAAAGATTGTTGTCAAGCTGCAAGGAACAATGGAGGCTGCCATTTGGTGACTACTACTACAGTGGCAGTTGAGTCATCCCCAATTAGTTCTATTTCATTTAGATGGTGTTTTTCATCAACATATAAAGGGGTTTCAATCATATTTCTTGCATATAGTTCATATGAGAGATATAAACTAGTAATTTACTTTCAAAATCAAGCATGCTCAACTTACATAGGAAACTGGCCAATATTAACATTCTACTCCCCAAGAGTTGCATCCTTTCCTTAAGTCCATGACAGCAAGAAATAAGAAGGTGATGCATGTTGGTCTGTTGATAAGAAGAAAGAGGGGAGACAATAAAGAGAGTCTAGTTTGGGAATGAAGGGAAAGAATGGAGAACCATGTGGTAGAGAAAGGAGGGTTAGATCCTTAGGGGTTGGTCATCCCTAAATTAGGGGGAAATATAGTATTTCTAATATGGAACCAAACAAAATTCCATATAAGAAAATCACTTCAACATTAGGAACTCGAATTTCAAAAGCTAATCCTTACAAATCTCTATAGGATAATAAGACCTAAATAACCAACCATATAGATAAGCAAACTCAAATTTCTAAATAAGGCTAAATCTAGACAAATAAAGAGTTTAACTTGACTAGATTTACTATCAAGATGTATAGAATTTTCCAAAATGAATATTACCCAAACATTGCAGTACAATATTAACCAGTGACCAATGCAATTGATCTCTATAATGAGTAAATAATATTTGAAAATGTAGGTGTCCACACACCTACTTTGTGCTGTAGAAACTGGCTTGCTTCAAATTTTCTAGTGTTGTTGGATGGTGCCCACTAATACATGGTCACTTTCCCAAGCATAACAAAGGTCAATATCTAAAACAAAATATAAACAAATATAGGTCCTACTTGAATCTATATTATATCTTCACTTGTTCCTGGAACCAATCAATAGGTAGAAACTCCATGCTTTTCCAAAGGGTCACACACCTAAAAGAAACAACAGAACTGGACCATTAAATAATTAGCCCACAGATGAAGCTCTGACACAAAATCATGAACATTATTCATATGTTGTGTGATCTTGGAATCATGTTCACATTTTTTTATTTTTCTATTATTTCAATGCAAATGAAATTGAAGTTTGGTAGATGGGGAATATGGTCTTCAAGGTAAAAGACATTGTGACTATCAGCCTCAACCTCTCATCCCTTTCCCTAGATGGGGTTCTAAGAAGCAGCAACAAGTGAAAAGCTAGGGGGAAAGGAAATTAAAATTTAAGGGAGAAGAAGCTGAAGAAACCTACCAAGAATGTGGAACTATCAATACCACTAATGACCAGTTACAAGCATGGTAAGAACAAGATTTGGCACAACATAGACGTGGTGCCACTATCACTGTTATGTCTCATGTTCCTGTATTCTTCAATGATCATTTAGATATGATTAGGGGTTAGAAACCATAACAAGTATAATGGGGCATGCAATGTGCTTCAGTGGAGGTGGTGATGACAAGTCAAACAATGAGTGTTAGGTCTAGTGATGATGTTGTGGAGTATATGCTTTTCTTGTTGGAGGATGTATTGATAGGTTGATGTCTAATAGGAAGGAAGAGATTGGAGAAGATATAGATTTCATCTTAAGACTTTAGAGTTTGCAACTTTTTTTGGAACATTGTGTCTATACTTATGCCATGCCAATGCACCAACTGAACTAGCCTAGTCATTAACTGATTTGGTGAATTGTTCTGACAGGTCACATATTCAACCTTAGAAAACCTGCCCAACAAACTTAAGAAATGTAGAAAAATCCAAATTTTGTAAAGCATTAGTGTCATGTAATTTATCAGCAACAAGCATGACTAGAATCTAGTGGTCCCATTTTATGCTATTCAATTGAATGACCATCATAAGACATACTTGACATGTGAATTTGAGTGATTGAGCATTTACTTTCTTTAATGCATAATGTAGACTTGTATGGAGAACTAATTTGTAAGAGAAGCATGTACAAAGATGGAATCTCCATTTCCTAGAACATACTACAGTAAGGTCATTATGAACTGAACCAACACCATGGTCTGCAATGACCATTGGGTTCTAGGTTTTGAATGCCTCAAGAATCATGTTACATAATATATTTCCAAATCATTGGTGACTTACAAGTCAAGAGACTTTTTAACCTAGCTGGGAACTAGAAAAATGAGTTTCTATATGAGGCATCATAGGTTTTGTTACTAGATATTATAATCATTAATAATCCATGGAGTCACACGTCTCATCAAAAAATAGCTTCACAATGTATGAGGCATCATAATTTTGTTAGAAGTGGATATAATAGGTCATCTTGGATATTATATCCACATCCACCATGGTAAAGTCATATTCAAGAGACATTCTAGGCATCCCCAATACAAAGTCCAAATTATAGCCCTACCATTAGTGTGTGGGGTGGGAAGAGGTGTATGTAACATAGATTCCTCCTTCCTTTAGCAAACTGGGCAACAATACGTGCAACCTCCTTCTCCAAACTAGGACAGGAAGAGCCTATATGCAACCAATGCAAATAGGTTTATTATGATTATGCAATTAGTAAGGAACTTATGTATTTGTTTAGGACACCCATAAGTGTTCAATAGATTCTAATATATCAATATTGGACATTACTGCATGCAAACTCCAGCTTCATAGGAGTATGAGAATAAATGCATATGTATTATATTTTTGTCGAAGGGTCTTTAACCATCAGCAAAAACAAGAACCTAGACAATGCCTAATAAAGTCGTTGCATTTATCTAAATAACATTCTCACAATATCCTCTTAAAAGAATTCATAATCAATAAAATATTGTAAAACCATGTACCATCCATTTAGCGCAAAAAAATGAGTATGTCAGTGAAAGAAATTTAAATCAACATTCCTTTTAATTGAGAAAATTGCAAACCTTAAATTATTTTATTCCCTCTACATTTCAATATGAGAATTGTAAGGTAATGAATTTCCCAAGGGTGTAGTCATAAAAATAGCAGCTCATTCATTCTAAAGAAGGTGTGGATATTATGAATTCTTATTTGTTGTTTAGGATGTGTATATATTAGCATTAACTTGTAGATTTTAAAGTGTGTGGACAGATTATAAATTTTATTTTTTGATTAAATAAGGACAATGAATCGGAATGGATACGTGTTCCACCCAGATACGTCAAATATATTTTTTTGTAGGTAGAGAGAAGAAATGGGTTGGTATAGGAATTTAGTAGGAAAAAATCTATGAGATAGTTGGCATTCTATTTGAGAATTAGTTTTAGTAAAAGGTGTGGCATGTAATACTATGTTCAAATCGATGGGTAGGTTGTACAAGGTGCAATAAAAATTAGAGCAGAGTCATAATGTTTCACTATTGCTAATAAAACTTGTATACTTTCACAAAGAAAGATTTTACCTTGAATCTTGAAGTAAGAAACCCAGCAGCTCATCACTAAACCCACAGTAGTAGTAGTCAGCATAAATAGAAAACCTTTCATCGGTAGCATCCACAAGAGCATATAATTTTTAAATTAATGTAAGTGGCTTGAAACTAGCTATTTTATTGTTAATGAGATAGACAACCTCTTTGATGAACTTTATAGAATGAGATAATTGCTATTGTTTCTCATGTTGTCAGTGTTGTACTAGGGCTGCTGGTTACTACTCAAAAAATTGTAACTCTTTCTTCTGAATAAGCTACAGATAAAATTGATGAAATACTTTCTTAACTATAGTACAAGATGCCAAATATGATATCATAGAGGTAAGATAGATGATATTGTATTAGTGGTCTCTTATATTATAGCTTCCTATGCTTGAACCACTATATGTTGATGTTGCACCATGTTTTAATGTTCTGAAATACCATGGATGTGCCTGGTTGATCTCTAATTTTGTCGATGGAGATTTGTAGGCCACATAGCTTGTTTCTTTCTCAATAGAAGGAAATCACACATATTTCACACATTTCATGGACATCTACAGGATTGAAGTGAATGTAACAACATGACGATGAAGATATCTCCAACTTGTGAGAATGACATAGCAAATTTTATAGAATCTGCACCTTTTGTATCCCAGAATATGGTCTAACCTTTTGCAAAATAGAAATGGTGTATATGGTTATCAAGAAACTTGGTAAGCAAGTAGGAAATTAATCCATTGAGAAATAACAAAATGGTTAAGAACCATTTTAAAATAGAAAATGATAAAGTGGATGTAGATCCAAAAGTAAATTCTCAAGTGTACTAAGATTCTATGAACCATGCTAAGAGTCGATAGATGCTCAGGATGTAAGGTATCTGGATTACTGGATAATTTAGATGCTTGACACTTCATAGACTGATTTCCCCACAGATAAGCATCAGCATTCTCAGTCCAGTTGTGATCAGTGAAAGTAAAACATACAAAATTATCAATGACTATTATAAGGACCTAACTGTAACATGAAATTTCCTTTCATAATATGCCAGTTGGGTACTAAATTTAAATAAGGAACGGGAACCTCGCTCTTTGCCAAAATTTGCCTCCTAGAAGGTTGTACTCAGTATTTATCAGGGGTGATTGTAGTTCAAAGTTGAGCATACTATAAAAAAAGAGGAATGAATTACATATAAAATTGTGAAAAATATTTGAAAGTAACAGACTTTCCTATGGTTTAAGACTCTTGATAAATGATAGAAAAATTTCATTAAATAAGTCACAGCAAGAATTACTGAAAAAGACTCAAGTGTCACTTTAAAAAGTCACTAGAAGTGTCATCCATTATCTTGATGTTGACAACATCAATATGAATAATAACCTTCATTGAATTGAGTTAATGTGTCGCATGCATCCCGAGAAGAGCTGTGAATTTCTATTCCACCAAAGTGTTTCATCGACCCCTCACTTTTTATGACTGTACATGTATGAATTTGTTCACAGTACTCTCTGAAAATTCACACAAGTTCATTGGTTTGGTATGCCTGCAAAGAGATGTGTGATGTTGTGCGGGAACAAATTCATGTGCATCCAACAACTACACAGCTCATCATGGTCTGATTAGGAAGCATATTGCTATTTGATATCAGCAATCAACTCTATTTTAACTAGCTACATAGATCAGGCAATGAATAAGGAACATTGAGCATTCACAACCATCCAGGACCAACATTCTCATTATTTTAGAGATAGTAGTCGGTTCACATTTTAGGCATATTCATTAGGAGATGAAAACATATACTATCAGACCATAACTCTGAAAGCTATGGTGCTATGGGCTTCCAAAATTGCATGTCGAGAGTTGTCCCTGCCTATGTTGCATATCAAGGAGTGTGCATGTGGAACACATCTCTGTAATAGATTTTTCTTGGTATGTAGTTGTTCCTATAAAGGTTCTAGACAAAATGGATAATAAATTTGGATATATGATGCTTCCACTAGTGAAATCCCTGAGGGCCCATCTATATGCATATGGACTTCTAAAAAACCATCAACTCTCATGTCAAAGAAAAGAACCTTTTTGTATCAAGAAAAGATAGAACACATGTCATCTACATTAAATCAAATGGAGTAAACTATAAAATATCTCTTACTGAGAAAGAACCATCAACTTTATATATAGAACCATAAGAATTGTTATCAATAGAATGGCATGCCACTAAATATACATAGAGCTAGGCAAACATAATCAGAATCCAAACCCAAAATGCTCCTCTGAAACTAGAGAAAACAAAACTATACGTCCTCAGTGTGTTCCACTTGATGTCCACTACGAACACTAGAACAATTTGAACATATGCTTGAAAAGTAAGATAAAGAAGAAGCACCAATTTGAAATGTGGGAACCAATTACACTGGATCATGGAACATATTAATTCTAAGCAATCTAAGGCTGGAACAATAGTCAAAATTTTACCAAAAATATGTGCAAAATGCATGCTTGCACAATACACCATACACACGCAATTTTACTTCAAGAGAAAAAATAGATCATTGGATGCCTACCATTCTTGGATGGAATTTTGGATAGAGAATCCTTTAGAAGAAATCGTTCCAACTCCTTCATTGTGAATGCCTCAGTTTGTTTTCATGAGCTTATTTTTCTTTTATATAAACTGACATAGGCACATTCATGGAAGGCATATTATAATGATAAGTTTAGGTATTAATGCACAAGTCTATTACCTCATCCCTCGTGTAGGTGTCTCTATTATTTTCATACATTCAATAGTTGTCTCTTTATTCTACTATAATAAAATGTTTACATTAAGTTGAGTTGATTATTCTTCTTATGTTCATTTTAACAAATATGTATACTAAAAACTAAGGGTAAATATTTGGTAGACAAAAATAGACCTTGAAACTTTCTTCCAACACAGAACTACAAGACTATCTTCAAATTCATTGCTCCTTTCTTGTTCTTTAATTTTCTTCTTTGAAACACCTTCCTCCACATCACTTATCCCTGGATCAATGTGCGTCGAAGAGGTTTCCCATACGTTACCATCTACCTCTACCTGTGATGCATGCTCTCTAAACATATAATTGATCAAACCAGCTATGAATTACCTTGACATTCACAAAACAAATAGTTAGTCATCAAAGTTGTTAATGAATATGCAATGCTTATTAACAAATAAATTGTATATGGAGTCTATATTATTATATGTGTCTCAGATAACATGCTATATCACATCTCAACTACTTCCTGGAATTTAACTCATACACCATGTAGGCTCTAGAGGTCAACCATATACCACTCAATCCTTGTTCCAATATGCCTTCATTACCCACCAAGTTAGATCCTTAGTTCAGCTTTTCTGGGCCAAAGTTGTCTATCAACACAAGCCATGTAATTGATATAAAGAAAGATGCATCTTTCAATATCGTGCATATAATTAATCATTAAATCATATGATATTTTGATACAAAATTCATGTTAGCACTCTACAATTATCGATAGTCTCCTAATTAGTTGATTGGGCTTCAACTTTGTAGGTCGTGATAAAAAATGGGATGGTTGTAAGAATGAGATTGTACAAAGAAGGCAAGAAAAGTGACATGTTTGACGAATAAGAATTATACTAATGCCCCAACCGAGCTACTATTTTTTTAAATCTCAGTGCTTGATGCAATACAGGGTGACTAATAGCTAAAATGATTATCATCTCAGACTAATTGTACACCTTTTGCATTTACAAAACCATGTCGATGATGAGAAACAATTGACAATGGTGAAAATCACATGCTGCCATCTTTGCAAGGTGAGGAATTACTTTTCCCATTCTAGAAATAAGGCATCGTTCAAATTCAACTATTCCTTCATTAGTTATGAACACAATCAATTTTAGAGATGCATGTCCCTCAAAACATAGGTTTTTAGGGAGTTTGCAGACAGAGTACCTTCATCCCTTCTAATGTCACAACTTATATAATTGTAGATTTTTCTTACCGAATTGAAACTTATTTAGTTATTTTGGGCCTGAAACAATGAAGGATGTTGCACACTTGGCATGAAATTCCTTACTACTTCTACTATGACTTTGGAAGCTGAGTTTGAAGTGACCGATGAAGAAACACTTCTACATATATGTAAGGATTGGCAAGATATCATCGTCATGACTGACTCCTGTCAACTCATTGCATAAGTTGGAGTAGTGCTCTAGACAACTTGCAGCAAGAGCATAATATGGTCATACACTTCCCCAATTTGATTTTACCTACCATTAAAGAACAAACAATCACCAGTTATATTAGAAAACAATATGACACTATTTTATATTGCATATTGTTCATGAGATTTGGATAGTGTGCCTAAATTATATTAATGAAAAATAAAAGGTAAAAGTAGTATTTTTTATAACTAAAAAATTAGAATAAAAAACTTTAAAAGCCAAGATCAGTAGCTAAAAGGTGGGGGGAAACAATAAATGGTGGATAGGCAATAAGCCTCTTATGTTCCCCTACAAATCAAGGACTGCACTCATACCTATCTTATGACATTTGATTTTAGAGTAGTGTAAACTCCCAATTATGATGGTCATTTAGATGGAAGTCCAGACATATTGCGTATAATAACTCAGCGAACAAATTATGTGATAATTTTAATGGGTATATGTTTAATATAAAAGAGAGACACGCATATGTATCATTCATTGAGTGTCCTTTATATTTTTAGCAACTATATATCTGTTGTCAGATAATAATCATCTGACTTTATATTAAAAAAATGTGAGGGTCTCACATAAAATGTTTTCGCATCAGTTTCAAAATAGTTGACCAATGACCAAGCACTTACCTTATGCATTGAGTAGCAATCAGTTCAGCAACTCTCACGAGTTAGTTGGATAATTTTGACACCCTTGGTTTATCAATTTGAATGCAAGTGTCAAGTCTTGAAGTTTTTTTTTGAAGATAGTTGTGCTCACTAGTATGTAAATTTACAAATTACCATTGCAACAAACAGTTGATCATTAGCTATGCAATTGAAACAGAAGTCAAAGAGAAGAAGAGTTTACAATCCTTATAAAGGAAGTAAACTATATTTGATGAACTAAATATTTGCACAGACCTAATTTTGTGTCCAGAAAACATCTGGTATGTTATAAAATATGAGATTCCACATAATCAATCCACATTAGTTATCCAAATCCAATTCTAACATGATCATTAGTCCACCCTCCTCCTTCTACATAATACTACAAATGCCAACTCTTCTGCAACACAATGCATATCATCATAACTACAAGATCCACTCTTTGTTCCTATTTCACAATTTAGAGGTCTTCTTGGTACACAAACCTAGAAATGAAAATCATACATAAACAAACAAACAAACAATAAGCACAAACATAATACTATAAACAAAGTTTCAATTACACCTTCATCCTGATGTACCTAAAGAGTGAATTTCCTTATATGAGAAATATAAAATCTAATTGTAAAATTCCAAGTAGAAAAAAAAATATGCTGACATGGTTGTCATGACATAGAAACAAGCTTACTGTGATGGAATTAAAATAAGATTACTTCTTTAGTTGTTCTACTTATGGCTTCAACAAAACTAGTAAACTTCCAGTGCATTGGTGTCTTTCCCAAGTGTGGTATCCTTCTTCATAGAGATATTCTTGGTCCTAAATGAACCCAAGGATCAATCAATCTGAATCACATTTATTATAATATGTTAAAGATTACATGCGGGACACCCTGACTTTGAAATATTGTGTTGTTTGATGCTTAGATAGTCAAGTAAACATATCATCATGTCACATACATCCCCTAGTAATTTTCAAAATCTCTCTATAAGGGAGAACATGAGTAATTAAATGTAGAGTTGAATGATACATGATGTTGCCTAAATTCTCACTCATAATCCCCCTCAGTGGAGTTTAAACTCCAGTCATTGCCATAATAAGATTTGGGGAGGCCTAGTCAACCTTGGCAGTGAATGCTTTTTTAGGTGAATAAGCAACATTTTCTTCTAGATGTTGTGCTCTACTTCCTGGGGTGCAAGTGGTGCCCATGTTAGGCCTAACCAGAATTATCCTTGAGTTTGATGTTGCAAATGTTATCAAGTTGCTACAAACTTCTAATAGAGGAAGAGGTCCAATTATGCAAGCAAGTAAATGTATTGTGTGTTTATTATACAAGTGTAAGCTTCTCCCATCTAAAGAGAGAGGGGAATATTGTTTCCCATATTTTGGCTCACCTTGGGATTTGTTATAGTAGTGATGTTCTTCTTGCTGAGGATTTTGTAAACACTTAATATGAAATAAAATATCGACAAATGCGTTAACCAACCAGTTCGATTATAGAACTTCATTGCAACTAGAATCATTGCAAAATGCCTTCTAATTGTTTCCACATTCATGTGGCTTTCACCTTCCATTTGCAATTCATGAGCATTGCCTCTTTATTTTCTTTCTAAACTAGGCAACCGTTGACCCACTTCTTGAGTGACACCACTTTTGTTGACAAACAACCATTCATGTGGTTGCTTGACAATGGGACATGCATATCACTTGATAAATAATCAATTTGGACAACATATTAAAGGCCTACCAAGAGAAAAAAAAAAGAGTAATGAATGGGATAATAGAAAATAATGTTATCATAAAAATTTATACAAGAAGTAACAGGTGCATGTGCATTAGTCAACATATGTTGATCTGTAGCTCCTGCTATATTGTAGCATAATTCTTGAGGGAAAGGAAACCTTTATGTTTGTTGGTGATGATAATAGATAGTCTTGCAACAAAGGTTTATGTGGTTGGAGTATAAATAATTTAACATGATCGGTATACCTCTTCCATCTTGGATATAACAAGACAACAATTGCCAAAACCAAAATTGCTAGGTCTCTCCAAATTGAAATAAGAATAGTGAAGTGATCATGACCAAATCTTAGTTTTGATAAATGGTCATGTTTATTACATCAATTGCGAAAAATACAAACCAGAATTAGTGTTTCTTTTGCAGTTAGACCAATAAACTATATCCATTGAAAGAGAGGGTATGTAAATGACCACCCACAAGACTTATTCTTCCTCAACTTTTATACCCACTCAAAAAAACTCATTTCAATCCAAGCTTAAACTCCATAGTCCAAACAAAGATCACCTCTTCTAAAAGGCAAATTAATTCAGTTTACCTCAAGCAACTCGCTAGCATCTGGCACTATATTGTTCCTAATCACCTCCACAATTTCATAGCTTCTTCCTAAATTCCACCTTTATCAATATTACTCTCCTTCCCTTCATGCCAAAGTCCAGATCCATGCCGCACCTTTCACAATTCCTTGATGTCCATACCTCACCCATCTAAACCTCTACCCTTGTGTGGTCGACATAAGACTTTGGTTTCTATAAGGTTTGCACTTAAGGAACTAAACCAGTAGTAGGTACATGTCACTTTAAATTCCATTCATGTGGTATTGAAACCATTATGCTTGTCTTATTGAACATCATCCTAAGAATTCTATCACAATCAAGTGGTGATCAACCAATAAATTTCAGAATACTCATGGACAAGTAGAACTTTGTCCAATTTTAGGTTCATATATATGACTGTTAATTTTTTACTAGTCCATCTTACAAACCATTATATATAACCTATCGAGTTAGAAGATTTCCTTGGTCAACCTCCAAGTTGGTTTTTACAAAAACCTTGTTTCTATATATATCCTACTAATAATTATAATAAGTAGATGTGAATGTAACACAAAGAAGAATGAGCATAATGGTAATTAAGCTAGATGATGAAATATAGTCAATGAAAAGTCTTAGAGTGAAAATCTTGCAATGTATTACCACTTACAACAAGATTGAAGAGTAATTTAGATTGTATGTGAATAAACCTACCCTTTATTGATATAGAATTGTTGTTTCCTTTTCTTTAGCAGACTTTCGTGTTGAAGTACTCTTAGGCAAAGGAGGCAAACTACTAATATTATCTTATTTGTCTAGAGGGGAGATATTTCATTTTCCACCTCATTTACACCAACTTCTAGTTCATCCATAAGGAATCCCATGGAATCATCCTCCTTAGATAGCATGAGAAGGCTTAGGCTCATCGAAACCTATCCAACTCTGAGGCTTCATTTTAACTAACTAAAATGTTAGTAACCATGAGAATCGCTCACACAAATTGAGCAACATAAAGCTTGCCTCTAAATATTTCTATGTTTATAAGGAATGCAACTCTGCTGGTATTGTTTAGAAGAGTTGGGTTGGTTCTTCTTATGGCCCACTTTGCCCCGTCAACATCCTTAAACGGGTTCTAGAAAATAGTTGCTCTAAAAATGAGCTAGTATTCAACATCCGGTTGAGCAATCATATATGGGTGAAAATAGAAAACGCCCATTTTGGTTATCTCTCTTTATAAGCCTTTAAAAATTAGTTCAATTTGGATATTCAAAAACCATACTAGAAAAGGTCATGAGTGATATAGAAGAGAAGCCTATGATCTCATGGAAAAAGGAGAAAAACATGAACAGATGATGCAGGCATATGCTCTGCTGAATAAGAATGTGCAGTAGTTGTTATTAAAACCGGAGAATGGTGGTTGTAACTTCTGCAATGTATAGTGCCCTTAGTCTTCTAAGTGGATACACCAAGAGGAAAAGATTTTACAGGACCCCCCAGGATTTTATGTGGTGGCACCAATATGAAGATCCTCTTGGGATAATTGCCTACAGTGTCCTCAAGGTGGACAAAGGCACATGCAGAACTACTTGTTATGTCCTCAGGATGCTGGGAAGAAACCATTTGAAATTCTAGCAGGACAAACCACCTATGGTACCCTTAGGATAGGCAGAGGCACTAGAATAACAACCTATGCCACCCTCAGGATTGGCAAAGACACTGGCATAATTGCCTACAGCACCATCAGGTTGTATGGTGGAAATGTTGAGAGGAAATGTCACCCCAATGTGTGGTGTGTATATGTCCTAACATGGGGAAGAAAGGTTGGATGCTTGTTGTCGAGGCAGAATGCAGAGAGAACATATCAGGTTTGAGGATTCAAATCAGGTTGAAAGGGAGTGTAATGGGCTAAATCTGGGGTTTGGGGGAAAGTTGCTTGACTAGAAGAAGAAATAGGATATGTGGGAGATGAGTGGAACCATGGAATGTGTTTTACTTTGAGATAAATTAGAGAGGGCACCTTAAAAAATAGGCAGGGTATGCCTAGTGATGGATAACCAATTATATCAACTCTCTTTAAAAAAGATTGGTTACATATGTTTACTTACATTTGAACTGGAGAGAGGGACTAGTTATTTATAAGTAATTGGACTAACTACAATTACGTTACCTATATTTTTATGATTTGTAACTAAAATAGTATTTGGATACATATGATTTATATGTAACTAGAAAAATTGTAGCTAGAACATCTTTTTTTCATAGTGGAGAGGTACAAAAAGGTTCACAATCCAAGTGTCCCTAGGCAACACAATAGTGGGACCCACATGTTCAAGAAGTGCATTAATGAGGGTGCACTATGACTCTCAATGCATGGAATGTGTGGGGGTGCTATAGGGAAATTATTTATCTAACACCTCAAGAACCAAAATCTACACTCGTATCTTGGGAACATGCTCAGAGCACAATTAGCATTGTGTGTCTGGATTTTGAAAGTGTTTATAATTGGCTTGTGGATGGAGAGAGATTGGGTAATAATTTCTAGTGGATGAGAGAGTGAGAAATGGAAAATAGAGGGAGATAGTGTATGGAGAGAGGGATTGTAATTAATAGACACAAAGAGGTAGTATTTAGAGAGAGGGTGTAATAAATAGAATAAAGGGAGTGGATGGAGAGAGAAAGTAAAATAAATAAAAAGAATGAGAAGTGGATGCAGAGAGAGGTTGTAATAAATACAAAGAGAGAAGTAGTAGATGGAGAGAGATGGTGTACTAAATATAAAGAGAGAAATCGTGGATGGAAAGAGAGAGGGCAAAATAATAATTTGTACAGACATTGTTAGCAATGTGCATATATAAAATAAGTATTGTAATACACATTAGTGAGCATTATTTGATTTAAAAATACACATTGTCTCTATAATACTTATTTATAAGCATAATATAATTTTAAAATGTTTAATATATGTTGTATAAATACATAGTACATAAGTTTTATGTAAAAGTATGTATATAACTTATAGAAAGATGATGTACAAAAATTTACATAAATATCCAACAGTGTTTAACATTTCTGTTGGTACAAGTTTAATTTAAAGTCGGTAGTGTTTTTTTATCCTCTTTCTCATCTCGACGCCTTTCGACTTCTGGCACTGTACAAAAAAAATTACAATACTAGATGGTCGCTTCATTTTATGTGTGTGCGTTGATCGAGGTTTGGGTGTGGATTCTAGTGGAAGAGGTGTTCTATGTATCAGTACTCATACCACCATCAGAGATACAGAGGGTTCTTTGACTCTAAAATGCCTCCATGGTAATCATTGCAAATTCAAAGATTTTAGCGGCAAAGTCCTATAGACATGTTTGTCTCTTCTCTAATGAATAGGATTTTTTTTCTAACCATGAACTTTTTCAAGGTGGACACATACACTAGGGTTACAAACCCAAGGTATGGTAAATTAATTCATTGGTTCCACTATCCACACAGCCACCTATATTAGATGGGGGGCAAGGATAACAGTCATACTGGTGCATGAGTACACGAAACGAAACTAGTGGGGAGTGTGTCACATATGGACAATGCTCATCGAGTCGGCCCAGTCTGTACACGGCCCATGGATTCTCACTAGAGACTTCAATTGTACCCTCTTTTCTTCAGAGAGAAGAAGTGAATAAGAAACTATCTTGTGGGCAATAGTAAACTTCAATGGTGTTGTTACAACATGTGGGGCCATTGGGATGCCTCTTCATGGTGGGGAAATTACATGGTGCAAACTATGAGGTGCATTGTGTGCGAGATTGATCATGTCTTAGTGAACTGTGTGCTCATATACACCATCACAAAGGCCTTCACATTGTTGGACTTTCTGGCAGCACTGAGCGATCATGCCTCCCTACCAACGCACCCAATAAAGAAGGGTGAGAAGAAGACTTGTAGAGCTTTTTACAGCCTGAACTGCTAGATAGGATGGGAAAGGTTTGATTGAGTGATAAGAGTTGATGAGGCAGAATAGTAGTGGGAAGTCCCCTCTATGTGTGGCCAAGAAACTTCATGTTACTAAGGGTGCAAATAAAGAGTGTGTTTCTGAGAAGTCCAACATATTTTCCTTTATAGGAAATTCCATAAAGGAGTTCTCAAGGATCAACAAGGCACCACAAGATGCACCACTTGATGAGACATTGTTTCGTTAAGATAGAGAACTAAGGAAACACCTTGATGATCTATCCAAGGCCAAAGAATGTCTCTACTACCATAATGTCTCTACTACTAGAGAAGATGTGTTTCTTTGGTATGGGTTGTCGAGCATAGTACAACTTTATACCAAGGGAAGTCAACGCTAAGTGGTCAAAGACTCAATCCATGAGCTCATCACTAAGGATGGGGAGACTGATTCATGCTCACACATAGTTAGTGATGGTGGCAGTTAATTTTTTTTACCAATCTTTGTAGTGGTGAAGTCATTCATTGGGAGATATATCCCATCCTAGTTGTGAACATGTTTGCCAGTGCCCAAAACAACATATTATGTGAAACAATCTATACTGCTAAGATACTTGATTCCTTGTGGTCCATGGTGAGAATAAGGCATTATATCCTAATGCCATTAAAGAAAGGATGTTCATAACGCATGGCCTATCATTGTTGAATATGTGTGTGCAGACATAAAATGACTATTTAAGGGAGGTACTATGGTGAGTCAATGCAATCATGCCTTTCTTTATCTCATACAAAAACAACCAATGTGTCTACCATGAGGTACTTCAGAGTTATTGCCGGTTAAAGGGCTCTTTATAAAATATGGTATAAGCTACTTGCTAGAAGATTGAAGGTGGTTCATCTAACACTTTTCTTCCCAAGTAAGGAGCCTTCATTTCTGGGAAAAGACATCTTAGTTGGCACACAACTTGCTAGAAAATTCTTGCACGGGTTTGAGATCAAACAAACAAAGACTAAGCCTACATAAAACTCAACTTCATTAGGGTGCCTCTCCACGGAGGGTTTAGGGTTTGTGTGCAAGATTGATCATGTCTTAGTTAAATTGGATTCGTATACACCTTCATGGAGGCCTTGAAATTATTGTACTTTCCTTCTGCATTGAGTGATCATGCCTCCCTACTAGAGCACCTAGTGAGAGAGGGTGAGAAGAAGACTTATAGACCATTTCATAGCATGAACTATCGGATAGTTGGAAAGGGTTTGATTGGCGATCAAGAATGGATGTTGTGAAAATAGTAGAGGGAAGTCCCCTATATGTGGTGTCCAAGAAACTCCAAGATAACAAAAGTGCAATTAAAGAGTGGGTTGTTGAGAAGTGCAACATCTTTAACTTGAAGTGCATGCCCTAACAGAGTTCTCAAGGATCAACAAGGAATTATAAGATGCACCACTTTATGATACACTGATCCAGCAAGATAGAGAACTAAGGAAGTGCTTTGATGCTCAGTCCAGGGAAAAAGAATGTCTCTACTACCATATAAGTTGTATTGATTGGGAACGAGATGCTAAATGAAGTATGGCTTTCTATTAGGGGCAATCAAACACAAAATTGTAAGAGACTCAATACATTACCTCATCACTTAGTATGGGGATAAGATTCATACTCATACCCAATTAGTTTCAAAGGGAGTGAATTTGTTTGACCAATCATTACAGTCGTTAAGGCATTCATCACGCACAATATACCATCCATCTTGTGCATAGGTTGTCCAACATCCAAAATAGCTCATTTTATGCACCAGGTTACACCACTGAGATTTGTGTCCCTTGTGGTCCATTGGTAAGGATAAGGCATCGAGGCTTGATTTCTTTAACAAATAGTTGTTCAAACATGCAGGGCCTATTATTATTGATGATGTGTAGGAAAACATCAAATGGATGTTTAAGGAAGGGTGTATGGTAAGGTAAAGGAATCATGTCTTTATTTCTTTCATATAAAAATAGCCAATGTGTCCACCATGAGGGACTTCAGACCCACTACCCTCTAGAGGCTCCTTTACCAAATTTGGTCTAGCTACTCACTCGAAGATTGTAGGAGGTTCTTCCTACACTTCTGTCTCCCGATCGGGGAGCCTTACTATTCAGAGACATCTCAATTTATGCACAACTTATGAGAAAATTCTTGCATGGGTTAGATATTAAATGAGTAAAGACCAATCCTGCATCAAACTTAGCATATCGAATGTCTTTGGCCATGTGTCATGGGAGGGCATGCGAGAGATACCACTCAACTTTGCATTCTAAGTGAAATGGATTTGTTGTATCAATGAGTGGGTACACACAACATCATTATCCATTCTTGTCAACGGCCTACCTACTGGCCATATCTCCAGTAATGGTGGCTTCACCAAGGATACACATTGTAACCACTTTTTATCACTCAAGTAGTGGAGCTTTTTACTCATTATCACTGAGCAGGAATAGCGATGCGCAATCACTCCTTTTAAAGTGATAGGAACACCAGTGCTCACACATCTCGATGTCATGTTTTTTCTATATGGATCCATACAATGTCTCCAGGCAGTGAAAGACACCCTTGATGTGTTTGGAAGGTGTCTGGGTTTGCATGACATCCCTACTAATTCATACATTCTCTTATTCAAAGAACCATTTACCATGAATGAGTTGTTCTTTGACATCATGGGTATGTCGAGTGAGATCCTTCCATGCACTTACTTTAGTGTACTTCTTAAGGAAGGGATAATCCTCGCTCAACACTATAGCACTTGTACATATTGTTTGTCCAAAATGATTGACCAATGTCCAGTAACTTGCGATGCTTTTGAGAGTAGGCTAGTGTTGATTTGATCGAACATCCTTGGCTTGCTCTACTTCTAGGTGATGCAAGGATATCTAATCATACCGCTACTTGATTGACTCTAAACTATTGCTGCCCTTTTTCAGTGGGGAAGCCTAGCCCACACCATGTATTAGGAAAGTATCACCCTACTCTTGGAGGAAGGAGGACTCAACCTAAAGAACTTCAAAGAGGTGCCTAGATGGGCCACAATCAATAAGCTCACCGGGTTCCTCACCAAAACAAATCCATGTGGTCATGATGGATGGGCACTTGTTATGGGTCCATGCTGGTGGATCACCTTGAACACACACAAGGCTTCTCCTTGTTCATGGAAATTAATAGATGGTTGGGGAGTAATAGACGTGTGCACATTTGTTCCACAATCCTCACAGAGCATACACTCTTTGATTGATGTTGATTCCACCCCTTAGGAGTTGACATGTCACATGGCCAACCTCTTTAGGTGGGTCAACACCTTTGGCATACCCTCTACATCCCTTATTGGGACACTATCATGTAAAAATCAATGCACAGAGTGCTTATTACAAAATCCAGAGTGGGACAGTGGGTACCCAACTATGACGCCTATTCTACATGTGCACAACAAATATCAGTGCAAAGAATACCTCTTCTTCTAATGCAACATCTCCAAGGAACTTTGGGAAGAGATGACAAGATGATGTGATGTTATACTTGATTATTTCTGGCCATTTACAGACTTAAGCACAATTCATAATGGCCTAAACAAGGAGTGGGTACAACCCACAACCATGGTAATGAGTGTTGTGACTCACTTCATCTTAAAGGGAAGGAACAACCACATACATAGAGGTAACATGCAAATGATGATGGATTGGATTTATGCTTGCCACAATGCAATTAAAGTAGTTCTATTTGCACATATAAGCTTCAAGGAGGGTTGCCAGTCCATGTAAAAAATTGCATGGGATCTCCATTAAGGTAAGTAGCCTTTTGTGTGGGATAGGTTCCCTATTGTAAGTAATACAGTCCTGTGTGGACAATTACTTTCTCAATCTATTGGGCCCTACAAGGTCCTTTGTTAGACTACCACTCTTGTATGGGCAGTTGTGGCCACTGACCCATGATCTATATTTGGTACTCACTATCATGGCATTGAAGGGATGAAAGACAAGAATGGACTCAACATGTCAGTTCCAACTTGGGGTTGGGTCTACCAGGACGAGGCTAATGAGTTTTTCACATACACCTCTACGTATGCTTCCACACACCAACACTTAGACAATCATAATTAGATGGTTTGCACCCACCTAGTTGGGGACAAGCCATGTGATTATGAAACTAAGTGCTGAAATTTTTAGACCAGCTAACTATTATAGGTCCAATGGGTTGTTAGGCTTAATAGGTTTCCACTCATAAATCATCTTGTAACAATGGGGTAGCTTTTCCCAAGGGTTAGCTTCTCTAGCCCTTGCTCAAATAAATTATAAAAATTTAGATGAAAGAGTCTTGGTTGTCTGTCCTATCCACTACACTTTATGGATGACAATCGCCATTTGACATCTTCACTAGAGTGACTGAATAGGTGGGCACTATTAGTGATGCTAGCATATATCCTAGAAAAGTCTTGGTAATGTTTGTATCAACAGATAGTAGTATCCATAGGAGCATCTCTTGCACAACATGAGTGGCATGTGTGTTGCAAGGTAAGGCAGTTGTAGGTGGGGGTTCTCTGGGATCTCAATGTAGCACTGAAGGGTAACACATATTGGTGTGAGAAGAAAGATATTGCACTGAACATTTTGATATTAGAGGTTATGAGATTAGACGTATGCATTGTTTGGCTTATTCCTAGAATTATTTTCATTTTATGTTCTCTTTTTCTTTCCTCCTAGTTGTTGTTTTTTTTCTCTATAACTAGAAAACTAGAAAAATCCATAGCATACACAAGCGTCCCTAGGCAACACAAGAGCAACTCCCACACATCTGAGAAATGCACTGATGAGGTGTGTGATGACTCTTCTATAGCGTACTTCCAGTGCAAGCTTGTAGGGTGGTTTGAGTATCAAATGCCTCCATGGTAATCACCATAGAGACAACGATTTAAGCGGTGGAGTCCCATAAGTCTGCTTGCCTCTTCCATAGTGGATGGTATTTTTTTCTAACCATAAACTTGCTCATGGTGGACCGCATACTCTAGGGTTATGACCTCAAGGAATGGTAAATTAATTCATCAGTTCCACCTCCCACACAGTAACGACCACCTATACTATCATAGGGGGTGCAAAGCTAATAGTCGCAATGATGTATAGGTACACAAAACTAGCAAGGAGTGTGTGACCTATTGATGATGCTCACTGAGTTGTCCTAGTCCATACGTGGCCCAATGATTCTCATGGGAGACTTCAATTTTACCTGCTTCTCTTCATATAGGGAAAGTGAATGAGAACCTAGATTGCGGACAATAGAGGACTTCAATGGCATTGCTACCACATGCAGGTGAAGTAGGGTGCCTCTCCATGGTGGGTGACTTATGTGAAGCAACTTGCAAGATTTATAGAGGCCTATCATGCATTCAAGATTGATCATTTGTTAGTGAATGATGTGTTCATAGACACCATCATGAAGGCCTTCACATCATCGAGATTCCTGTCAACACTGAGCGATCATGCCTCCCTACTACCATACCTAGTGTGGAAGGGTGAGAAGAAGATTTGAAGACCTTTTTAAAGCTTGAACTATTGGATAGGCTGGAAAGGGTTTGATTGGATGATCAAGTGCAGATGAGATAGTATAGCAGTGGTAAGTCCCCTCTATGTGGTGGCCAAGAAACTCTAGGATACCAAGGGTGCAATTTAGGAGTGGGTTGTTGAGAAGTGTAACATGTTTTCCTTTAAGAATAACACCCTAAAGGAGTTATCAAGGATCAACAAGGCACCTCAAGATGAATCACTTGATGATACTTTATTTCGGCAAGACAAAGAAGTAAGGAAGCGCCTTGATTCTCTATCCAAGACTAAAGAATGTATGTACTGCCATAATGTATCTACTACCATAGAAGCATTTTTGCTTAAGAATGGGATGTTGAGTGCAGTACGACTTTCTACTAGGGGTGGTCAATGTAAAGTGGTCAGAGACTCAATCCATGAGCTCATCACTAAGGATGGGGATATGATCCATGCTCATGCCCATTATGAAGGTAGTGAATTTGCTTATCCAATCTTTACAATGGTCAAGGAATTCATCTGGAGCAATATCCCATCCATCTTGTGCATAGGTTGTCTGATGCCCAAAATAGCTCATTGTGTGCATCGATTTACACCACGGAGATTTATGTGCCTTGTGCTTCATTGGTAAGGATAAAGCACGGGGCTTGATGGATTTAATGAATGGTTGTTTAGACACACAGGGTCTATCATTATTGAAGATGTGTATTTGAATATCAAATGGATGTTTGAGGGAGGGTGTATGGTGAGGCAATGCAATCATGCCTTTCTTTCTTTCTTTCATACAAAAACAATCAATCTGTCTACCATGAGGGACTTCAAAACCATTGCCTCCTACAGGGTCCTTTACCAAGTTTGGTCTAAGCTACATGCTTGAAGATTAAAGCAGGTTCTTCCTGCACTTGTTTTCCCCAACCAGGGAGCCTGACTACTTAGAGACATCTCAGTTTACGTACAACTTATGAGAAAAGATCAAACAAGCAAAGATCAAGCCTACATCAAACTAGACATATCGAAGGTCTTTGGTCATGTATTATGGGATGTCATGTGAGAGATACTACTCCACTTTGGATTTGAAGATAAATGGATTTTTTGGATCAAGGAGTGTATACAAACAACACAACATTATTCTTGATTCTTGTCAACAACCTACCTACGGACCAATTCTCCAGTAATGGTGGCTTGTTCCAAGCATATCCATTGTCACCACTCCTCTTCACTGAGGTCAAGGATATTTCTTACTCATGATCACTAGTAGAAATAATGATGCGCAATCGCTACTTTTAGAGTGAGAGGAACCCCAATGCTCTCAGAACTCATTTTCCCAGACGACATCATGTTGTTGTTGGATGAGTCTATACAATGTCTCTAGGAAATGAAATACACCCTTGATGTGTTTAGAGGGAGTCGATGGTGGATAGCGGGAAGCAATATAAGTGGTGAGCAAGAGAAAGGGAAGTAAGCAATGTTAGCATTAGGGATGAAGCGACGTGGTTGTGAAGATAGGAGTGTCAGTATCATCATCGTCGTTTGCTCCTGTTCTTAAAATCAAAGGGGCTAGCCAACTTCATTGCATGCAGCCAAACCTAACGAGCCCAATATTGGGAATCGTTGTCTTCTAAGGTCAGGAAATAGCAAGCCAGAGAGGCCGAATAGGGGAGAAAACAAGGAAGCATGTCGCAACTTGTCCAAATCACCAAAATAGAAAGAAATGCAACACTTCCAGAGTTCATAATCAACCCTCAAAGTATAATGGGGTAGAGCACAAGAAAAAGTGCACTAGGATCACCAGAATCAACTCTGTGGTTTTCATAATAGAAACAAACATGAAAAGGGGAAACAAGATACACGTACCCCCAATATGAAATTGGAGGGTGTAGATGATACTTGGGAGTTGAAAGAAGTATCACATACTCTATTCTTGGAATCACAGAGGTCTGAGTTGCCACAAACACAAACTAGATGACAAACTACCAGGAGGTTTTGTGGGGACAGAGTTGCAAGGTCCATGAGTGTGCAAGAGTCATCGACTTACATTTTTGGGTGGTCCATCATCGATTTCTTAAGGTGTTTTAAATAGGTTGAAGTCCATATCATTATGGAGTTCACAAGAGTTTGACTTGTGGAAGAATAGGGAGAACTCTCATCGAATAGGGTCTCTAGGGAATGAAAACCCCACAAACAGAGGTCAGAAGGTTTGGGAAGACTTCAGGAGTGCAAAACTAATGCCTAATTGCTTGTGGGATGAAGTGGGAATGGGGATAGAAACTAAGAAGAAGCGAGACTGTAGTGTCTCATCACATTACAGGGATCGGGCGAGTCGCCCACTTTGTAGATACCCTAGAGGATCTAGGATTCTATCTAGGACTCAAAAAGAAACCATGTGACATCCAAATAACATAGGACTTTAGGTTTGATTAGGATTAAAGACAACATTATTTATTCAAACTACATACTAATGTATTTACATAAAGTTTAAATGGTACCCAAATTGGATTACATCCTATTTGGAGAATCAAGAACCTTCCCATCAAATTATGTTTAGGTTTTGACCATATTTAATTCACAAAATTCACATTTGTCATTATCTTAATTTAAATACATTAAAAGATGGGATCATTTGAATTAGTCTCTACTTCGTTATTTGAATAACTTCCTTTGTATTGGGTGGTTTTCCACTCAGGAGTCATTTTGAATGTCTTTTATTCCCTTCATGGAGAAGTTTTCTTGGAGTAGAGCAAAAAGTACATTATAGAAATTGGGGCATATATGTGTACCATAAACTTTGAAACAACTATCATCTCACAATTTAGAAATTGTGTTATTCATCTTTCATAATAGTTAAAGAAAATATTGGTTTAAAAAAATATTGGTTTACTTGGGTTATTTGCATTGCACTGAAAGTGTAAGAAATTAGTTGTCTTTTTTCCCGGTCTAACCAATCAAAAACACGATCCAGACAGTCCAAAATAATATAAATTGTATTTGTATATACCAAACTCAAGATGGTAACAGAATTATGCATATATATACATATGTGTGTAAGACCCCTGGCCTTTCATTTTGGTTGAACATTCTTATGTACCTTAATTAAGTGTTTAACACCTTTATATGTGCTTTTATATCATGTGACAAATCTAATTTTCAAGTTTGGTCTAGTTTGGACATTGTTTAAGCAAGCTATGCAATAATTGTGTTAATAAGGGCTTTTATGCAATTTTCCCATATCTAGGATTTTTCTTGTAATTTGTCACATGCGTGTTGTGCCTCATATGATTTCATATCATGTTTGAGATCATTGTACCTTGGGGCTCCTAGTTGCACCTTGGTTTTTGTGGTGACATCTACCTAGGGTTGAACTTAAGGTTTCCTCACCTTGATGCCCTAAATTCCATGGTTTGCCTTGAGATGGTTGGGAACCAATGGTTCTCCCTTATGTTTTGGGATTTGATGGACATCCTAGGATGCTCAAGATCTGATGCTTTCCCTCTTCAAGCACCTAGGTTGATGGTTCTACTTGTGTAGTGCACCAACAGATGGTGACACTAGGGTTTCACTTAGTGACCAAGAGAAGCCAGCAACCAATAGACAACCTATTGTGGGAGGTCGATGGCCCCTCTAGGTTTGACATCTTATAGTCACCCTAGATCCCCACAACCATTGGGAATCCTGGTCTTCCATCGTCATGAGGTTGTAGCTTGTGACAGATGGCATGTTCATTTTCACACCTTGACCTTCCTCTCTCTCTCCCCAAGCCTTGCTCTCTCTCTCTCTTTCTTCATTTTGCTTGTATCTCATCCTTCTTTCTTTGTGAAGAATAACGATCTCAAGGAATAATAAGTTTGATTGATCTTGCTTTCATGTGCACCCAGGGTTTGGATCTACCCTTATTGAGGTCCTTTGGTGCTTCCTTACCTTGTTTCTTGGCTTAGGTGAGTAAGATCATCTCTTTTCCTTCATTTTCCTTGCTTCCCTACTTTCTTCTCTCTTCGTTCTTGCTGGATCCATGGCTTTCCTTGAGGAGCATTTGCTAGTGGTTGAAGAACACCTTCCTTATTGCTTCTTTGGCCTAGGGTTTGTTGTCCTTAGAGAAAGGAGCTTGCTTGGACGTGTGGGGTTCTCAAGCTAGGGTTTCTTATCTCTATTTTTGACTACCTTGCTTTTTGGAGCTTCATATTCAACCTTGAGGTGAGTTATATAACTTTTTTTCATGTTTATTGCTTACCCTAGACTTGATATGCATAGATCTTGCTCTATAACATGGTACCAAGTAGAAAGGATGGATCTTTGCTTAGGGTTTGTGCTTATGTGGTAGATCCTGATAGTATAATCTTCTTTGTTTCTCTTCTTAATCTTGTACAAGTTTAAAGTAGGTTCTATAAACCTTGATTCATGTTGGAGTCGATGATTTTTGTTCCTTAACTTTAGGGTTTCCTTTGAGGCGACAAATTGATGGTTTTCATTAGGTGTTAAGGGGTTGCTTTCTACCTTGTTCATGATCTGATGGTGTGTCTCCTTGCAAGAACTGATGGCTTGTACTTTTTTCTATTTCGAACCTCTTCTTGTACTTGAAAATAGTGGTCTTGGTTACCAACCAATCAATGGGTCTTTGGTGTTAAGAAACAATGGGTTTTCCTTATTTTCTTTGGACTGGTTTTTCTCTCTTAATTTGGGACTCGATGGTTTGATTTCATGTGTGAACTGATGGTAGTTACTATTTGGACTTTCTTTTGTGTTGAAAATTGATGGCCATGATTCCTCTAGAACAGATGGTCCAACTAGTTGCTCACAAATGATGGTTGGTTCAACATTTTATGGTCTTTCTAATTGTCAACATCTGATGGTCTCTCTACTTGTCATCAAACGATGGTCCAACTAGTTTCTCACAAACAACGGTTTCCTTGGTCCACATTGACGGTATGTTTGGTTCTATGGTTTATGGTTCTCAACAAATGGGTTCACTAGTTACAAGATTCGTTGGCCTACATAGTGCCCAAATCTGATGGTGGACCTGATGTCCACAACCAATGGTTCTTCTAATGTCAACAAATAATGGTATTCCTAGGATAACAACTGATGACCTTTCTAGGTCAAGTTTTGATGGCTCTTTAGGACATGAATTGATAGATTTCCTATGTGTATGATTCAATGGTCTTGTCTATCTTGATATTGAATGGTTTCTCTGGTTACAACATTCCATGGTGGTATATATAACCCAGTTGTTGTACTTCATATACAAAAATCTGATGGTTGAGTAAATGATTTGATAGGAATGTTAAGTGTGATGTTGTGCTTGATTACACATGATCCAATAGTCTTACCTTTACCCTCGTATGAGAATAAACTGATGGTCACAATAATGTACTGATGTGTAACACTAATTCAATCTACTTTGTTGAACCTAATCTAAAGGTGATTAGATATGAAGGTTTACATGTATCTGTCTCCCTTTATGTTGTCATGATGGAGGTTTTCTCTTATAATGTTAATCGAGATCTTGTTGTGTTATCTAATAAATACCATATCTTTTATGAATAATCCAAGGGTATGTTGAATCTATGTATCACATGTATGATGTTGATTGTCTGACCTTTTACAATGGTGTCGAAATATAATGATGTTCTTGCATGAAATTATGTGGTGGTCTAAATGACCTTTGGGCAAGAGATGAGCCTAGTGGAGGTGTAACCCTCTTTATGTTTGATAAGGGTTGGTACATGGGGATGATGTGATAAGTGTTTATATCATGTGATGGTGTGAGAAGGATTATAGCCTCATGAATGGCAATGAAGTATCTCTCTATGTTGATGCAATGTGGAATATGTATCATACATTTATATCTTCTAGAGTTATTGTATAGAAATGCTTGCTAGAAATGAATTAGGGGTTTGCATGTGAAACTTGTTTGACTCAACCTTAATTCACTCAATTGGCATTAACTAATCAAGTGAAATCTTAATCATGTAGTGCCATGTTTTGTAGATCCATTCCAGTGTCCGGACTTGCTAGATGGTGAAATGAGTATTCCTCTATTGGAAACTTATAGTCATATATTGTTGAGTATATACATGTTTTGAGTATGGTTGTGGTCATACCTCGATAGCAAAGAGGTTGCGGTCACATCTCAAATATTTGTATATGTGATGTGATTGAGGACAGTTACAGGTGTGCCTCAGATGATAGGGTTCTATATACCCTAGTTACTAGTGTCGTGACCTATATACCAAGGACGGACTAGGTTATTTTGTATCTTGACTTATATGTCACTGTGGAGGACTCATATTGATCGAGGGTAGAGGAGATTGTAGGATTCTATCTCTCCTAGATTTTGTATGGAATTGATTTCAACTTAGCTGTGGTCAGTTGGAGTTTGATTAAAATGCCTCAAACTTCCCATGACTTAATAAAAGATGTAATCCAGGCATGTAGTATATCTGTTTAGCGTTAAACACGATTCACATTGGATGATAACCCTTGTTTTCTCCTTTCACATATAGATGATGTATAGTTTAATAGGAGAAAGTAGCCATGCTCATGTTGTTTGATATGCTTATACTGTGATCCATGCTTACATAGTCAGATATGCTGATACAACTAGTCGTTCTTATGTTGCTAGATATACTTATGTTGTTAGATATGCTTATGTTGTTAGCCATATGCATGTTGTTAATTGTGCTGATACTGTTAGATGTACTTATGTTGTTAGACATGGTCATCCTAATAAACATGCTATTTTTGTTAGCTATGTTCATGATGCTTGTTTGGCTCATAATGATGGCTATGATGATAATTTTAGTTATGTTTACTCAAGGTCAAAATTGACTAAACCCTTTTTTGATGATAACTAACCATTCCACTTATTTGTGTCTAATGCTTATACTTGAGTGATTTCAGATTAGTTATAGACACACTCCAAATGTCTTAACTTGTGCATAGTGACTTAGAGAAAAGACAAGTCAAAATCAATGCAAGTGCACTTTTGTATAATATGATGTGTCTCTATTACAATCATGTATTAAATCACTTGTAATGATTGTATGACTTGTAATTAATCTTAGAAAAAATTAGGAGCACTTAAATCAAACAGTTATGCACTTAAATGACATTTTCTAAAATACATTATATAGTGTTTTTTGGTCGAGTTTCTCCCATGACAAATTTGGCCGACACCCTTGATGCATTTTGGGAATGTCTAGATTCGGTCAAGTTTCCTATTCATAGAACTTGATCGATCCATGCACTGACCTAAAACCGGTTTAAGCAATTGGCCAAGTTTCATTAACGATAAACTCAACTGATGCTTCAAATTTTCTTTGTCACATAGTGCAAATGATTGAGCTTTCCAAAAGTAAACTTGACTGAATGCACTATATGGAGTGTGCAGAAAAAGTGCTTCTAGGCATTGAAGTGTTGCAAAACTTGAAAAAAAAATCTGTTGCAACTCCCCAAATGACTAGAATTCATCCTTAAGTGTTTCCACTGCCTAGTAGCCAACCCCAACTATAAATATGACACCTTGGGTTTCATCACATAGTTATCCAAGCACTATGAAGATCCTTATACTATAGTTTAGTTCATCCTACAGACTCCTCTCTCTTTATGATTAATCACTTTATACATCCATTAAAGTGAGTAGGAGATTTGTAAGAGAGATAGTCCTACATGTACATCTAGTTAGGCTCTCACTTCATCCACCTCCCAATCTCTCTTTCAATTATGAAGATGAAGGTTCTCTCTCTTGGATAAGATAGGTGAAGAAGAACAAGGGAAGGAGTCCCTTAGTGAAAGCTTCTCCTTGGAGAATGTGAAGTCAAAGACGAAAGATCCAAGAAGAGTGGGTAATTCCTTCAAGGAGGAAGATGTGTGCAAGAGTGGGCAAGTCCTTGGTGAAGGCATAAGACTCCTTGCAAAGTGGTAAGTCCTTGGTGAGGTTGAAGACTCTCTCTTAGATAGGTAAGTCCTTTGGTAGGTTGTTGGCTCCCTTCTCTTCAAAGGGAAGGTTGGGTATCCTTGGCCTGGAAAAGGAAGGTCACGTAATGTATCTCTTACTATGGAATATAAGGAAGGTGCAATGGTTGAAAAATCCTAGAGGCTGGCCTCTCTAGGAAGTGGACTAACTCTCTCCTAGTTTGGAGATTGGAACCACTCTACATAGCTTGTGTTCTTGGGCTTGTTTAGTCTCTCTCTCCCTTTCTATGTATGTTTTAGTTGCACTGAAATCTCATATTAGAAACTTTATCTTGTGATATACCTTTAAGTTCTAACGAATTTGGTTTAAGTTTTTATAACTCTATTCACCAACCCTTTACAGTCAATCACCCATAGATCCAACAAGTGGTATCAGAGAGGGTCTTCTCCAAGCACACTTCCACAAGTAGGAGAAGATGAGCGATTGTCAATGTGGGAGGTACCTCATCAACACTCCAATCTATGATGGGAGAAATTTCCTCTATTGGAAGAGAAGGTTACAATTCTACATCCAAGGATCAAGTCTTGAGCTATGACAAATGGTGGACCATCCATACAAGCTACCGGAGACGGAGATAGAAGAATGGGATAAAGCTACTTTGAAGAAAGGAACCTTGAATGCAAGAGACATCAACATTATGTATGCCTCCATGTCCCCCACCGAGGTCAGCTGGATTTCCACTTGTGAGACAGCCTATGAGGTATGGAGAAAGCTATGCATCACTTATGAAGGGATAAAGAAAGTGAAGGAAAGCAAAGTCTACATGCTCAAAGGGCTTCTTGAAAACTTTGAGATGGGAAAGGAGGAGAGGATAGATGAGATGTACTCAAGGGTCAAAACCATTGTTAATGGTCTTGCCATTCTAGGTCATCCTATGGATAGAGGAGAGATCAACTCAAAAATCCTTATACTCTCCCAAAAAGGTGGGAATCCAAGGTGACTTCCATTGAAGACCCAAGGTCTCTTGGTGGCATTCCCATTAAAGAACTCATAGGAAATCTTCAAACTCATGAAGTTAGACTTGAAAAAAAAGAGGAAGAAGAAAGAGAAGAAGAGAAAGAGATCAAGAGAATGAAGAAGGCTGAAATCAAAGCACAAATTGAGGCTATTGTTGGTCAAACTTTTCCATTCTCTCAAGTTGAAGGAGATGCCATGTACTCCAAGGGTAGACTCTACAAAGGCAAGTCCCCCTCATTCACACGGTGCTTTAAATAGGAAAGAAGCATCACTTCAAGGAAGATTGTCCATAAGGAAAAAAGACTCATCATCACAAGATAAGAGAAAAGAATTACAAGAATAAGGAGAAATGGGACAAAAGCTCTAGTGACTCCTCCAATCAAGCTCAAGTGAAGAATCAAGTGGAGAATCTAGCTCAAGCTCTAGTGAAGATGGAGAATGCCATTTTGCTCATGGTTTCAACAAGTTAAGACTCAAATGAAGTAAATCTACACTCTTTAATTACTATTATTCATGATACTCATGCCTCTCTTAAGTCTTCTAAAAAGAAAAAAAAATCTTGCTAAAATTGTTGATAATTTGCATGTAGAAAAGGATGATCTTGAACATGCCAATATTTACTTGTTAGATGATAAAAATGCTTATATTAGTCAAATAGACTCTCTTAAACTTGAAAATTCTAGTTTTCTTGATAAGATTAGATTTCTAGAAGCTCAACCTCTTATGCATAGTGATAATGAAGAGCACAGTAATATTTTGAATTCTCTCATGCTTGATATTTATGTTCTTAGAACTGAAAATGAGCACAAGGATTTTGCTTTGCACGGATTAGAATCTAAAAATAGTGTTTATCTTTCTAAGATTGATTTACTTGAAAATGAGAATGCTTCTTTGCTTGCTAAAATTAATGTTATTGAATCTTTTTCTAGTTTTACAAGTAAAGAGAATAGTGTTGTTGCTCTTCATATTGAGAAATATTCTTATATAACCAAAGCTCTTTTCTTATAGGATGATCTTATGCATGTTAGAGATGATATATATCAATTTTCTTCTACTATTACTTCTCTTATGTGTGATAACCATAGTTTGAGACCTTTTATGCAAATATTCTTAGATGATAAAAAGAATCTTAATCAAATCCTAGACCATACTGCCGAACAAATGGATAGATATGGTATTGAAATTGATAGTAACCAAAGGAACAAAAAAGACAGAGGACCTTAAATTTTCAATGAAGAATCATCTAGTTCCAAGCTAGGAGATCATGAAATCATTGTAATTAAATTGGTCATTATTCTACTTATTGTGTTTTTAGGAAAGCACCCAAGAGAAATATGACGTGGGCTGCTAAGCTAACCCCTCCAGACTCAAAAATATGATTGGGGGCCATTTCATTTTTCTTATTGTAGGTCACTTGCAAATGGATTGACATGAGATATGGATTTGCAAATAAATTTCTCAATCTACATAAAATAAGAAAGGTGAGATGTGTATGGGGCGACAATAGGTGGAAAAGAAATGGTAAGAACAGAGGTAATTTTATTCTTTCTCATATCCAATCATAATGTGATTTTGCCAAGTTTGTATGCATTATACATATGGTTTTTTTTCAAGAGTGACATATTGTGATTCTCTTCCCTTTCTTGCTCAAAAACTATTTCTAATTCTTTCACAATGCATTACTAACTTGCTTACACATGTTTGGATATGGTTTATATTTTATCATGTCTCGATATGTTTTTCTAAAATATATGTATTTCTTGACATCAGCTGTTTTCGATCAAGTTTTTCCTGATAAAAACTTGACCGACAAGTGCCAATTGGTGTTTCCAATAGTTGTTGTCTGTCGAGAACTTCAAACCAGAAACTCGACTGGAAACACTATGCACATAACAGATAGATGGCTTTTCAGATGAGATTTTTGCCTCTCAACTATATTTTCTCAACCAATAGCCTTCTTCTATGGCACTCCTTTTGGTACCTTTATATGTGCACATTGTCATGCTTTTATTTTCCAATCTTGCATACAACTCTATATTTCTAATTGCTTTAATTTGGCATCCTAGTGGTATCCCTATATCTTGCAATCACTTGTCTAGAGTTGTTATGTAGTTTTTATATGATGATCTCTTTGGATCTCTTGGTTGTGTCTTAAAAGCTTCTGTTGTGCTATAACTTGATACATCTATCTAGTTGTATATATTGTTTTGATACAACCTTGAGATTCTTTGTAGTAGTCATTTTTTGGTAATGATGCATATTTGCTATTGAGTCATATCCTTTAATGTTTCAAAAACTACATATATATTTATTTGGATATTTCTCTACATCCAATCATAGCTTATTCTCTAACTTGTGCATATTTTTCTATGATCTAGATCCTACTAGTAGTCCTAACTTGTGATATCATCTACTAGTAGTTCATATGCATGTAGTTCTAGCCCTGCTCATCTTTTCATCAAGTGGTATTCTACTATATGCTATTCATGTATCTTGTTTCATACTTGCTCAAGCTTATTCCTTGAATTGCATATCTACTATCTTCAACTAATTGCATTCATAGCCTTACCTTGATCATATGCTAGAATTACAACATGGGTTGTTCAAATTAATGTCTTGATTTTCTTTACTATGCTTGGACAAGCACTTAGTGTTTTTCTCTTCTACTCTCCTTTCTAACTTTCGGTATCTCCTTTTTCTAACATATTTTATTTTAGCTCTTAAAACCCCTACTTTTTGAAATGACAAAGGGGGATAAGGCATGTGGGAGGAGAAAGTATGTCTTATGTTAAGGGGAGAAGACATATATGTAGAACATATATGAGTAGAAGACATATTTTCTATACTTGTTATGAAAGCTAATCATGCAAGAAAAATAGCATCAATTGAAGGGGAGTATAAGAACTCCATGAGCATCAGTTGAGAGAGAGCATATGAACTCAATTCTATTGAAACCCCTAGGTTTCTCCAAAGGTATGATTTTACATAAAAGGTTTCAATACAATTATGGAATGGTTTGTCATCTTTTAAAAGGGGGAGAATGTTGACTCAAGGTCAATGTTGACTCAAGGTCTAAATTGACTAAGCCCTTGTTTTGATGATAACTAACCATTCCACTTATTTGTGTCTAATACTTCTATTTGAGTGATTTATAATTAGGTATAAACACACCCCTAATGCCTTAACTTGTGCATCCTAACTTAAAGAAAAAAAATTAAAAATAAATGCAGGTGCACTTTTATGGAATATGAATTATCTCTATTAGAATCATGCTTTAAATCACTTTTAATGATTGCATGACTTATAGTTGAGCTTATAAAAAATCAAGAGCACTTAAATCAAATATTTAAGCACTGAAATGGCATTTTCTAAAATATATTACAAAGTGCTTTGTAGTCGAGTTTCTCCTGTGACAAACTCGACCGACACCCTTTATACATTTTGAGAATGTTTAGATTTGATCAAGTTTCCTATGCACAGAACTCAAATGATCCCTGCACTGACCAAAACTGATTCAAGCGATCAACCGAGTTTCATCAAGGGTAAACTTGACCGATACTTCAAATTTTTTTGTCCCATAGTGTAATTGGTCGAGCATCCCAAAAGTAAACTCAATCAAATGCATTGTATGGAGTGTGCAATAAAAAGTTTTTCTAACCATTGCAGTGTTGCAAAACTTGAAAAAATATCCATTGCAACACCTCAAATGGCTATAATTCATCCTTAAGTGTTACCATTGTCTAATAGGCATCCCCAACTATAAATAGGACCCCTTAGGCTTCATCCCATGGTTATCCAATAACTATGAAGGTCCCTATACTATAGTTGAGTGGATCCTACAACCTCCTCTCTCTCTAGGCTTAATCACTTGCTACATTCATTAGAGTGAATAGGAGATTTGTAAGAGAGCTAGTCCTACATGTATATCTTGTGAGGCTCTCACTTCATCCACCTCCCAATCTCTCTTTCGACCACGAAAATGAAGGTTCTCTCTCTTAGATAAGAGATGTAAAGAAGAATAAGGGAAGGAGTCCCTTGGTGAAAACTTCTCCTTGGAGAAGGTGAAGTCAAAGGCGGAAGATCCAAGAAGAGTGTGTAATTCGTTTATGGTGGAAGACTTGTGCAAGATTGGGTAAGTCCTTGGTGAAGGAAGAAAACTCGTTGCAAAGTGGGTAAGTCCTTGGTGAGGTTGAAGACTCAGTCTAGGATAGGTAAGTCCTTCGGTAGGTTGTTGGCTACCTTCTCTTTAAAGGAAAGGTTGGGTGTCCTTGGCCTGGAACAAAGGTCATATATTGTATCTCTTATAGTAGAATATAAGGATGGTGGAATGGTTGAAAAATCCTAGAGGTTGACCTCTCTAGAGGTAGTGGACTAACTTTCTCATAGTTTGGAGATTGGAACCACTCTACATAGCTTGTGTTCTTGTGCTTGTTCAATCTCTCTCTCCCTTTCTATGTATGTTTTAGTGGCACTCAAATCTCATACTAGCAACCTTATCTTGTGATATATCTTTAAGGTCTAATGAATTTGGTTTAAGTTTTTATAGCTCTATTAACCCCCCTCTAGATCCAATCACCCATAGATCCAGCAAGTTACAATTAAACCTTTGGGAATGATGGTAATATTTAAATCTTATTATAAGATTCTAGTTAAAATTGCTCTTAAAAGAAGTTTTATATTTGGCATTTCTATTCTATTGAATAAATCTTCTCTATATATTTAATCTACTTAGTCTACTTAATCTATTTAATTAAATATTTTGTTGTAATTAATAAGCATTATTGAGATTTATATCTCTCACTAGGACATGGGTCTCACCTTGTGGGTCACCACATGTTCTTAGGTGAATGGAATTAGTGGAAGAAAACCCATGATAGAAAAAAGGAGTTGTGGTAATGGATCTTGGAGAAGTTTGTTTAGATTTCTAGTATGTCCTAGTGTCGTCTCTGTAATCTTAGGTTCGGGCAGGAAATTTTGTATACAATGTTTCAATCGGCTCGAACTCAGGTAGTATCCTAATTCTTGTGTAGGTTATATATGTGAAGAACATCTTATGTGTATATGTTGTGGCTGAGGCCACTGGGTAGTTGTAAAACATACTTGGTATGATATATGAATATAGAAAGATGTTGGCCTTTTATATAAATATTTCTAAGCATATCGGTGATGATTAAATCAGTTTTAAGTATTCTTTTTTTCCTCTATGTGGTTAATTAGCGATCGATTGTGTTTTTAGTTTGGAGTAATCTTATTTAGCATGATGAGGTGTCACAATTTAGTTGGTATCTGATCTTATAGTTCATTGAGTCTACAGGGACACTAGTACTTAGGATTAGGATGGTGACTAGGTGATAAACATGACATGAACATGATGCATACCGCCAAAACTTAGTATTTGGATAACCTAGCCAGGTATTCATCTATTAAAGGAAAGGTAAGTGTGGAACTCTTAGCTTGTTATCTTTCTAATTACTCTGATCAAGTAGTTGGTCGGAAACAATCTAAAGAGCATAATAAATAAGAAATCAAGGTGAAAATGTCTTAATATTACCATGAAGAAAGATAAAATTGTATCATAACCCATAAATACCTAAACATTTAGTGATTAAAGAGAAAGATACAACACCATGAAATCTAAATCTAAATATAATCAAGATAAAAAGGAGTTCTTGAAATTGTGATTCTAAAATATAATGGAGTGAAAGACAAATAAATCTGTGTGAATGAAATGACTTGAGGAGAAAAAAAATCACACATGAAGAAGAGAACCCCTATGATAAATAAGATATGATATGATAAATAAGAAAATGACAGATGAGCAAGGTGAAACCTTAGTAAATCTCATACCAATCTATATGTGTAAAAGGGCATTAATGCAAAACTATCATGACATGTAAAAGAAAAAGAGGAATTTGATCCATGTTAAATGAAGAAAATGTGAAGTATAATGAGCTACCTCTTAATAAGTGAATGAGAAACATGATAACCTGAGAGAACACACACACAAAAGAACAATAAATCATCACAAGAAAGAGTAGTGAAGTACGATAATCATGATAATTCATGTGCTGACGGAAAGGAGCCCAAATGAGAAAGGTAAATGGTACATAAAAAGTTGTAACTCACTTGAGATGATAGGATCGATAACCCCTTTCTAGTAACCCCTTAGACAGTGTTGCTATGTTGCAAGAGATGTGTTCTCCTTTATGTCTTTTAATTCTAAGATGTAGCCTCGAGTGGATCTTATGCCACTTGGTGTGTGTGGATTCCATGTAATCCTAAGAGTGGATATCTTGTTATGAGATGTGGATGTTTTGGATCTATGGTTCCAAGATTGTGGCGTTTTGTGATAGGAATTCCTTTTGAATCTTCCAAGGAGTTAGTAAGATTCATTTTACCTATTTTGGCTTAGCTATGATGTCAGAGATGCTTTTGAGACAAGATTGTGAGTCCTTCTTAGCACATGTAGTGGATACCAAGTGATAAGTCCTAGTATCCAGGGTGTACCGGTGACACATAAGTTTGGAGGTGTTTTTCAAATGAGTTTCATGGCGTTCTTTTCCTAGAAAGAGTTTGATATCAAGATCCTCCCAGTGTTGTTTAAGAATATGAAGGATTACCCTATGATGTTTTACATAGATTGTTGACGGATGGAAGAGGTCACAGTAAAGGACAAGTAACCATTAAAAAACGATAGATGATTTATGATTGATGGAGAGGGACTATAGTGTTTCTTCAAATAAACTTGAGGATCGGGTATCATCAAGTGAGAATCAAGGCAGACAACATAAGTTGTATGATCACTATGAAGTCCATGTTTGTGCCATTTGGACTAACTAGCACATCAACAGTAGTAATAGACATGATTAACATGATATTTAGACCGTATTTTTATTAGTTGAGGCAAGTTTTTTTGATGACATCTTGATGTAACTCTAGAGATAGACAACATTATGGACAACAACTTTGCAAAGTTGGAGTTGTTAATATAGTACTCATGATATACCAAGTCCAGAAGGTATGATTTCGACCAAAAAAGGTGTCTTTTATGGGATACGATATGACTGCAAAGGGTGTTGATATAGATCCAATAAGGAGAAGACAGTGCGGGAGAAGGAACTATCCAAAGGACATTCTCTGAGATCAAAAGCTTCCTAGGTCTGAGTAACTAGGAGGGATATTCATATTTTTAATAACAGATTTCAGCATTTTATTTAGTTTCTAGAGAAGAGGTTGACAAGCGTTCCAATGCTAGTGTTACTAAGAATATAGGGTAGGTTATGTCATCTTTTGAGATGCTTCAAAGAATAACTTGGGATGCCTATGAATGCAGGACAAGGAGGATGTGAAAGATGATGCACACAATAGGAAGTCAAGTTCATTAGCAATTGTAGATGAAGGCATGGTTTTTCTCAATGACTCATCATGAAATGGGACATGACAGTATCATTTTAGCAAAATGAGGTAAAGTTGGAAGTATCTTTGTCAACAGGTTGTCAAAACAACTACAAGACAAACCAACATTTCTATAGTAGATTAGAGACATGCAAATGGATGATACCATGATGCAGAACATCATATCAAAGTAGCACAGTGGGAAGCATGATGGTCTCTATGAGTTAGTTGACAAGATAGTGTGTAGCCACCACTAGACAATGGTTCCAGACATGGATGATTTGAGTAAGATAGTATCTGAGAGACTCAATTTTTTGATACACATGATGTATCTATAAATACACAGATGTGCATGTTGATGATGCAATGCAAAAAGAAGAGAATTGAAAGATTTATCTCCCAATATGATAACTGTTGGGTGGAGTGGTTGAAAAGAAGATACAGTAATGCCCCTATTTTAAATGCAGGCTGTAACCCATCCAGAGTGTGGCGTGCTATGTGTGATCTTGTTAATATCTCACCTTCCCTTTATAGTGTGGATGCGAATGGTGGGTGGGCGATCCTAGCCCCGCCACCAATAATCAACACTAATACAGGTAGTTCTAGATGTGAGGAGCTCGCTGACATTATTTGGGGTAGGTTTCACTACCCCAAATGGAGCATGTTGTCTTACAGGGTTCTCCTCAACAAGCTGCCAACGAAGGACAGACTTCTTAAATGGGGCATTCAATTAGACGCCACCTGCTACTTATGTAAAAAAGATATGGAGTCGGCAGAGCACATTTTCTTTGATTGTAGGTACACCAATCGACTATTCAAAATCACCTGTCTCAGAAATGGTTGGCTGTACAGTGGTCCGAATAATCCTTATGGGATATTGAAGTGGGTCAAAGACCAGTTTAGACATCAAAAGGCACAATGCAGTTTTGCCAATATCTGCATCTCAGGCCTTATCTATACAATCTGGTATGAAAGAAACAGGAGGAAGCACAACTCTAGTGAGCGTGATGAACTCAAGCTACTGGAGTTATTTTCTACTAACCTTACGTGGCATGTAAAGCATAGACAGGAGCTGTTAGTTAATCTGAGCTCTGCTACAAAAGTATATTGGGGGGGTTTTGTATAGTCCCCCCGTATAGTTTTGTCTCTCTGGTTTTTGGGGTCTTTTTCTTAGAGACGCCCTGCTTTGTTGTATAGCTTAGCTATACCTTACTTTTGGCAATATATTTACCCTATTCCAAAAAAAATACACAGATGTGCCATAATCTAGAAGACATATAGTGATAGATAATGTTCCAAGTCAGATTTACCACCGGAGTAGCTCAGGTTGCATAGTAATTTCTGTGATCCATGTTGAGGAAGTGTTACCTCAGTACAAGACAAGTGATACAGTCAATGGAGATGAAGTTGGGTGAAGATGTTTCTTATGTGGAAGTTTTTGTGTTGATCCTACACACAAGATTTGACGGAAGAGTACATAACTTTTATGAGGTGTTGTGCCATCATCAGGGTATGGAAGTAACCTTGGGGAAGTTAGAGGATGAGATGCAGAGGAGGTGCTCATCTTGGTTTACCTTAGATTTTAGGGGCGAAATCCCTATTAGGGGTTCATGGTTGTAAGACTCATGACCTTGCTTTTTGGTTTAACAAGCTTACTTACCTTAATTAAGTTCTTAAACCTTAATACGTGCTTTGATATCATGTGACAAAGTTGAGTTTCAAGTTTGGGCCAGTTTGTACACTGTTTGAGCAAGTTATGCAGTAATTGTATTAATAAGGGATTTTATGCAATTTACCCATACATGGGGTTTTTCTTTTAACTTGTCACATGCTTGTTGTGCCTCACATGTTTTGATATAATTTTTTAGATAGTTGTATGTTTGGGAGCCTAGTTGCACCTTGGTTTTTGTGGTGACATCTACCTAGGATTGAACTTAGGATTTCCTCACCTAGATGTCCTAGATTCCATGGTTTGCCTTGAGATGGTTGGTATCCGATGGCTCTCCCTTATGTGTTGGGATTCTATGGCCATGGTAGGGTGCTCAAGATACAATGCTTTCCTTCTTGAAGAACCTAGGTCGATGATTGTGCTTGTGTAGTGCACCAACTGATGGTGACACTAGGGTTTTCCTCAGTGACCAAGGGAAGGCAACAAATGATGGACCACCTATTATGGGAGGTTGATGGACCCTCTAGACTTGACATGCGATGATCACCCTAGATACCACAACTGATGGGTGGCCTAGTCTTGCATGGTCGTGAGGTTTTATCTTCTGACACATGGCATGTTCATTTTGACACCTTGACCTTCTTCTCTCCCTCACCCCAAGCCTTATATACCTCTCTCCTCCCATCCGAATGAACCCTTTAGGCTCTCTTTCTTTCTTCTTGCTTCTTGTAGCTCGTCCTTCTTGCTTGATGAAGAAGAAGGATATCAAGGAATAATAAGCTTGGACGATCTTGCTTGCATGTGCACCTAGGGTTTTGACTACCCTTGTTGAGGTCGTTTGGTGCTTCCTTACCATGTTTCTTGTCTTAGGTGAGTAATATCATCTCCTTTCCTTCATTTTCCATGTTTCACTACCTTCTTCTCTCTTCCTTCTTGGTCAGATCCATGGCTTTGTTGGTGGAGCATGTGCAAGAGGTTGAAGAACAACTTCCTTCTTGCTTATTTGGCCTAGAGATTGATGAACTTAGAGAAAGGAGCTAGCTTGGACGTGTGGGGTGCTCAAGATAGGGTTTATTCTCTCTCCTCAAGCTACCTTGCTGTTTAGAGAAACATCTTCAACCTTGAGGCGAGTTATATAACTTTCTTCACATTTATTGCTTACCCTAGATTTTCTATGCATAGATCTTGCTCTAAAAAGTGATACCAAGGAGAAAGGATGGATCTTTGCTTAGGGTTTGTGCTTATATGGTAGATCGTGAGTCGAGAATAATCTTTGTTTATCTTCTTAATCTTGTATACATATCTTCCTTGAAATTAGGATCTCTAGACCTTGTGTGCATGTGGGAGTCGATGGCTTATGTTCCTTGTCTCTAGGGTTTCCTTTGAGGTGACAAATCGATGGTTTTTCTTAGGTGTTAAGGGGCCATTTTCTAACTTGTTCATGATACGATGGAGTGTCTCCTTGCAAGAACTGATGTCTTGTACTTGTTGTTGTTTTGAACCTCTTCTTGTACTTCCAAATGGTGGTCTTAATTTCCCATGAACCCATGGTTCTCTGGTGTTAAGAGACGATGGGTTTTCCTTATTTTCGTTGGACTGATTTTTCTCTCTTATTTTGGGACTTGATGGTTTGGATTCATGTGCCAACTGATGGTAAGCACTTAGTTTCTATTTGGACTCTCTTTTGTGTTGAAATTTGATGGCCATGCATCCTTTAAAAACTGACGTTCCAATTGGTTGCTCACAAATGATGTTTGGTTCAACATTCGATGGTCTTTCTTATTGTCAATGTCTGATGGTTTCTTTGCTTGTCATCAAATGATGGTCCAAATGGTTGCTCACAAATGATGGTTTCCCTGGTCCACATTTGAAGGTATGCCTGGTTCTATGGTCGATGGTTCTCAACCAATGGATTCACTAGTTACAACATTTGATGGCCTATATAGTGCCCACATCCGATGGTGGACCAGATGTCCAAAACTGATGGTTCTTCTGATGTCAACAAATGATGGTGTTCTTAGGTTAACAATCGATGGACTTTCTAGATAAAGTTTTGATGGATATTTAGGTCATGACTTGATGGTTTTCATATGAGTATGTTTCAATGTTCTAACTATATTGATAGTCTATGGTATCTCTAGTTATGACATTCGATGATGGTATCCATAACCCAATGCTTGTACTTGATATACAAAGATCTGATGTTGAGTACCTGATTTGATAGGAATGTTAAGTGCGACTATTGTGCTTGATTACACATGATCTGATAGTCTTACCTTTGGTCTCGTATGAACATAAACCGATGGTCACAGTAATCTACTGATGAACATAAATCGAGAGGGGATCCACTCCCTACTTAATTTGAGGAATAAAATTACCTATCCAAACATACTAACAGGCATGATCAAGTAGATGTAAATTTCTCTCTCTCAAATTATAGTATACAAGAATAACTAGAGTAGAAACATAAATATATTTCATGTATATATTCAATTACAACACGATTACAAAATATTCTCCCATTTAGGGCTTACATAGAAGTTACAACAAAAAGGATCTAGTAGAGGGATCTGTAACTATCTCAAGTCTATCTCCCAAAGAGCTCCACCTAGGTCCATGTCACCAAGTCCAATCCTCCAAGTCCTACACCTAGGGTTGGAAGCATACCTCAGCAAAAAGGAGAAAAGTAGAAGATATCAGCATAAGGTTGGTATGTGTATATAAAATATGGATTGAGTAACTTAAGGAAAAAGTATATCAAATATAACAAAAGTTGTCCCATAGAATAGGAAAGGACTACCCAAGTGGGTATCAAGGAATATGAATATCAAAATGAAGAAGATAAATGACAAAGGATTTCTTCCTTTTCAGCAATGTCACAATAATAATATCACAAAGCATAAAAAGTTTCATGGTCAATATTAAATAGACTAGCATTTGCTAAGAAGTAGGATAGGAACGCATATGCATTCCATACCAATGGACAGGAGGACTAAAACCTCAGTTCCAAACAAATATAATATTTTGTAGGGGAATAAAACCTAGTGCATGGCAGGGAATAAAACCCCGTGCCTAATATCATAAGTTGCAGGTGAATAGAACCTAGTGCTTGGTAGGGAAATAAAACTCAGTGCCTAATATCATAAGTGGCAGGGGAATAGAACCCAGTGCTTGGAAGGGAAATAAAACCTAGTGCCTATAAACATCATAAGTTGTAGGAAAGATATGTACAATCATGTTCAAATAAAGGATGATATCATCAACTAATAAAATGGGGCAGAGGACTCATAAATAGGCAATCAAACATTTCCACAATTAAGATACTTCACATGATCACAAAAGCACAACTTTAAAATTAGGGTTTCACAACGTACAAGATGAAAAAGATATAAATAAGGGATCCAAAAGAATGTCCAATAAAGTAAGGTGATCACAAGATCAGAATCAAAATACAATATTTCACCTAAAATAAATCCACAGAAGAGAGAACTTGTTACAACCCCAATTTTTGGGTTTGTATGGTTTGAAATGCAATTTCTCCAATAAAGATGTATGATTATGAAAATTGTGTGATTTAAGTTATTTGTTTGGATTTCTTTGCTAAATGTCCTTTGCTTGAATGTCTTCGTGGGCCCTGTTGAATATTAAGCCCAATATAGTTAAAAGAGAATAATGAGGAAAAGGGAATCTAATAATAAGAGAAATTGAGATAATGTTAAGAATAACATGGAATTCTCTATAAGGTTAAGAGTTTGTTCATAATGGAGTGGATTTTGAATCCATATAATTTCTTGCGATACAAGGAATCCAAATAAAGAAGATAAAATTGAAGAGAGAGAAAATATGAATAAACTATGATTTAATGTGTAATAACTTGCATGTGAAGAAAACACCTTCATGCTTCAGAGTTTGGGGCTCAAACTTGGGATATGAGTAGATAATGATAATACAAGACTTCCCTAAATTTTGGATGAAAAAGGATAAATGAGGAGAGAGTTATGGTTTTTGCAAATTTCTCTAAAGTGAATGGATAATTGACTAATCATATTAAATGTAATGATTTACATTAGAATTAGGAATCTTGGGCCCATTCCATGATGATGTCATGTGATATCCTAGACATTCGATCAAGGATATGATGGTGAAGAACTTATCTCCTAGCCGCGGAAGGGAGGAAAAGAGAGTTGGGTTTTTCTCGATCGATCTCTTCACGATCCAAGTCATATCAGAATCCAGAAACCTTTCCAATAGATTTAGGGGATCAATCTGAGTTGATCAACCCCTAGTTTCTTGGAGTTTCATCACCTCTAAAGCTTTTACCCAATTCTAGACATTGTAAATTCTCGGCAGCCCTAGGTAGACCTATATATATGGGGCCTTGGACACCCAGCGAAGTGGCAAATCGAGTTCTTTGACTTCGGCCAAACGTTGCGAGCAAGGGGGGGCACTATTAATTTCCATGGAAGATGTATCTACTGCTCCTGTCATCACAGGGACCCCCCCTGGAGGGTCAGGGAGTTGTTCTTTCGTCTTCGATCACCCTTGGGGCAATTAAAGACATGGTTGGCTTCGGAGGAGCACGGCGGCGGTTACCGAACCTTCACCTAGTAAAAAGGACAGGAGTAGTGCAGAGTCAACTATGGAGTTGACCATCTACGGGAGCTACTTCACAAAGCAGATGGCTCACGAGGTTGAAGAAAAGAAAGTGCCGAATTACCTATTTGCCCCCCTTCCTGGTTCTTGAGAGGAAAGGGTGAAAAGGGCATTTTATCGGGTTTGCGGGTGACCAAGCCACACCCAGCGTGGCACTAGGTGGAGGGCATCAACTGGTCTAGTCGGGATCGGTGTGGACCCAAAGATAGTAAGGAAAAAGTGGGTTGCGTTGCTGATGTGGCGACACCCCATTGATCCAAAGGTAAAAATTTTAGAATAATTCTAGAAATTTATTGGTATCTCAGATCGAGTTAAACCATATATGAAAATTGATTAGAAAAATGCAAGGAATCCATTAAAAATATAATTAAAGCCTGATTATGCTTGACATTTGAAAATAAGATAAAGTTGTCACCTTTAATGATGTTATTAATGAAAAATGCTAATTTTGACATTAATGAGAATGAATAAAGTGTTAAGGATGATTTAAGATGATATTAACTTGTTGTTAATAAAAAGGGAGTTTTAGATCTAAAGAGATGATCTTTATGCTTAATTGACTAATTTAGGGTTTCATATATATAAAGTGCATTAATGGGCTTAGAAACCCTAATTTAGGTGTTAATGACTTTTAATGAGATATATTTCAAAATCCGATGTATGAGATGAAGTTAGGTTGATCCTAATCCAAATTGATAATAAAGAGGCTTTAATGTGAATAATTGGATGATTAGGGTCTTGTATATATGATGTTGTTTTAGGGTCTAAAAAGGGAATGTTGAGAAATAGATCTAAAGAACCCTAAGGAACCCTAATTTGAATTTGAAATCCTAGGAATTATTCCCAAGTCAATAAAGTAAGCTCTTGATGAGTATGTAGTAAATAGGTTATACATGCTTTTCATGATTATGTTGTGCTTGTGATTGGCTTGATTAATTGCTTGGATTTACTTATTGGATTGGATTGTGCTTATTTCTTGTGAAATCTCCAAATCAAATATGTGATTAATTATGATTACACACTTTAGTTTCCCGATGTGTTTCGACGTTTCACCGATTGCATGGAAATAACTTCTTGGATGATTTTATTTCTACAATATTTAAAGTGAATATGACTATCACAATTCAAGTATACATATGACTTGCTCGAACCTACATACCATCTCTGGATGTAAGATAAGAGACCAAACCCCAAAGGGAAGGTCAGAGGTGGTCAAGCCTCAAAGGGAAGACCACCGGACACCTAGAGAGGTGGCCCACCAGGTACCAATCTCAGGATGAAGAAGGTAGCCTGAAGTCACTTGCAAGGACTAAACCCTAAGAGAGAGTATCCCAGAGGATGAGTAAAACCAGTTGGGAAGTCATACTAAAAATTGTAATCTTGCATTGTTAACAACTATTTGATGTGATTAGGTTTTTAGAATATATGTGCAATTTTTTGGTTGTCACCACATATCGGTATATTCATTTATACTAACTAATGTTTTGTTTGTCAGCATTTTAGGAATATATGAAAGTGAACAAATAGTAAAGTAGCATTTGTTAAGAATAAAGTTAATCTATTAAAGGAGAATTTAATTAGATAGAATTCTACAATGGGTAAAGTTCCAGATTCCTATTTTTGAAAGGTATGTGAAAAGTAAAAAATTATCCTATTTTAAGCTTAGTCTTTGGTAGAATTTATTAATTAATTTTATTAATTGCAAAACCATCGATCCTATTTTGGGATAGAAGCTATGGCTCTCTGGTCTTCATTAATTGGGGGTTATCGGGGAGGGGGTCATTACGAACAAGAGTAGGCTAGTTTATTCAATAGTGAGAGGGGAAATAGTTTTATTGCTCAATAGGAATAATATGGGATGCAAACATACCTCACATGAAGTCTACATATTCCCAAGATCAACCCTAGGTCCAAACTTGGGTCTCAACATCACCTATTAAACACATAATATAGAATTAGGGGTAGGTTCACATTACTCATATAAACCTTATAAATAACCTTTTTATTATTATTGAATTAGGTTATGAAAACTATATTATATTTTAGATTATATTTTATGAGTTCATAACATATTTTATTTTATTATTCAGACTTATAGATTATTAATAATGATATTTATAAAATCTAGCCAATTAAATTAATCCATGAAAAATCATATATTCATTAGATTGGGATTAGATAAAAAACTAGTGTCATTGGATGGAGAAAAATCTAAGGATTCCAAAACATATTTTATTTTTATATTTATGACTTATGGTTGATTTACAGTGAATTTTGGAGAATTGGGCCAATAAGAAAATCCAATAAACCACTTGCATATTCTTATCGTGAGGGTTAGGACCCAACTGAGTTGGTCTTATAAAGCTTGGACATGTGGCCTCAGCCCGCAGAAACAAAAATTCGGCCAATAGCGTAACCAATATGGAAAGGACGAGAATACCCCTCTCAGGAAACACAACACCAGAAGCAATGGGGCAAAACTGGGTACAAAGTTTCCTTGCTTTCTCACTAGACACAGTGGAGTAGAGAAGACCACGATGGCGTTTAGCAACCAACCCAGTGACCAACCTCTAGGATCTAGCCCCTCACTATTAGAAGGTGGCTTTAATGACTCCCTCTACTCTATCTGATCTCACCGTGGCCAATCAATGGTCTAGGCTCTTCCGAACAAGAAGGGTACTCAAAGGAAGGTGATCAAGGAAGCTTCTAACCAAGCTATGAACCAGATTATTGATGGAAGGATGAGTCGCCTTAGAAAATTCAGTGTATCTGCTTAGAAAATTCAGTGTATCTGATCCTATAAATCTTGGCGAGCCCAAATACAACTCGCTAGATGAGTCAGAAGTCATCCTACAACCATGGAAAAGGAAGGCAAAGAGTAGCAGATTGGTAACCATGGCACATCGAACTAAGATAAAGACAAATCATGGCAAACACAACGGTGGAGAAAACTAGCAAAGGGAACTAGAGAGAGAGCATCTACAGTCTCAAATATTAGTGGCAGTAAGAGGCAAAAAGGGAAAAGAAGTCACAATATACCTTGAAATGAGCAGAAGTTTAGGTTCAGAAGGCATCAAGATGATCCATGGTCAAGACATTGTGTCTATGTGAAGTTTGAAGGAATTCTGGTGGTGTCGAGGTGGCTAGAGAAAAAGCCAAATTTGTAGGGGAGGATTTTGGTCCATCAACATGAGGAAGAGAGACTTCAAGTTGCCATCTGGGAATGCCCATATGTTGACCATTGACCTTCATTGTTTGGGTGAACCAGGGAGACGATATGATCATCACCTACTAACTGGAACTAGTCTCGCAAGAGTAAGCCCACTAGAGTATGGAGTATTCAGGAGAAAACAAGTACACATACTTGATTCCTGGGAATCATGTGAGGGTGAGGGAGGACCTATTTATAAGATTTATGGTCAAGAGTCACAACATGGCTTGGCAGAAAGGAAATAGGGAAAACTAGCATGTAGGATATTTCAAGGATTGGCAACAAGGAAATCCTAACAACATAGATTCTCCTAAAAGCGGAAAGGAAAGAGGAGTGTAAGGGAGAAAGAATCGGGGTACAAGGAGGAAAGAATAGAGAGGAAAGTCCATCGAGCGAGAGACAAACATCATTGTTCTGGTTTCCTTTCTGGAGCAAGGTAGAAGATAAAGGGGATTCGTGGATCCCAGATCTAATGGACCAAAATATGTGGGCACCCAAGCCCAAAAAGGGGTCCCCAATGTGACCTAATCTTAGGTAGAGAAATTGGGTTATTTTCATGATTTAACCTTTTTTAATTAATATTTGGTAGAGAAATAATGTATTCTCTTCTTTAGTTTATTTGGACTAACAAATAAAGTTCAAAAAGGATGAAATTTGATGCCTAGGTTAACTTGTGGGTGTAGAATTGGAATTTAATATTAGTTTTTCCTTTTGAGACTTGTTTTTATAAGTTTTAATACAATTGATTTAGACTCATTACCATTATATTAGTATAGCATTATATCAGTATCATCATTATTTATTATTAAGAGTCTCATTATATTCAAATTGCTACCAAAAGAGTATCCTTCGATTATTATGTACAAAATTTCATATTTTACTTATTTAACATATTTAGTACATTAATTTCATTTTAACTTAGGTGACTACACATGATTTATTCTAATACATGTTTTATGTACATTATTCCTTTTATTTAACCATTATTTGAATATTAGCTTGCCAGGAAAATATATGTAACATATTTCATGAATTTACTGTTGGCACATAATTAAGTGATTATGTAACCATGTTTAAAATGTTATCCTTGTTTGGTCAAATCTAAAGAACCAAACAATAGAATTTCCTAAACATGAGAATAGGATAGGATCCTAGATTTGAGGATGGTACAACATTCCACTGCTTAAAAGGATTTCATCCTCAAAATCACATCATCCATATATCATGCACCAATACTCTTCAACCCCTAAAAATATTAACCTAATGATCTGAACTAAGCAACTTCAAAGTACTAGGGTTACTTATGCATCTTTCAGTTGTGAATATTTTAGGTGTTTATGTTGTTCATATATCATGCAACCAACCAACCGGTCATACTCACCTAGGGTTGAGTTTTAGGTCCTTGTGTTACTAACCTAACAACCCTATGATTCACTTTAGAAAACAAGGCTCACAATGTATAAAAGGGTAGGTCAACTAAACCTTTAAATAATGCCATATATTCATAGTCACCACTTCATAGCCAAAACTAAGGTTTAGGATATCTATTTCAACAAATTATAAGGTTTCCCTACCAAACTTCATACAATCCTTTATTGTGACTTAGTTCAAGAAAACCTCAATAAACCCATAATTTTTTTATACATATAGCATTACCAAGAAAAATAATTTTATAGAAAAACTTTGCGATGTAAAACTGAAATTGGTGCCAAAATAGTTGCAAAACCAAGTCACAATTTCCATTTAAGATATTCTTATCCTACTACTTCAATGTCCTCATAACCTAACTTCATCTTCAAGTCAAAGCTCATTATTTTCAAAGATACATGTCATAAGCAACCTACATTGTAGAGCTTCATCACATTAGGGTTTACTAAACATGATTCTTGTGTGCACCTCATATGATTCTTATTGACCCCACATCATCTCATGAATAGCACATGTCAATTCTAGGGTTTACATCTCACTTAGAGGGTGACTATGTAAGGTAAGGGTTCTAATTAGGGAGACAAATTTTGAAATAGTAAAAAATCCGACCACTATTGGCTCTAATACCATCTTGTAAGGACTGAAACCAGAGAGGGGATTTGTTCCCTACTTAATTTGAGGAACAAAATCAACTATACAAACATACTAACAAGTTCACTTGAATAGATGTAATTTTTTTTTCACAAATGATGGTATACAAGAATAACCAAAGTAGCAGCAGAAATATATTTCATGACTATATTCAATTATAACATGATTAGAAAATGTTTTTTTCATTTAGGGTTTACATGAAAGTTTTAATAGAAGGATCTAGTAGAGGGATTTCCAACTATCTCAAGTTTGTCTCCTAAAGATCTCTACCTAGGTCCATGTCACCAAGTCCAATCTTCCAAGTCCTAAACCTGGGGTTTGAAGCATATCACAACAAAAAGGAGAAAAAGTAGAAGATATCAACATAAGGCTGGTATGTGCATATAAAATATGGATTGAGAAACTTAAGGAAAAAGGATATCAAATATAATAAAATGCTTTCCATAGAAGAGGAAAGGACTACCCAGTGAGTATCAATAGAATATGAATATCAAAATGAAGAAGATAAACAATAAAATATTTCTTGCATTTTCAACAATGTCATAATAATAATATCAAAAAAAATCAAAAGTTGCATGGTGAATAATAAATAGACTAGAATATACTAAAAAGTAAGGTAGGAACCCATATGAATCCCATACCAATGGGTAGGAGGACTGAAACCTCAGTGCCAAACAAATATAGTATTCTACAGGGGAATATTACCCAGTGCATGGTAGGGGAGTAAACCCCAGTGCCTAATATCATAAGTGACAGGGGAACAGAACCCAATGCATGACAGGGGAATGAAACCCAGTGCCTAATATCATAAGTGATAGGAGAATAGAACCCAGTGCCAGGTAGGGGAATAAAACCTAGTGCCTATAAACATTTTAAGTGGTAGGAAAGATAAAGTATAGTCATGTTCAAATAAAGGATAAGATCGTTGACTAATAACAGTGTGGTTAGAGGACCCATAAATAGACATTCAAACATTTCCATAATTAAGATACTTCACATGATCACAAAAGTCCACAACTTCAAATTTTGGGTTTCACAAGGTACAAGATGAACAAGATATAAATAAGGGATCCAAAAAAATGTCCAGTAAAGTAAGGTGATCACAAGATCAGAATCAAAATAGAATCTTTCACCTGAAATAAATCCTCAAAAGAGAGAGAACTAGAGTAGGCTAGTTTATCAAGAGTGAGAGGGAAAATAGTTTTATTGCTCAATAGGAATAATATGGTATGAAAACATATATCACATGAAGTCTACATATTCCTGAGGTCAACCCTATGTCCAATCCAAGGTCTCTACATCACCTATTAAACACATTATATAGAACTAGGGTTAGGTTCACATTGTTTATATAAATCCTAAAAATCACATTTTTATTGTTTTTTTGTAAAATATGGTTCTCTAATTAGAATCTAGCTCATGGTTAGTGAGGTTGTCAATACAAATGCCTACCTCCTATTTAAGCCAATGAGGTTTTGAAGTGAAACCTATTGAGGTAGAGATCTTTACAGATTGCTTGGCTATTTTATCAACTACTGAGTTTAAGTTGTGAGGTATAAAGGCTAACTTAGCATTACATGCATTGATTTTATTGATTAACAACTTTTAGTGAGGTTTGAGCTTCTAACTTAGCATTACATGCATTGAGTTTATTGATCAACGACTTTTGTTGAGGTTTGAGCTTCTAACTTAGCATTACATGCATTGAGTTTATTGATCAACAACTTTTTGTGAGGTTTGAGCTTTGGAAGAGCCGTGGTTGACATTGTGCCCATGTTTAATGCATGTTGGGAGACCGACAAAATGATGCAGTTGGTCAGTTTCATCTCTTGGCACAATTGTAGTGTTGTAGAAGAGCTTGCAGCTCAGCTTCTATACCGCTTGAGGCTTGGCCTGTGTGCCCTACTCCTCGGATGCAGTGACCATTAGATTGGACAATATGAGAACCATAGGCAGCCTCACCAGTGGACTGGTTGTAGGATGCGTCACTAAATAGAATGAACTCCTTCCCCGTGAGGTCGGGGGAGTTTTACTCTAAGGGTGATTGCAGGTGCTACTATCTTCTTGCAGAGATGAAACTGAATTTTGTGAGGTTAGCAGATGGTTGTCTCTTTCTTGAGTGTTCTACTTTGTTGCAACTAGTCCAGAGGTGCCATCAGGCAACCACAACAGTTGCAGATGATTTAGCAGACTGAATGATATCATGAATCCAACCATCTTCACTAAGAGTGAACTGCCATGGAGGGCAGTGGATCGCAATCGAGACCTCTCTACTTCTTGGACAGTCTCTAAGACAATGCAACAGAGTTTCCTCAGAATTATTACATTGAGGGTGGATTCCATCAGTGTCCATGTGCCATCTTTTCTTCTCCATGTTTGTAGGTAATGCTTTGTGAGATAAAAGCCACAAAAAGGTTTTAATTCTTTCAGGCAGCTTGAGTTTCGATAGAGATGTCCAATTACCAAGTGTATGTAGCTCTTTATCCTTGTAGATCCATCTATATGAAAATCTGGCTGTCAAGTACCCACTTGACTCGTGGTTCCATGCCCAGAGGTCCTCGCCTGTTGTTGGGTCAAGAGGAGTAACCCTCACAAATATTGCCAAGTATGGGAGGGGAGGTTGTTGAGGATAAAGCTCCAGTCCCATTCTCCTTCAAGGTTGGTCATGGAGGCAACCTTCAGGTCTTCTAGTCCGGTCAGGATGCTTAGATTTGGCTCAAGATGAGAGATGCTTTTTAGTGAGCCACACATCAGTCCAAACGTTAGTAGCCTGGCCATTATTAATAATCTTTCTGTTGTTAGCTGCGAGCATGGGAATGTTACTTCGGATGAAATACCAAAAAGATGAGCATGGTCCAGATTTGAGGAGCCCATTTTTCATGTATTTCATGCGCACTCCTATGACCCATAATTTATCAAAATTATTGAGAAACTCCCAAGAGTTCTTCAACATTAAGGCTCGGTTGTGATCCCTTGCATCCTTAATGCCCAATCCACCTATAAATCACCTTTTTATTATTATTGAATTAGGTTATGAAAACTATACTATATTTTGGATTATATTTTATGAGTTTGTAACATATTTTATTTTTCAGACTTATAGATTATTAAAAATGATATTTAGAAAATCTAGCCAATTAAAATTATCTAGGAAAAATTATATATTCATTATATTGGAATTAGATAACAAAACTATTGTCATTGGATGGAGAAAAACCTAAGTATTTGAGAACATGTTTTATTTATTTTCATTACTTGAGGTTGATTTATTGTGATTTTAGAAAATTGGGCCAATCAGAAAATCCATATAACCACTTGCATTTCATTATCCTAAGGGAAGGGCCCAACTGAGTTGGCCCTATAAAGCATGGACATGTAGCATCGGGCTTCCAGAAACCAAAATTCGGCCAACAAGGTAACCAAAATGGAAAGGATGAGAATACCCTCTTGTGAAACACAACATTGAAAAGCAATGGGGGTAAAACTGGGTACCATGTTGCCTTGCTTGTTCGCAAGAGATAGTGGAGTAGAGAAAACCACAACGGCATTACTGGAGCAACCAACCCGGCGACCAACCTCCAGGATCCAGCCCCTTACAACTGGAACATGGCTTAAATGGCTTCCTCTACTCCGTCCGACCTCAACACAGCCAATCACTAGTTTAGGCTCTTCCAGACAAGAAGGGTACTCAAAGGTAGGCGATCAAAGAAGCTTCAAACTAAGCTATGTGCCAGATTATCAGCAAAAGCATGAGTCCTCTTAGAAAATTCAGTGTATCTGATCCTACAAATCTTGGTGAGCCCATATACAACTTGCTAGATGATTCAAAACCCATCCTAAAACCATTGCCAAGGTAGGAGAAGAGCAACATATTGGTAACCATAGAATAAGGAACTAAGATGAAGACATTCCGTGGAAAACATAATGGTGGCGAAAACTAGCAGAGGGAACTAGAGAGTGAGCATCTACGGTCTCAAAGATTGGTGGAAATAGGAAGAAAAAAGAGAAAAGAAGCCATAATATACCTTGAAACAAGTAGAAGTTTAGGTCCAATAGGCTTCAAGATGATCCATGGTTAAGACATTGTGTCTATGTGAAGGTCGAAGAAATTCTGGTTGTGTCGAGGTGTCTAGATAAGCAACCAAAGTTGTGGGAGAGGCTTTTGGTCCATCAAAGTGAGGAAGAGAGACTTCAGGTTGTTGTCTGGGAACGCTCGTGGGTCGTCTTCACTGACCTTCGTTGTCTGGGTGAACCAAGGTGACACTATGATTATCACCCACTGACTGGAACTAGTCTCGCAAGAGTAAGCTTGCTAGAGTATGGGGTATTTGGGGGGAAACGAGTACACAGACTTGATTCATGGGAATCGTGTGAGGGAGAGGGAGGGCCTATTTATAACTTTTAGGATCAAGAGTTACAATATTTCTTGGCGACAAGGAAACAGGGAAAACTAGTGTGTAGGATATTTAAAGGATTGGCAACAAGAAAACCCTAACAACATAGAGTCTCCCAAAAATTGGAAGGCAAGAGAAGAGTGAGGGAGAAAGAATCAAGGTATGAGGAGGAAAGAATGGAGAGGAAAATCCATTGAGCGAGAGACAGATATCGTTGTTCTGGTTTCCTTAAGTGTGAGGGAGAAAGAATCGAGGTATGAGGAGGAAAGAATGGAGAGGAAAATCCATTGAGCGAGAGACAAACATTGTTGTTTTGGTTTCCTTTTTGGAGCAAGGTAGAAGACAAAGGGGATCCATAGATCCTAAATCTAATGGACCAAAATGTGTCTACACCCAAGCCCAAATAGGAAACCCACCGTGACCTAAACTTAGGTAGAGAAATCAGGTCATTTTCATGATTTAACCTTGTTTAAATAATATTTTGTAGAGAAATAGTGTGTTCTTTTCTTTAGTTTATTTGGACTAACAAACAAAGTTCAAAAAGGATGAAATTTGACACCTGAATCTGAATTTAATATTAGATTTGCCTTTTAAGACTTCTTTTTTATAAGTTTTAATACAATTATGATTTAGCCTCATTACCAATATATTAGTGTAACATTAGATCATTATCATCATTATTTGTTATTAAGTGTCTCGTTACAAGCACATTGCTACCTAAAGAGTTACCTTTGATTATTATGTATGAAATTTTATATTTTACTTTTTAACATATTTAGTCCATCAATTCCATGTTAACTTAAGTAACTGCACATGATTTATTCTATTACATGTTTTAAGTACATTGTTCCTCTTATTTAACCATTTTTTGAATATTAATTAGCCAAGAAATTATATTTAACATATTTTATGAATTTACTTATAGTTGGGACATAATTAAGTTATTATGTAAATGTGTTTAATTTTTTATCCTTCTTTGGTCAAATCTAAAGAACCAAATATTATAACATCCTAAATATGGGAAAAGGATAAGATCATAGATTTTAGGACGTGATAAAAACACTAATCAATCTACTTTGCTGAACCTAATCTAGAAGTGATTAGATATGAAGGTTTAAGTGTATATGTCACTCTTTATGTTGTCATGATGGATGTTTTCTCTTATAATGTTAATTGTGATCTTGTCATGTTACCTAATAAACACCATATAACTTATGAATAATGCAAGGGTATGTTGAATCTGTGTATCACATGTATGATGGTAATTGTTGGACCTTTTACAAAGATGTTGAAAGATAATGATGTTCTTGCATGAGATTATGTGGTGGTCTAAATGACCTTTGGGAAGGATTCGAGCCTGGTGGAGGTGTAACCCTCTTAATGGTTGATAAGGGTTGGTACCTTGGGATGATGTGATAAGGATTTATATCTTGTGATGGTATGAGAAGGATTATAGCCTCGTGAATGGCATTGAACTATCTGTTTGTGATGATGTAATGTGGAATATGCCGCATATGTTTTATATCTTCTGGAGTTGTTATATACTAATGCTTACTAGAAATGAATTAGAGTTTGTATGTCAAACTTGTTCGACTCAGCCTTAATTCACTCAATTGAAATTACCTAATCAAGTGAAACCTTAATCATGTAGGGACATGTGCCATAGATCCATTCCAATGTCAGAACTTGCTAGATGGTGAAACGAGTATTCCTCTAATGCAAACTCGGAATTGTAAACTATGAAGTATATGCATGTTTTGAGGATGACTGCAGTCATACCTCAACAGTAGAGCGATTGTGGTCGTATCTCAGATATTTGTATAAGTGATGTGATTGAGGAAGGCTGTAGTTGCACCTCGGATGATAGGGTTTTGTATATCCTGGTTACTAGTGTCGTGACCAATATACCAAGGGCGGATGAGGTTGTTTTGCAGCTTGACTTATATGTCGATGTGGAAAACTCATACTAACCGACGGCGGATGAAATCTTAGGATCCTGACTATCCAAGATCTTGTACAAAACTCATTTTGACTTAGCAGCAGTCAGTTGGAGTTTGAGTGGTATACCTCAAACTCCCCATGGCTTAATAAAAAGATGTAATCCAGCCGTGTATTATATCTGTTTAGGGTTAAACACGATTCTCATTGGATGATAACCCTTGTTTGCTCATTTCACGTATAGATGATGTATAGTGTGATAAGAGAAACTAGCCATGCTCATGTTGTTAGGTATGCTTATACTGTCAGCCATGCTTACATAGTCAGATATGCTCATATTGTTAGTCATACTTATGTTGTTAGATATACTTTTATTATTATATATGCTTATGCTATAAGCCATACATATGATGTTAGTTGTGCTAATATTGTTATTTGTACTTAAAATGTTAAACATGCTCATCCTAATAGACATGCTACTGCTATTAGCTATGTTCATGATGCTAGTTAGGCTCATAATGATGGTTATGCCCTTAATGTTAGTTACACTGAAACCTTTAGGAATGATGGTAATCTTTAAATCTCGTTATAAGATTCTGGTTAGAACTGTCCATAAAAAAAGTTTTATATTTGGCATTTCCATTATGTTGAATAAATCTGCTCTATCTTATTAATCTTCTTAATTTGCTCAACATGTTTAATTAAATAATGTGTTGTAATCAATAAGCGTTGTTGACAGTTAGATCTCTCGCTAGGACATAGGTCTCACCTCGTGGGTCTCCATATCTTTTTAGGTGAACAACAACAACGACAATAGACCCGTGATAGCGAGGAGAAGATGTGGTTATAGATTTTGGAGAAGTTTGTTTGGATGTCTAGTATATCCTAGAGTTGTCCCTGTACTCTTAGGTATATCCTACATGTTATATATGTGGAGAACATCTTATGTATATATGTAGCGGTTGAGGTCATGGAGCAATTGTAAAAGATACCTGGTATGATATATGAATATGGTATGATATATGAATATGCCAAGATGTTGGGTATGACATGCATGCATGCATACATATATACATACATATAAATGTGTGTGTGCGTGTATAAATTTCCGCTGGTCCCCAATGAAGGGACCTGGGTTCGAAACCACACGGAGAAGCATCTCTTGATTTATCACCCTCCCGGACGTCTGGCCTCCGCCACGGGTTATGGGAGAGGGGGGAGAGAAATATTTCTCTCTTAATCCCATATAAATGTGTGTGTGCGTGTATAAATTTTTTTTAATAGTGTTCCTGTCTTGAGTTTGGTAAACACAATTAAAATTGTTATTATGTTGGACTGATTGGGTCGTGTTTTTGACTGGTTAGATCTGAAATCAAGACGCGGCCGATTTTTCAGACTTTCATATAGATCAAGCACCGGTTCACTGGTGTAACCCGTCGGTCAAGTCCGGTTCCAAATCACGCCCAATCCGTCAGTTTTGGTGAACCTAACATACAACCGAAACTGCCTTTGAGTTTTGACATAAAAAGCCCATCCTAACATTATGATAGGATGCCACTATCAGAAACAGTAGTGTCGGGAATACATACACGGTAAAAAGTCAGACTAAAATTTAACGGTGTTTGTGTCTAGAGTTGGATAAACACAATTACAATTTTTACTATTATAATAATAATAACCATTATTATTGTTAAAAACATTATCACATAATCTGTAATAAGCAGATTACAACTCAGAAACAATTGCAATTCAGATATAGGCGGAATTGAAGCTGTCTAAGCTTTAAAAATTAAAGTCCAGCGAGCAACCATTTAAATTCCATCACACAATCGCATTGTCAGAACCAGAAGGAAACTTACAAGAAATTAGAACAAGGAAATAAGACAGGAAAGCCAACTATATGATATCAAAGATAATAGTTGATTAGTTTTGAGCTGATAAGAAGAGCACAATTCATAACAGGGATGATAATACCAAATAGAACATTCAAGATTAGGCTTCTGACTTCTGAATATCATATAACCATTCTTTCGTATCAGTCAGAGCATTCTATCATATAGTTGATATACTATATTAACTAGTCATAACAGCTGACTTCGCACACACTCTCCTATTTCTCAACTCATCTGGGCCGCCGGCTGCCTACCATTTCCCAAAGCGGAACAGCTCACCGTTGTCAAGATTGAACTGCGAGAACATCAGCTGACTACAAAGACTACTGATATCCCAGTCCAGCTCCTCAGCCGTAGAGAAAGTATCAGGAGGCGGCGGTGCGGCCAGTCGGTCGCCAGCTCCATTACCACGAGGCGGGATTTGTCACCGACATCGCTGAGCGCCAGGGTCTCTACATGGACAGCGCCGCAAGTGGGTTCGGCCATCCTATTGTTGCCGTCAACCTCGTCGTAGATTATCGACTTTCCGGGAAGATTCAGCTCAACCTCCCTCGTCGACCATGGACGCCCCGGAAGGAGCTCGACTCCGGCGATCTCCTCAAATAGAACACCGCCCACGAAAAAACCTGGGAAGACAGCCAGCGGGTTGGATATGGTGATATTCTCATATTTTGCCAACCGCATCCACGAATTCGGTACGGCGTACTCCGACATCACCCAAAGCTCCCAGTCCTCCATGTTGACGAGGCGGAACAGCGCGATGGTGGTCCGGGACGGCGAGGACGCCGCGACGGCCGGGCCGTGGTAGGCGAAGACGGTGTACCTCTGGAACTTCATCTCGGCCAACGCGGACGGGAACCGGATGCGCCGGAACTGCTCGCTGCGCACGTGGAATGCCATCACAGAGTGCGTCTCCTTGCCACCGATACCTAGGTGGTGGCTCGTCGCCGTGGCGTGGGTTGCGTAGTGGAGGTACCCGTTGCAGAACGCCATGGGGCCTCTAGGTTCGAAAAAAGCGTGTACCGTGTGTGAGGCGTCTTCAGTTTCCGCCACGACCCGGCCTTCACGGAGTACAGCTCCGCCATGACGGGCGCCTCGTCGAGCCAGACCATCATGACGACGCGCAGGACCTTGAAGTCGGAGGTCGCGGCGTCGTAAGCGAGGCCCAGGCACGACTCGTATCGGTCGTGACAGAGCCCCTTGCGCAGCTTTTCTTTGCCTTCTGAGATTACCTGGACCGTGTCGTGGTCGTCGCTCTCCCTCACGAAGGGCGGGTCGGGGAGAGAGAGGATGCGGCGGGTTGTCGGGTTCCAGAGGGCGAAGGTATGGGTGAAATGGAGCAGGTCGTCGACGAGCAAGACTGCGCCGGCGCAGGAGGCGGCAACGCGGAAGAAGCGGTTTCCGGGGTGAGCGGTGAGTGGGGGCGGTGGTATGGTTTGGAGCAGAGGAAGACTAACAGGGTTTTGGGATGACTGGGTTTCGTTCGTGGCAAGTGATTGGGACGCTGTGGAAGGTATAGAGCTCCTCTGCTGATCTAGGGCAGCGGCGGAGCAGGAGAAGGGGAGGGTTTGGCGCTTCGTTGCTGCTGATGCACAGACTTGCCTTCAGTGCAGCGGCGAGGTGTGCCGACAGGAAAGGTGGGGACTTGATGAGGGCTCCCCAGGATTTGCAGACACAGCAGCTCACGGCCAGTGACTTCACCGGCAGCCGGTGGAAGATATTGGCCAGGATGGCGGAAGGGAACTCGGTGGTGGCGGAGACGGTGTCGGCCATGTCGTAGACCCTGTCGGAAGCGACTTCTGTCGCGGGAGCCGGTGCGCGCGGATGCCCTAGGGTGGGATGCTGATGGCTGGTTGGTGAGGGTCGAGTGGCAATCACAGAGACTATAACTACTACTCCTCCACAGAAAAGATAACAATTCAAAAAGAAAAAGCTCCGTTGTAATACCCAACCAACCCTTTGCCCTGTTTGGCCATTGCTTGGAAAGCAAGCAAAAAATGCTTGTCATGGACACACCCTATGCTCTGCACCGAGCGACATCGCCGGCTTTAGCCGTCTGCCAGCGAGGGATTTTGACAGTGGATATGAGAGATTGTACTTTAGAGTATTAGCCCAATAAAAATTAGTACACTGTAATAATATTTTAGTAGAGATACATCTTATCAGTGTAGCGTAGATCCAAAATTATGTGTTATCAAAAGACATTATGTGTTTGTTCTTGGGTACATTTCATACCTTATTTGGATGTAACCTTGAGAACTATTCCCATTTGTACCTAATTTTGAAAATTTGGGTTTGTACGGTTAGGATGTCCAATTTTGGTGTGTAATAGTTTTCTTTACATCCTTTTTGTGTTATTTTCCCTTCATTGTGGTTCCGGAAAGGCACTTCGATTTTGGGCTAGGACCCAGTGTCCCTATATGGGATATGGACTCCCAAGGGAGTTTTAGTTGCATATGATTAGGCACCCATTTTTTGATTCAATGTTGATTTCTATATACATGCTTGTTAATGATTTTAAAGTAGTGTTGTTGTTAAATTTATATGATGATTATCTTATCTGATTCTATTGTGCAATACATGATATCCATCCAATTTGTATTTTAATATGAGATGGCTAAAACACTAATTAAATATAATAATGAGAACAATGTTGCATGGTTTCTTATACCTTTGTTGAATAATTTCTAAAGCTGGAGGTTGTAAAATCCCGCATCTACGGTTATGAGCTCTCCGTGGACATCACAATCTTAGAATATGAATTAGGTAAATTGTCGGATTGGGTGGAATGGACCCTATAGTATCTATATCTAATATGGATCTTCCTAGGACAATAATGTATTCGTACTTCATGTATACTTCTTCAAGAAAAATATAAATCGAACTTAACAAAACCTAAGATTTATCCATTAGCAAATAAGAAAAATGATAGTGCAAAGAGTTTTTATGGGAATTAAAAATAATAATATTTCCAAATTAATTAAGTGAAAACATTAACACGAATTGGGAAAATCTGGACTATCGAATAGTGTCCCCCCACAATGGTTGGGTAAAGACACATCAAAGTAGTTACGTATGAAAGCACACTTGCTTCGTAATATTTAAGACATATTTCTTAGTAATCCTGATTTATAATGGAAGCTTCTAACATAAAAAATACTATAATTTATGGATAAGACAACAAAATATGAGAAACATTATTATATGCTTTATTAAGTAAGGTATCCGATAGAACACATTTTAGAAATAGATTTTCATACTTTATGGACATAGATTGACTATACAAATTTTATTAGACTTCTAATGACTTCTAGATATTATAAAATAAAACTTGGAATAATAATTTTTACAATCATAGAATAAATGATTAAGTTTGTAATAAAACAATCTTAATTCTTTCATCAAATATCCAATTATATGTTTTAGTTAAATTATTTTTCATAGAATGACTTGTTAGATCTAAAGAATAAATTTCTCAAACCATAAGTGATCATAAATTTAAATAGCAATCCAATATTTCCTAATTAAATCAAACCAACATTTTGGGAATTGGGGGGTGAAAATTTTTTGTTAGTAGAAATGATAATACTAACAGGTACATATTTAACATATTATTATCATATATTTATCAATGATTTGGGGAAAACATTGCAAATTTAATTATATTTTGGAATCATTATCGTGTCACTAGTGAATCAATTCATAATTTAGTGATTCAATTCTTTCTCATTCATGACTTCAAACATGTTTACAATAGTTCGTGAAAGATGTGATCCTATTGATTTTCTTATGCATCTAGGTTGTGATTTGAGAATACCACTGATTGATGGCATTGTTCTTTTACATCTTGTTGGTGAATTTATTAATATTGTTGAGGTCCTTTACTTTCTTTATGAAAACAATATCAGTTTCAAATTTAGATAATATCTATTTCCAATTGATAATATTGTACATTACCAAGCTAAAAAAATCATATGTTTGAATTGTGACGTTTCTAATTAAATCACACTTTTATTATAAATGAATTGTTGAGATGTGACCCTCCGTACTTAACTGATACAAATGTTATCCATTTATAAGCATTATTCAAATTTATCCACTTAAATAAACCTAAAGGTCAGGAATTGGTACAATGTTGACTTAGCTATTTGCTACACTAATTTTCAAAACATAGGAGAATTTTACCCTTTGTTTAAAGCTGAGATGACACACTATACAACATTATATTATTTGTCTGCTTCATGCTAGGAATTTTCCAACATCATACTTGTAGGAGTCCCTCAAGGGTAATTAGATCTTTCCCAATATAAATTCTCATCATATTATTCCCTTCAAGGCCATTTTAGGAAGAGATGTAAAACTCTCTAATAACATCCAAATTTGTGGATATTGCATGCCTAGTTTTACTTCTAATATCCTCTCTTTATGCAGAGTTGTCCTCATTTTCCCCAGTTTTGCCTATGTGTTGTGCTTATGCCCTAGTTTGAAGATAACTACTAGTTCCCCTACAAGTGACTTGTCAAATGATGATTTTTACCATGAGATAGGATGTTCAGCGGTTTCCACAACTGATGGATACCGCAACAGAGCCAGGGAGCCATCATCAGACCAACCATTGGTTCTCAAACTGATGGTCCCTGACAAAAGATCTACAGGACAGACAAGTCAGTCTGATTATCTGTTCTCAACATCTGATGACTAGTCAGGAAACTTTTAGTATGGCTGTCGAATGTCAAGAACTGATGGCTCACCTAGACCCAACTCAACCTGCCTTCTATTCAACACAACCTTTAGAACCTATAAACTGATGATCCACCAACGACTAGCACTCCAGTCACCAGTCATCAGTTCCAAAGAGTTGATGGTCTGACGGAATCCATCAGTCAATGGCCAAACTAAAAGAAGGGAACAACCAATGGTTCATCAGCACATCTTAGAACCAATGGCCTTACTGACAGCAGTCATTTTAGGTGGTTATGTGTGTGCCCAAATGCATGTGCACATACTTGCAGTGCAAGTAAAGAGCACCTGACCAAAGCTATAAATAGCACCCCAGGGTATCAAGAAGAGGATGGCCACCCTTGAAAGATGTGAAATTGATGCAGGAACCAACCTTCACCATCAACCAGCTCCTCCTTTATCAGTCTGTGAAAACTACAGGATGAAATTGCAAAGGCCTTCCTTGTTGCTCATCGTTGATCTACTTTGACGTCTTAATTGATTGAAGGGGCATGTAGAGCACATCCTTCACACTATCGCGACAACTTCAAATCATAGAAGTCTTTCATTGACCTTGAACATATGTGGTCATCATTGGTGTATCTCCCTTCTTCCTTTCCTTGAATTTGTCTAACTTCCTTCATCTCTTTTATTTTCTCTGTTCTTCATCTCTATGTCATACAATACGTGTAAATCCTTAATGCTACTGACCAACCTAAATCACATGTCCATAAAGGAGAAGATCTAGAGTAATCGTACTCTAGAATTTGTAACCCAACACTTAGGCCCCCAAAACTATTATACGGGTCCTATGTAGTAAATCGGGGTCAAACCACAGGGAAAAGTAACAATAGGTGTTAAGAACGTAAAACTTTAGCTCAGATACACCAAACAAAAGAGGTAGATTAAGATGGTGTTCCTTATGGAACAATGCTACTCCAAAAAAATGAGTAAGGAGAATGAAAATAAAAAAGAGAATAAAAGAATACAAGCTTGTGGTAACAAAATATGGATGGGAACTTAGATTTGGTTTCACCTATTAATATCTCTCACCAACATGCAATACTCACATCCTTCGTATACTCTTAATAAGGTTACAAGCAATCATCATATATGTCTATTCCCTCCTCTCTTGATCTTAGGATAGATCTAGATTATAAGGTTGTCTCTCTCTCTCGAGATGGCAAACAAACAATAGCAAAGATTACCATATGATCATTACTTTTAGCATTCCAACATTCTCATGCATTCATTCAACACCATAACATTTAGATAGAGTTAGCACTACTCTTTTGAGGCGCTAACAATCAAACATCACAAGATGGTAGCTAATCATACAAGTGAAGAAATAAGAACAAGCATATGGAGATAACCATTTCCAAGAGCATATATTTTAAAACGGATGTAAGTGTATACATGTTTGGAGAGCCTTACAATCTATTCCCAATGCAAGAAATATGTTTAGTCACTCATGTTAGTGAGTAGAATTACATATTTACAAACATGGAAAGTCATCATAGAGAATGATGAAGTGGATGCAGGTGGATGATGAGATTTAGAAGGGGAGAAGGCATATACACCAACTACAATCACAAACAACCATTGTTGGTGCATGTTGCCTTCCTATTTGGATCTAGAATGGGTGATGATGAACAACAACTTCATCTCTCTTAAAGAGGGTGGCAATCTTCTCTCTCCTCAGGACCTTGATGTGGGTTTTATCGCACTAACAAATCCACCTAAGGATGAAATCCCTAAGTTTTTACCAAAACCTTGTGCAATAGTACCACCCGTAAGAAGAAGGGTCTTATCGCAGTATAGTGAAGGATTGAATCCCAAGGGACAACATTTTTAAGAAACTTGCTAGTCAAATTTGGGTCGATTAAGACCAATATTTAGAACAAAGATTTGATTTGGGTTTAGTTAAACGAACTACAAGGAAAGTAAAAGAGCAGGATTAAAACTAAGTTTAGATTAAAGATGGGAATCACTGTGGTGGAATCGGGTTTCACCACCACTATACATGCAAACACATCCAAAACACATCTAAGCAAGATACAACTATCCAAATGGAGTAGCAAACCATCTGTTAGGAAAGAGAGTTTGCGTAATCATCTCCATGGGCTCGATGTCTCGTTACCCATGGGTCACACACTTACTACCCTGGAGATATCCCTTCGGAAGTTCTTGTCCGGGCATCAACAATGTTAATCGAGATTCAAATCCTAAGTATTGAAGTTCTCACAGCAAAGGAATATAATAGATCATGCAAGACAGGCGATCAATCCATAAAGCACACATTAAATGATTAACAACAAAGTGGAAAGTTATATACAAGACATGGAATGTTATAAAATGGACATTTAAACACGGACAAGGGGGCTAGTCCCCGCACCCCAGCAAAATGGAGTACTCGGTCCTCATGATAGAAATAACAAGTAAAAGAGAGAGGGAAGATTCTGCAAATGTCATGATGAAGAAGATAATCGCGGCTCGATAGAGAAACAGTCTTCTACAAGATGGCGGGGCAGATCTGGAGGAGGAGGGGAAGAACACCAAGATCAAAAAATATGGTATTCTCTCTCCTTGTTCCTTCTCTTTTTGTGCTCTTACTCGTAGGATATCGAGCGGAGAAGGCAAAGTATCAAGGACACCACAGAGGTAGTCTTTGGCAGCGGTTGATCGTCTTCCTTAGCTGGACATAGAGCGGAAGCCTTTTGGCATCATGGAGCGGAAGCGATACATCAAATGAAGGAGGGGGTCATCTATTTATAGGTGTAGATCTAGGGAGCACCAACTTAACATCATGGTCGAGACACTAGTCGTGGTCGTCGTCGCAGATTGTGGTCGAGGTTGTGGTCGCGGTCACGATCTAGGTTGCAGTCATGGTCGCGGTTGAGCTAGTGTGGGCCTCAGTTGAAGTGAGGTGACGCGGTCAAGGTTGTGTGATGTGGTTGCAGTTGTATTTCATAGTCACGGTCATGTGACAAACCCACCCCTGTGAGGGGGTATTGATATGAGTGGGACCACCGTCTCCTATACTTGTGCACATAGATGCAAGCTTAATCCTGTAATGGATACAAGTGAATTTGATCAAAACTCTAAGTAATCATCTAAAACTTAGGAAAATTGTATATGAGCAGATTTAAGGGGCATATGAGAGCTTTTAGTACAAAATTGGGCCAAAAATGGCAACTAAAACTAAGATGAATATGCACTCATAAAAACACCTTGAACTTAAACTTTGCTCGTCCTCAATTAACACAAAATCTAAAACAGTCGCCATTGAATACTTTCAATTCTTGTGATTGCCTCATCTTCACATTACATTTTTTTCTTTTCTGCTTTGTATGGTTGAGCATCTCAACATCCTAAGATCACTAAACACATCTTACAATATCTTTGTTCCTGAGTTCATTTCCCAAAAGCACTTCCTCCCCACTTTTTTTAACATCATGCATGTCTAATAGGTTCGTAAGAGTCCAGAGATACCTACAGAACAACAAGTGTGAATCTGATATGACTAGTGTTTTATAATAGAGTGGCAAAAAAGAGGCATTCATTGTGCCTGTAGGTGGAAAAGGGAGTGAAGGGGGGTATGGAAGGGAATAGTAAATCTCTCCTCTATTCAACTCGAGATTTTTATTATACGGTTGCAATTTCATTGATTGCAACTTTTTTTATGAATCTCTCCTCCATTCGACTCAAAATTGCATTTTTTTCTTGTGTGCACATTGGCATCTTTTCTTTTTCATTTTGGTGATATGCCCCTATTACATAGAGAGGGGTATGGAAGAAGCAAATAAATAGAGGAATGGTGTGCCACCCCGAACTTAGGGTTTGGCACTATTTTTATGGATTTTTGTTTCTTTTTGATGGATGGTGGGGTATGAAAATGGTAGAAGAAGTATAGAAGAGAATTCAGATCATAATGCAACTTGATTTACAATTTAGTGCACCAAGTTGTTCTCTTTATCATACTATGCTCAAATAATGACTTGATGGAGATCAGGTGGAGATTCCATGCTATTATTTCACTAATCAGTTAGGAAGCATGACGTATTTGATCCCTCTCAGTTCGACAGATCCTTGCCATCACTATTGAAGGTTCATGATGTTAGGGTTCATAAGCTTCACATGGTGATTTCTAACCATTGGCTAGTTTCAAAAATTGTCCCTCTTGAGGCTTTGCTTCGAATGAGGAGGGTATAATGATTCAAAATTGCATGGAAAGAGAAACTAGGCGGATATTTAATGGATTTTATTGAAATAAAAGCATCAAAACTTCATCAAGTTTCTATACAAAACTACTTTGAAAATGTAAAAATTTTAAATTTTTTTTATTACAATTGCTTCAAAATTGCAATGATGGAATCTTAAGTCTGAAACAGATAGGTGTAGGTGGAAAGTAAAGTACATACCACCCACCCTCCAACCCAAACTTAGAAATTTGCTCATCCCGAGCAAACTCTAAATCCGAGATTGAGGGGAAAAACCATACCGGTTGGACCACCATATGTGGTTGTGTTCCTCTCAACAACATGACTTCCATCTGAAATCTCAAAAATGAAAACTATTATAATTTAAGATTGCATCTTACAATGCATTAACAACTGGGTGCAAAATTGCCCAATTCAAAATTGAAAGTAAAATCTAAGGTAAGGACCGGGTTTCCTCTCGATAAGCGCCTTTGTTTTATGTCATTGGCTCGACATGCTTCTTTCAATTTTCTAGTCGATATGTTGGTTTGGAAATATTCACTGATGGTTCAATGCTTATGTCAGTAGTGGTGAAATATCTCTTCAATCATTGGCCATTTTCCACAAACTCCCTGACTTTTCACTCCATAAAACAAAGGTACCATGTGGGTAGATGCTCTTGACAATGTATGGTCCTAACCATCGTGAACAGAGTTTCCCTAGGAACAATCTCAGTCTTGAATCAAACAGTAGAACTTGGTCTCCCACTTGTATGTATTTCCTTTTCATATGACCATCATGCCATAGTTTTGTGTGTTCTTTGTAAATTCTTGCATTCTCGTAGGATGTCATTTGAAGTTCTTCCGACTCTTGAAGTTGTAGAATCTTGGCTTGTCCAGCTTTCTTCATGTCAAAATTCAGTTGTTTGATTGTCCACCAAGCTTTGTGTTCAAGTTATATGGGTAGGTGATATGATTTTCCATAGATTAATCTAAAGGGTGTCATTCCAAGAGGAGTCTTGAAAGCAGTTCTATAGGCCCACAAGGCACATGGATTTTTACTGATGAATCCTTTAGGTTGCTACCCACTGTCTTTTCCAGGATATCTTTGAGTTGAGTGACACCTCTACCTATCCACTCATTTGTGGGTGATGGGGGGAATATACCTTGTGAGTCACACTATATTTTCTCAATAGTGCCTCAAAATTTCTTTCCAAGAAATGAGAACCTATGTCGGATATCACAGTGCATGGAACTCCAAAATGGGGAAAATAATATCTCTAATCATTTTAATGAAAAGTTTCGAATCACTAGTGGCAGTTGGTATGTCCTCTACCCATTTAGAGACATAATCCACCACAACTAGAATTTAGCAAAATCCATACGAGGATGGGAATGGGTCCATGTAGTCCACTCCCCAAATGTCAAAAATCTTGACTTCCTATCAGAGCTTGAGGGGCACCTCGTCTCTTTTTATTATGTTACCCACCCTCTGGCATTTGTCAGAAGACAATAAGAAGTTGTAGGCATCCTTGGATATGGTTGGCCAAAAGAAACCACATTGTAGAACTTTCAAAGAGTTTTCTTGGAACTCAACTGGCCTCCAACGGGGCCTGAGTAGCATTGCTCTAGAACAAGCTGAGCTTCTTCCTCAGTGATACAATGCCTATAGAAACCATCAACACAAACATTGAAGAGGTACGACTCATCCCAATGATATTTTCTCACATCATGCATGAATTTCTTCAGTATAATGATGGTGCATTCATGGTGGACGACACTAGCTGTAAGGTAGTTCAGGTAGTCCGCATACCAAGGGATAGCTTCTGATGCTTTCATCAGCTGGTCGTCTAGAAGAGAGTCATTAATTGGGATCTTTTCATTGTCTAGGGTGTGGATACGACTCAAGTGGTCTTCCACGACATCCTAAGTGTCTTTCTTATCTCTTATCTCAAGATCAAATTCTTGTAAGAGGAGAATTCATCTGATTAGCTTGGGTTTTGCATTTTTCTTTGCTAGGAGGTTAGGAATTGCAGCATGGTCTGTGTAGACAATCACCTTGGAACTGATGAGGTAGGATCTGAACTTGTCAAAGTCATACAGAGCCACTAAAAGTTACTTCTCAATAGATGCATAGTTCCTTTGAGCTTCGTCAAGGGTCTTAGATGCATAGTAGATGACATGATGTTTCTTTTCTATATATTGGCCCAAAATAGTGTCGAATGCATAATCACTGGCATCACAGATTATTTCAAATGGGTGCTCCTAATCTAGAGATCTGATGATAGGGGTTGATGTTAGGGCATGCTTAATATTTTTGAGACTTTTGATGTATTCTTCATCAAAGTGGAAATCAGCGTCCTTTAGTAACTAGTTCATTATAGGCTTGGTTATCTTGGAGAAGTCCTTTATAAACCTTCTATGAAAGCTTGCATGACTAAGAAATGCACGGACCTCTCTTACATTAGTTGGGAGACGGAGTTTAGAAATCATTTCGATCTTTTCCTTATCTACTTCGATCCCTCGATTGCTGACCCTATGGCCAAGGACAATGCCTTCCTTTACTACGAAATGACATTTCTCCCAATTTAGCACTAGATGTGCGTCTTCACATTGTTTGAGGACCAGGGAGAGGTTCTTTAGGCACGAGTCATATGAATCCCCACGTAAAGAGAAATCATCCATGAAAACTTCCATAATGTTTTAGTGAGTCCAACAAGTATGGATGCCATTCAACATTGGAAAGTAGCAGGCACATTGCAAAGCCCAAAAGGCATCCTTCTGAAGGCATATGTTCTAAAGGGGGAAGTGAATGTTGTCTTCTCTCGGTCATCTGGATGTATGGGAATTTGATATAATCCAGAGTAACCATCAAGATAGCAAAAATATTCCTGGTGATCCAATCACTCTAAGACTTGGTCTCGGAAAGACATCGGGAAATGATTCTTACACGTGGCCTTGTTCAATTTCCTATAATTGATACACATCCTCTAGCCCGTAGTTGTTCAAGTAGGGATGAGTTCATTCTTTTCATCCCACATTCCACCTTTCTTTAGGACAACATATATCGGACTTACCCATGGTGAGTTAGATATAGGATAGATAATTCCCATAGTGAGCAATTTAATTACTTCAAGGCATACTACTTCTTTCATATTTGGATTCAGCTTCTGTTGATGTTCGATGGTCGGCTTGTGGTCTTCCACCATGGGGATTTTGTGCATGCAAAGTGCTTGACTAAACTCGGTGGGGTCACTCATTTTGTAGTTGAGGGCCTTTCTTCTTTCCTTTAATGTTGTCAGGAGTTTCTCTTCTTGTTCATATGTTAAGTCAGAATTTATGATAACTGGGAAGACCTTGAGATGATCCAAAAACACGTATATCAGTCCCTCGGGTAGGGGCTTCATTTTAGGGCCCTCTGGTTTCTCACATAGGTCTTCAGTTACGTTCACAACCTTGAGTTCCTCAAATTTAGTTTCAGGATCTTCTTCTACAACATTGAGGCGGAGAACACAACTCTTTGCTTGTTCGTCGACGGACTCATCAACAGATGGGTTTGTTAGAGACACTTCTAAAGGGTCTTCTGATTCAGAATTCTCTTATGTGAGGAGTGACATTTTGTGTGGGACACATCTTGGAGAAAACATTATTAACTATGCAGAAGCAATTAATTAGCAGTGGAATTACTGAAAATCACTAAAAATTAAAACTTTTTGTAAAGAGATCCTCAAATGGTAAAATTCTTTCATAAAGAAAAAGGTAAGTCATTTACAAGCTGGTTTATCAGTACATCTCTGTATTATCTCCTCTCGAGAGTCATAACACCGACTGCCCTGTTAAACTGTACATGACCAGTATACACAAATCTCGAGGTATTACACCAAAAATCTCATATCTATGTTAAACCATCTACTGAGTCCTAGGACCTGAGAGTACAGAGACGACACATAGGACTCTATATATATAAGACCTAACAGACAGTGACTCCACCTGTGGATCACTGCTGCCCTTGATGTTGTTGTTGTTGTTGCTGCTGCTCACCCGCTGATGGGTTTCTCCTTCCTCGACGTCTACCTAAAAAGTTGAATCCCACAGGGGTGAGACAATTGAATAATTGTCCCAGCGAGAGTTATAACTCTTCGCTAGAAGCATTGTTATTGCAATTAATTGAATAACACTGAGCAGTGGAATTATAAAGATTCAACAACAGGTAAATCATTGAATAACTAAATGAAGCAGTATACTTTATGCAATCATTTCAATTATAACTTGATTGAATAGCAAGTCACACATTAAATAAGGAATATGAAAAACATGTATATTATCAATCCAACTAGGACATATTAAACAATGCATCATCAATCATTATTTCTCGTAGTTCAACCTTAAGCAAATATGCTACACGGCTGATTACTTTTTACAAACTTACTTATGCCCTGAGGAGATGAGGTATACCGCTCATACTCCAATCGACCATTACGAAATCACAATCGGTACCATACATAGGTCATCAGAAGAGCCGGATTTCCATGACCTCATCTTCCTCAGCTAGTGTGAGGAGAAACATACATGACATCTTGTGTCTCTGCTACAATAGCTTTCCAGGGTATTCTGGCAACTTCGCTATTAGAGTTTCATTGGCATGATGTACTCTCTTCGCCATCGAGGGATTTCTTGTTTATCTCACATCGATGCGACATTAATAACATCATCGGGAGATTAATGATATATCATCCCGGCATATACATATAATGAAGGATTAAGAGATCAAATGTTTATCTCACATCAATTCCTCCATTAGTACGTAAGGATGTTTGCATCCATAACCCCCACATACTCAAAAGTATTCTCTCTAGGAGTTCCCTTAGAACCCTAATTTTGGGTTATTCTTTATAGTATGAAGCTCTATGATTACATGATGAAATAAGGAATCACTATTCCTATTCAAGTTAAGGGGTTGGTTAACCCTAATAGAATTAAAAAGGGAAACCCTAACCCTGGTAAGGGCATAGTGGTGCAACCCTTAATAATGATGTTATTAATGTTTTGCATTATGTTGATCTAAAATAGATGTGATTGTATTCATCTGTACTAATCATGCAGGTTTTATGGATTATTGAACATAGCCAGGTATGAGCTATGAAGCTTTGCTTATCAAAAGTACTTAATGAGTTTGTGAGCAATGAAATGTTATGTTGCCTAGTGAGAGGTAACATAAGAGATTGACAGGTTATATGAGCCATATGAAATATCGACATTGCTATTATATTGTTTATATTGTCAAATAACTTGAAGGCAGTATGATACTTGGTAACAAGTGTTTTGTTGATCTAAGGGTTTGAATACCCATGTTCTTGAATCATAGTGATGAGATGATTATGATATCCCAATGTGGATATAGCTGTGAAATGAACTTGATTCAAATAGTGCTCTTTCTTTATAGCAATTGTTTAATAATTTATGTTTGAAAACATGCCTGATGTTAAAAGAATGCCATAATATACTTAAATAAACTATTCACTGTGCTTCACATTACCCTAGATTAGGGTTTACTATTCACATTATGAATTATGATCATACCTTCATCATGTATTAAGGATACTTTCATTACTATCCTCAAATTAGGGTTAGAATTCATTAATCATCATAATTAGGGTTTCATGATCACACTAACATGGATCATACCTAAATTAGGCATTCATTCATATTGAGAGTCCATTACTTGATTATATAAGAAATCTTTTCTCTCTCATCCCTTATATGAGTTGATGCTTTCATCACCTTTGATTAGGCTAAGTCAACTCAACATTGACATCATGGGCTAAGTCATTACTATTGTGATCATTAAAGCTTACTCATCCAAAGAGTACTAATCACTCTATCCCATCAAGGATACCTTTATTATAATCACCATTGATTATAACATGCACTAATCAACTAATCACTTGGTCCTTTAATCACTTTAAGTATCCATGAGGTTTAGGTTAATCAACCAACAAACTATCTTGACCCTTAGAACATCAAACGATCTTGACCTATATGGACCTCAAACAGTCTTGCACACTAAACCTTCAAACGGTCTAAGACCGTTTGGACCTTCATGCGGTCTTGGACTGCCCTTGAGACCGTTTGGTAAAGTAGACCTCCAAAACCATTTGCTAAAGTAGAGGTGAAGACCGTTTGGTCAAGTTTGACTTTGAAACCGCATGGACACAACCGACCTTGAAACCGCATGGGACCAAATGGTTTGGGATCGTTTAGTCCCAAACAGTCTTGAGGCCATTTGGTCCCAAACGATCTTGAGACCGTTTGGTCCCAAATGATCTTGAGACCGTTTGGTCCCAAACGGTCTTTGAGAGCATTTGGACTCAAACGGTCTTGAGACCGTTTGGTCCAAACCACCTCAAAACCGCAAGGACCAAAAAGTGTCTCAACCACTTCAACTGAATTAGGGTTTCCAATGTTGAACCCCTCAATCGATCATGTACATGTTAGTCACTAATCAATTGAGTTAATTAGGTCAACCCTCAACTGATTTGACACTCAATTGATCATCAATTAGGGCATGGATCAATTGGATTAGGGTTTGAAATCGATGACCCTTCAACATACTTCAATGTGAGTCTAATTGATTTGAAATCATTGAACCATCATTCAATTTGGTCATGACCTGACCCCAAACGGTCTTGGGATCATTTGGATGACCTCCAAACGGTCTTGAGACCGTTTACTCAAGTCAACATCAAAAACTAACTCAACCATTTGGGTTTGATTCATTCGATTGATCACTAGGTCAACAATCAATTACACTTCAACTTATTAACTTTAGATCTTCAACCACTTGACCATAGTCAACCCTAAACCTCCAAACGGTTTTGGGTGACCCCCAAATGGTCTTGGGTGACCCTCAAACGGTATTGGGATCGTTTGGATATCCTCCAAACGGTCTTGAGACCGTTTACCCATTATTTTATAAAACACCAAGTCATTCAATTAGAGTTTGGATCCTAGGTTTAGTCACCAAATCAGCAATAGATTACTCATCAACTTGATATCATTGGATCCTTAATTGGTCAACCATGCTTAACCCTAGACCTCCAAATGGTATTGGGTGATCACCAAACGGTCTTGAGACCGTTTGGGTGATCCCCAAATGGTTTTGAAACCGTTTGGGTCACTCAACCCAAACTTCAACTTAATTCAATTATTGAAATCAGCAATCGACCCGATTAGGGTTTAGAGGATTGATGGGCCTTTGATTGGTGAACCACTTGGAATTAATTGATTATTTTTGGTAGGTAATTAGTCTACATTATTCTCAACAGACCTCCAAATGGTCAAAGCTTGGTCAATGCTTGAAAACGGTCTTGGACCGTTTGCTTCCATGCGTTCTTGTGAAACTGTTTGCATTCAAACAGTTTGAAACCGTTTTCTCCAAACGGTTTGGCAAACCGTTTGAGCAAGGTTGGGAGACCGTTTGTTAAAGTAGATTCTTGGATAAACATAGAAATTAACGTCATCATATTCTACCTCTGTTCAACCCAGAACAGGGGCTTTTCCTCACGGAAATGATAGTAAGAACACACAAAGGTATCTAAAGAAGAAGTATAAGCAACGATTTTTAAGAAAGAAGGATGCATTAACAAAGCTTAAGGGTTAGAGTTATAAAACCTGCCTCTAGGATTGATCCAGAGATCCAAGCTTCCTAGCTTTAATGGTGGATGAAGCTCCAGTTGTTGTCCAAGGTCCGTTCTTCAAGTTTTGGATGGAGAAGAAGGCTAGAAAGGGAAATCGTGTGTAGGAAATCAATTACTAACCCTTGATTTAGAGTTTCCACCATGGATTCAAGGTAGGTGATGATCCAAACTTACCAAGTCAGTATGGTCGTCCTTCCTCTGATCCATAGATTTTCCTTGGTCGGTCAAAGAAAAGTGATGAGAAGAGGAACTAAGGAAACGGTCCTTTGTGTTATTGGAAAAGATACATTATATATTTATGGGTCTTTTCAAAACAAAAAGCAAAAAGATAGATATTCCCTTTTATCTCCCAAAAATATCCACCATGGCTTCCTCCATCCTTGGCCACGTTTCCACCTTCTAATATCATGCAAAACTCCTCCTTTATCCAAGGTTTAAAGGAAAAGAACTAACACCTTAAAGAGATGTATTTTAATATCCACCCTTATTGGATATTGCTTAATATATTAATAGTGTGAGTAGTTTCCACTCCTACCATGATCTTTTTGGTGCCCAAGCATGACACAAGCTCGTCCATATTAATACAAACACATCCTCCAACTTATGGTTGAAGGGATTCATAATTAATATATTTCTTTTTGCATTAAGTTATATTAAAGAGCCTTTTGTGCTTAAATCTTGATTATTCCAATATCAAGATTCTCTCTCCTCCATGATTATTCAAATGAGGTGCCCCTCACATTTTCTTTGCTCTTATCGATGCCAAGAAACACAAGAGATTCTCTAGAGGGTATATTTTACATGTTGGACCCTAGGTTTTGGGTAAATTGCACTTTTACACCAAAACTAGGTTTTAAAGCATAAGGATTGCTCTACAAGCTATATATTGGTACCCAAGCTTGTGAAAACTGTACCACTTCATCATATTCACTCTTATGATGTCTCATCATTATAGGAACATCTTAACATGTGCAATTTGCAAGTTAACCCCTCTACTTGGGTAATTTGCACTTTAGTCCATTATTAACACAACAATGTTCCAACATTATTTAAAAAGGACTGAAATTGAAATATAAGTTCCTCAAAATCCTTAATTACATATCAAAGGATAAAAACAAGCATCTAATCACTTATTTAGGCAAAACACCTAGGGTTAGTTCATAACCCAGGGATGTTACAAATTATCCACCTCTTACAAGGATTTCGTCCCCGAAATCATCTTCAAAACATATTAAGAGGAAAGAGTAGGGTATATCCTTCTCATCTCTTCCTCTAGTTCCCACGTAGCTTCTTCTACGCCACGGTGATTCCAGAGGACCTCACAAGACTTATGTCTTTCTTTTTCAGCTTTTTATTTCTTCTGTCAAGGATTGACATAGGTCCTTCAACATAAAATATATCATCATTCAATTCTACTTACATAGGTTGCAGAATTGATTCTGTATCAGGATGACATTTCCTTAACATGGAAATGTGGAACACTGGGTGTAACTTCTACAATTCTGATGGTAACTCTAGCTTATAAGCTACCTTTCCAATCCATTCAATGTTTGGATAAGGCCCCATAAACCTAGGAGCTAACTTTCCTTTCCTTCCAAATCTAAGAACTCCTTTCCAGGGTGAGACCTTAGGTACACTCTATCTCCAACCTAGAATTCTAAAGGTCTACGATGCTTATCAGTGTAAGATTTCTGCCTATCATGTGCAGTCTTTATCTGTTATTGTATTATTTTAATGTTCTCGGTGGTCTGCTGCACAAGATCAGGACCTAAAAGTTGATACTCACCAGTTTCATACCAACATAGGGGTGATCTACAATGTCTACCATACAAAGCTTCATAAGGTGCCATATCAATGCTATGTTGATAGCTATTATTGTAGGCAAACTTTATCAAACTTAGGTGTAGATCCCAACTTCCTGTAAACTGAAGGACACATGCTCTGAGAAAGTCTTCCAAAGTCTGTATAGTCCTCTCTGATTGTCCATCTGTCTAAGGATGAAAGGTTGTACTAAACCTTAACTGTGTGCATAAAGCTTTACGAAGTCACTCGCAAAAATGACTCGTAAATTGGGGACCTCTGTCAAAAACAATGGTAACTGGGACCCATACAACCGCACTGTCTCATCTACATACAACTGTGCTAACTTCTCATCAGAATAGGTTGTTTTGACAGGTAAGAAATGTGTTGTCTTTGTCAACCTATCAACTATTACCCAGATGGAATCATGTCCTTTGGTTGTCCTGGGTAAACCAACCACAAAGTCCATGGTTACGTGATCCCACTTCCACTGTGGTATGGGAAAAGGTTGCATTGTTCCTCCAAGTTTCTGGTATTCAGCTTTAACTTGCTGACACACAGGACACCACCACTACTACAGATATAGCATTCAATGTCACTTTCATGGGCGTCAATTATTTAGGAAACCCGACGCCTATAACATTCAACGTCAGTGATTTAGGAAATCTGACATCTATATTCAAAGACCAGCCAGACACAAGTACCACTTTGTATTCAACGTCGGCTGGGTAACAAAAAAACAACGCTTAAAATCGCCCGTAAAATCCAATTTTCAAGCGAAAAAAATTGGCCCCAAAGTGTCACATATAGCGCCGGTGTATTAACTATTAACTGACTCCTATATAAGATGAAAATTTGCGTGAAAAGTTCCAATTTTGGTGTCGGTTATCCTTTGATAACTGACGCTGATAATGGTTCTCGCCAAATAAATTAGGGCAAAGATTGTCTAATTGGACGTCAGTTTTTTAATATCAACCGACGTCGAAGAGTTTAGGTGTCGATTATCTTGATAAACGACGCCGTTTACCAACTTAATAGACCCACGAATGACAATTGTTTCCCTTTCTTCTATTTCATCGCGAAGCCTTTCTCTGCTCTTACTGCGTCGCCACCCGCCCGCCTGCTGCTGCTGGCCGTGGACTCCGCTGCTTCTCACTCACCGCCGACGCTACCTGCTGCTTGCTCGCCGTCGACGCCACTGCTGCTACTCTGCGTCGCTTGCTGGTCACCGCCGCTACCTCCTGCTTCCACTTTGCTCTCTGCCACCACCTTTTCGTTTGCTTCCACTAGCTGTGGCACAGGTAAACTTGTCGCTGCCTCCTGCTTCCACTAGCCACTGCCTTTTCATCCTACCCTCCTCCCGCCTACTGCACAACCGTGGTCAAGCCATCGCTGCCTGATCAAGCTTGCGCCTTGATTTTACCGATTTCCATCAACTAATTAGTATTTATACTGATTTGTATCTACTGATTTGTATTTATTATCTACCGGTTTTTATTCATTTATCTACTTATTAGCAATAATGTACTGATCAGTAATAATGTATTGTTTTAACTTGTCTAATTCTCATGCTTGACCTAATTCAATAATTTTTTATGCATGTTGAAATAAGATTCAAACCTGTCCATTCTATCATCCTAATTTGATTTGATTATGTGCTTTGAACCCTTGAAACATGTATGTTAAAGATACATTGATGTTGAATGTCAAAATTAACTCACACGTGGGTCTTCTAAATGATTATGTGAACTCCTAAATCAGTAACATATATTATTCTTTGGGCACCCCAATACCTTGTGATTCATGTATGCGCCATAAGGTGATTAAATGCCTAAATCTTGACTTGAAATATGACCTGGTATGTATGTTGATATATGAAGCTCTAGTTAAAACTTCAAGATTGACCCTGATTCAAATCTTTGATATATGGAATCAAGGTTTAATTATTTACTGTTTAGTATTTACTAACAAGCATGATTAATGATGTTACATAAAAATTAGGATATGAATGATGAAATTAGGTTTTTAAGTATAAGATGATAACATACATGTATTTGTTGGCTTAGAAACCCATCCAAGATTTATTCATTAGGAGTAAATCTTGGATAGTCCCCGGTTTGGGACTATTCTTAAACACCTAATCTCACTTAGGATGTAAGTGTATAATGTGTATTGGGTTTTTGAGAAAATTTTGGAAACATTTTCCCTTTTGTTCTCTAAATACATATGTACTTAGAGAACAACGGGGAAATGCTGCCGAAATTTTCCTGAAAACCCAATACACATTATACACTTACTAGTGAGATTAGGTGGTCAAGGATGGGATAGGTGGTACACATTTATTGTATATAAGAATGACATCATATGTATTTGTTGGCCTAGAAACCCGTCCAAAATTTACTCATTAGGAGTAAATCTTGGATAGTCCTTGGTTTCAGACTGTTCTTCAATACCTAATCTCATTTAGGATGTTTTAACCATTAATTATATATAAGACCTTAAACCCTAAAGTTTTAACCATAAACTCTAATTTGTTAACTGTAGACCCTAATATTGTCCTAATATATACTTGTTTTCTCTTTGATCATAGAATGGATAGATCATGGATGTCCATTTGTAATCGCTGCACCCCAGAGTTTATATCTAGTCTTGATCAGTTTATTAGATTTGCTGAGGAAAATAGGAAAGAACCTGGAGATAGGTTCTACTGTCCATGTAGGCATTGCGGTAACAACTTGAAAGGCAGCACTGGTGACAAAATCAAAAGTCATGTCATGTGCAACGAGATTTGTACAAGGCTATACAGAATGGCACTGGCATGGAGAGATTTCAAACTCGAAACCAGTGGATGTCAATAGCAGTGCTTGGGTGGAAGAAGAAATTGCCTCCGATGATGTAGATGTGAACGAACCAGTTCCAGTAGACATCATTGATGCAATGCTGGATAGTTGTAGGGTAGAGCACACCGATCCACCTCCTATCTTTAGAAACATTGTGCATGATGCTGAGATACCGTTATACACAGGTTGTACTAAGTTTACGAAGCTTAGCACTGTGTTGAGATTGTATAAGTTGAAAGCTAACAATAGATGGAGCGACAAAAACTTCACTTCATTGTTGACTTTGTTGAAAGAAATGCTTCCTGAAGGAAACGAGCTGCCAATCTCAACGTACTGGGTAAAGAAATTGTTGTGCCCAATGGGAATCGAGGCCAAGAAGATACACGCATACCCGAATGATTGTGTATTATTTCAAAAGGACTATGTGGATTTGAAAGATTGTCCAAAATGTGGTGCGTCTCGGTATAAAATGACGACTTCAGGGGAGTCCAAAACTGGTTCTCCTGCCAAGGTGATGTGGTATCTACCTATAATATCATGGTTTCAACGCTTGTTTGCAAATCCGAAAGATGCAAAGAATTTGAGGTGGCATGCAGATGTTAAGAAAAATAATGATGGGATCCTACGACATGCGTCTGATTCCCCACAGTGGAAGAAGATTGATCTATTGTATCCCAAATTTGGTGAACAAGATAGGAATCTAAGACTTGGGCTTTGTATAGATGGGATGAATCCGTACGGGACATTGAGCAGCCAACATAGCACTTGGCCAGTCATGCTTGTTATATACAATCTTCCTCCCTGGCAGTGTATGAAAAAAAGTACGTTATGTTGTCGTTGTTGATATCGGGCCCTAAACAACCCGGAAATGATATCGATATTTATCTTGAACCTCTGATTGATGACTTAAAGAAACTTTGGGTTGAAGGTGTGATGACCTATGATGCTTCAGGAAGAGAGACATTTCGTTTGCACGCTATGTTGTATTGCACTATTAATGATTTTCCAGCATACGAGAATTTGTCTGGATATAGTGTCAAAGGAGATAAAGTGTGTCCTATATGTGAAGAAAACACTGATTCAATAAGACTAAAACATGGCAGCAAGACTGTATATCTTGGTCATCAAAGGTTTCTTTCAAAATTCCATCTGTATCGTAGGAAGCACAAAGCATTCAATGGATGGAATGATGAACGGAGTGCACCTAAACCTATACCAGGGGAAGTTGATGAAAGAGTAAAAGACATTGTCAATGAATTTGGTAAGAAATCACAATGTAGTATGGTCACATGGAGTGACAATTCTTCATTCAAGAAGAAGTCAATATTTTGGGATCTTCCTTATTAGAGTTCTTTGACAGTCAGACATTGTATCGATGTAATGCACGTTGAGAAAAATGTTTGTGATAACGTCATTGGTACTCTATTAAATATACCAGGCAATACTAAAGATGGGATAAAATCCAGACTGGACCTACGTGAAATGGGAATAAGGTCAGAATTAACAGAATTATGTGAAATGGGTAATAAAAGAACATACTTACCTCCCGCTTGTTACACGTTGTCTAGAAAGGAGAAGAAAACTTTTTGTGAATGCTTGGTACATGTTAAGGTGCCGCAGGGTTACTCATCCAACATCCGTAGATTGGTATCAATGAAAGATCTAAAGTTGATAGGTCTTAAATCTCATGATTGTCACACTCTAATGCAACAAATATTTCCCGTGGAAATTTGATCTATATTGCCGAAGCATGTAAGGTTTGCAATCACCAGACTCTGTTTCTTTTTCAACAGTCTATGCAGCAAAGTTATTGACCCTGATACTCTCGATAATTTGCAAAGAGAAGTGGTTGTTACCCTATGTCAGCTTGAGATGTATTTCCCTCCTTCGTTCTTTGATATCATGGTACATCTTGTTGTCCACTTGACTAGGGAAGTGAAAATGTTGGGACCAGTTTTCTTGCATTGGATGTATCCATTTGAACGACACGTGAGCATTTTTAAAGGTGATGTTCAAAACCGTTATCGGCCTGAAGGAAGTATTATTGAAGGTTATGTGGTGAGAGAGGTTATGGATTTTTTTCAATGACTTTTTGAGTGGTAATAACACTCCTGTTAGTGACAAGAATATTGAGGAGGGCAAAGGAATTTTGGGATCACAGGTGAAAGTAATCAGCCATGAGCAGTTGGAACAAGGTCACTTGTATATTTTACACAACATGGACGAAGTGAGTGTTTATATCGAGGAACATACCAATTTCATCAAGAGACAACATCCTCGAGCAAGTTCAACGTGGCTTGCTAGAGAGCATAACAAGACTTTTACTAAGTGGTTTGAAGATAAAGTCTTACATCAACTATCTCAAACACCAAATGATATTACGAAAACTATCAAATGCCTCGCCTTTAAACCAAAACCAAAAGTTATGTCTTATGAAGGGGTTGACATTAATGGGTTCACATATTACACAAAGCGCCAAGATGATAAGAGTGTCGTCCAAAACAGTGGGGTCACTCTTCAAGCGTCGACTATGTATTTTGCAAGTGCAAATGATAAGAGTCCACGTGAAGCTAAAATGTCATATTACGATGTCATTGGAGACATATGGGAGTTTGACTACATAGATTTCAGAATTTCGCTCTTTAAATGTAATTGGGTTGATAATACCAAAGGAGTTATAGTGGATGAATTGGGTTTCACTTTAGTGAACTTTGAAAAGATTGCCTAGAAGGGTGAACCATTCATATTGGCATCAAAGGCGAAACAAATATTCTATATCGATGATCCTACAAATGATAAGTGGTCAGTTGTTCTTCATGGTAAAAGATTGTTCATTGAAGATCCTATAGATGAAGAAGAGTACTATGATTAGTATGATGACTCCAGTCCATTCTCAATTGGGTTGTCAACTCCACAAAATATTGAAGCTAATGATGACTTATATGTGCGCGGAGATCACAATGAAGGATTGTTAATTGATACAAGATCACAATTTTAGAGGCATGCATGTTTATAGTTTTTTATTGAAGCTAAATGTTCCAATTCTAGACATTGATCAATATTTCACTAACTCTACACTAATAATTTTTGTTTATATTCTCTTTGAAAAATAAATATAGGAAGAAGGAAGCCACACAGTAATGGAACTACTTGGACCCCAAAGACTGGGAGGAGTTTGTTACTCAAAGAAAAATAGAAAAATTCAAGGTATTAAGCGCCACTGCCAATTTAATTAATATACATTTTTATGTATTCACCTATTCATGATTAACCTTTAGTGTTACTAACCAAATCAATGTGCTAACTAACTAGGCTATCAGCGATGCTCAATGAGCAAGCATCCCACACTAAGGTTATATAGATATATAGGCAGCAAACCATGAAACAGTAAAAGAAGCCACAATGAAGAGAAGCGGGATACAGATACAATACATAAAGTGCAACACGCACAATTGTTTCAGATTCATATAACAACATGACTGACTAACACATATATAGTGCATAACAACAGCAGTGCCGAATTTACATACAACACTAGCTTAGTACATATATAGTGGGACTAAGGTGACGATCCCACCTGCTAAAACAGGTTACCGACAACTACATGTTATGACTGGGAGGTCGTGATTCAGCAATCGTATGCATTAGCAGGAGGACAAATAGATTTCACCACGAGTTAACATTGAAGAAGGTCTACTAACCTACACTGAGCTAAACAAGTTTATCAATACTAGCCTAAGGCACAAGTACCGTTCGTCTGGACAATGACGATCGTGGAAGCTTAGTGGCCACCAGCTTAGTGGCCACTACACGTTCAACTGGCCAGTGGCCACTAAGCTTCCACGACCGTCATTGTCTCGACGAATGGTACTTGTGCCTTAGGCTAGTACTGATAAACTTGTTCAGCTGAGTGTAGGTTAGTAGACCTTCTTCAATGTTAACTCGTGGTGAAATCTGTTTGTCCTCCTATTAACTCGTCACCTTAGTCCCACTATATATGTACTAAGCTAGTGTTGTATGTAAATTCGGCGTTGCTGTTGTTATGCACTATATATGTGTTAGTCTGTCATCTTGTTATATGAATCTGAAGCACTTGTGTGTGCTGCACTTTATGTATTGTATCTGCACGAGCAGAGGAAACAAGGCATGTTCATCCCTCAGAGCACAAGGGATGAATTGACAGTTGTTCTGGGTAACCCAGAGCATCTTGGACGTGTTAGGGGTGCAGGTGCTGGTGTGGGCATCAAAGCATTCTTTGGGCCATCCCAGCACAAACCCAGAGCGAGAATTTCACAAGAAGAGGTAACCTATTCTTTTTTTAGAATGTTACTACATCTTAGGCTTCCAATCAGCTTATGGCGACCCGCTCTTCTCCTGATGTGGATTTTGAGTTATTAATTTTTAAATTTTTTACCTCTAGCGGTAGGCATTGGGAGTTACTAGTTATTCTCCCCGAGACATTCATTGTTTATTATCTAGATCCTGTGGGGAGTACATTGAATACTAAAATTGGACACTTAATGAGAATGCCATTATTCTGGTGGGAAATATTTCATTTTTATATCTGTTAACATTTGTTATTACATTGCTATTTAATTATGCAATTTACCGTGTTACATTAACATGTAGGGGTTTAGATGCATTCAAAAAGGCTGGAGGAAAGGTCCCCAGGAAAAAGAACCAGCCAATAATTTGGGAGAACGTGAAAGTAAGTTCCCGACTCCAATGTATATATTATTTATGTGAACTGTGCTTAGTTGTATTTTATAATATTTTGTATGTTTCAATTTATAGTGCGCTAGACAAGACAACGGCTGGGCATGCACATACTATGTGATGCGATTTATGCAGATGATTATCCAATATGCCACATTGGACATCGATACCATACATGAGGTTTTATATATAGTCTCATTAGTTAGTATGAAATATATCAATCTTATTTTTATATTATTACTTATATATATACATCATTCTCTTTGCAGGTGTTTAAAACTGACCACACTATAGGTAAATACTTAAAAGATGTACAAGCTCCATACACGATGGAAGTATTAAATGAAGTAAGAGAAGAATGGGCAAGAGCCATTCAAGCAGTGGGGATTGTAAAATATAATTGGGATGCTGATAGCGATGTTGAATGATATTTTGTAAATGAATATTTTTGAATGTTTATCCATGTCTGAATGTTTATACATGTATTTGAATGTTTCTACATGTGTGAATGTGAGAATTGAATTGATATCTGAATGTATCTAGTTGTATGAAAAGTATATTTGTTGATTTTGCAGGTTTGTGGCCTGTTTGTTGGCTGATATCAATGGATGTCGTAAACCTGCAGTTCAAAACTGAACTGCAGGTTTTCATCCTGCTGACCAGCCACAACAGCCCTGTAAATTGATAAGAAAAGAAAATTAAAATATAGGTGTTAGTTATTTATAGAAAACCATCATCAAAGGCTTACAATGTCGGTTATTGGATAAAAACCGCCGCCTAATGTGACAAACAACCCGACTGTGTAGGAAAGCACGACCGCGGCGGCAAATGGCGTCAGTTATTAGTATAAAATCGACGCCTATAGTACTAAATATGACGGTTTTTAGTTGCAAACCGACGCAGAAAGTGTCCTAGATGGCGCCCTTTTTGTGGTGCTAATCCTTTTGGCGTCGACTTACTATACATAATCGACGCCTATAGGTGCCCTTCTGGCACGTTTTTGGTGGCGCGAAGCCTGTTGGCGTCGGTTATAAAACAGACGCTAAAAAGTTCGACCTTTAGTGGCACCCACATAGGCGTCGCTTGAGAACCGTCGCTAAAAGGGGTTAAACAACCGACACCAAAGGCGTGTTCTGTAGTAGTGCACATAACGAACTCAACAACGTCCTTCTTCAAACCAGGCCACCAATACATATCTTTCAAGTTACTATACATCTTGGTGCTTCCTGGATGCATAGCATACATTGAAGAATGAGCTTCTTCTAGGACTAACTTCCTTAAATTATCAACATTTGGCACTATCATCCTCTCATAATAACAAGCTATCTGATCATCTAAGTCATGAAAACCATCTCATTTCTTATTACCATATTCTGATCTAATATGTTGAGCTGCATCATCATCTTGTTGTGCCTCCTTAATCTGCTGTCTCAAAGTAGGTTTTATGTGCATCTCAACTAACAACCCTGATAACAATGATACTTTTAACTGTACATTATCCTACCTTAAAGAGATAAGCATATCCCTCTTAGAGCACATCAAAGAATTCAACTGTGCTTTATCTAGGGCTGGTGTTGCTGATTTCCTACTGAAAGCATCAACAACTACATTGGCCTTCCCCAAATGATAATCAATTGTACAATCATAGTCCTTGATTAACTCCATCCAGCCGCCTTGCCTCATATTGAGCTAATGCTGAGAAAAGATATACTTAAGGTTTTTATGGTCTGTGAAAATCTAGAATGTCTCTCCATAAAGATAATGTCTCTAGATCTTCAAGGCATGAACTATAGCAGCTAATTCTAGATCGTGTGTCAGATAATTCTCCACGTGTTTCTTAAGCTGTTGAGAAGCAAAAGAAATCACTTATTTATCTTGCATCAACACACATCCTAGTCCATTCTTAGAGGCATCACAGAACACTATATACCCTTTTCCTTGTTCAGGTAACACAAGCACAAGTGCACTTGTCAACCTCTCTTTCAACAGCTGGAATGATTGCTGACACTTGTCATTCCAGGTAAACGGAACATCCTTCCTAGTCAACTTAGTCAAGGGTAAGGCTATAGAACTGAAGTTCTTAATGAACCTTTGGTAATAGCCTGCCAACCCTAAGAAACTTCGAATCTCTATCAGTATCTTCAGATGCTCCCATTGTAGGACATATTCTACCTTTTTAGGGTCAACACGTATACCTGAAGCAGAACATGTCCAAGAAAAGAGACTTCTGGTAACCAGAACTCACACTTGCTAAACTTAGCATATAACTTATGCTCTCTTAGCAAAGTTAGAGCCTAACGAAGATGTTGCTCATGTTGCTCGACATCTCTACTGTAGATTAGGATGTCATCTATAAAGACAACAACACACTGATCAAGAAAAGGTCAAAAGATTCTATTCATGAGTTCCATAAATGCAGATGGTGCATTAGTTAGTCCAAATGACATAACTCATAGTGACCATACCTTGTCTAGAAAGAAGACTTAGGTACGTCACCTTCCTTAATACGTAGCTGATGATATCCCGACCTCAGATCTATCTTTGAAAAGATTGTTGCACCACACAACTAATCAAAGAGATCATCAATCCTCGGCAAAGGATACTTATTCTTTATCGTTACTTTATTTAATTTCCTGTAATCAATGCACAACTGCATTGACCCATCTTTCTTTTTAACAAAGAGGACCAGAGCACCCCAATGTGAAGTACTCAGTCGGATGAAACCCTTCTCAAGCAACTCTTGTAGTTGTTTCTTGAGTTCTTCCATCTCAGCAGGTGACATCCTATATAGTGTTTGTGCTATAGGTTGCGTGTCCGGAATTAGATTAATCTCAAAATCTATTTCTCGGGGTGGAGGTACACCTGGAAGTTCTTCAGGAAATACATCTTCAAATTCCCTGACTACAGGAACTTCAACATGATTAGGACTCTCCATGGTAGTATCTACCACATGGGCCAAGAATACATAACATCCTTGCCTCATCAGCTTCTCAGAAACCATAGCTGACACCAAATAGGTTGGAAGAATCTTTCTATCTCCTTGAAAGATCCATGTGTCACTATCATCAGTGAACACAACTTGCTTGGACTCACAATCCAAGACAACCTTATACCTTTCTAAGGTATTGATCCCAAGGATTATATCAAACCCTTGCATCTCAAGTGGTATAAGATCCACTTGAATACGATGTTCAGAAAAGAAGAGAATGCAGGGAGAACACCTCCAGCAAAACATCAGATCCCATTAAAGGAGTTTCTAACTTCAAACTATCTTCTTTACAAATAATCGTCATATTGCAGTAAAAAATCACCCTTTGAGTGATGAAGGAGTGTGTCGCACCCGGATCAATTAAAATAGATACAACGCAAGATGTAGACATATCAGAATATAACAATTCCATATGACCTGCCACAACCTGAGGGTTGATCACTGCCTCAGGTGGATTCATTGCATAAAACCTCGCCGTTGCCTGTGGTTGATTCGGTGCTCGATGACTAGGTGCCGATGATCCAGCTTGGGACGCTTGTCCATGTCCTCTAGCTCCTCCTAGAAACTGTCTCCATTGAGATCCTTACTGACTCTACCTTTGAGGTTGAGTCACACTTACTTCTCTGGCTCCACAATCCTTCATCAGATGCCCCACCTTTCCACAGATATAACAGCTTCTGGTCCCTTGTTGTGGTCTAGTTGTTCCTGTGACCGACATAGATGATGAGCTGCGAGCTCCTTCTAGCGGTAAACTTCGTCCTCTACCCCTATTTGACGTCCACTACATATGGGTACTGAATCTAGGTGGTGGTGTAGGCACAGAAAACCTTGGTTTCTTGAAACCTTTGGATGAGGATCCTTGAAACTAGGGGTACATCTTCTTGTTCTTGGTCCATCGCTTCTCTGACACAGACCTTTCTATCCTCCCGACTGACTCCACAAAGGTAGAAAACCTTTCTCTGTTCTCTAGATCAGACACGGGGGTGGTCAACTCAGCGTTTAACCCCTTCTCAAAATGCCTAATCCTTTCTTCATCTGTAGCTACCATATGCGGACAGAATCGCAACAGCTCCATGAACTTAGCTTTGTATTCTCTAATGTTCATCTGTCCTTGTCTTAACCTCTAAAACTGAGAGATTTTCTGATCCAAGAACGTCTTAGGGAAGAATCTGTTGACAAATTTCCGTCGAAAAGCTTCCCATGCAATCTCCACACCTGGCCTTTTCTGTTCCTCCATGGTCCACCAGTGACCAGCACTCCCCTTGAGAAGATACACAACATGTCTAACCTTCTCAACTTCTGGGATGTTCAGGATTCTAAAGGCCTTCTCTAGTTCAGTTAGCCACAAGTCGACATCTACTGGGTCAGCTGTTCCTGCATACTCCGTGGCTCCAACCCGGCATAGTCGTTCAAATGTCTTATCGGATCCTTGCCCTTCTGGATGGGTAGGTTCCCTAGGTACATGTATAGGCATCCTATCAGTCATATGGGTCATGGCAGTCATGAACTTCCCGAACATGGCTTGGAAGGCTGGGTTCCCCATATCAGCTGGATTAAACTGGGGTGGTTCAGGTATAGGTTCCTCCCTTTCTTGGTTTCTTACACCTCCTCCAGGTGCAACAACACTACTTTCTGCAACGTGTTCCTCGTGTTATCCATACATCTTTATTTTTATCTTGTCCTCCTATATGAGTAGAAGACACTATCAGATATACTGGAAGGCACTAGAACAGACTCTAAAACCCTAGTCCTATGTCTCTGTAGACTCAGTGAACCTAGAGCTCTGATACCACTAATTGTGGGACACATCCCGGAGAAAATGTTATTAACTATGCAGAAGCAATTAATTAGCAGCAGAATTACTGAAAATCACTAAAAATTAAAACTTTTTATAAAGAGATCCTCAAACGGTAAAATTCTTTCATAAAGAAACAAGGTAAGTCATTTACAAGTTGGTTTATCAGTACATCTCTGTATTATCTCCTCTCGAGAGTCATAACACTGACTGCCCTGTTAAACTGTACATGAGCAGTATACAAAAATCTTGAGGCATTACACCAAAAATCTCAGATCTATATTAAACCATCTATTGACTCCTAGGACCTGAGAGTACAGAGACGACACATAGGACTCTGTATATATAAGACCTAACAAACAGTGACTCCACCTGTGGATCACTACTACCCTTGATGTTGTTGTTGTTGTTGCTGCTGCTCACCCACTGATGGGTTTCTCCTTCCTCAGCGTCTACCTAAAAATTTGAATGCCAAGGGGGTGAGACAATTGAATAATTGTCCCAACGAGAGTTATAACTCTTCGCCAGAAGCATTGTTATTGCAATTATTTGAATAACACTGAGCAGTGGAATTATAAAGATTCAACAACAGGTAAATATTTGAATAACTAAATGAAGTAGTATACTTTATGCAATCATTTCAATTATAACTTGATTGAATAGCAAGTCATGCATTTAATAAGGAATATGAAAAACATGTATATTATCAATCCAACTAGGACATATTAAACAATGTATCATCAATCATTGTTTCTCATAGTTCAACCTTAAGTAAATATGCTACACAGCTGATTACTTTTTACAAACTTACTTATGCCCTGAGGAGATGAGGTATATCGCTCATACTCCAACCGACCATTACAAAATCACAATTGGTACCATACATAGGTTATCAGAAGAGCCGGATTTCTATGACCTCATTTTCCTCAGTCAGTGTGAGGAGAAACATATAGGACATCTTGTGTCTCTGCTACAATAGCTTTCCAAGGTATTCTGGCAACTTCACTATGAGAGTTACAGTGGCATGTTGTACTCTCTTCGCCATCTCACACCGATTTGGCATTAACAACATCATCGGGAGATCAGTGATACATCATCCTGGCATATACATATAATGAAGGATTGAGAGATTAAATGTTTATCTCACATCAATTCCTCCGTTAGGACGTAAGGATGTTTGCATCCATAACCCCCACACACTCAAAAGTTTTCTCTCTAGGAGTTCCCTTAGGAAAACCTATTTCACCATCATCTAACTTTTGACGATGATGGATCTATTGTCAGGGATCTACATGATATCATTATACTTGATTATTTAAGTATATTATGGCATTCTTTTAGCATCGATCACACATGTTTTCAAACATAAATCATTAAACAATTGCTATAAAGAAGAGTACTATTTGAATCAAGTTCATTTCACAGCTATATGCACATTGGGATATCAATCCCTAATCATCTCATCATTATGATTCACGAACATAGGTATTCAAACCCTTAGCATCAACAAAACACTTGTTACCAAGTATCATACTGCCTTCAAGTCATTTGATAGTATAAACAATATAATAGAAATGCTGATATTTCATATGGCTCATATAACATGTCAATCTCTTATGTTACCTCTCACTAGGCAACATAACATTTCATTGCTTACAAACTCATTAAATACTTTTGATAAGTAAAGCTTCATAGCTCATACCTGGCTATGTTCAATAATCCATAAAACCTGCATGATTAGTACCGATGAATACAATCACATCTATTTTAGATATGCATAATGCAAAACATTAATAACATCATTATTAAGGGTAGCACCACTATGCCCTTACCAGGATTAGGGTTTCCCTTTTTAATTCTATTAGGGTTAACCAACCCCTTAACTTGAATAGGAATAGTGATTCCTAATTTCATCATTTAATCATAGAGCTTCATACTATAAAGCATAACCCAAAATTAGGGTTTACTATTCACATTGCATCACATTACCCTAGATTAGGGTTTACTATTCACATTATGAATTATGATCATACCTTCATCATGTATTAAGGATACTTTCATTACTATCCTCAAATTAGGGTTAGAATTCATTAATCATCATAATTAGGGTTTCATGATCTCACTAACATGGATCATACCTAAATTAGGCATTCATTCATATTGAGAGACCATTACTTGATTATATAAGAAATCTTTTCTCTCTCATCCCTTATATGAGTTGATGCTTTCATCACCCTTTATTAGGCTAAGTCAACTCAACATTGACATCATGGGCTAAGTCATTACTATTATGATCATTAAAGCTTACTCATTCAAAGAGTACTAATCACTCTATCCCATCAAGGATACCTTTATTATAATCACCATTGATTATAACATGCACTAATTAGCTAATCACTTGGTCCTTTAATCACTTTAAGTATCCATGAGGTTTAGGTTAATCAACCACCAAACTCTCTTGACCCTTAGAACATCAAATGATCTTGACCTATATGGACCTCAAAAGGTCTTGCACACTAAACCTTCAAATGGTCTAAGACCGTTTGGACCTTCATGCGGTCTTGGACTGCCCTTGAGACCGTTTGGTAAAGTAGACCTCTAAAACCGTTTGCTAAAGTAGAGGTGAAGACTGTTTGGTCAAGTTTGACTTTGAAACCGCATGGACACAATCGACCTTGAAACCGCATGAGACCAAACGGTTTGGGATCGTTTGGTCCCGAACGGTCTTGAGGCCGTTTGGTCCCAAACGATCTTGAGACCGTTTGGTCCCAAACGGTCTTTGAGACTGTGTGGACTCAAACGGACTTGAGACCGTTTGGTCCAAACCACCTCAAAACCGCAAGGACCAAAAAGTGTCTCAACCACTTCAATTGAATTAGAGTTTCCAATGTTGAACCCCTCAATCGATCATGTACATGTTAGCCACTAATCAATTGAGTTAATTAGGTCAACCCTCAACTGATTTGAAACTCAATTGACCCTCAATTGATCATCAATTAGGGCTTGGATCAATTGGATTATGGTTTGAAATCGATGACCCTTCAACATACTTCAATGTGAGTCTAACTGATTTGAAATCATTGAACCGTCATTCAATTTGGTAATGACCTGACCCCAAACAGTCTTGGGATCATTTGGATGACCTCCAAACAGTCTTGAGACTGTTTGCTCAAGTCAACATCAAAAACTAACTGAACCAATTTGGGTTTGATTCATTGGATTGATCACTAGGTCAACAATCAATTACACTTCAACTTGTTACCTTTAGATCTTCAACCACTTGACCATAGTCAACCCTAGACCTCCAAACGGTCTTGGGTGACCCCCAAACGGTCTTGGGATCATTTGGATATCCTCCAAACGTCTTGAGACCATTTTCCCATTATTGTATCAAAAACAAGTCATTCAATTAGAGTTTGGAACCTAGGTTTAGTCACCAAATCAGCAATCGATCACTCATCAACTTGATATCATTGGATCCTTAATTGGTCAACCATGCTTAACCCTAGACCTCCAAACGGTCTTGGGTGATCACCAAACGGTCTTGAGACCGTTTGGGTGATCCCAACTGGTTTTGAAACCGTTTGGGTCACTCAACCCAAACTTCAACTTAATTCAATTATTGAAATCAGCAATTGACTCGATTAGGGTTTAGAGGATTGATGGGCCTTTGATTGGTGAACCACATGGAATTAATTTATGATTTTTGGTAGGTAATTAGTCTACATTATTCTCAACAGACCTCCAAATGGTCAATGCCTGGTCAACACCTCCAAACGGTCTTGGACCATTTGCTTCCATACGTTCTTGTGAAACTGTTTGCATTCAAACGGTTTGAAACCGTTTTCTCCAAACGGTTTGGCAAACCGTTTGAGCATGGTTGGGAGACTGTTTGTTAAAATAGATTCTTGGATAAACATAGAAATTAAGGTCATCATCTTCTACCTCTGTTCAACCAAGAACAGGGGCTGTTCTTCACGGAAATGATAGCAAGAACACACAAAGGTATCTAAAGAAGAAGTATAAGCAACAATTTTAAGAAAGAAGGATGCATTAACAAAGCTTAAGGGTTAGATTTATAAAAGCCGCCTCTAGGACTGATCCAGAGCTCCAAGCTTCGTAGCTTTAATGGTTGATGAAGCTCCAGTTGTTGTCCAAGGTCCGTTCTTCAAGTTTTGGATGGAGAAGAAGGCTAGAAAGGGAAATCGTGTGAAGGAAATCAATTACTAACAATTGATTTAGAGTTTCCACCATGGATTCAAGGTAGGTGATGATCCAAACTTACCAAGTCAGTATGGTCGTCCTTCCTCTGATCCATAGCTTTCCCTTGGTCGGTCAAAGCAAAGTGATGAGAAGAGGAACTAAGGAAACGGTCCTTTGTGTTATTGGAAAAGATACCTTATAGATATTTATGGGTCTTTTCAAAACAATAAGGAAAAAGATAGATATTTTCTTTTATCTCCCAAAAATATCCACCATGGCTTCCTCCATCCTTGGCCTCGTTTCCACCTTCTAATCTCATGCAAAACTCCTCCTTTATATAAGGTTTAAAGGAAAAGAACTAACACCTTAAAGAGATGTATTTTAATATCCACCCTTATTGGATATTGCTTAATATATTATTAGTGTGAGTAGTTTCCACTCCTACCATGATCTTTTTGGTGCCCAAGCATGACACAAGCTCGTCCATATTATTACAAACACATCTCCAACTTTTGGCTGAAGTGCTTCATAATTAATATATTTCTTTTTGCATTAAGTTATATTAAAGAGCCTTTTGTGCTTAAATCTTGATTATTCCAATATCAAGATTCTCTCTCCTCCATGATTATTCAAATGAGGTTCCCCTCTCATTTTCTTTGCTCTTCTTGATGCCAAGAAACATAATAGATTCTCTAGAGGGTATATTTTACATGTCGGACCCTAGGTTTTGGGTAAATTGCACTTTTACACCAAAACTAGGTTTTAAAGCACAAGGATTGCTCTACAAGCTATATCTTGGTACCCAAGCTTGTGAAAACTGTACCACTTCATCATATTCACTCTTATGTTGTCTGATCATTAGAGGAACATCTTAACATGTTCAATTTGCAATTTAACCACTCTACTTGGGTAATTTGCACTTTAGTCCATTATTAACACAACAATGTTCCAACATTATTTAAAAAGGACAGAAATTGAAATATAAGTTCCTCAAAAGCCTTAATTACATATCAAAGGATAAACACAAGCATCTAATCACTTATTTAGGCAAAACACCTAGGGTTAGTTCATAACCCAGGTCAGGGATGTTACATTTTGTCTATGCAATCAATCAGATAGACTTATTCTTGCATGCTCGATCTTCACATACTTTAAAAAACTCTAAACTCGAGTATTTCATTTCCCAGTCTTAGGATCAAGGTTCCTACTTCAACATCAATCAAAGCTCTCGCAGTGGTGAGGATCGAATGACCAAAGATAAGAGGGTATCTAGAATCCTCTTTTATGTCCATGATTACAAAGTCATATGGGACATAAGAGTCTTTACCTACCGTGACTGGAACATCCTCAATGATTCCAAAGGGAGAGTCATAGAATTGTTTGCAAGTTGTATGATCATGCCCGTTGGGAGAAGTTCAACAAACCCTAGCCTCTTGCAAAGGTTGAGTGGCATGATAGAGATGCTAGCACTGAGGTCAACTAGTCCCATTTTACTTGTGGAGTCGTCGATATGGCATGAAATCCCAAAAGAACCTAGGTCTTTTTGCTTCTTGGGCATTCCGCTCTGAACAATATCAGAAGTTGTTATTGCTAATTCGACTGACCCATATTCCTTAGTTATATACTTCCTTGTGAGGAGAGATTTTAAGTACTTTGTCTAGGCTGGTATCTCAACCAGTGCATCTAGAAAGGTTATATCAACATGAAGCTTCTTCATTGCTTCCTTAAACTTTGTGAAATGAGTGTTGCGATTTGTCTAATTTAGTCTAGCTTGGAAAGGAGGATGAGGCTTGTATACTAGTATAAATGGATCAGGCGTGTCTTCTTCTTATGCAACAATATGTTTCTCAGGACTTGATTTGCCTGCCTTATCATTCGTCATCGATTCTTTTAATTGAGATTCATGTATTTTGGTGTCTTGGACGATCACCAAGTCATGCTCGTCTATAACTACCTCAGGCATCTTGACAAGAGGATCATAATATCTCTTTCCAAACTGATTGGAATCAACTTTCAGTTTCTCAGGATGTTTAGGATTGTTCTCTGGTTGGCCAGCAAAAGATCCAATAGGTGGCTTGAGGCCAGTTGAAAGTTGAGCTAGTTGAAATTCAATAGCCTTCTGATGGGCTTGCTGATTTTCTATCATAGTATGTTGTTATTGTAACATCTTCTCAATGGTTGACAGTTTGTCATCAGAAGAGATGGGACCGGCTTGTTGTCCTTGCTGTAGTTGTTGATGTGGGACTTGGTTGAGATTCTGGAACTGAGAGGTGTTTTGATACTGGTTGTAATTTCTATTCTGGAAGTTACCCCTGAAGTTCCCTTGATTCCTAAAATTTTGTTGTTGATTATACTGGAATCTTGACGGGCCTCATTATTGATTATATGAACTGAGTTGTTGTGAGTTTTCTGCTCTTGAAGGATTTCTATACTGAAAACCTGGATGGTTCATGTTCTGATTTGGGTTATAATACCCTTGACCAGGGATAGTGTGGATGACATTCATGTTTTCCATTTGACTGTTACCTCCTTGGACACAAGCATTGCCCAGAACAACATCATAGAGAATATTATAGGCTAGCATAGAATGATCAATGCCTTTACATGCTTCGTAAAATGGAGAAGCTGACTTGACTTGTTCTTGTTGTCAAAGGTGTGAGTTCCCCCTTTCATAGGCATTGAAAGACGATACAAAGTTGTCTTACTTGACAACTAGTACCTTTAGAGACTCGATGATAGACTTGTACTCAAGACTACTTTCTGTCATAGCTACCTTCAACACCCCTTTTCCTATGGATTTTCCCCAGTTGGCTTGATTTTCAGCTCTAAGGGTGACAACCTTCCATGCGCTATCATAGCTTTGATGCATGAAGTTTTCTCTAGATGAGGAGTCTAAAAACTTCTTGATATCATCCTACACAACCCTATAAAAGATTTTGATGAGTTGATTCTTAGGTATGCCATGGTGTGGACACTTGCGTAGTAACTCATTGTATCTTTCCCATTCTTCTGCTGGGGTTTCTCTAGGGACCTGAACAAATTGTGTTATCTGGCCCCTAATATCATAGGTGAGGGAAGGAGGGTAGAATTTTTCCAAGAAATCATTTTGAAGTTGTTCCCAAGTGGTGATGGGGTCACATTGCAAAGAGTTATACAAACTCATGGCTCTATCTCCAAGGGAATATTTGAATAGATGGAGTCCGATGGCATCATATGTAACTCCATTCTACTTTTTCATGGAACATAAATCTAAGAACCTCAGAAGATGTTCTTGACTATCCTCACCGTGCTTACCGTAGAAAGGGTTGTTTTGAAGTAGTGTAATTCAATGTGACTTGATCTCAAAGTTTGTAGCAGTGATGGGAGGTGGTTGCACTGGGTGTTGAACGTCAACAGCCTTAGGGATTGAGATCTATGGCCCTTTTGTAACTTAGCTTGTTGAGCCGCTGCTTGGGATTCCTAGATTTCCTCTTGAACCACATCTTGGGCTTCTTGCATAAGCCTTTCTTTGTGCATTAAGGGCTTGAGTTACCCTTTGGGAAATTTCCTCCTCTTGTGCCATCCTATCTTGGTTCTTTCTACTCTGATGGCCAGCTCACTATGACCAAACCGTTGTTTCAGGTGGATGAGTCAGTCAGCTGACTCAATTGAGGCGGACATCTCACCGGTATGGGGGAAAGTGGTGAAGCAGTGCGAGAAAACTATCTCCTTGTTGGGATGGTAATATGGGAGTTACTAAAATGGCCTCCTGGCTGGCCTGGGATGCCCGTCTGGATGGGTGGTCAGCATGCAGCAAGAAGGTCGACCGACGTGATGCAAGCTAGCGAGAAGGTCATCTCAGGTATAAGACGATCATCTAGCGGCGGGGTAGCCGTCCAGGATAGAATGAACACATCGATGGGGAGGGAAGTAGGAAATTGGCAGTGCCACGGTTATCGCTCGGTGACCGCAAAGAGGTGGCAGTGAGACATTCATTTCTGTGAGGAGGTGGCCAGCTGGGGGGGGAGATCTCAGGCAGAGAGCATGACACGATTGTTGCTTGGGTGGAGAGTGGTTGGCTGTGTCGGCGGGTTGAGCATCTCATGGAGGTAGCAGTCGTCTAGGCAGAGAACCAGGAGTGCGAAGGAGTAAAGAGAAAGGTGAGATGCTCTTCGTCAAAGGGGAGATTTAAAGGCAAACTAAGCAGCGAAATGGTCGGTTCATTGACCAAAAAGGTAATTTGGCAGTTCGTGGGTTGAGGCAGACTCCTCGCCTTTTGAGACAGTTTGAAATTTGAATCGGCTAAGATTTCACCTCATTACGGGTGAAACAACCATCTCGTTCTTCCCAGATGCCCGTCTGGCGTTGAATAGCACCAAAAAATGTTGAATTTCAAACAACCTCACTGATGAGGTTGATGCTTTGTCAGACGAGATGACCATCTCACCCTCACCAAACGACTGTCTGGCATGGTGCACCAGCTGGATGTCATCCGACTAACAACGAGTCGGGTTACCAACTTGTTTTTTAGAAATAAAACTAAAATTGAAACACAAGTGTTAGCTAAGACAAATATAAAAAAATTACAAAAATTAAATGATTGGGTTGCTTCCCAATAAGTTCCTAGTTCTATGTCATAGGCCGGACAAAGCTAGGTCACGGAGCCATTTTAGGATCGAGAGGGGGAGGTGGGGGTTCATGTAACTGATGAATCCTCCAAATTCATCCTCACAGTCGCCAATTCTAGGGATTTTGTGCCTCATATCGACTGATCCACCCATGTTTTGGTTTACTGATAAATGCATACTCATCATGATTTTAGTCGCAATCTTGAGCCCAATTCGGCTCAATACATTCACTTTTATCTCCTAATGTGTAATCTTGCTTAATTGATTGGATTATCAAGCTTATTAACTAAGGGTTTATATGAATTTCATGCAGATCATGCAAGTCACGATGAGGCCTAATCTTCATCTGGCCCCAACCATTGGTTTCGGGCCCAACTTCACTCGAATCAACTCTCAGCACCCCTATATCCTCCTATCAATCCTACTGCCATGATCAATTCAACCACCATCACCACCATGGTGTGCTCCACCTTCCACCTCCACCTTCATTAATATCCTCCATCTACATCATCTTCCATCAATAGCCACCATCCATGGTCAACCTCTTGATCATCCTTCTCCTACGTCCCATTTTCCATCCAAACCACAAACAACCTCATTGTGAACGAACCTTCAACCTCCATCCTCATAGCAATCAAAACTCCCCCGTCTCCCATCACAATATGACCCTAGCGGTCTTGACCCTAGCAATCTTGGCCCTAGAGGTCTTGACCCTAGTGGCCTTGGCCCTAGCGGTCATGGCCCTAGAGGTCTTGACCCTAGTGGTCTTGGCCCTAGCGATCTTGGTCCTAGCGGTCTTGGCCCATTGGTCTCTTGCCCATGCAGTCTCCTCATCCATTTCGTCTTCAACCTTACACAACCTACAACACATGTGTCCTCCTCCCGCCGTCGCCTAGCTCCAGACCTACACCTCTGCCGAATCATCAGCTCCATGCATCACCACCAGCAATCGTCCCATCACCTGCAGTGCCGCTCCCACTTCACCTTCCAACATCAGTGAAGACTCCACACTCCTGCATCCCCCACATGCCTCAACCTCCACAACCGTCCTACCCCGAAACTGTGAGGAAGCTAGCGGTTTCCCAAACCGTGAAGGCCCTTGCAGTCTTGCGACTGTGAAGGAGGGGGAATCGCCACCAAAACTGTGAAGGTAGGGTTCTTCGAGACTGTGAGGAAGGGATTGCTTGCCCAAACCGTGAGATAGATAGCGGTCTTCCAAACCGCGAGAAGACCGTGCAGTGGTTGAAAAGTCTTCAAACTATATGGAGCTAATCGTCTGAGACTGTGAAGAGGATTGCAATCTAAAACCATGAGACGGGGATTCATTTTCTAAATTGTGAGAAGGAAGCAAACCCAAGACCGTGAGAAGACCCATCGTTTCCAAACCGTATGAGAAGACAACCGATCTTAAGACCATTAAAGAAATACTAACAGATCATCCATGACTATAAATAGGACCTAAAGAGTCCTCATTCACACATCAGATCCGGGGGGCCGCAAGGCTGCTCCACTGTTCCATCATCTCCATTATTCCACCAAGCTCTGCCTTGACCCGCTGTGAGAGAATCAGATTGATCTAGACGCTCAGTAATTTCCCTACTCGTATGTCACCAGAGTTGTACACGAGGATCAAGGTAGAGAGACGGACTTCATCGACCAAGTTGAAGCAGTCCCAAAGATTGGGGCGATCTACACCGGGCTTTCACAGATCGACTCTTCTGCTCTGACAATGCTTATTCTATCTTTCTTCTCTGTCTTTATTGCTTCCTCTATGAGGAGCGAGTAATATAATTCACTGGGGTGCGAGGACTAGCCCCACTACCCATACTTTATAATATGTACCTAAAGATACTATCTTTCTGATTCAATGCTAATCGTTCCATTGCATGCTCGAATGTTGGCCGCCTTCTTGCATGATCTATTGTCTTTTGTTGTGGATTGTCTATGTATACTCTTGAGACTCTATTATCGATTTAGCGTTGGTTCTTGATGTGTGTATCCACCACACATCTATTTCGGTATCTAGGAATGCCTCTCAAGGAGTGGATTAAACTCACCTCCATCACTGTACTTGCATACTATGAAATGGAATCAGTTGACGTATGAAAGTACAATCTTAATAGGTCAAGGAACACACTCTATGAAGGGAGTGATGCAAAGTAAGTGACCATTCATTCGGAGATGGCTGGCATTGCAACACTCCCACATTTCTTATAGCTATGTCCTCAAAAGAGGGATAGTCTATAAGGATACTAATCGAATAGATAATATCACTTTCTTATTAGTCTTTCAATGCACATTTTATGAGGTTGAGTAAGATCTCCCTTCAGAGGGTACATGTCTCCATTGACATGCAAATATGTACCAGATGGGAGCTGCCCAACCGGTGAAGGATGTGTGCAATGCTCCTTGTCTGAGAGGGCATCAACATTGCACAACATCCATGTATCTTGCTTGTAGGTCTTTCTATGTTAGTACATGTATAATGCATGTGTAGTGGTGGTGAATATCTGCATCACCCCAGTGATCCATCATCATCTAATAATCTTAGATTTCAAACTTTAACTAGATTTCATATTTGCCTTTACTTTTGCATGTTCTAGATTAGTTTAATTGAATCCTATCAATCTCTTGGTTGTAAATGATTAACTTAGATCGAAATGAGACGAGACAAAGACATCCAGATTCTTCACGTCGTCCTTTGGGATTGATCCTAAATCTATACTACGATAAGGCTTCCACACTATTGTGGGGTTGGAGCATTTATCTAGCACCATTTGTAGGTAAACCTAGAGAGAACATCAACTCCCTAGGGTTTTTGGTGCACATTAGGACTTCCATTGGAAGAGCAATCTTTCGGTGTAAATCCAAGCTTCATAAATAACTCAAGGCCTTTGAGTAAAGAGAGTTGATGTGCTTCAGAAGATAGAAAATTCTCAACGGTGATATACTATTTAAGCTGATGTCCATTGACCTTAAATTCCCCTAAATTCGTATCCAAATAAGAAAGGTTCCATGAGGGTAGGCACACTTGATGAATTAGGGCCAATACCATCTAGATTTAAGTTTTCCAGGAAAAAGTCTTAATCTAGAGTTGTACATTAGAACTTGATCACCCTCCCTGATTTCCTTTCACCTAATATGACCATCATGCCATAGTTTGGTTTTATCTTTGTAAATCCTAGCATTTTCATAGGTAGTCATTCTAAGATCATCTAACACTTGGATTTGCAAAAAGCGGTTTTCACCAGTAGAAGTTAAGTCAAAATTTAGAGTTTTGATGGCCCAATTGGCCTTATGCTCTAATTCTATGGGTAGAGGGCATGATTCCCCAGAAATCAATTTGAAGGGAGTGGTGCCTATGGGGGTTTTATAGGTGGTCCTATATGCCCATAAGGCATCATTGAGTTTCAAATCCCAATTAGTCCTAGTGCAATTTACTATTTTATCTAGAATGGACTTGATTTGCCTATTTGACACGTCAACTTAACCACTAGCCTGACGGTGGTAAGGGGTGGCAACCTTGTGATGGACTCCATACCGTTTCAATAAGGACTCAAAGCTCTTCTCTAGGAAATGGGACCCTCCATCAAAAACTATGGTGTGAGGTACCCCAAATTGAGGAAAATGATATCTTTGAAGAGCTTCTTCACAGGCTTGGAATCACATGTTTTGGTGGGGATGGCTTCAACCCATTTGGAAACATAGTCAACAACCGCCAAGATATATTTGTACCCACAAGATGAAGGGAATGGACCCATATAATCTATCCCCCATATGTCGAAAATTTCAATATCCTGCCACGAAGTCATAGGCATTTGGTCGCTCTTAGATATGTTGTCGGTCCTTTGACATTCATCACAAGCAAGGACAAAATGGTATGAATCTTTGAATAGAGTAGGCCAAAAAAAACCCAGATTGTAAGACCTTCCTAGCAATTTTCTGAGAACTCATATGCCCTCTAGAGGGGCTAGCGTGGCATTTTTCAAGTATGTTATGAGCCTCTTACTCAGTAACACACATGCATTACGTTTATCTGAGCATAATCTAAAAAGATATGGATCATCCCAAAAATACTATTTTACATCATGTAAAAAATTAGCCTTAGAATGTCCCTTATTTTTGGGGTGCAATACAACTGTGGCTAGGAAATGTACATAATCTGCAAACCAAGGATATTGGAATTCCATTAACAATTTATCATCAGGAAGGGAGTCATTTACGGATATGCCATCATCATCAAAAAAATCAATGCGACTAAGATGGTCGGTAACGACATTTTCACAACCCTTTTTATCTAAGATTTCTAGGTCAAAAACCTAAAGTAAAAGGACCCAACGAAGAAGGCCAGGTTTGTCATCCTTTTTGGTCATGAAATATCTAATGTCTACATGGTCTTTGTAAACAATGACTTTGGAACCTACCAAATATGAGTGGAATTTATCAAAGGCATATACTATGGCTAGCATTTCCTTTTCAGTAGTTGTGTAATTTTTTTTGGGTTTCATCCAAGGTTTTGGATGTGTAGTAGATCACATGATGCTTTTTAGAAACATGTTGTCCTAGAATAGAACCAACAGTGTAATCACTTGCATCACACATTAACTCGAAGGGTAGGGTCCAGTCTAGGGCCCTAATGATGGGAGTAGAAATGAGGGCATCCTTCAAACAAAGAAAACTGACCATGCAAGCTTTGTCAAACACAAAAGGGGTGTCTTTTTGTAGGAGATTTGTTAAGGGTTTGGTGGTCTTAGAAAAATCACAGATGAAGAGCCTATAAAATCCTGCATGCCCAAGGAAGGAACGAACGTCCTTTACGGAAGAAGGTGGTGGGAGTTTGAGATGACCTTGATATTGACTCTGTCCACTTCAATGCCATGTTGCTCACTCTGTGGCCTAAAACAATCCCTTCAGTCACCATAAAGTGACACTTCTCCCAATTGATGATCAAGTGTGTTTCCTCACATTTTTCCAAATCTAGAGATAAATGATGGAGACAAGATTTAAAATTATCTCCATCCATAAAAACCTCCATGATGGTTTCATTCAATCCATCAAAGATAGAAGACATGCAATGCTGAAAAGTGGCTAGATCATTGCACAACCCGAATGAAATTATCCTAAATGCATAAGTGCCAAAAGGGCAAATGGAAGTCATTTTCTCTTGGTCGTCCGGATGAATGGGGATTTGATAGAAACCTGAATAACCATCAAGATAGCTAAAATATTGTTGATGGGAGAGGCACTCTAGTACTTGATCCATGAAGGGAAGGGGGAAATGATCTTTCCTAGTGGCCTTATTCAGTTTCCTATAGTCAATACACATCCTCCACCCTTTGAAAGAGTGAGTGGGAAGAAGCTCATTGTTGTCATTTTTCATGACTGTGGTACCCCCTTTCTTGGGGACAACCTGGACTGGGCTAACCCTAGGGGAGTCACATATTGGGTAGATGATCCCTAAAATAAAAAGATTGATAACCTCTAGATGTACCACCTCTTTCATGTTGGGATTTAGTTTCCTTTGAGGGTCTCTAGAAGGTTTGTACTCTTATACCATAGGAATTTTATGCATACAAAGGGATTGATCTATTCCTATCAAATCAACCATCTTGTATCCTAAGGTAGATTTCCTCTTTGTAAGTTCAGTCACTAGCTTGGTTTCCTATTCACGGGTGAGATCAGAGTTAATGATAACATGATAAAGATTTTTCTCATCAAGGAGGGCATACTTAAGACCTTCAGGGAGGGGTTTCATGTCAGGTGCCTTGGGGGTTACAGGTTTTGCATCTACAATGAAGACCATTTTTAGGTCTTCAAACTCCTCATCATGAATCTCCTCAAAGGTGTCGAGATGATGTCTGCATTGATCCAATTGAGCATTTTGAAATCCATAATCAATAGGGTTTACAAGGGCATTTTGGAGGGAATCTTCAACTAATTCTGATTCTTGTCTCCATTGTTGCATCTTCTCAATACAATCAAGAAGATAGACCTCTTCTTCGAGGCTTGGTCCGTGCATGCTTTCGAATACCCTAAACTTTATGGTTTGTTTCCCTAGGCACAAGAAAATGGTTTCATCCTCAACATCAATCAAGGCACGAACAAAGGCCAAAAAGGGACGGTCGAAAATGATGGGGTACCTTAAATATTTGTTTATGTCGAAGATGACAAAGTCACTTGGGACATAGGCATCCTTCCCAACTCTTACAAGCATGTCTTCAATGATACCCATGGGTATCTTCATGGGTGAGTCATCTAATTGGATGGTCATGGTAGTAGGGAGCATGTCAACAATGCTTGGCCTCCTACAAAGACTATAGGGTATAATGGAAATACTAGAGCCTAGATATGCAAGACCTTTCCTAAAAGCATTATCACATAGGTAGCACCCAATCCCAAAGGAGTCAGGGTCTTTCTTCTTTTCATCCATCTTGCTTTAGATAATATCAGAGGTAGTCCTAGCAATCATGAGTGTCTCATGCTCATTGGCGTGGTACTTCCTAGTCAAGAGAGATTTCATATATTTGGACCAATCCGACATTTTAGCTAAGGCATCAAGAAAGGGAATATCAACAAGCAACTTTTTCATGGATTTCCTAAATTTCACAAAAGGGTGTCACCTAGTTTTCTTTAGGTGGGCTTGGTAAGGTGGATGAGGTTTGTAAATGGGAATTTCCGGCTCATCCATTTCCATAGGTGTGACCAGAGGAGAGGGGTTGGAAGGAGTGGGAACTCTAAGGGTGGGTGATGGAGGAGTTTTGATGACCAATGTATCATCATCCTCAAAGTCCAAGGGAACAACTATATGTTTCTCTGGGGTATGAGAATGAATCTTCCCCCAACGGGTGGAAACAATCTTTAGTTGTTCGGGATGTTTTAGGTTGTTCTTGGGTTGTGCAGCAAAGGTCCCTGCAGGGGGTTTTTGTTGGGCAAAGAGATGAGAAAACTGAGCGTCAGTCAAACTATGGTGAGATATTATGATTTTCTCTAAGGCTGAAATCCTATCCTCTGCCACAGGGATGGGTGCATTTTGTTGAGGAGGTGGTGGTTGATGAAGGTTTTGATATTATTATCCTTGGTAGGGTCCACGGTTTTGGAAATTTCCCCTAAAATTCCCTTGGTTCCCAAAATTCCTTTGGTTGTTATTGTATGGAAAACCTGGTGGTGGACGGTAGTTGGCTTGAGGTTGTGGGGGTCTTTTTGGAGGGGGAAGTTGAGATGAGTTTTCAGCTCCTGAGGGGTTTCTATATTGAAACCCAAGATGGTTTCTGACTTGGTTTGGATTGTAGTAAACCTAGCCAGGGATACTATGGATAGAGTTGAGGTCCTCTACTTGTTGATCAACATCAGGATGCACAAGGGTGTTTTAGAGATATTGACATTGGAGGGCAGTATGATAATACCCTTGGCATATCCCACATAAAGATTTTTCAACTCTCACTTGTTGAGGTTGTCTTTCATAGGCATTAAACGAGGATTCCAAGCGGTCCTATTTCAAGAAGATTAATTTAAGAGATTAGGCAATAGTATGAATGCTTAGGTTTACCTTAGCCTTAGCCACTTTTATGACCCCACCATTTCCTTATCTAAACTGGGTTTCAGTATCTCTTTTAACTACCTCCCATGCACTGCTTAGGTTTTGGAACATGAAATTTCTTCTAGATGAGGAATCAAGAAATTTCTTGGTGTCATCATCAACACCACGATAAAATATCTCAATGAGTTGAGATTGTGAGATGACACGATGGGAGAAATGGAGGAGGAGTTCCCTAAATTTCTCCCAAGCTTCTTCTAAGGTTTCTCTAGGGACCATTGAAAATAACATGATTTGTCCTCTAATCTCATAGGTGAGAGAAGGGGGGAAGTATTTATCAAAAAAATTTGTTTGAAGTGCTTCCTAAGTGGTGTCTGGGTTTTCACTCTCATGGCATTATACCAACTGATGGATTCCCCTAAAAGAAAGTATTTGAAACTTTTATCCAGAGTTTAATCCTTTTTTATTAGAAACTTTTATCCTAGAGTTTAATCCTTTTTTACTTTCCAGTTAAGGGTAGTATACAAGGGTCGATTCTACAGGATAATGTTTTTAAGATTTGTTTCTTTTAATCCCGATTGATTTTTGAAATTATTTCTTTTTGGTATTTTTGGGAGACTGATAGGAAATAAAATCTATTTTGTGGAGTTTGATTAGTATAATGCAAGAAAGTAAATTGCAAGAAAAAAAAGATTACACTAATGCAAAATAAAAAAAAGATTACTCTATGATAAAAGAGAGTAAAAAAAGAGATTTGTTAGCACATAATATTATCTAAACAAAGGAAATGTGCTAAAATTTAAAAAGTGAATTGAAATAAACGTTAAAGAATGGTTTTAATTAAAGAAGGAAGGCATCAAGGATTAGGGGTTTCATCACCTTAGCCCTTGTAAAAATAGAATCATGTGATACACGACAAACAAGAAAGAAGTAGGTATGTGATTTATTCGTAAACAAAATGCTAAAGAGGAACTCCATGTGAACTCATTGGTCCTGGTGTTCACATATCTTTGTTCTTCATCATAAAGAGAATTTTTCCACGATCACATCCAAATTCTCATGAAATCAGTTTAGGCATTCTAAATCCCAGTTTCCACGGTCGCATCAATCAGGATTAACAAACGATAGAACAAATAATTAGTTTGTTTAAATTTGTGATTTCTAAACTAAAAACCATATGTCTAAGTTGTGATGTAAAATCTTGATCCGATTAACACATAGATAAGGGGATATTCCCCTCACCTCGATAAGAAAATTACTCGCTACTCATGGCGAAGATGTAAGAAATAAGGAAAGAAAGTAAATGTGCCATATACCGCAATTCCAGATCTCTGTGGGGTCCAAGGTGGTGTCGATTAAATGGATCATTTGCTTTTTCTCCTGCTCCAAGAAGAAAAAGCTACAAGAAGAACCAGAGAAAGAGAGACCCATATGTGAAAATAAAGAACTAACTTTATCACTCTTGAATGTAAATTTACACTAGAACGAAAATGACAGAATTTCTCTACTAATTGCGTACAAAATTTTTGGGACCCTTTTCCTAGTGGAGTCCCCCCTCCTTTTATAGGGGAAGGAAGGATTGAAACCCTGAGAGGGGGAGAAGAGAAAATAAACGATGGCTGCTAAAATGTGTTGTCCACGTGCTGTAAAACGTCCGTCTTGCTAAGTGAGATGGTCGTTTGGCACTGAATAGGTGCTCGTCTACAACGTTCTGTGCAAAACCCTAAAGAGGGTAGTGGTGGTGCCCATCTAGAAGATTCCTTGGGCTTGAAGCGATGTCCAAAATGATCGTTTAATGTTAGTGAGCCACCCGTATCAAGTGTGATGTGGCTTGGCTTGGGAGAGGCGACCGAACCCCAATGGTAACTCCCCTCTTTCATTTCTTGGTCTCAAAGTAAGACCTGAAACAAGCATTTGTGAAAGTCAGACAATCATCTGGCATCATCATGGGTGAAATCAGGGCTTTAGAACCCTACCCTTGTGATGCGAGGCTAGGTCTGGTCGACCTAGTCATCTGGTTGTGTGAGGGTGCTCGTACGACTCCATGAGATGACTGTCTTGATGGGTTGAGACAAGTCCCTGTCTTGCTAAGTCAAGTGATTGAGCCAAGGCCAAGGTGGCCATCTGGCTCTAAAATGAGGGTCTTAGTGGGTGTGATCCGACTATCTGGGACCTGTGAAATGACCGTCTCGCTGACTCAAAGGTTCAAAACAAACTTTTGAGAAAATCCCTACAATATTGAGTTAAATTGCGTAAGTATTTGCATAAATAAATCAAGAAGTGGGAAATTTTCAATTTAATCCAAAAGTTACTAAAAAGGAGAAAATGTAATGAAAATGACTAAGAAAAAATATGTAAAAATATGGATGAATAAGCATTCATCAGTAAGTCCTTTGGTGGGTCATGTATTTAATGTCTTGTGAAGGAATATAAGAGTGCAATGGTTAAGAAATCCTAGAGGTCAACCTCTGTTGACTAACATACTTCTAGTTTGGGGGTATGAAACCACTCTACAAAGCTTGTTAATTGGTGCATGTACAATCTATCTCATCCTTGTTATGTATGTTTAGTTGCACATCAAATTTCCCATATTATCAACCTTTTCTTGTGATTTATCTTGAAGGTCTAATGAATTTTTTAAACTATTTTTAGCACTATTCACCACCCCTCCAGAGCTCCATAACCACCCATCCTAGGATCCAACAAGTGGTATCAAAGCATGTATTCTCTAAGCATACTTCCACAAGTAGGAGAAGATGGGTGATTATTAAGGTGGGAGATATCTCATCAACTTTCTAATCTTTGATGGGAGTAACTTCCTCTATATGAAAAGAAGGCTACAATTCCACATTGAGGGATAAAGTCTTGAGCTATAGAAAATATTGGACTTCCCATACAATCTATCAAAAATAAAGATAGAAGAATGGGATGAAGCTACCATGAAGAAAGTTACCTTTAATTCAAGAACCATTAACATTCTCTATGGCTCCATGTTCTCCACCGAGTTCAACCAGATTGTTTTGTGTGAGACAACCTATTAAGTATGGTGAAAGATATGCATCACTTATGATGGGACAATTCAAGTGAACGAAATCAAAGTCTACATGCTCAAGGGCCTTCTTGAAAACTTCAAAATGGGGAAGAAGGAGAGTATAGCCAAAATGTACTCAAGCTCAACACTAGAGCTGGCAATCGGGTGGGTCGGGTCGGGTTTGGTTCACGCCATTTTAGGTCAAGTTATTAAAGGTCAAAGATAATTCAAGTTATTTTATTCTTTCAGGTCGGGTCAGGTTTGGGTCTGGTAGTATCACGTTGAGTCCCTTCAGGTCATTTTATATTTTCGGGTCAACTCGAGTTTGGGCCGGGTCAATTTTAGTATATATATATTTAGGTTACTTTAACGAGTCGGGTCGGGTGGGTCAGGTTCATGTCAACACCATTGTAAATGGTCTTGCCATTCTAGGTCATCCTATGGCTAGAGGAGAGATCAACTCAAAGATCCTTAAAACTCTTTCCAAGAGGTTTGAACCCAAGGCGACTTCCATTGAAGAATAAAACTCTCTTGGTGATATCCCCATTGAAGAGCTCATATAAAATCTACATACCCATGAAGTCAAACTTGACAACCAAGATAAATAAGAATGAGAAGAAGAGAAAGATCTCAAGAGAATGAAGAAGTCCAAAATCAAATCCCACACTGAAGCTATTATTGATCAAGCATCTTCCTCCTCTCAAGTTGAAGAAGAAGCCATGCACTCCAAAGGTAGATTCTACAAAGGCAAGTCTTCCTCCTCTACTAGGTGCTCCAAGTGTGCAATGAAGGGTCACTTCAAGAAAAATTATCCCCAAGTCAAAGAGACCCACCATCACAATATAAGAGAAGAGAAGTACAAGAATACAGAGAAATGGCAAAAAAGCTCAAGTGACTCCTCCAACTCAAGCTCAAGTGGATCCTACAACTCAAGCTCAAGTGAAGAATAAAGTGCATGATCTATCTCAAGATCTATTGATGAAGGATAATGTCATTTTTCCCCTATGGTTTCAGCAAGTGAAGATTCAAATATGGTAAATATAAACTCTTTAGATAAAGAACCTTTAATTGGTATTATTAATGCTACTCATGCCTCTCTTAAGTCTTCTAAAAGCAAAAAGAAAAAACTTGCCAAAGTTTTAAAATATATAAGTAGAAATAGATGATTTTGAACATGCTAATATTTTCTTGCTCGATGATAACAATTCTTGTATTAGTGAAGTATATTCTCTTAAACTTGAAAATGCTAACTTGCTTGATAAGATTAGATTTCTAAAAACTCAACCTATCATGAGTAGTTCTAATGAAGAGGATAATTTAATTGTTGATTCTCACATGCATGAAATTAATGTTCTTAGATATGAAAAAAGAATAAGGATTTGGGTTTTCAAGGCTTATAATCCCAAAATAGGATTTGTCGTTCTAAGATTACTTTGTTTGAAAATGAAAGTTCTTCCTTGCTTGCTGAAATCAATTTCCTTGAAACTTGTTCGCTAGTTCTACTAGTAGAGAGAATAATGTTGTTGCTCTTCGTATTGATAAAGATTCTTATATAACTAATCTCTTTGCTTAGAATCCAATATTTTACATGATAGAGATAGTATTAATCAACTGTCTTCTACTATAACTTCTCTTATGCAAGATGATCATAGTTTGAGATCTTCTTTGCAAATATTCTTAGTTGGCAAAAAGAACCTTCATGAAATCCTACACTATACTACTAAACAAGTTAGTGACATGGTTTAGGGTATGATAGTAGCCAAAGGAACAAAAAATGTAAAAGACCTCAAATCTTTCATGGAGAGTCCTCTAGTTCTAAGGCTATGGGTACATGAAACTATTGCAATGATATCGACCATTATTCCACTTATTGTTGTTTTAGGAAGGCACCCAAGAGAAATAGGACTTGGGTTGCTAAGATAATCCCTCCGTACCCAAAAACATGGTTGGGGATCATCCTAGTACACAAAATATGTCTAGCATCAGTTAAAATAACCCTATCACATCATTTAAAAACCGAACCTTAGTGGACGACACTACAACCACATGTCTAAGATGTCGGTTCTTTGGGGACAGAAAAACCAACACCAGAGATCCTGTCTTGGTTGTGTGGATAAAAGAAATTGACACAACTATGAGTCTTAGGCGTCAGTTGCATGCCAAAAACCAACATCAAAAGAGCAATACTAGGTCACATTTATAACTGATAAAGGACCCTACATCATCATTTTGGTAAAAACCGAGACCTATCATGATGTACAATGTCGGTTTCTAACATAAATAACCGACAATTATGATGTACAATGATGGTTGAATATAAAAAATTGATGACTAGACATGCTACCCAAATATTCTGTGCAATCCAACATGACTATTTTGATTTTGTCCTTTAATGTCGATTATTTTATCGAAACTGACGGGTCAGGTCTATAGTGTCAACTTTTTTTATTACAGTCGACACTTAAGTTTTGGTCATTCTTTTTAAGTAGCAGGTCTACAGACATGCTGCCCAACTAGTCAGCATGATGTTGAACATGTAGTTCAGAACTCCAGTTCTGAACTGCAAGTTAACAACATCCTGTGAGTTTAGATTAACAACATGCCACCAAACCTACAATAACAAACATAATGCATACAATTCTATTCATTCTCCAATTCCATTTCATCACATGTACAAACATAAATCTTTACATTCATTCACACACATGATATTTCATTTACATATACACCAATTCCATTCTCATGACATGTACAAACACAATTCATTCATTCATACACTTCGTTCATTCATTTTCACATTCACACACATCTATATAGATCACCATTCACATATGCACCAATAATTTACTCATATGAAATTTAAAATTACAAGAAATCATTAGATCCACATGTAGAAATAATGACATCAAACTTTAGAAAAGTCATATCATTAATCATCACAATGAAAATTAAAGTTGACATCTTTTTTGAAGGCTTCTTCACATTGTTCTAGTATTGCATCCAATTGTTTTGTCGTATTAGGCATGTGTACGTCTAGAAGCTTTTTTGATGTATTGAAGTCTTTCATTTTAAACACCTACAAAGAGAAATATATATATATAACTAAAAATATTGATATTTTCATATGATATAAAGAGATTATATACTTATGATGATCATGATTATATATATATATATATATATATATATATATATATATATATATATATATATATATATATATATATATATACAGTCAGGCTAGAATACACTCGAGTGTATTCGGAGAAGAATACACTCAAGTAGTTTTTCATGATGCAATATTTTTTTCAAAAATCTAATCCATTGATCCTCTTAAATAATCTTTGAATAGGTCATACAAAAAATTTGAGCACATTTGGACATTTATAGGTCATGTTATAAATACCGCAAAAATTATGCATTTCAAATTAGTTTCACACATCGATTTTTTTTCCCTTGGGTGAGTGACTTACACTCATCCAAATGGGATCAAAATTTGTATGTAGCCTTGTCATAGTAGACAGTGAGGATCAATGGTTTACATTTTGCAAAAAATAGTCTTGATATGCAAACACACATGAGTGTATTCATGTGATCTGTACACTCGAGTGTGTTCTAGCCTAACTCTCTCTCTCTCTCTATATATATATATATATATATATATGTTACATTTTATATCTGGTCGATGTATACTTTCGCAAATATGGCAATCATGTCCACAAACCGCATTATGTAGTATCCACATGCCCAACCATTGTATTATACAGAATACTATAAATTTCAACATATAATATGTTAATAAATAAAAGTAAGCACAGTTGGCATAAATATGCATTGGAGTTATATTACTACCTCAACATTCTCCCAAACGATCGCTTTCTTTTTTGTGTCCACCTTTCCTCCAAATTTTTTTTGAATTGTTTTATAGCCCTATACATTAATGTAACACAATGAATTGACATTAGTAAAGATTCATGTATTATATATGTTAACAAATATAACTATAAAATTTACTGAAGTGAATAATGCCTTTTTCAAATTGTAACCCTAATCATCTATTTTGTCACCCTTAGGATCTAGATAATAAATAGTTAGCATTGCAGGGACATCAACCAATAAGACCCAATGGTTATTATTGAGAGATAAGAATGCAAAAAAAATATAAATCAAAATACATAATAAAATGTAATTTCTTAAGTCTAAATTATAATCAAAGTAAGTAAAGTAACCCAACATTGTATGGATCTAATATCACACTCTTTTTCCTTTTATCAAAATATTTAAATGTAGTAGAACAACATAGGGTAACATATGTATGGTTCTTAGTTACGTGGATAACCAAAGATGGAACTAGCGATCCCACATGGGCCATTGAAAACTCTGTACATACCCTATGTAAATGGTTGCAAAACATATATCATGTATGCATAAATATATGAGGAAACAAATCACCATATATAAAATGAGGTATATATCTATATAAGATCTCACCATATCCAAAGTTCTGTCAAAGATGTATTGAACCAAGAATAATGAAACAACTTCAAAACATCTTGTAGAAATAGACTAGTATCATAACTTGACCTACAATGTGAGAACCCATTACACTAAATGAGATTAGTCAAAACACAAAACACAATTACTCATTAATTAAACACAAACATAGAAAATAGGGTAAATTAAAACCGATTTCAAAACAACCATCATGCTCTAAAATATTAAACAAGAGCCCACATATTATACCAAGAACCTCTTACAATTGTTCCATGGCCTCAGCCACCACATATACATAAACCATAGGAAACATTGCCACATTTATCACTTGAAAAAGCATGTAACATGCTACTGGAAACTTGACTCGATTGAAACATTCACCCCGACTTGAGCATATCAGGACGAATATAGGATACACTAGACAACTAAACAACCATCTCTAGGGTTCATCACCTCAGTTTCTCCTTAATACCACGGTCTGTTGCTACTACTGATCACCTAAAAAGATGCGGTGACCCACAAGGTGAGACCCAATCCTAGTGAGAGATATAACTCTCTTCAACAGATATTGATTACATCAGATTAAATAGTAAATAGCTAAGAAGTTGAAGTATTTAATAGTCAATTGAGAAGATTGAACAATTCAAGCATGCTAAATATATTAAGCAGTTAAGATTAGCAACAAATATGATTATCAATGTATTTATTGTGCTAACAACACAAACAAACTAGTAGCATGTGTATCTTTAACAACATGAATATGTCTAGTAGCATAACATGGCTATCTACATTGGCTTGTTTAATAAAGTGAACCAATCTACATCATAAGTAGATCTAACATCATAAGAACAACTAACTGCATAAGCATGTTTAGCAGTTTAAGCATTTCTAATTACAAAGGCATGACTAGCAATATTAGATCTAGCTACCAACATCATCTTAACTATCAATGTAGGTATATTTGACAACATAAGTATGTTTACAACATGAGAATAGCTACACCATAAGCATATATATCATCTCTTAGTGTACTAAACATCATCTCTATGTAAGGAAAGCAAACAAGGGTTATCATTCAATGTGTGGCCTTGTGTATAACCCTAAAAAAATATGCTACACTGTTGTATTACATCTTTTATTATGCCCTGGGGAGTTTGAGCCATACCCCCTAAAGTCCAACTGACCCCTTCAAAGGGCTATTTAGTTTTGTGCAAGATCTAGGAGTGTCAGTATCCTAAGATCTCACACCCTTGGTTAGTACGAGTAAAATGGTAGTGACATATCAGTCAATGCTACCACTATAGTGGCATATAGTCAAGCTGCTAACAACTAGTCTGCCCTTGGTACAAGTCATGACACTACAGAACATGCTCATGCATGGACGTTCTATAAGAGGCATCTTATAGTTATACTGCTGCCTTTCACATTTCACAGTATATGAGGCATGGCCGCAGTCATCCACCATAACCTACAATTGTGGATGACAAGGATATATCCTCAACTTGCCACCCCCACATACTAAATAGTATGTTCACTGAGTTTCCCTTAGGAATACTAGTTTCACCATCTAGAAAGTTCTGATACTAAAGATGGTTATACATCACATGGCACTACATGATTAGGATTTCACTTGATTAGTTATACCAATTGGGTGAATTAAGGCTTCATCAAACAAGTGGACATATAAATAATAATTCATATCTAGTAAACATTGCTATATAACAACTTTAAAAGATATAAAACATATAGAACATAATTTCTCATCTCAAATCACAAGGTAGTATTCACCAACTAATCAAGAGACTATACTAGTCAACACATCATCATTACATGATATTAATCTCTTTCCATTGATGAGACTACACTTATCATCATACTATCACATGATACAAATCCTTATCACAAAATCACATGGTATCAATCCTTGTCAACATAAGAGGATTACACCTCATTCAGGGCTTAACCATGCTCATAGGTTATTAAGACCACATATCATTTCCTGCAAGTTCATCATTATCTTTCTATGCCTTATTACAAGGCTCAACAAATGTACACAGACTCGACATAATTTGCATTAAAGAACTAAAAGATGCTCACAGGATAACATTGCATGGCTATATTAGTATTTAAGAGCACTCCTTTATTATATCACAGATAAGGAAACTAGGTATGCTTGGCCATCATCACACTTATATTACACAAGTTTGGCATAAGAATGCATAAATCATGAAGCTATGATGACCACCAATTAACACATTAGAGTTTACATCAATCATTAGGAAGGATATTCCATCATTATATTAATCATTCAAGAAAGGATAACATGATTAACCACCATTCTATATTTGCATTAGGGTTAGGTTTATCAAGGTAAGTTACATTAAATATATAGTTCAACATTCATTCACATACCCTAACCCATAGTATCCCCATATAATCTTGGATGCATAAGGCACATGATCATCATCACATTCCATACCATTTTCAAGTATGGATCCACGCATAGCTCAAGGTGTAACCATGAGGTTATGGTATACTAGAGTTCCACAACAATATGAGAGACTCCATTGTTCTATTATTTCACTAAGGAAAGTTGATCATAGTTAATGATCATCACTTGAGTTTATTAGGATTAAGTGTAACAAGATATACCTACTAGGGTTACATATCATCACAATATAGTTATATCCATTCTATTCATGTGAGGGAAAAGGTAAGACTACTTTATTAAGGGAAAACTTCCATTGGTTCCAACATCATTCAACCCATATCATCATACCACAACATCTCATAGAACCATTGGATGTGGAAAAGGTAAGACCATTGGTTATTTTCATAAGTAACACCTTGAATAAGACACCTATGATGTCATCGAGTTGTGACCTGGAAAGAGTCACCTTTTAACCCTAGACATTCATTATTTAATAACCTTAAGGGGCACCATAGGTTGTGGGGTTGAAACCCATAATTGTTTATACATTTTAAACACACAATCATTTCAACCGTCAAACTTCTTAAATTGATCACATAAGGGAAACCATCAAGTTTTGATTATTAGGAATCACATGTAATACTATAGCTTTCAAACCAAGCATTGGATTTTGGAGCATCTAATATCAACCATTAGATCAAGTCCATTATTCTAAACTATTATATTAATAATTAGTAGATCCTAACCATTGGATTAGGTTCGTATTTAAAAACCATCAATTAGGGTATAGGTCCAACCATTAGATCTATTGAACCAAGAGATCATTGGTTTAGGGCTAAAATGAAGCTATATTTAGGAGATTGACTCATCATTTGTTGTGGTGACCTGATCCACCATCAATTGTGACATATTGGGCTACCTATTGATAAATAGGATCATCACTATTATCATTTCTCACCATCGGATGTTACTTTATTACCACCATTGGTTAATACCTCCATTAAGACACTAACTATTTATCATTAAGTCTAATTGAACCAAAACTTGACCTTAGGGGTGACCATCAGTTGTCACCATCGGTTGACACCCTTGTTCACCACCACAGGATGTCATGGTGCCACCATCGGTTGTCATGGTTTCACCATTGGTTGACATGGTGTCACCATCGGGTGATGTAGTAGTGAAGGAAAAAGGCTTGAAAACCCTATTTTAATCCATCAATTGTTAGGTGTTGAGCACCATAAATTGAGCTACTAACCTTCCCTAGACCATCCTATACCTTAGGAAGGTTGTACACATGTTTAAAAGTTCATTTTATAACTAGAACAAAATAGAGAACACCATAAAAATCCGAAACACTAACAAGCATAGCTTCCATATGCAAGGATCTTTGTTTTTTAGCAGAACATAAGCAAATAAGCTTGGAGTAGGAAATATAGGTGAAGAAAGTTATAAAACTCGACTCTAATGATAAGAGAATACTTCTAGAAGCAAGGATCTGGAACAAATAAGACAAGAAAACCCAATTTTTAGATCTAAACTCGGCCAAATAAGTACCCTTCACCACAAGGAAGCAAAACCCTAGAAGAAAGAGCAAGAAAAGATAGGTTGATGAGTTCTCGAGTAACTTCTACCATGGAATAGAAAAAGTTCCGACCTGGAGGGAGGTATGAGTAATAAGAATAGAAAAGGAAACTGAATAAAGAAGGAACTATATACTTGTTTAGGTCTAGTTCACCAAGAAGAAGCTTTAGAAACCCTAGAAGGAAGCAAATCAGAACCCTTGATGCTTCTTCCAAGAAGATCACCTTCTTCTTCAACCTTGGACAGGTTTTCCATAGAAGAATAGAGAGAGAACAAAGATATTAGGGGGGAGGTAGTATAAAGAAAAATCTTCATTTTGGGGCTAAGGATAAGTATATAAAGCTTGGGGGATAAGGTTGATAAGAAGCATGAGGTGTACAAGCAGCTCTCCATGTGTCCATGGATTAAAGCTTGCATGGATGAGGAAGTAGAAGGTCCACCAGATGTTAGAGACTTGTGGACCATCATTTGATGGTATCCCAAGCCAGATACAGGCTATTGGTTGAAGGTTACCATCGTTTGAACATGGTTTAGGTCTAATGATGGGTGAACCTTCAATTGATCATGTCCGTAAGTGAACCATGTGTTCATGTGACCCAAACCAGCTTGAACCATAAACCTAGGGCCTTCTAGTGATGAAGAACTTCTGTTCCACTAACTTTTCACCACTGGATGATTCCCAAGCAAGTGGAGCCATCAATTGATATCCTTGAAGGTGGCTCATCCATTGGGGGGTGTAAACCCTAATTCAACATAGAAGGGAATCTCCTCCAATTCAAGGTACAATGAGCATACCATGACTCAAAAGGCTCAAGAATGATTAAACAACATCTAAGGAACATAATTTATGGAACATTTTTCAAATAAAACCGCTCAATTGGGTAAATTGTAGAAAAGTCCAAAATGCACATAAAATGTGTAACTTGTTCAAACAATGTTCAAATTGGACCAAATTTGAAATTTAAGCTTGTATTATGATTCCAAAGCATATCAAAAGGTTAGGTTATATTTCTAAGATTTAAATTATGGTAATTAAGGTTTTTTAACATTTTAAGCAAGCTCAAGGGCCTTACAACTATAAACCCCTAATAGGGATTTTGCCCTCGACATCCAAGGTAAGAAAATATGGATACTTAGCATGCATCTCATTCTTAATATTACACATGGTTACTTTCACCTCATGCTAATGTCACGTCATTCTCATAGAAGTTATATTCTTTTCCCTCAACTCTTGCACGTAGCACCTTGGTACAACATAAGAATTATTGTGCCACCTCACAGGTCTGGTAGTACCTTTCAACTTGGGACTCTAACTATCATGATGAACTATTATACCTTGTTGTATGACACATCACTTAGAGGCCACACTTTCTGACTCTCCCAAACATGAAACATCATGTATCTCTTATCATATGTAACTTTAAAAAATTTCATCTCTATGCTCCTTTGATGGTGGTTGTAATTAGAAACTCAAATTAATCAGGTAAGCATCCCCTAATTGTCAAGAACTATGAAGAATATGTTCTTAAAGGATTCTCCAATTATCTCAATGACAAACTAGACATCTATGTATTTGAAGAATCATACACTTGTCTGCAACTGTAATGAAATATTACTTCCTAATTGACCTTATTAGGGGTAGGACAAAGACACTATCTTTATCTTACCAGGATTCACACAACCCACTTAACAAATGTACAATAACTCCAAGAGGGTACTTTAGATAACCCCAACTAACTCTTGATGAACTTGTCACACATAAGTATAGTTTGTTTAACACTCTTAAAATTTAGTAAAGATGTTAACCATGCTACTGACCATCTTTGAGATACCTTGAGATGTCATCATTAAAATCTTATCACAACTTATGAGACATAACCTGATTACTATGTTCCTCCTATTTATATACATGGTTGCGTAGGTTAGTCGAAATGACATAACCTTAAACTTATCATGATCATGTAATTTATGTCATCCACTCTAACTCTTATCCATTGATATTCTAATCCTAGGTTTATCTTAAAATAACATGGTAGCACATTTCTTGCTAGTCAACAAACCATCTATACTGGATAGTGGGTTTTCCCAACTATCAACACACCATACACAACATTATAGAATCACTCTTCTTTTCCCAAACAACACTTTGAGGATCAACATCTACTCTCTCTCTATAATGAAAAGGAATACTGGATAGCTCATCTAATAGATATCTTAACTCATATATAACTGATACACTCTGGATACTAGGATTCATTACCTTGGTATCCATTACACGTGTTATAAAGAACTCATACCCTAGTCTCATCCACTTCCTCAACATCATATCTGACAAAGAACATATAGGAGGAATCCCCTAACTCTTAGAGGGGTCAAAAAGCCTGATCATTACAAAACTTAAAGATTTTAGAACTATAGTCCAAGACAATCACACATCATATCAAAATATCCATCCGAGGATTACAACAAATCCATGCTTACTAAGTGGCATGAGATCCACTTGGATGCTACACCTCAAAAAGAAGAAAGGAAAAGGGAAACAGACTTTCCACATCAAAGAAGCATTATCCAGGGTTCACTAGAACAATGTTACCAATTCTATTTTCCCCATGAAAGTTACACTTTTTATGCATCATGTTACCTTTTACAGCTTAGATTCCTTGTCATTAGCATAGGAATTATTAAGATTATCATATCTCATTGTTCTTTTCTCATTAGCAGTTCATCATTCTTGTACATATCCTCTCATGTTACCATGTTTTTCAACCACTGATCAAGGAATAGGTCATCATTTTCCATATTTTCTTCATTAAACAAGGAGCTTCTCCCTTTATTTCTTTCCCATACGATGCATATATTACATTAACATTTCCTTACACACATAGGTTGATCTGAGATTAACTCAGGTTCCACTTGATTCCTTTTTCATTATTTACATTCATCTTCTCATATAATACTTATCATAAAGTTCTCCCCATTTTATGTGGATTCCATACCTTGAATCACTTTATTAACACAAACTTATACATATTTTACTTCATTATTTTATTGACTACATCTTCAAGAATTTCTCTTTAGCTTATTTTTATTCAGATTTAGGTTTCATGGTGCCGTATCTTTCTCTTATAGTCACCAAATATTCAAGTTTTGATAGGTAATGATGTAATTCTCATCTTCTTTTAGGGTAAGATTGAGATTTTAACACCATGATTTTTGATTTGTTATGCTCTTTATATTCTTTCAGAATGACTACTTGATCAGAGTCATCAAAAACAAAATCAATCTAAGAGTTTCATACTTATGTTTTCTTCAATACCTGAATACCTGGCCACGACACCCAAGTATTGAGATTAGGTAGTATGTACCATGTTTTGTTTATCATATTCCTAACTTAGACATTATCCTAGTCCTAAGTCATAGTGTCCTTGTAGAATTAGTGAACCTAAAGCTCTAATACCAAGTTGTGAGAACCCATTATACTAAATAAGATTACTCAAAACACAAAACATGATTACTCATTAATTAAACATAAACCTAGAAAATAGGGTAAATCAAAACCAATTTCAACATAACCATCATGCTCTGAAATAAAATACAAGAGCACAACAACTTTCTTGCTTTTCATGTTATACCAAGAATCTCTTACAATTGTTCCATGGTCTCAGCCACCACATATACATATTACAAAGGAAACATTGCCACATTTATCACTTGAAAAAGCATATAACATGCTACCGAAGACTTGACTCGACTGAAACAGTGATTAAAACTTTTCACCCAGAACTGAGAGTACAAGAATGACTCTAGGACACACTAGACAACTAAACAACCATCTCTAGGGTTCACCACCTCAGTTTCTCCTTGATGAAATGGTCGGCTACTGCTACTGATCACCTAAAAGATGTGGTGACCCGCAAGGTGAGACCCAGTCCCAGCGAGAGATATAACTCTCTTCAACATATATTGATTACATCAGATCAAACAGTAAATAGTTAAGCAATTGAAGTATTTAATAGTTAGTTGAGTAGATTGAATATTCAAGCATGTGAAATAGATTAAGCAATTAAGTTTAGCAACAAATATGATTGTTAATGTATTTACCGTGCTAACAACACAAAAAACTAGTAGCATGAGTATCTTTAACAACATGAATATGCCTAGTAGAATAATATGGATATGAACATTGGCATGTTTAATAAACTGAGCCAATCTACATCATAAGTAGAGCTAACATCATAAGCACAACTAACTACATAAGCATGTTTAGTAGTTGAAGCATTTCTTATTACAAAGGCATGACTAGAAATATTAGATCTAGCTAGTAGCATTATCTTAACTATCAATGTTGGTATATATGACAACACAAGTATGTTTACAACATGAGGATAGCTATAACATAAGCATATCTATCATCTCTTATTGTACTATACATATTATGTATGTAAGGAAAGAAAACAAGGGTTATCATCCAATGTGAGGCGTTGTGTATAACCCTAAATAGATATGCTACACGACTGTATTACAAATTTTATTACGACCTGAGGAGTTTGAGTCATACCACCCAAAGCTCAACTGACCCCTGCAAAGGGCTATTCGATTTTGTACAAGATCTAGGAGTTCCAGTGTCCTAAGATCTCACCCCCTCAGTTAGTACAAGTAAAAAGGTAGTGACATATAAGTCAATGCTACCACTACAACAACACATAGTCAAGCTACTAACAACTAGTCTGCCCTTGGTATAAGTCATGGCACTAGAGAAAAGGCTCATGCATGTCTATTCTATAAGAGGCATCTTGCATTTATATTGCTTCCTTTCTCAGTTCACAATATCCAAGGCATGACCACAGTCATCCTCCATAGCATGCAATTGTGGATGACAAGTATATATCCTCAACATGCCACCCCCACATATTCAACAATATGTGCTCTGAGTTTCCCTTAGGAATACTCGTTTCACCATCTAGAACATTCTGACACTAAAGATGGTTGTAAGGCACATGGCACTACATGATTATGATTTCATTTGAATAGATATACCAATTGAGTGAATTAAAGCTTCATCAAACAAGTGGACATACAAACCCTAATTAATCTCTAAAATACATTGCTATATAACAACTTTAGTAGATATAAAACATATCATCACACTTATATTCTACAAGTTTGGCATAAGAATGCACAAATCATGAATCTATGATGAACACCAATTAACACACGTGAGTTTAAATCAATTATTAGGAAAGATATTCTATCATTATATTAATCATTTAATAAAGTATAACATGATTAACTACCGTTCTCTATTTGCATTAGGGTTAGGTTTTTTAAGGTAAGTTACATTAAAGTTATAATTCAACATTTATTCACAAACCCTAACCCATAGCATCCCCATATAATCTTGGATGCATAAGGCACATGATCATCATCACATCCACACCATTCGCAAGTATGGATCCACACATAACTCAAGATGTAACCATTAGGTTACAGTATACTAGAGTTCCACAACAATAAGAGAGACTCCATTGTTTTATTATTTCACTAAGGCAATCTGATCATAGTTAATCATCATCACCTGAGTTTATTAGGATTAAGTGTAACAAGCTATACCCCATTTGGGTTACATATTATCACAATATGGTTATATCCATTATATTCATGTGAGGGAAAAGGTAAGACAACCTTATTGAGGGAAAACTTCCATGGTTCCAAAATCATTCAACCCATATCATCATACCACAACATCACCCAAAACCATTGGATGTGGAAAAGCTAAGACCATTGGTTGTTTCCATAAATAAACACCTTGAATAAGCCACCTACAAAGTCATTGAGTTGTGACATGGAAAGAGTCACCTTTTGACCCTAGAAATTCCTTATTTAATAACCTGAAGGGGCCTGACACGAATTTACCATGCGTAAAATGCAAGTGCATGTGCCAAAGTAACATAGGCCTTTGTGAGGCCCGATTCAAACTTAGGGAATAGATTTTTGATAGATTGCTACTAACTATTTGCGATCATCTAGACTGATTAAAATGGTTTGAGAGTTGATTGAAAAAGAAAAGAAAAATAAAAGAAAGCAAAACAATCGATTAAATGGTTGGTTTAATCAACTAAAGATGGAATCTGTAGGATTGTGGTTTCACCACAGGTTCTCGTTGTACTCATTCCTACACAATTATCCTAATTCGTCTCCTATTCCAGGTAGTGTCCAGTAGTCAGAATTGTTTGTTGTCGTGAAACAATTCACTACCTAAATCTGGGTCAGTTCCACGGTAGTAGTAACCTATACCCTAAACTAGGTGCATGAAGATGAAACTCTGGGTTTCCACCATTAACTCTACATCGCCTTGTTCAAAGGATTTATTAGTTGATGTGATTATTGTCTCTTTTCAACTATTAATTCTTCTTTCAAAGTAATTAAAGGTATTAGATTATCATTAGGGTGATCAATCATAATGATATAATTGAGAAAATGACATCATGCCACGGATTTAAGAGACAAATTATGGTAAACTATGTAAAAAGTATCATACAACGATTACCCGGGCTACTCCCAGTCCTAAAGATAAAGGGGATTAGCCCTGCATGTGCATCTCAACGAAAAACATGATGAGAGAAAGGGAAAACATAGGGAAACGTGAATAGATGTGATGTAAACCCCTAAACGGAGGAGATCCAAGCATTCCTTGGTGCGGGGTGAACGTTCTACATCATTCCGGCAGTGGAAAACATCTTCTGTGGCTCTGGGGACGATCGAGGCATAGCTCTCGACTCCGTTCTTCTCTCCTCTCCTTGTTAAGACTTCTCCAGCGGCTAATGACATGATAGATTTCTTAGGGCCACCTTAATTAGGTATATGCACCACTTTAGGTCGCCCAAAAATAACTAACGTATGATTAGACACGATCTTTAGCAAAACCTGATCTGACGGCATCGATACCATCGACGCGGGTCGATGGTATCGACCTGCATGAGGCATCGGTGCTCACGCGATTCTTGGGGTTCTCTCTGATGTTGCCTCGATACCATCGACGGTGTGTCGATGGTATCGACACCTTAGGTGTCACTTTTCTCTGGAATTTGACACTAAAGTTGCCTCTGCTCAGGTGAAGTCAATAGTATCGACTCCTGGTCGATAGTATCGACTCCTGGTCGATAGTATCGACTCCTGGTCGATAGTATCAACCTCTGGAAATCTGGCTCGCTGACGCTCTCTTGATACCATCGAAAGTCCCGTCGATGGTATCGACTTCTGGTTGCTCTTCTCCGGTAATGCACTGTGACCAAGTCGATGGTATCAACCATCCGTCGATGGTATCGATGGATGCAAATATCTGAATTTCCTGAAAAGAAAAGAAGAACACCAATAAAATCCAAAAAATATGATCTTTTATACAAAATAAGATGAAACAAGGTAAATTTGATGCAACAAGAGATTATAGACTAAAGGTAGTGAATCATGCGATATTAATCACAAATATGATCAAAATACACATAAAATGTATGCAAAACCAGTATATAAAAATGACTCAAAACCCCTGCATCAAACTCCCCTAAGCTTGAACATTGCTCATCCTCGAGCACAAAACTGTAGAATAGAATTGTGAGAGTCAACTAAAGAACATATTTGCATAAAAGACAACTCAATATGACTCCCACCTGTCATGCACATGCCATCCCTCACTAACCACAGAATGATAACTACCCTATAGGTGAAAATGATCGTCCATAAGAAATGTCCACCCCAAGATCATCAAACACTATCAAATAAAGCAGTTGATATAATGAATTCCTCCGGTTCAGACTTAGTGCATCTTGTGATCTCCTATCTACGTTGCTCAAGTCTTAACTACCATCTATATGGAAGCAGATCTCCTGGTATACAATAATGAGGAGATAGTCATGGGTCACCTACCATTTTGAGCAATGGGTGGATGAAATAGGCGGCTGTGGAAGAAAGAGAAGCAGCAAATAGTTTTATCATGCAAAATCAACAAAATGACCTAAATGATGCACATGCATATGAAAATGACCTAATGCCTAAATTTTAGGTAAAATGATGCATGCACTATCATTCCGTCTCAAGATGAGATGGAATGACTACTAAAACTTCATTATGTGCTTATTCCTTTTTTCTTTATTTATACATGCAGGTGAAATAAGTTCTTTTCTCCCTCTTTTTTTTTTCAAGCCCTCATTTTTCAATTGACTAGAAGAACATTCCCCATATTTTTTTTACTTTTTTTTGGGCTTATTTCCACTTAGCTAACATCATTGATGCCTTACAAATTACTTTTCAGAGGGTGTAGAACAATTTTCCTATTTTTCTTATTTTCCAGAAGAAATAAGGCACAAAAAGTCCTATATGCTCTAAAGTATGCAAAATGCAACTATAATGACATGCACTTGAGAATGTGTGAATGCATGGATGCAAAATCTAGCTACAATGAAATCTTATCTAAATGACATGCAATCAAGAGATGAAAAACTACAAGTGCTTCCAGTTCTTATGGTGGATATTTAATGAAATGAAATGGATAGATCACAAGACTAATGTACAAAGCCATTGGAATAGATTATATTTCCCTCTTTACTGACATGTGTAACAATAAATCAAAGGGTTTCTATCTCTCACTTTCGATTAAAGTCCCATTACCGTTTGGTCAGTTTAGGCTCAACATCCATGTCTGTCCACAATTCTTGAATCATACGGTTGTACAGTTATGATCTTATGTTTTAAAGTTGACAAAACCCAATTATTTTCATAGGTTAAGTGCTCAAGTTCAAACAAATTCAACTTGCAAATTCTTGAAAAAAAAATTCAATTATGCTCCGATTTCATATAATGGAACCCATAACTCTCATGTGAAAAACATTGTGATGACACATTAACATTAGGCATCCACGGATACACTAGATAGTATGTGGATCCTAAAAACTAAGAAAATTGCTAAAATAAAAGAAAACAAAATAAAAGATAGAAAAGGAAATAAAAGATAGAAACTGTTCCATCTCCCCCCCAAGCTTGAATTCGACTATGGCCTCATAATAGAAAACAATCTCAGCAGGTGGAATAGTGATACCGTTTACTGCTCAGGTGGTGGGTACTGTGGGACGGTGGGATCCCAAGATGGATATTGCCCCTGGAAGTTTGGATCATATGAAGGCATTAATGGTGGTTGTTGGTAGCCCCCAAAGTAACCTTGATTCCAGTAATGATCATAAAACGGCTGTTGCTGCTGCTCGATCCTCCCCAACCAGTCGTAGACCTGCTATTGATTGGCGAACACTGGTGTTCATTCTCGAAGATGGCTTGTTGATTCACATACAACATATTTGTGGTATCTTGGATATCGGGGAATGATGCAGTGTGACATTGTTGCGTCTCCTGGATGCCTTGCAGTATGGTATACATTCCATGCATCGAAAAGACATCCTCTCCTTCTTGAAAGGGCTGTGGTGGAAGAGGCTGCAAGGATGATGATGCACCCGGGTAGAAGTGTGGCCACTTCCTCGATGCCACTCGTGCCCGAAGAGGAGTGAAAGTCTCCTCTTCCTCCTCATTCTCATCGTCGTCGTCATTGTTACCCGTGTCTTCTTCACTTACTGAATCTTCGATTGCAATTATGGGCCACCTAAAGTGTTGGGCCCCTTGGATGTTGAAGACATGGTCTAGAAGTGTACACTCTTGATACTCCTTATTGACATGGCAATGCGCATAGACCACGCCATCATGAACTATCATAAGGTTGGAGCGGTGGAAATGAGCAAGATTCACCAGATTTTTGCTAACCAGTAGAGGAAGTGATGACAGGTCTAGCCCAAGGTAGAGAGCTAGTGGCGTGATAAGTCCCCCAAAATGAATAGGGACTCTTCTGGTACTCCTCTTCACGGTCATCACGTGCATTAAGAAAAACGCACCCCAGTTTAACTTTTCCCTCTTCAGCAACTTGTAGAGGAAGAATAAATCCATCTCCTGGAATTTTCTCAAAGAATGCTCACCTCGAGCAAAGAAGGTGATGCAAAGCATACAGTGTAAAACCTGCACGAACGGGTGCTCGAAGTCAGCCACCGCCGCATTGTGATAGCTGATCGATTTCCCCACCGGAGTGGTTACCAGCTTCGCAAACATCACATCCTAATGGGCCTGATTATCCAGCCGTCGGTACTGCTCGGGTGAGTGCCACTAGTTGTAGATCGAGTTGAATTGGTCGAGCGTAATAGTATAGTTGCGGTTGAACAAATGGAAGGAAACACGACCCTTAATCCACTTGCCTTCGGTGGCGATAAGGTCATTGGGCACAACATAGATGTCGAGGGAGGCCATGAACTCTGCCACAATCTCCTTATAAGATGGCCACTCGCCAAAGAAGGGATGACCCTCCACGTGGTAGGGAATTGCTTCCTCCCATGTTGTTGCCATCCTCCCAACTTGGTCAAGGAGGACGTAGGTGAGGTTGTCTTCAAAACCAAGGTCCCGGATCATTGCTCGATCAACGTAATGAGTGGGCTCTATTGGCCGCTTCATCAACGCATCGAAGATTTTCTTCATGTCCGCCGAGGGGTGGGATATCCTCAGATGGGGAATAAAGCCCGGTGGTGGTGGCACGAAAGTGTCAATCTCCATGGGAGAAGCCCGGGAGGAAGATGCTCATGTTGTTCTCACCATTGTGAACAGAAAAGGACAACAAAGAAGAGCTCGGTGAAGGTCAGAGAAGATGATCTCCGCAGTCGATGAAGAGCTCAGGGAAGATTGCTCACTCGCTATATGCTCGGTGAAGACCTCCGGTTGCTCACAAGTGCTCAAGAGCAAGTAGGAAAGGAGAAGGTATGAAGGTGTGAAGAGAAAATGAATTCTACACCTCCTTTTATAGCTGAGATCACCGCCATTGTTGACCCGTCGATACCATTGACAAGGTGTCAATGGTATCGACACTTGTAGCACAATCCGGGTATTTGCTGCTATCGACGGTCGTCAATGGCTAGATGTGGGGGCCCGTATCGATGACATATCAATTCATCGATGCGGGTCGATGATATCGACCCATCCCACGGATCGAATTCTAAATTTGGCAAGCATCGTTGATATCTTCTTGTGGATTGGTGATGTGTCAAGTGGATACTCGCAACAGAGTGTCGATGGTATCGACACTTTATGTGTATGTTATCTTCGCGAGGCCCCGACGATGCTTCATTGCTTCTTCTAGGTCGATACCATCGACTGCCCCGTCGATGGTATCGATTTCACTGAGATGGATTTCTCTGAAAATCTTTAGGGATCTCGTGAGCATCGACTTCTTGGTCGATACTATTGACCCGACACTCTTTTTTTCCGATGTCACTGATGGTAGGTCGATACCATCGATGAGGCCATTGATAGTATCAACTCATAAAATTTTTTTTAGCCTCTTGCCTGCACCCATGTCACTACCATCAACATTGTGGTCGATGGTATCGACTTTTAAACAATACTGCACACTGAGCAAACTTATTAGGGTATCATTTTTACACTAAAAATGAAATTAATCAAAACCAACTTGAAAACACGATAGAAAATAAAGAAAATAGAAAAATGTAAACTATCGATGGTTGGGTTGCCTCCCAACAAGCGCCCTACTTTCACGTCTTAGGCTAGACGAAATCAAGCTCATCATTTTTCCTTACGTGCAATGAGTTTAACCTCATGCACCTTTCTTGTGTAATCCTCCCCATAGTAGAGCTTCAATCTTTGACCATTCACTAAGAACGTTAGCTCTCCATCTCTCAACATAATGGCACCATGTGGTCGAACTTCTTCCACTACAAAAGGTCCACTCCATTGGGATTTTAGTTTCCCGTGATGCAACTTTAATCTTGAGTTGAACAATAACACACGATCACCCTTTTTGAAAATGTGCATTTGAATGTGGCGATCGTGGAGTTGCTTTGTCCGTTCTTTATAGATCCTCTGGTTCTCATAAGAATTCATCCTAAGCTCATCTAACACATTGAGCTCTAGCATTCTCTTCTTTCCTGCATCATCGTAGCTAATATTAAGCTTCCGTAATGCCCAGTGCGCTTTGTGCTCTAACTCGGCCGACAGATGACAAGCCCGCCCATAAACTGGCCTAAAAGGTGTAGTGCCTATAGGAGTTTTAAAGGCGGTCCTATATGCCCATAAAGAATCCGGTACTAGTACACTCCAATTCTTCCTAGAAGATGCCACTTTGCGTTCCAATATCTTCTTGATCTCTCGATTGGAAACCTCGACCTGGCCTTGCGTCTGTGGGTGATACGGGGTACCAATATTGTGTTTGACCCCGTATTTACTCATAATGTAGCAAATTTCTTGTTTGTGAAGTGGGTGCCTCCATCACTTATAATCATCCATGGCACACCAAACCTGCAAAAAATATTTTCCTTCACAAACATGAACACTACCGCAGCGTCATTAGTCCTTGTGGGTATTGCCTCTACCCACTTCGACACATAATCAATGACAAGCAAAATATATAAGTTGGAATTTGAGGACACAAATGGTCCCATGAAATCGATGCCCCATAAATCAAATACCTAAACCTCTTGAAACACATTGAGGGGCATCTCTTGCCGCCTTGAGATGTAACCCGCCCTTTGACACAAATCACATCTTCTCACATAGTCATAGGCGTCCCGAAAGAATGTAGGCCAATAAAGGCCACTCTCCAACACTTAGGCCGCTGTCCTTGTGCTCGCATGATGACCGCCAGTGGGTAGTGTATTACAGTGACTGAGCACACTATCATATTCACCTTCTGGTACACACCTGCATAAGATGTCGTCCCTGCACTGTCTCAACAAAATTGGGTCATTCCAAAATTAATATCTTAAAGAATGGAAAAATCTCTTCTTTTCTTGATAAGTCCAATCGTCTGGTATTTCCTTACATACAAGATAATTCACAGTATTCGAAAACCACGGATCCTTAGATTTTATTGAAAGAATTTGCTCATCGGGAAACGTCTCGGTAATGGGTATATCGATATCTCTCTCATCTACCTGCTCTAACCGAGACAAGTGATCTGCAACCATGTTTTTAATGCCCGCCTTATCTTTAATTTTGATGTCAAACTCTTGCAAGAGAAAGATCTACCTAATCAATCTAGGCTTGGCATCTTTCTTTTCCATTAAGTATTTGATGGCAGCGTGGTCCGTCCAAACCAAAACTTTTGACCCCACTAAATATTGCCTAAAATTTTCAAATGCAAAAACCACGAAAAGTAGTTCTTTTTCAGTGGTGGTCTAATTAAGTTGTGCATCATTTAAAGTTTTAGATGCATAGAAAATCACTGGGGGTTTATTCTCAAAACGCTGCCCAAGAACAGCTCCTACAGCAAAATCCGACTCATCACACATAAGCTCAAAGGGCTTAGTCCAATCCGGTGTTTAGACAATCGGTGCAGAAAATAATTTTTCTTTAAGGACATTAAAGGCATGTATGCATTTCTCATTGAAATCAAATGCGACATCCTTCTGAAGTAATTCAGACAACGGTTTAGTGATTTTAAGAAATCCTTAATGAAACGGAAATAAAACCCTGCATGACTGAGAAAACTCCTCACCCCTTTCACTGAATTTGGTGGAGGTAATTTGGAAATAACCTCAATCTTGACTGGATCCACCTCCAGTCCCTTGCTAGACACCGTATGTCCAAGCACAATTCCTTCGCTAACCATCATATGACACTTTTCCCAATTAAGGCCTAGATGCGTGTCCTCACATCTTTGTAAAACTTTATCAAAATTATATAAGCTCTCATCAAACGACGCACCGTAGACAGAAAAATTGTCCATGAAACCTCTAAATAGCGCTCAACCATATCAGAAAATATAACAAGCATACAACGTTGAAAAGTGGTTGGTGCGTTGTATAAACCAAACGACATGCAACGATATGAAAAAGTCCCATAAGGACAAGTGAAGGTAGACTTCTCTTGATCCTTCGGATCTATAGAAATCTGATTATAGCCAGAATATCCGTCCAAAAAGAAAAAATGAGAGCGTCCAGCTAGCCGCTCTAAAATATGATCAATAATGGGAGAGGGAAATGGTCTTTTAAAGTGGCAGAATTGAGGCGACGGTAATCAATGCACACTCGCCACCCGGTTACCAATCGAGTAGTGACAGGTTCATTTAGCAGATTTTGAGTAACAGTAATGCCCCCCTTCTTAGGGACTACCTGTGTTGGGCTAACCCACATTGAGTCTGAAATGGCATAGATGATTCCCAAAGAAAGGAGCTTAATAACCTCCTTCTTGACGACCTCCATCATGCTCGGGTTGAGTCAACGTTGTGGCTGAATCACCGGCTTGGCTCCTTCCTCGAGCCGAATCTTGTGCTGACAAAGATTAGGGGAGATCCCCTTAATATCAGAGACTGACCACCTAAATGCACCACGATGGTTCCTTAGCACGATCATCAACTATTCTTCCTCCTCGACACTCAGACATGCCGAGATGATCACCGAGAGCTTCCTCCGCTAAGAAAGCATACTTCAAATGCGGCAGTAGCGGCTTCAACTCGAGATTCAGGGGGCTGACCAACAAAGATTGAAGTGGTGATGGCAGCGACCCTAGATCCTCATAGTGCTTGGCATAATATCAAGGAAGCACTTGAAGCATCTTTACACATTCTCGTAAAGACGTGTTTCTCATCCAATCATCCATGATGTTGAATAGGCATGCCTCAAGGGGCAATTTCAGATATGAGTCGATCATCGAGACTACTATAGCATCATCCTCAGTAGATAGAGAAATTTCTTCCTCTTCATCATTTGGATAACCCACTGCTTTGCAAAGAGATACAACTTTTGTTTGTTCCATGATATCAACGGCCAGTGTCCCCTTATCTACCTTAGTCAGCACATGAGCCATATCCAGAAATGGCTTCCCTAAACAAAGAGAAATGTTCTGATCAAAGTGCTTCACCACATGACATTGCTCCTTTGCATGTGATTGTTTTGTACTTGGTGGCATGACTATCTCAATTATGTCATCAGCTATACCCAACATCAAACGGACTCTACTCATTTCCAGTATCATATCAGCAGTAGCCTGGAAGGGTCTTCCTAAGAGCAACTCATTCCCTTGTTCATCTTGCATCTCCATAACTACAAAATCGGCTAGAAATACAAATCTATCAACTTTCACCAAGACATCCTCACAAATTCCATATGGCTTAACCACATAATTATCCGCGAGTTGAATCGTCATGTTGCTTTGTCTAGATTCTTTAAGTCCCAACTTCATAAACGTAGATAGGGGCATCAAGTTTATACTTGCTCCATAATTGCACAATGCTTCGCCAAATTTCACCTTGCCAATAAAACATGAAATATTGAAGCAGCCTAGATCTTGTTGCATTGGTGGCAATGTGCCCAAAATGAAGATACTAAGTTGCTCTTTAAGAACTACCACCTGAGTATCAGGAATCTTCCTCTTCTTGGTAATTATATCCTTCAAGAATTTGCCATAAGAAAGTTTCTGAAAGTTGTCTAAAAATTTCTTAAACTGTGCATCCACTTTCTTGGCTTTGAGGATGTTGGGGTAAGGGATGGGGAGAACCTGTGCCCTCTGGTGTGGTGACACATATGATGTCCTCTTCTCAGTCTCTTGAACAATTTCTTCTTCTGGGATGGGCTCTTCTGTGACCTTTTCTGCCGCATCATCCACTATCTCTATGGATGTGACATCCTCTGTGGCCTCGCCCATTGCTTCTGGCTGTGTCATGCTTGGTTCATTGGCCTTGGAGTTTAAAATCTTTTTACCACTCCTAAAAAAAATTGCCTTAGCTTGTTGATTCCCTCCTGGAACATTGGTATTTCCCGGAAAACCTTGTTGTGTTGGTTTCTTCAGACTTGCTATTTCAGCTGCCATCAGTACTATTGATGTCTCAAGAGTCCGCATTTGGGCCCCATGACTTTGTAGAGTTTGCCCAAACTAATTCGTAAACTCTCCTTATTGCTTGATTTGTTGGCCAAAGGTGATCATTAGCTCTTGATTCTGCTTTATCACCTGATTGAGCAACTCATTGATCTTTTCCTCTGTCATGGGTTGTGGCTTCTCATCCGGATCCTGCAAATTTTTTTTTGATCTTTCCATAAAAACTTATTGTCTTTCCTCCAAGAGTAATCATTATTTATGTACCCTTGTTGTTGACAAATGTATTTGACCTGTGCTTCTTCATCTGTTTCCTCCTCTTGTGCAAGTAGCCTTTTAGCAATTAGGTCCATCTTTTCATTGAGTTCTTTGATGGCTTTGGCATCTCCCGCAACCTTAACTTGTTCTGGAGCATCTCTATCACCCCATGATTGCTTTTTAGCCATGTATTTCAGAATTTCCCAACACCTTGTATCAGTGTTATTCAGGAAGAATCCCGATCCTGCTGAATCTAGATTGCTTCTATCATTCTTAGAAAGAGCAAAATAGAAAATCTTGACCTAATTTCTTTGTCCAGCCCATGATGTGGGCATCTCCTCAACATTATCTGGAATCTCTCCCAAGTCTCAGAATATGTTTCACCAGCTTTCTGACTGAAATTGTTGATTTTTCTTATGAGATCATTTGTCTTCTCAGGTTGGAAAAATCTCTCAAAGAAAAGTTCAACCATGTGGTCCCAAGATTCCACATACTCGTCGTCCAGATTATGTATCCTTTCACGAGCATTTCCTGCTAGAGAACTGGGAAATAACTTCAAGTAGAGCATAACTTCTGGAAACCAATCTATCTTTACCATATCATAGTTCTCCACGAACTAGCTTTTGTGGGTCACCGGATCTTCATTTTTGAGCCCATGAAATGCATTGGACTTGACCAAATTGATTAGGCCTGGGCCAATTTTGTACTTAGGAATGTTGATGGTCTGCTTCTTAATTGGCCCCTTAGATGCATAAGAGGACAACGCCTTGATTTTCTCCCAAATTGTTTGTTCCTCAGCCATTGCTTCGGTGTCAGAATCTGAATCCTCGTAGTTTGATCCCAAAAATGAGACCTCCGGTGATGACTGTGCGTAGTCTGTGATTATCGTCTCTTTTCAACCATTAATTCTTCTTTCAAAGTAATTAAAGGTATTAGATTATCATTAGGGTGATCAATCATAATGATATAATTGAGAAAACGACATCATGCCACGGATTTAAGAGACAAATTATGGTAAACTATGTAAAAAGTATCATACAACAATTACCCGGGCTACTCCCAGTCCTATAGATAAATGGGATTAGCCCCGCATGTTCATCTCAATGAAAAACATGATGAGAGAAAGGGAAAACATAGGGAAATGTGAATATATGTGATGTAAACCCCTGAACGGAGGAGATCCGGGCGTTCCTTGGTGCGGGGTGAACGTTCTACAACGTTCCGGCAGTGGAAAACATCTTCTACGGCTCTCAGGATGATCGGGGCGTAGTTCTCGGCTCCGTTCTTCTCTCCTCTCCTTCTTAAGACTTCTCTGGTGGCTAATGACGTGATAGATTGCTTAGGGCCGCCTTAATTAGGTATATGCACCACTTTAGGTCACCCAAAAATCACTACTGTACGATTAGACATGATCTTTAACAAAACTTGATCTGATAGCGTCGATACCATCGACGCGGGATGATGGTATCGACCTGCACGAGGCACCGGCGCTTGCGCGATTCTTGGGATTCTCTCTGATGTTGCTTTGATACCATCGACAGTGTGTCGATGGTATCGATACCTTAGGCGTCGCTTTTATCTGGAATTCAACACTAAAGCTGCCTCTGCTCAGGTGAAGTCAATAATATCGACTCCTGGTCGATAGTATCAACCTCTAGAAATCTGGCTCGCTGACGCTCTCTCAATACCATCAACAGTCCCATTGATGGTATCGACTTCTGGTTGCTCTTCTCTGGCAATGAACTGTGACCAGGTCGACGGTATCGACCATCCGTCGATGGTATCAATGGATGTAAATATCTGAATTGCCTAAAAAGAAAAGAAGAACACCAATAAAATCCAACAAATATGATCTTTTATACATAATAAGATGAAACAAGGTAAATTTGATGCAACAAGAGATTATAGACTAAAGGTAGTGAATCATGTGATATTAATCACAAATATGATCAAAATACACATAAAATGTATGCAAAACCAGTCTATAAAAACGACTCAAAACCCTTGCATCAGGGCACCATGGGTTGTGGGGTTAAAACCCAGAGACATCTTTGTCTTCTTTCTTTGCTTGTTGTATTATGATCAAAGATATTATTTTATCTTTTCATAAAGGGAAAACTTGTGCATGTGATGGCCTTTGTGTGCAACACATTCTTGATGCTATGCGGGGTGCAACTACTGCAGTAAAGGATTTGCTCTTAGATGCTATATTTGTTATTTTGTAATCTTTGGTTGGTTGATTATTGTCCTATCTCTTTGGCTCCTTATGTCTGTAGTGCTCCCTTGAATCCTCATCTTAAGGAGGACAACAACATTTGTCCCATTTTTGTTGGTACCATTTGGTGTCGTCTTGTTTCTATGATTGCAACTAAAGGAGTTTTTCAATACATTGTTTCTTATCTTCAAGATCACCAATTTGGTGTCGACATTCTCAGAGTTGCTGAGGCTCTTTTGCATGTCGTGACATGCCTTGTTCATGACAAGCACCATACTCATACACACATTGGCCCTCATGGACTTATCCAATGCCTTCAATATGGTTGATAGGTCCACCGTCTTTTGATAAGTTTATCTTCAGTGCCCTACAATCTATCGATGGGTTAAATTTTCTATTGTTCACCATTTTATATTTATTTGGATCAGTATGGGCCTATTATGTCGTCGATATGGGTTCAACAAGTTGATCCACTTGGCCCGCTTCTTTTTTCCCTGGCCCTTCACCCCCTTATTTTGCACTTAAAGAATGGATGTCATTTAGATTTATTATCTTTCTACTTGGATGATGAGACTATCATTGGTGACACTAATCAAGTGTCTAAAGCCTTATCTCTTCTGCAATCTTTGGGCCTAAAGTTTGGCCTTCATTTTAACATTACCAAAATAGAAATATTTTGGCCTTCTGATGACCCTAGAAGAGCCCCAGATTGTGATTTTTTCCCTTCTAACATATCCTGACCCATGTGGGGTGTTAAGCTTATTGGTGGTCCCATTTTTCTTGACCCATGCTTTTCAGTTCATTTGTCAAGGAATCATGTGCTCGAATTCTTAGATATGATGGATCTCCTTGCCTCTCTCAACGATCCACAAATCAAACTTATTCTCCTTAGGCTGTGTGTTGGTATGCCCAAGTTGATTTTCTCCCTTCGATCAATGCCACCTGATCATATTGTTTTTGTCTTAGAAGACTTTGATCGTGGACTCCATCCTTTCCTATCTCGCATTGTTGTTGGTGAAGGCTAAGATTTTAGAAATATAAAATGGTGGCTTGCCACTCTAACCATGTCGCTTGGAGGGTTGGGCATTACAACTTACTAGGACGTTGATAGTTATGCCTTCATTGCTTCTCAATTTCACACCATGGAGCTTCAGGATCATATTCTCCATGAGACTGGCCTCATTCCTATTGGTAGCATGTTCGATTCTACTTATGAGTCTTACTGCAATCTCCTACCATCCATTTTCTGGTCCAAGATGTCTAGTTCACCTTTTACCACCCCAAAGACACAATTTCTATTGGCAGACACCTACTACAAAATGGTCTTCCAGTGCTTTAAGGATTCTGAGTTGACTCCATGTCAACATGTTGTTCTAGCTTCCCTTTATGATGATCATGTACAAGGTTTTCTTCTCACTATTCCTAATGATGGTTTGGGATTATCCATGACACTAGTTGAATACCAATCTATTCTACATTTTTGTCTTTTAGTCCCACTATATCCTGGCGATGAGCATTATACACTTTGCCATTCTGTAGAGCTTGATCCCTTCGGTGGCCATGTGTACACTGTCGAGTCCGTCCTAGATTCAAATTTGGCCATGATGTTAATTTGAGACGCCCTCTTTGACATTCTTTCTCATGTTGGGATAAAAGCTTTAAAAGAAGCTCCAATCACCTTCCTTGGTTTATGACATGTTAGTTTCCATGCTCAGAGACTTTTTGACATCTTGTTATATGATTGGACCAATGGCATGCACACTTGTGTTGATGTTATTGGGGTTTCTTCACTGGTTGGTAATACTCCTACTAGCTTCAAGGAAGGACAAGAAGCTTTTGATGCAGTGTTTCTTGTGAAGCAAACAACTACCATTGTCTACCATTTGCCTTTGATATCTTTAGGGTGATAACTAATGATTTAGTTTCTCTCTTACAACACATCCAAAATATAATAAATAAAAATGTTATGATGCCATCATCAAAATCTTCAGATTTTGTCTTTCAATCTTTGGGGTTTCCCAAATAAAAAGGATCAGCAGCCCACTTTGTAGCTCATGCCTTTGCAAATGAATTTCTTTAAAATATGGAGAGTTTGTTAGTATAAATGAAATTAGACATTTAGTCAAAATTTCAAATTACACAATGGAACTTGTATTATTTATTAGAATCTAAATGGTCAAAAAAATTTACTCAAGATATGAAACTCAATCATAGACAACATGTTAATTTTTCATAATTTCTGGAGCATATATAACCTATTTAAGAAACAATTTACGTAACATTTTTATGACAAAAAATTAAGTTGAAATAGGAGAAAGTTAGTGAGGGGTCAATTTGCAAATTACCCAAGAACCTCAATTCCTCTATATGATCAACCTAATACACTAGGATCTCTCAGAATTCGTTATTCATTCCATAGAAACAAAATCTTAGAGAGAGAGAGAGGAAGAGTTAGGGTTTGAGAAGAGAAAGTGGTGGAATTGCTAATATAGGGTTTCACCGTCCAAGAAATGATGAAATCAAGTATCTTTAACTTTTTTGCATAGTCTTTCATGATGAATCTCTCTCAAATGTAAAGATTATGTCTCTACTTTGATTTGATATGAAATGGTATCAAATATCTTATTTTTCTCACTCCATCGATATAATTCTCCATTCATAGGGTTTCTGAGTTGAAAGGAAGAAGTCTATGATTTTCTAAGGTTTTATTATGGACTCGAGAATTTAAAAGATGGTTTGCATTTATAAGGTGTTTTAACACCTTAGGGTGAGTGAGTATTTCCTTTAAACAATAGATTGTATGTCAATGAGTTAAACCATCAATAATATTTGATTGCTTTGTATGTGATTACAAACTCTAAATTGCTTTTTTAACCTAGCTTTAGAAGATGATATGAGATGCATTAATTCTATGTTGTGATTAATTTTAGATGATAAAATCATATTATAAATGGATACAATCCATATAAATGAGAATTCCTACTGTAAATCCATAGGTTATAAGAATATATCAAAATATAGGAATTATCGATTATGTCTGAAATTGTTGTATAATTGAATAAAGCAGTTTGTCTATTTGAATCTCCTTGTTTATGAATGATAATTAATTTGAATGCATATTACAGATAGGTCAGGTACTTTCTAGGATTTCATTTGATGTTATCAACATTTGTTTTGATATCTTAGTAAAGAGGGTGAAACCCTAGATGTGTGGAAAGTTGGAAATTTGCAAATAGACATTGTGAAATCCAGTTGAAGTGATTCACTTTGACATCATAGACTTTGTTTATTAAATTTTATTCTTGATTTATTATATTTCAGTGAATGGCATTTGAACCCTAGATTTCATATTAGGGTTCATATATATATTTTGTATTGTATGTGAACTATTAAAAACAATGTTTTATCAATGACAGTTCATGATGTGTTAAATGCTCATGCTAGACATGTGATATGTGAATGAGAAATAATGAAACCCTAAGGATAGAATATTCAATGAATCAAGTATTTCAATTCATTGTTTCTCAGTATGAGATGGGGTGTTGCTCAACAACTCAATTTGTGGTACATGTTACAAATGATATATGTAAAGAACTATTTACAAGGTTAAGCTATTTTGTTGATTTGATGATTGAGTTGTGAATCTAAAGAGTGGATTAGACATAGATACCCTAAACATTGTACAGTCCTCACAGGATGAGGTTTGCATTGTGAGGAGGAAATAACTTCCCGACTGGATGTATTCTAGATCGAGGTAAGTTGAATTGTACCAGTAGGGTGTGAGGGTCTTGATCGGTAGGGCAGACTCCTTATGATTATGAGGTATCCAACATTAACTGGGGATATCGGTGGTACCTGTGTTTTTGGTTAGTTGGTTGACCCTTTTGGAACCACTGATGCAAATATAATATGTGTTTGACTCTCTGCCTGAGTACCCAAGTTTAGAGGAGGGGTCGAGATATCTATCGCTCCCATTAGCCGTCGAGAGCCAGATGTAGTAAGGTCCATTGTAGAAGGGGTCTTACTTGAGAGATAGGCTTGGGAACCCAGGCATGCTTCTAAGCCTTGTACAACAAGATCTTAGCTTGTTGTGATACTTTCACATGTTGTGGTGCACCTCATGTGGGTTCAAGGCATTATAAGATGCATGAGAGGTTAATCAACTATGTGCAGTTATTCAATTATTCATTGTATGTTTCTGAATTACTAGTTCTCTTTGTGATTAATCAAGCATCTTCAGATATTGCTTCACTCTTGTAGATATCTAGAGTATCTTGTCATATTTTGTTTGTAAATGATTAGTCTCTTTAAAGCTTAATGTTGTTTTATTTGATATCAGTTTCTCAATAATATATGTGCAATTATATAAATGCTTTAAATTGTTTCTTTGAATTACTCATTTACTAAACGAATAGGCTCACCCCTCTACTCAAAAAATTTAGGGAAACTATGTGGATCTGAAGAATGTCAATGCTAGAGTAGTTCTTCCATGAGATCAAGTATAAGATCAATTAAGTTTAGCCAGTCCCTATCACTCTAGATCCTTGAGTAGAAGTAAGAGAGCTATAAATGATGATGTGTAACTTTGTTTCCTTAATAATAGAAAGTGTATCTGATTATAATGTCATATGTACTTGGATGTGTGAGAAATATAATGAGTGTATAGATATGTATATTTATTGTTGAAATCGGATCATAGTGCTCAAGTTTTAGTGTTCCTTGTAAGGTTATTTATGTGATTGAATGTGAGCAAACAAAAAGTTTGAAATATTGAAATTGGGAAAAAAATTAAGGGTGATCTTTGTATTATGTTTAATCCTCAACTTATACCCTAATCTCATGATTAATGGTAACCATGGGATGAGGGAGTAACAACTTGGTATCAGAGATTAGACTAAGTCATCAAGGACAATTAGGATAGAAAGTCAGAGCTATAAGTTTGGTAGTTAGGACGTGATGCGTTAATAACTCTGGGAAGTCTGAGTATTTAGATACCATGGTCCGATATCTGAATACTTAGGTGGACCAATATCAAGCTACTCTATATATTATTCTCTGGATGCCCTGGATAGGGAATTAGTAGGATGATGGGCTAGAGAGAAACCCTAGAAATATTATAGTTAAAATGCCAAAAAGTGATGAAGGAATAAGAGCATAAAGATCGAATGTGATACAAATTTTGACTGATACTTCAATTTTTACTTGAGATGAACAAAAATTCTTTTATTCATATGAATTAAAATATTCCATTCTTAGAAATATATGTCGTCCTTTAAGATTGTTGTACACTATGAAGCTATTTCAATTATTGTTTACATTCTCTATATCAAGTAGACCAAAAGTTATCTTTAAATGAGTTTTCTCTAAGTATATTCTTTCCATATGTTTCAGATAAATAGGAGTTGGTAATCCTAAGTAGCTCTTCGCTTTAGGACTATAGTTTCAGCCTGATCTCTCTGGAAAGATTCATTAGTGGGATCTAATGACACCTATTTATTAATCTAATTAGGGTAATTAAACTATATGTAGGAAAACTTAGAATGTAATGACTATGTACATAGACCATATATTGAAACATATGGGAAAGATTACTGTGGGGTCTGATCTCTAAAACACGAGATAAACTTAGCGGAAGCGATTCGATTAGTAGAGGAATTCGGAAAAAAAATCACTAAAAATTAAAACTTTTTGAGATAGGATCTTGAAACCATGAAACTTCTTTTATAAAAGCAAGGTAAACAGTTTACATCTCTGTTAAATCACTTCTTGAGTGATTATATACATTCAGATACAAAATCTCAAGATTTAAAAACCAAAAACTCAGACCTTCTGACCCAAGGACCTGAGAGTATAGAGACGACATAAGACTATCTAACTATAAGACTGGACAGCCAATATCTCCACCTGAGACTCACTGCTGCCCTTGGTGTTGTTGCTATTGATACTGCTCTCCCGCAGACTGGTTCCTTTGTCCTCGACGACCACCTAAAAAGTTGAAATCTACGGAGTGAGACAATTTTCAATAATTGTCCCGATGAGATTTATAACTCTCCACCAGAAGCTTTATTATAGCAATCAAAGAACAACATAAGCAATATAAGCTATCAGGTAATCAACAACAGATTTGACATTTAAGTAAAGCAACTACATTAAGGAATATGAAGAACATGCATACTAATTTAAACAGTGTAACATCAATCAATACTTCTCATAGTTCAACCTAAGCAGATATACTACACGGTTGATTATGTTTTACAAACATTATTATGCCCTGCGGAGATGAGGTATACCGCTCATACTCCAACCGATCACTATTAAGTCGCATCGGTATCATACCTAGGTCATCAAAAGAGCCAGATTCTTATGACCTCAACCTCCTCAGTCAGTGTGAAGATCAACATGCAGGACATCTAGTGTCTATGCTACTATAGCTCACCAGGGTATTCTGGCACTTTGCTATTAGAGTCACAGTGGCATTCTATACTCTCTTCACCATCGAAAGATCTCTTGTTTATCTCTCATCGATGTTGCATTAAAGATTCTTCGGGTGATTAGTGATACATCATCCCGACATAAATACATAGTGTAGGGTTGATAGATTAAGATACATCTACATCAACTCCTACACTAGGACGTAAGGATATTCACGTACATATTCCCCCACATACTCAAAAGTATGCGATCCAGGAGTTCCCTTAGGAAAACCTATTTCACCATCATTTAACTACTAACAATGATGGATCTATGATCAGGGCTCTACATGGTATGATTATACTTTATTATTTAGGTACATTTCAATATTCTTTTAGCATCAAACATTTTTCCAATCATTTTAAGTAATAAAGTATTGCTATAATAAAAGAATACTAAATGTATAAAGTCTAACTCATATCAGTTATCAAATGGATATCAATTCAACATAAGTCATCTAATCAGCATGACCTTGATGTTACTTATGGCTCTTATAGCCCATAAACTTCCTATGTGGTCACTTAGACATAGACAACATAGCATACATCACTATTCTTAAAGACTACAACATGCTTTTAATGAATACACTATCATAACCCTTACCTGGTTATGATCATTCTCTTATAAGAACCTACATAGTCAATTCAACTGATAATAATAACATTTCATTTCCAGATCAGCAGTTTATAATGTAGAAATAACATTCCATTTCAAGAGTTGTACCTTTATGCCTTTACTTAAGGCTAGGTTCCTTCATTAGTATCAATTAGGGTTATTCAATCCATTTCATTATGTTTAGGAACAATAATTACTCACTTCATACTTTAATTATAAATATTCATGCTTAAAAGCATAACCTGGAATTAGGGTTTATTGTACGACTCATCACATCATCCTCAACTAGGGTTTACTATTCACATTTCATGTTATTGCCCAAGAATTAGGGTTTACTGTTCAATTTATAGTGAATTGAGGTCATAACATCACCATGTATGAAATTGTCATCCTTGATGCCTTCAAATTAGGTCAAGATTCATCAATTATCATAATTAGGGTTTTCATGATCTCACATAGGTGGATCATACCCTAGTCATGCACATTCACATACATTGAAGGTACTTTACTTGAATTTCAATCATAAATCGAACCTTCTCTCTCCTCTTACTAATATATGGTGATTACATCACTCTAGATTAGGTTAGGTCAAGTCACTATTGATTAACATAAGCTAAGTCACCACTATCATGTCATTAGGGTTTTGATTAAACAAGGTGTCATCTACTTGAACCCTTCAAGGGCACATTGGTAATGTACACCATAGATCACAAAATGGTTCAATCTATTAATCACTTAGCCCCTTATTGTCTTTAGGTATCATTAGGGTTTGGATTAGACAACCATTGAACCAATTAAGCCTCCAAGTTACTAAGCAATCATAGCCCTAAAGATCCCCAAACGGTTTCACACCTTAACCTCCAAACGGTTTTGAAACTGTTTGGAAGCGTTGACCGTTTGGACACTTTGAACTCCAAGACCACATGACCTCCAAGACCGCATGACCTCCAAGACCGTTTGCCCTTAAACGGTCTTGAGACCATTTGAGTGTGTTGACTGTTTGATCAGAGTTGACTTTGAAACCGTTTGAATTCATGTGACCTTGAAACCGTTTGATCTTAAACGATCTTGAAACAGTTTGGTTTCAAACGGTCTTGAGACCGTTTGGTCCCGAACGGTCTTGAGACCATTTTCCCCTAAACGGTCTTGAGACCATTTGGTCCCAAATGGTCTTGAGACCATTTGGATTCAAACGGTCTTGAGACCGTTTGGTCCAAATGGGCTCAAAACCGCATGGACCTCAAAGGTGCATCAAAGCTTGTAATCGATTAGGGTTTTCAATGTTGAACCCCTCAATTGGCCACATCCTTGCTAACCACTTATCAATTGAGCTAATTAGGGTTATCCTTAACCAATTGGACACTCAATTGACCCTCCATTGATAGCCAATTAGGGTTGAAACCGATTGAATTAGGGTTTGTAGACATTCAACCACCAACATTCATCAATGTGAGTTTAATTGAAGTTGAACCTATCAATTGACACTCAATTGTGCCCAAACTTGGCCCAAACGGTCTTGAGATCATTTGGACACCCTCCAAACGTTCTTGAGACCGTTTGCCCAAAGTTTCACCAAAAAACTAAGTCAATTTGATAAGGGTTGAACCCTAATTAGGTCTAAAATCAGCACTTTTAAACAATTCATCAACCTATTGTGATTGGACCCTCAATTGATCAAATTACCTAAACCCTAGACCTCCAAACGGTCTTGGGTGACCACAACACGGTATTGAGACCGTTTGAGTGAACCCCCAAACAGTCTTGAGACCGTTTGGGCCCTTCAACCCAAAGTTCAACAAAATTGGTCCTTAATTTCAGCAATTGAACCCGATTAGGGTTTAGAGGATTGAAGTGCCTTCAACTTATGATTGGTTTACAATTAGAGCATGATTCTTTGTAAATGTTTAATTCAATATGTATACAGAAGACCTCTAAATGGTATTCACTTGGTTGAACTTTCCAAACGGTCTTGAGACCGTTTGATTCTAAACGGTCTTGCAAGACCGCATGAAATCAAACTGTCTTGAGATCGTTTGATTTCAAATGGTTTGCAAACCGTTTAGACCAAATGGTCCAAGGTCATTTGGTAAAGTTACCTAGGAAATCATGCCCATCATCCTCAACCTTATAACAAGTTGGTTTCTTCACGGATTTCTTGCAAGTTTGCAAGGATAGTTGGGGAAGAAGAAGATCTATCTACTATTTTGCAAGAACAAGATATGCATAATAAAGCAAGAGGTTTAGAGATATAAAACCCGCCTTATGGTCGTTCCTAGAGCTCCAAGATTCCAAGATTTCAGACCTTTAATGGCGTCTTGAGCTCCACAGGTCGGCCAAAGGTGTTTCTCCAAGAAAAGGTTGGGGAAAGTCGGCTAGAACAAGAAATGTAAGTGAGATAACCACAAAACCAACCTTATAACTCAACTTCCTCCATGAATCTGAGCTAGAAGACGGTCTCCTCTTACCTTAGAACAAGTTGGTCATCTTCTGTAGCTCCAGAGCTCTGCCTTGTGTCAGTTGAGCAAGATGATAAGTGAAGGAGAAAGGAAACGTTGCCTTTGGTTGCAAAGGAAAGAAGCTTATATAGCTTGGGTTAGTTGTCAACATAAGGACCTCTAGTTTATTGGTTTCTCATCTAGGTCCCTCCTTCCTTCTAAGGCACGTTCACTCTATAAAACTAAGCAAAGCCCATCAAAACTTTAGGATCTAAGGGTAAGGAAAGCCAACATGAAACTAAGGTGCACATATATAAGGGTCTCCTTACTTATAACTTGGTGATTCTATTACAAAGATTATTCTTCTTATCTGGTTACTTAATTGAAGTGCCCCCTTCATCATTTCTACTCTAAATGATGTCAAGAGTCATAAACGATACTCTAGAAGGTGTATTTTACAAGTTGCACCCCATACTTTGGGTAAATTGCACTTTACTTCAAAATTTATGGTTTTAAGCACAAAGATTACTCCACAAGCTGCATCTTGATGCCCCAGCTTGGAGAATCCATCATACTTCATCATATTCACCCATATGATGTCTCATTATCAAAGGAGCAACTCAAAATGTGAAATTTGCAAGTTAACCCCTCTAACTGGGTAATTTTCACATAGGTCCCTGCATTACAAAACAATACTACAACATTGTTTTAAAAGGACAAAATTGAAATTGTATGTTCCTCATGAACTTAATTACATACCAGGAGTTAATAATAAGCATATAATTACATGATTAAGCAAAACACCTAGGGTTAACTTATAACCCAGGTCAGGGATGTTACAATTACAATAACTAAGAATTAGTTGGAACTGATTATTAAGATCCAACTTTGGGGACTTAGATAAGAAATCCTTAATTGGGGATAAAGGAAAATGATATAAGGCTCAAATTAAGTTTAATGATCAATATTGCATGAACTCTTTTTTTATCATTAGGCGTGCCTCTCTCTATATTACCAAATCTAAAAATATTTACAAGTGGGGGGGAGTATCAAAGGTACTCCCAATCAAGCAAAAAAACCTATCTATATAAGGCTTTTGTAATCATTTATTACTCTATTCCATATTGCCTTAGTAGTAGGTGTGGCATTATCAAAATAGATCTGGTTTCTACATAACCAAACATGGTAAATCATAGCTAACATGAGCATCTTGCTGTTGTTATCCTTAAATTGCTGCAGATCCTTCTTTTCTTTAGGGTAGTATGGCAACAATTGTCTAGCTTTCTCCCACAGTTGAGAAGAGAAATCACATGTCCAGAGCATATGCTCCTGTTTTTCTTCAGCCCTATAGCAGAGATTACATCTAGACGCCAAGCTAAACCCTCTTTACTTTAAGAAGTACTTAGTAACCCAGCTGTTCTGCATCACTTTCCAGCCATTAAGTTTGAATCTTTGTGGTGCTTTAGCCTTCCACAGCCATTTTGCCCACTCCTTAACAGTGTTGTGCTCTCTGAATGCATTCCAGGCTTTTTTAAGACTGAATGATTGCACTTTTTTGAAGTAGAAGAGATCCTCTTCTTCGGTGATAGGAACCTTGGAGCATACCTCATCTATTTGCTTGAATCCCCTGGTAGCTGGGATCTTCCACGTGCCATTGCATATGATAACACTTAGTTTGTTTCCTCTCGAAAGCCTATTTTTAAGTGCATGGCCAAAACTAACACACTCGCTTAGGAACTTACCATCCACCCAGGGGTCTGACCACAAGGAAACTTTAGTGTGCTTTCCGATCTTGAACCTGACTTGGTTGATGAATTCATCTTTGAACTTCAGCAACATCCTCCACATCCAACTATGGTAAGGTTGGGCCTTGCAAGTCCACAAAGTTTCCTGCTTGATATACTTTGCGTGTACCCATCTAATCTAGTGAGTGTTCTTGTGATTAGCGATTGCCCACAACAGTTTCATCATACCCGCCTTTGACCAGTCCTCCACATGTCAGATGCTGAGGCCACCTTCTAATTTTGGCTTGCATATCTCATTCCATCTAATCGAGTGGACATGTTTTCCTTCATCACTGTCCCCCCACAAGAAGGTTCTACATAGTTTTTCTATATCATCCATCACACTCTTTGGCAAGGGGAAAGCACCTGTCCAAAAGAGGTGATAGGAGGATAGAGTGGAAATGATCAACTCGACCCTTCCCACCATTGACAGAAGCTTGCTCTTCCACGAATCAAGCTTGGTTTTAATTTTGTCTAGCAAAGGGTTACATAGGCTTCTTGTCAATCTACCTGGGAATAGGGTTAGCCCAAGGTACCTAACCGGCAAGTTGACCTTTTGAACCCCAATAGGACTTAGGATTCTCTCATTCACTGACCTTGTAGAAAATAGTTGGCTCTTGTCAGGATCCAGCTGTAGACCCTAGACATCATTAAACCTTTTGATACATCTCTTTATTTCTTCAATATATTCCTTTGTCCCTTATGCAAAAATCAGCACATCATCGACAAACAAAATGTGTGACACTTCTCTGTCTCCTGCCTTCAACAGGATAAGATCTTTCTTGCTAACTGCCTCATCCCAGATATTGGTGAGTCCCTGCATCCCAATGACAAAAAGATAGGGGGCCAATGGATCCCCTTGTCTAATTCCCCTAGAAGCCTGGAACATCTTAGAAGGAGTACCATTCACCAGAACCTGAAAAGAAGATATGTTTATGCATTCATACACCCACCCCAACCAGCAAGGAGGAAACCCCATGGCTGCCATAATGTCAGGGATATATTTTATATTGATGGTATCATAGGCCTTGCTCAAATCAGCCTTGAGGCAGATTTTATTTTTTGCTTTCACCTGATCAAAGTCATGGACTAAATCGTTTTCTAGGAGAATAACATCAGCAATGGATCTCCCTTTAACAAATGCACTTTGATTTATGCTTATGAGGTCAGGAATATAATCTCTTAGCTGATTTGTCATAATTTTTTTGATTACCTTGTAGATGAAGTTACATAACGAAATAGGCCTCCAGTCTCCCAGCTACATTGGCTGTTTGACTTTTAGTATAAGAGTTATGTAAGTTTTGTTGAGTTCCCGGAGCATCCTACCTTTGAGGAAAAAATCTTTCACAGCTCGACACACCTCTTCACCCATGGTGTCCCAAGAGGATTTAAAGAAATGGGCATTGAACCCATCAGGGCCAGGAGACTTATCATCATTGTAGTTCTTAACTACATTATGTATTTCTTCGTCCGTGACAAACTTGCACAACCCCATCATTTGTTCTCTGTTCAGTCTTCGAATACCCGTCCATTCATGCTTTTTGATAGAGGTAGAATTAGCGCTGAACAACCTTTCGTAATGCCTTTTGAAAGCATCCCTAATTGCTTCCTCTTCTTTGATCTGTGTGCCATTTATTTCCAGCAACTTTATTTGATTTCTAGACCTTCTCGTCTTAAGTGTTACATAGAAGAATTTTGAGTTGCTATCCCCTTGTTTTAGCCACATAATTCTAGACTTTTGTCTAAGTATAACTTCTTCTTCATTTTTTGCCCGCAATGCTTCTTCCTTTTTCCTCCTAGCAATGTCCCATAGCAACATATTGGAGGGATCTTGATCAGATCTTGCATGATCTTGGAGGGCTTCCTTCTCCTTATTCTTAGCTGAGTCAATCATATCCCCATTAGATTCCCAGTTCCAGGTATGAAGGGCACTCTTGGTGTATTTTAGCTTTTGATAAAGTCTAAACATAGGGTTCCCATACTGTGCGTTTGACCAAGCTTTTTTAACAGTATCTTTAAAACCTGGTTTCTCAGCCCAAATATTGAAATACCGCGTAGGATATTTATTTTGCTTTTGTTCCTTTTCTAGGTGTAACACTTGAATGTAGTGGTACTGTAAATTGTGGGCAACATTTCAATCCAAAGATCTGGATACTCATCCCAAAATTTAAGTTGGCACAGTGTTCTATCTATCTTGCTTCTTGTGTTATTTCCCCCTTCTTGCTGATTGTTCCACGTGTAGAGGGCCCCTTTAGCAGGGATTTCGATCAAATCTAGATTATCAATAGCCTGGTTGAATTCACACATGGATCTAGCAGAAGGACAACCCCTCCCAATTCTTTCAGTGGTAAGTCTGAAAGCGTTGAAGTCCCCAGTGACTACCCAAGGTGAATTGACTTGGGTCTGGATGTAATTGAGTTCCTCCCACAGCTTTGTTCTTTTACTATCGTCGTTATCCGCATAGATCACAGTACATTCGAACACCTTGTCTCCATGATTGACTCTGCAGTGTAGAGCTTGTCTTGACTAGAAGATAGTAGTAATATTATAGTCTTTATTCTCCCAAATGATCAGAATTCTTATTTTATGTGTGCTCCGTGAATTATCCAGCCACAAAGCTCCTGTCCAAGAAATCTTCATCATTCTAGCGATCTTCTTTCTTCTTATTTTAACTTCTAAGAGGAAAGCTATATTAGCCTTCGCTCTCCTAATCTCAGCTCAGACCATGTCTTGCTTACCCAGTTGGGTTAGGCCTCGGACATTCCAAGCTAGAATGGTAGGTGTGTCACACATTAACACGGTGTGGGGCTATGTTGTCACCCTCTGTCACCATGTGTTCTTCATTTCCCAGGTGGTTGAATCGGTTCCCTTGTTGCTGGTGTTGTTTCTTTCTCTTCGAGTTGTTCTGGCCTCTGGTTTGTCTTGGGCTCACTGTCTTCTTCGGATGAGTGAATCCTCCATCCTCATCTCCTGTCATCCCCTGTCTCTGCAAGTTTCCCATCTCTGTGGCATTCTCTCGAACAAGACCCAGGTTTCTTTCATTATTTACTGTCACTGCCAAGGTAGTTGCAGCACCCTCCACATTCACTGGTTTCTCTGTAGAACCAGGAGTCGAGTTTCCTCCGACCGAAGTGTCCCTCACAACCGATGTTTCTTTCACAGGGTTCGTTGGGCTTGTGGTAGCCATCATCGGGGACAAACCAGTTTGTGACTCCACCTCCCCTACATTGAGTATCGTGGACGAGGTAGTAGGTGGCACCTCCACCTCCCCTATTTTCCCCACTTGAGATTTATAGGATTTACACAGGGCCTTATCGTGGCCAAAGGTGCCACAATGTGGACACTTTTTCGATATCCATTCATACTCCACCTGCACCGCATAGGCTTTCCCCTTGTCTGTCTTCAACTTCACAGCTTTGGGAAAGGTTGAAGAAGCTGCCATGAGCACGCTGACCCTAGCAAAATCAATTCTCACCTTCACCTTGGTCTGTCTGTCGAGGCACTATGGTTTGCCCAGGAATGATGCAATCCTTGTGATCATTCTCTCACTCCACAGCTCAAGAGGGAGGTTTTGTAGCTTCAGCCAAACTGGAACATATTCCAATCTCTCATGTTCGAGCGACTCCCCCTTCTCCCAATTTTTCAATATCATAGGCTTAACTTTGATGTACCATGGCCCTCCCTCGAGAGTCGTATTCATCTCTATCTCCGATTGGAATTTTATGATGAAGCTTCCGTTCGCTCTACCCATCACTTCCATCGAGCCGGATGGTTTCCAGATCCCAACAAGGTGCTCCTGAAGGGTCGTGATGTGTGGTCAGAACCCTATAATGTAGCCGACCAGAGTGTTCTTCCACATAGCAGCGTTGGCATCGACCTCCTCCTGCGGGATGACGACCGATCCATCATCCACCACAATCTCCTAAGTTCCCAGTTGGGTGTTGATGTCGCCAACATGTGTCTTTGTCAAGTCCACCCAGTTTCTTGGCTTCTCTACTACCCTGACTTGATCGAGGTTAGGCTAGCGTGGCGCCCCCCCCTTGGGGAAGGGTTCACTGATTGCTTCCGGAGCCGCCACCCCACATCAGGCCCTTTGATGAACTCTAATTATTAAATATCGAAAATATATGAGAAAAGTATGTAATGGACAAGATAGTAAGAATCAATTATGAGGAATAGATCATATAATCGAGTAAAATGATTTTATCTACTTAGAAAAAAAGGGAAATAGAAGAAAATAGTTAAGTATATGATAAGTACATAGAAGTGAAGGGTTTTCATAGGAACATGTAAATTATATGAGAACTAGATGAACATGTAAATTATAAGATTATGATAGGAAACTTAGATTAGACAAAGAGAAATGTTTGAAATGATGAGTTTGATTCAGGAATGAGGGTTACATGATATAATTAAGAGCATGGAATGTGTACTTCTATTATGAAGTTTAATGCATTCATCCTTACTACCTTTGGATTCTAAGTCTCTATAGAATAACAACCTACTTTCCATTGGATATACTTAATAAGTTCCTAGCAATTAAATGGAACTAGTTTTCAAAGGAAGAACAAAGTATAGATAAAAAATGAATGAGTCATATAAAGGTAGATTATGTTCAAAATAGAAAATCTTGAAAGAAGGAGAAACTATGGTCTAACCCTACATGATCCATTTGATTTTAAATGAAGGACATGTCATGCATTAAACATAAGATGAAACTAGTAAGAAGAATATTGATTAAGGATTTTGACTTCGCATTAGTTGAAGGATAGAAATATATGTGGCATGAAATATATAATCATACACATGAATGAGTAACAAGATCATAAGAGATAAGTAGAAGATAAAGATGATAGATGGATGAGCAACATATAGTCATATGATGATAGAAATTAAAGGGTTTGAAACATGATGGAGTAATGCTAGATTATAAAAGTGAGAGATTATGAGATGTGAGAAAATTATAAATAGTTTAGTATCCTTGATTATGACTAACTGAAATTAGATATGAGAAGTGTGTTAAGTGAATACTTGAATGTCAAAATTTTGAAGTTTAAAATCATCTTCTCTTTTGTATCTTCTCTAACAAGATTAACATGTGGATAAGTGATAAGAAAATGAATCATATATGATGCATAACCAACATGGTAGAGACATATGTTAAATGTATTAAAGACACATAATATGGTGATGAAACCCTAGCAGGGTTAATTAATAAAGTAATTTATTATAATGGCCAAGTAAGAGAAAGGAAATTCAAGTGGTAAATATAAGGAAGACTTTCATAAACCTCAAGAGAGTTAGAGTTTACATATCAAAATAAGGGAGTAAAATTATTTCACAATAACATAACATTATTGATAAGGATCAAACCCTAAAATGTTTAGGGTTCTAACAAGTTTAGGGATGTCACTAGTGATTTGACCTTGAATACTAGCATCTCTATAAAATAAGATCCCATGAATAGGAATGTGATAAATAAACTAGCAATGATAGTAATCCAGGGTTTTAAGGTAGTTAATGAGAAAGATAGAAAAATGATATGGAAATTATTCAGAGCCAACAGTAAACAAATATTTGAAAGTAACATGTGTGTTTTGAACAAAAGAAGTAGAACATGAGCAATGTGTGATATGAAATAAATTCTTGCATTGATAGCAAGGATGATGACTAATCCATTCTTACCTTCAACATTTTAATGTTAGATATGTTTATTCTATATGATCAAAATGAGGAGGATAAGTAAGAATAAGGAAGTAGTAATGAATGAGAATATAAATCAAAGAAAACGATTGTCATTCAATAATACATAAATTTGTTTTAAAAAAGTATAATTTGTTGAAGGCATATCAACAATGTAAATTTGGTTTACATATTATTACAGTTGTATATGTGAAATAAATATGTTGGTTGTGATGGTTTTAATTATTCATACCAGTAATGTAGTTCATATTGTACAATTGTTGTTCAATTGATCCATATAGCTTATGAGTGTTTTTCTATCTGAGTAGCACAATAGTAAACTTCAAAACAACAAGTGCACTCTCCTTAGTAACTCAAATGTGAATAAGCACAATAGTATAGATTGAACCATATGAATTGAGATAGTTGGATCAGATTATCAATGTTGAGGTAACACCTCAAGAGTATGAAAAATTTGAATATGGTTGGTTTCTCTTTTTCTTTTCTATTATTGATTGTGACATAGAAAATTATTTTGCCATCATTAATAAACCTTCATTACTACATAAAGGGGCTATAGTGTCGATTGTTTTTGGATATATGTGTTGGTTCTGAACCAAAGACCAAGTGGGTGACTGCAAAACAAAAAAATTGTTGGTTGGGAGAATCAATGAAGTAAGATTTATCTTGGTGATTCTTTGTTAGGGAAGAACCAATGACTTAACTCGCAGTGGGCGATTGTATTGTGTTCTTCTCTAACACTTCCCCGCCAGTTTTATGATGACAAAAATCACTGCCAAATTACCTGGTGTCAACTTTATCAGTGAATAAGAAATGAAATTTTGGGTGTATACCATCATTTTTTTGTATATAACTGATGGAGAATATATATATATATATATATATATATATATATAGTTGGTTATTCACAAATAACCAACATAAATGTGTAGTTTTTTTATATAACATGTTTCTAGACCTCATATCCATCCTGCTAGGATGTCTGGAGCCTGATATTTTTAGAACTAAAATTTTTGAAGAACAACAGGCTCCCTGCAAGCATCACAGCTTAACAACAGGATGAAACACCTTCAAGAAAAAGATAAAATTATACAAGTCACATTGTATCATTTTTTCAGTTCAAAATTGCTCACAAATCCATGATCTCTAAGCTCAATCGTTTCAATCTCAGCCGCACTTCAAATTCATACATATATGCACAAACAAACATCATTTTTTTCTCATATATCACACTCAAATCACACAAACATATGCACTTAACATTCAATTCACACTCACAAAATACATATCAACACCAGCTGCCATCTCAGATTTTAAGTCACTATGTTATCAGCATTCAATTCACTCATAAAATACATATAAAAACCTGACATCAAAGTTTGATCTACCCAAAATATCAATCAACCATCAAACTTTTTGTTCAAATCCACACTTGTGATGAAGCAGGTTGCCCACTGCTCACGTAGGTTATTCAGCTAGTCTAATGTATATGGGTCAGTCTTCTCAAAAAACTACAAAGAGAATGAGACTTGTAACTAGATTTGATTGTTTGTAATGAGTCTGCTTCATTAAAATATGATCCAAGACTACTAACTTACATTCTCTATACATTTGATTTGTTCCATGTTATTGATAATCACCTATATATACAACATCATGTAATATGTGCATGCCCAACCATTGTCTTGTATAGGGTCTTGTAGATTTACAATTACACTATTAAATGTAATCAAGTAGAGTTGGTCATATATTATGTAATTGCATTGAGAAGACTATACGTCATAACTTGCCCAATCTATTGATTTCTTTTACTTGTCTACATTCCATCCACCATCACAGAATGCTTTCACACCCCTATAAGTTAAATTAACATATATGTTACATTATTAAACTAACATTAGCAATACAAACATTAACAAAGAGAATGGGCACTAAGAAACTATAGTTAAACATGAATTTCCAATTTCATCGGGTGTCCCACATTTTGTTGATAGTTGTTCACCCGAAGGATCAAAGACATACCCCCTCAAAGTCTCAGGAACAATCACTAACAATTGTCAGTGCATATATCTGAGTGAATAGAAGGAAAATAAAATAAAAAAATTAAATCTTACAACAAAAGTGTATTCATGTATAGGTTAGACATATAAAAAACAAAGACAAAAACTTAGTTAACGTCCAAGGGAGGTAAGATGACATTCTTGGATGCACCAAAATAATGCATCACAATAGCATGTATTCTTTGACGCCACTTAGATATCTCTCTACATCGCTAATCAATGATGAAATTACAAATACCACATTTTCTATTCTGAAGTCACGAACCGCATAATACAAATGATTGAAATATATTATATAACCCATGCTCACTTTATATGTAGGAAACAATTAAACCATTTTCACATATGATGTAATATCTCATTATATCCAAAGCTCTATCACTATTGTGTTCATCCAATCATACTTAAATACCTCAAAAACATCTGGCAATACTATATTAGTGTCCCATTGTACACCTACCATATCCTCTGTAAGGTTGATCACAATGGTATCTCGTTGCTCTATATTGTCTATCCATCGTGTCAACGCCTGGAAGTGAGGACCTAATGAATTGAACAACTCCTATGAAATAAAATGAGGGGGAGGAGGCTTAAGAACTGTAGGGGGCTTCTTATCAATTGCAGGCTACATGCATGTATTATAATATTAGTTATCAATTATTTTATATAAGTTTCAATATATATTTGTCATACCTGAACAAATATAATGAGTCATTTGGGCCACCTATTAAAGACACCTGATACCTCTCCGACTTTGGTGGCATTTGGGTGCTCGTATGGGATTGGTATATTTCTCTCCTGGAAAGACACGTATGACTCTCACATGATAGTGATCAGCAGGAAGAGGAATACCATGAACCATTGGCATTATTAGCCTCGACATCACAATGTTGCCTATTGGAATGACATTTTTTGGCCTTTTACATTTTTATGAAACACAAAATTTAATTTGACAAACATAAATATTGACTTGAAGGATTATTTTCTCACAAGGTAATATAAATGGAATTGAATTGAATCATACCCTGGTTGTGCCCTGTGGGTCTGAAGGACTACTCCCAATACACTCTTTGGGGGGGTGATGAACCAATTTTGTGACTACTGGAGAAGCTAGTTTCTACATTATGTGAGAAGCTATATATTTCTCCTAGACCACATCTACAATTCTATGCACATACTCTGCATCCACTTCCCTTTTCTTGGGTTTTTTTTCACTTTTTCTGGGATATGCCAAAAAAATATTTTATCCCATACCCAACTCCAGCACCACTTACATGTCCAAGATGCTATTATGTCCCTAGAGAAACTGTCAATTCATCATGTGTGCCCTGAGGGTTGAACTTTCCCTCCTTTAGTTGGGCAGCTAGCTCCAACTAATTATCATAAAAAATTGACTAATCATTAAACAATTCGGTGAAAAAAGGACATGGTCTATTATTGTGATACCAAGAAATTTACTATTATATTTGACGCGTACTGTGTTGCTTGGATGGGGATTTCTATAACTCTGTTTCTTCTTACATCTATCCACTCAACATAGTGAGACAGCCATCCAAAAGCACTAGAAGGCTCGGTAGTAGAAGGGGTAGAAGTAGAAGGCCCTTGTTGTTGCCCTTGCTCTTGTCCTTTCTCTCCATCTTCCATTTCTCTTGTTGTTGATGTATGTCTTCCTCTCATTATAGCAGCTCTCTCATCTTATGTTGTTTGTAAGAACCACCTGGACCCAACCGGTGGTTGTGCACATTCTTGCCACGCCTCTCTTTTTTAGCGTCGTGAAGGGCCTGATCAATTCATACAAGTGATATTGTTAAGTAACCATAATAAATCATAAAAATGTAATTGATTTCAATACTTGGAACACATTTGATTGTCTCTGTCAAACAAAATCCTTCCAGTCTTCTTGATTAATATAGTTCCATTTACACCAGGGTTCCTTCATGTCTCCAGATACATATTCATTTGTGAGGATTGTCCTTCAGTCTCTATGTCTTCTCCAGATGAGCTGCATAACAGACTAGGGATGCAACTTTTCATCAAGTTCATACCATCCCTAAAAAGGTTCAACATTCAATACATTTAAAAATGTTAAAATAAAGAAACGAAAAAGACTATAAAAACATAACTTCATTTATCTAACCTCTAAATCCCTCCAGATGAAGTCTGTGTGGACCGTACTCACTTGTCTCCAATCCTCAACAAGGAGAGGCACTTTTCTTTGAGTAAGGACCCCACAATAGTTGAAAAAATCTTTAGTAAGTGGTGTGCCTACTTCATTGAATTCAACAACGCCCTTCCTCCCTTGCCTATTTATGACATCTTTCATCACAATTATCCCTCTAACTCAATTACATTTTCGAGGGAGTACACCATCAACACCCTAGTCAGGATGGTTAACATCCTCATGCTCATGATCATTGTGCTCCTGGTCATATGCCATCTATAAAATAAAAACTAAACACATGAACAAAGTCAGATCACATATAAAAAGTTAACACTGAATAAAGTAAGATCACATGTGAACAAATAAACATGTTACATCATGCAAAAAAAAGTAGGATCGCATATGAGCAGTGTACCTTAAACTAGTACCCCTTCTGTGTGATCTTCATGTATATAGTCATCAATGTTAGATTGAACATTAACACTTGGTAAGATAATAGAAAATGGACTAGAGTCATCATACATGTCATAATACTCTTCTTCATCAATAGGATCTGAAACGAACTATCTTTTCTAATGAAGAATGACAGATCAATTTTCTTTTTTAGGATTGTTGATATAGAATACATGTTTTTACTATGATGCTATGATGAAGGGTTCATCTTTCTCGCTTGTCCACTCAAAATTCACTATTCTGAATGAGTTCGTCAACTACAACTCCTTTATTGTTACCAACCCATTTACATGTAATGGAACTCTAAAATTTGTGTTGTCAATTCCCCATATATCTTTAATGACACCAAAATAAGACATATTCCTTCGCGTGGTCTCTTATCCTTGGCACTAGAAAAATACAATGAAGACACGTGAAGGGTGACCCAACTGTTTTGGACACCTTTTTTATCATGTTGACGTTTTGGGTAGTATGAAAATCCAATAATGTAAAACCCTTCATAATATGTAACGTGGATCTTTGACTTATATGTGAGCCATTTGATAGTTTCTATAACATTATTTGGTGTTTGAGATACTTGATTGAATATTTCCTTATTAAACCACATAATAAATGTCTGATTATGCTCTCTAGAAAGCCACATTGAACTGGCTAGGGGATAGCTTTTCTTGATCTTGTTGGTATGTTTAGTGATATATATACCCATGTCATCAATGTTGTGCAAAATATACAAGTGTTCTTGTTCCCACTGCTCACGACTGATATTTATCTTTCGTTCTCCCAAAATTCCTTGGCCAGAATAAACACAAGGGTTCACGACATTAGCAATAGTTTCATTGCAACTCAAGAAGTCATTGCAAGAGTACATAACCTTCCTATCAATATATCCCTCAATGATACTCCCTTTGGTCGACAACGGTTCCAAAACTCACCTATAAAAAACTCATGTACTTCTCAAAAGGATACACCCAATGCAAGAAAATTGAACTCAACATTTTCACTTCCCTGGTAAAATGGACAACTACGTGTACCATGATATCAAAGAATGAAGGGGAAAAATACTTCTCAAGTTTACATAGGGTAACGGCCAATTCTCTTTACAACTTATCTAGAATCTCAGAATCAATTACTTTTCTGCATAGAATGTTTAAAAAGAAGCAAAGCCTAGTGATTGCAAACCTTACATGCTTAAGAAGGATAGATCGAATAGCCACAGACAATATATGTTGTATTAGAGTGTGACAATCATGATATTTAAAACCTAACATCTTCAGAGCCTTCATTGATACCAATATATGGATATTGGATGAGTATCCTTGTGGTACCTTAACATTACACAAGCACTCGTGAAAAGTTTCCTTCTCCTTTATAGATAAGGTGTAACAAGAAGGAGGTGGATATTTGTGGAAACCTTTGGTAACCTCTTTTATTAATTCTTTCATTATACCCATTTCACATAGGTCCATTCTAGATATGATGCCATGTTTAGTCTTACCGGGTATATTCAACAGAGTGCCAATAATTCCATCTCAAACATTTTTCTCAACATGCATGACATCGATACACTGTCGAACTGTCAAAGAACTTCAATTAGGAATATCCCAGAATATCAAGCTCTTTTTGAATAAAGACTTTTCACCCATCGGGGTAGTACATGGTCTCTTACCAAATATTTTACAATGTTGCTTACTCTTGCATAAACATCCTCCCTTGACATAGGTTTAGGGGCACTCCGTTCCTCAATTGAGCCATTGAATCTTTTGCAAAACTTTCAGTAAGGATGCACCTATGGCAGAAACCTTCAATTACCAAGATGTACCATCTTACCACCATGTTTCAGTCTGATAGAATATGTATTTTCCCCACATATAGGACATGCCTTGGATCCTTTGATGTTGTAGCCGGACAAGTTACCATAAGCAAGAAAGTAATTAATAATACAAAACAGCATAGCACGTACATTAAACATCTCTCAACACAAAGCATCATAAGTGATCACAACTTCTCCCCATAGTTTCTTTAGATCATCAATCAGAGGCTCAAGGTAAACGTCAATATCATTACCAGGTTGTTTGGCTCCTGATATCAGCAATGGCAACATGACATATGTATTCATCATACACAACCTTGGAGGAAGATTGTATACAACAACATGATAGGCCAAGTACTATGTTGGATGCTTAATGTTCCATATGGATTCATCCCGTTATTACAAAGCCCAAGTCTTAAATTCATGGATTCTTCACCAAATTTAGGATACAATAAATCAATCTTTATCCATTATGGGAAATCAAACGCATATTGTAGCATACCATCGTTGTTTTTTAACCTCTGCATGCCAAGATAATTTTTTTTACATCTACAACATTAGCAAACAAGCGTGAAATTGGGGTATTATAAGCAGATACCATATCACCTTGGCAGGAGAGTCAGTTTTGGTCTTATCCAATGTCATCCTTTTGTACCTAGACACCCCACATTTTGGACATTCTTTCATATCGATATAGTCATTTTAAAACAACACCTAGTCATTCGAAATTGTATGTATCTTCTTTGCCTCCATTCCCATTGGGCACAACATCTTTTTTTGTTGTGTATGTTGAGATTGGAAGCTCGTTGCCTTCAAGGAGAATATTTTTCAACTAAGACAATAGATAAGTGAAGCTTTTGTCACTCCATCTATTGTTAGCCTTCCGAGTATACAATCTCAACACAGTGCTCAAATTCATAAACATACAATCTAAGTATGACGGTTTCTCAGCATCATGTACAAAGTTTCTAAATTAACATTTACCCCACAAGTGTCTAGCATCGCATCAACCATGTTTTTCAGAATCAGTTTGTTCTCATCAAGATCGTCATCCATTTCTTCTTGGACACAAATACCACTACCCACATCTGTCAGTCTCATACAAGGAATCACTCCATGCCAGTACCATTCTATATAGCCCTATACAATCCCATTACACATGACATGATCTTTGATCGTGTCAATAATGTCAACTTTCAAGTTGTTGTTACAATTCCTACATGGTAATTAGAACATTTCTCTAGGTTGTTTTGTATGTTCATCTACATTACAAACTCATCGATACCATTAATAAACTCTGCAATGTAGCGATTTGGTATTGATATCCATGACGGATCCATTTGTTTATGCTCATATGGGAGATGAGTAGCTCATTTGGTTATACCTAGTAAGTATATTTTAGGAAAAAATGTTCGAATAGTTGAGTCCTAATTATCTAGTAGAATTCAAATTCATGAATGTGTACCACCTATCCCATTCTTGATCACTTTTAGAAAATTTGTTAAGTATATTTCCAAACTCACAAGGGGACAAAATTACAAGTTACACCCGTACATGTAACTCAACACAATCAAGAAAAATCATAGAAGGCATACAACTTGCCCTCTAATTACATGAGTTCCCAGTTTCTAATGGTGAATTCATAAACCCTTATGATCCTATGTTTGTAAATTATACACCTCATTTGAATATCTTCTTCAAGTTTATTGAACATGTGAAGTTCATCCTTCACATTACTTCCATGTAGACAACTATTCCTTTCATGCCAAATTATGTGGACAATGCATGTGCTTGCCCATAACTCTAGTGTGGCATTACTTCCATTACTACTACCTAGGCCTTGAAGGCATCCATGCAGTGACAATGATCTCCTTATCATCATCTTTAGCCGAGCTTGACTTCACAAGTACCTCCATGTTTTGCAGTCACCAAACATTTGGGAAGTAGATTCATCACCTGTTTGGCACATGAGGCACCTCGGATCAGTATTTTGACACCATCTTATGATCTGGTCCTTCGTAGGAAGATAGTCATTTAGGGCATGAATTGATGTCACACTCCATCTTGGATAATGCATAAAACACAATAGTTGTTCGAAGTGTGATTTCCTCTCTTGTTTCAACCTGCAACTTTCCCATAGGTCATTATCATCTCATCTATATGTTAGCCACATAGTTATCATTCTCCTCCATAGAGTTGAGTACCCCCATGTATGATTTAGTTGTCTTGAGAGATCACCACCATATATGTGATTCATCCATGAGCTCTAAACTAAGCTCCCTTACTTAATTTCGTGGTTCTCTTAAACATGTGGTAGTTAGCTAAGTTTGATAAGCATTTAAGACCCAGTCCTCCTTCACTCACAGAATAGTAATCTTGCTCTGCCTTGCAGGGTGTACCGCACTGCCCCACAAGAAATTTTACATAAGAATTTCCATTCTACTAAGAATGAACCTCGAGATTTTTCCTTGCTTTATCCAATAACCAATCAATTCCATAGCATAATAGTTAATCAGTATCATCCTACCTACCATTGAAATTTGACTTCCGGACAATCATATATTTCAGACGATCAAGACACTCATGGAAGTGTTTTCTTCTAAGGTTCCCCCTACCATTTGAAACCCTAAGTATTTCATGGGCCGTTTACCTTTCTGGATTCCTATGCTCTTGACAAGGTTGACTTTGTTCTTATAAGATCTAAATAGGATAATGTGTGTTTTATTATCATTAAACTTCATTCCTAAGTACTTCTCAAACTCTTGGATCAGGTTTTTGGGGGAACGTTAGATGTGTACTCTTCCTGTAGAGAAGATCAAGACATCATCAATGAAAAGTGGATGTTCAAGACTCTTGTTCTTCTGATGGTGAAGGGTCTTATCAACTGAATTTCATAGGCTTCCTCTAGTCTTCTACTGAAACCTTCCATGGCTATGGTGAAAAACAATGGAAAAGTGAGTCTCTCTGATGCAACCCATTCTTGCTTTTAATGAAACATACTAGACTACCATTAATAAGAAGAGAGAAGGATGAAGTAGTCACACACTATTTAATTAGTTGAATCCATGATTCAGTCAATCCCAGACCCCGCATACAGATCCAAAGTTATGACCATCAGACTGAGTCATACACTTTGGTAATGTCTAACTTGATACAAGTTGTAGGGTTACTCCTCAGAACATTGAAGTTCAATGTGATTCTTCTACTAGCATCGAACAGTCCCCAATCTTCCTCCCTTCTCGAGCAGTCCTCAATCTTCCTCCCTTTCACGAAGGTACCTTGGTTTGGTGCCTATGGGAAATAAGAATCAAAGCCAATCTCAGGGTGATGATCTTTGTGATAATCTTGTACAACATAGAGCAACCCAAAATTGGTCGAAAGTCAGCGGGTGAAGATATCATGTCTTTCTTTGGTATCAATGCAACAAATGCAAGATTAACATGTCAAAACATGTTCCCTCCCTCAAAGATCCATTGCACATATTTACATAGATCATCCTTTATTAGTGACCAATTTTCCCTATAAAATAATCTATTGAAACCATCAGATCCAAACTTTTACTTGGGCCAATACTCCATAAGGCCTTCATGATGTCTTTTTTTTATCAGTAAGTGTGCTTCTATCTATTCATAAACAAGAATGTACAAGTGGGGGTAAGGCTAAGCTTCCAAGTAAAGACCTATCTATGCAAAGCATTGAGATCATCTACTATCGTCTTCTAGGTATAAGCACTGGAAAGAGTTATATTGTCAAAAATGGTTTTGTTTCTAACATTCCAAACATGATAGAGCATGAGAAGCACATCAATTTACTGGTTGTGTTCGTACAGGCCAACAAGTCTTCCTTTCTTTTTGGAATGACTCCCGTCCAGGGCCTTGCCTTCTCCCACATCTCTTGAATATAGCAACAATTCCAAAGAATATGTTCAGTAGACTCGCAATGATCTTTACATAGGCAGCAACACAAAGCAAGATTGAATCCCTTTTTTTAAAGTAAGTCTTTAGTGACAAGATCTTCTTGCAGAATCTTCCAGCATCTCACTTTGATGTGTGGATGTGCCTTCTTGATGTCTTATTCCAATAGTATTCTTCTCAACATGTCATTTATTATTTTAGAAACTTTGTTATCTAGTCACACTCTGGGCTACTCTCCTTGCTTTTTTCTTTATTATGCAAGTTTTCAAAGAAACTAAGAGTATTAATAGAAATTTTCTCTACATCATCACTACATATACCTTATTCATCACAAAGATTAGCGATGGAATTCAAAACATTCCTTCTTTTGATTGTGGTGTGGTATAAGTTGGTGTTCCTATCTCCATTGGCTATCCAATCCATTCAACATATATTCCAGTAACAGATTTCCTTTACTTTTCCCAAAACCTCTAGTCTTTCAAGTGTAACCTTCTCAACTTCAATCAGTTCAGTATCAAGAGGTGAACCTGTTATTGCCTTTGAAATATCATGAAGCTCCATCCTCTCTTTAGCTATAAGGTTCTTCAAGTTTACATAGTTCTTGGCCCAACATTTAAGCTCCATCTTGACTTCCTTCAGTTTTTGACAGAATCGATACATGGGATTGCCACTATGTGTGACTTGCCAAGCTTTTGTGATGATTTCTCCACAACCAGGCCATTCCATCTAGATATTGAAATATAGAAAAGGTTTCTTCTTCTCTGAAATCTCCTTCAGGTTCACCTAGATACCAGAATGGCTAGAGTAATCATAGGAGATCAATTTTGATTTAGTACTTGGGAATTTGTTAATGAAATCATCATTAAAAAGGGCCCTATCCAGTTTGCAGGATATTCTTTTCGCAATGCCTTCTTTGTTATTGCATGTAAATATTTCCTTCCAGACCATAGGTAATTCAGAAAGACATGCATTTTGATGGTAGTGTAAAAAATCTCAGAATTAACGCTGGGACTTCTTATCTCCTTCCTTTTCATTCTTGAGCACTTCATCTCACTAGTAAGTGTATAATGCTTGTTTGATTTCAATAAATCTTGGTAGCATTTCCTGGTAGTTCTCCAAGTTCACTAATGTAGATGGGAAAATACCCACCTACATATATACCTAGAGAACAAAGGGAAAATGTTGTCAAAATTTATTGAATCAAACACACATTATAGACTTACATCCTAAGTGAGATGAAGTGCTCAGGAACAGACCCAAACCAGGGACTATCCAAGGTATACTCCTAATGAGTAAATCTCAAATGGGTTTCTTGGCCAACGATATAGTCTAAGGTTTATAGGCTAGACTTTATAGATTAATAATTCACAAATTAGGGCATAATCACATATTACCATGTTACATCATACAACATGAATTATAAAGTAGGTCATGCATGTCCATACCATGTAAGATTGTTAGAGAAAGCCCTACTCAAACAAGGTCAACTTGAATATTTTAAATGCACAAACTGTGTACTGATGTGTGCTATTCAGCACACCTTTTTCTGCGAATTATTAAGCTTGTCACATAGAAATTCTCCATTCATCTCTTGAAAATTGCACAAATTGATATTTTCTCATTGTATCACAAATTTGACAATCATGTGCATTTTATTGCAGTTTCAGGACTTGAGCCGATCGATTGGTACATTCAACCGAACATCTCACATCATCAAACTGATCGTCTGACATCTATCGATCGTTGATCCCATCAGACGACGACTGAGATCGCTCGACTCCAGCTACCAGACGCTTAGCTGATTCCCATTGTTGAGCAACACAGAGCGGTTTTCAACTATGCCGCCACCCTAATTAGGGTTGGCAGCCGATCGATTGGTTGCGCATTCCAGAACCTTCCAACCGATCGGTTGGTTCCCAAACCGGTCGGTTGGCGGCGTGCAAACATCAAAAATTCCCAGTCGTCAACCCCAAAGAACCCTAAACCTAATGTATTCTCCCCCCTCCTTCTCCTATACAAGGAGGGGCACTTCCTCCTCTCCAGGCATCTTGGATTTCTTGTGTTGGGATTCTGAAGCAATTAGTCTTGTAATCATTCTCATATTATGCAATAAAGTAGATCTTAGTTCAAGCATAGCTCTTTCATTCTTGTTCTTGTCTTTTCTCTCCGCCTTAGTTTTAATCTTCTTCTTTCCGTTCTTTAATTCTAGAGCAAGGAACAAAGAACTAAGCAATTTCATCGTCTCTAGCATAAGTATTAATCTCTTGATTTCTGGGCTAGACTATGGCTTCATTTCTTTCTTCCTCCGTCTCCCCTTTTTCCATGTGTGAGTAGACTTTTATCTTGGCAAGGGGAGTAACCCCTTAGCCATGGTTTTAATGACTTCTTCTTAAACGATTAGATGGTAATCAATTTTAATTGAGTGATTGATCTTCGGATCGCATGTTAATCTGGATGGATATGACCATGGAAATCCGGATTTAGAACAATAAAATTGATTACATAGACGTTTTGATATGACCGTGGATTTTTGTCTTTTAAGATGATAAACTAGGAAGCATGAGCACCAAGACCAATGGGCTCATGTGGAGTTTCTCTCTTGTGAGTTTTTAAGTTCACAAACCTTCATCGAATCATCGTTTAAGATTTAGTTGTTATCACCTAGGCTAAGGTGGTGAAAACCCCTACGAGCCTCGATTTCCTTCTCTTGATTTAATCACTGCATCCTTTGTTTGTTTTAATTCTTAGACTTCCTTTCATACAGTTTGCTTCTGTTAACAATCTTTTTTTAATTTCCTTGTGCATGTTTATTCTTGTTAAGTGCTTTTCTTCTTGCATTAGTGTAATCACTCAAACTCCCAACTGGACTTTACTTTCTGCGTTAATAAAAAGAAAAATACCAAAAACAAATAATAAAGTTCTTCAATCTTTGGTTTCTAAGAACAATCTCTAAATAGTTGTCCTGTGGGATCGACCCTTCTATACTACCCTTAAAACCGGAAGTAAAAAAAGGTTTAAACTCTAGGATTAATCATCTGATGGAGCTTCCACTTACGTGGAATTGCGTGCACCAACTAAAAATCCTAAAGATAGTAAGTCTTTAGGTTTAGCCTTGCATATACTAGATAAAGAACTCCACCCACGTATGCTAAGATACGTGGAAGTCTTATCGTAGTATAGTTAAGGGTCGAATCCTCAGGACAACGGTCTTGTTGCAAGCAATAAGATGGAAAACGTTTAGAATTTCACTTAGTCACTCACTAGTAGGCACTTAGATCGAAAGCTGGGTTTTGATGTTTAAACTAAGAACATATAAAGTAAAGAAAGCAAGTAAATCTAAGGATTTAAACTATGATAAAAGTCACTAGGGTGTGATCGGTTTTTCACCGCCACTACACATGGATCAACACATGCAAAGCAAAACATAACCTGCAAAAAGAGTCTAGTCAGTTAGTATCTTTGTAGACTTAGTTTCCTTTCGGAGAACTAACTACGAGAAGTGTGGGGATGTTGCAACGCCAGCCATTCCCGAACAAATGGTCACCTACTTTTCATCATTCCCCTCGCAAAGAGTATTCCTCGACTTACCATGGTTGCACTTTCATACGTCAGCTGATTCCATTTCATAGTATGAAAGTGCAACGAATGATAGTAAGTTAACTCCACTTCTTGAGATACACTTCTAGATACCGAAACAGATGCATGGTGGATACATGCACCAAGAACCAACATACAAATGAGTTTCGAATCTAATAGTACAAACGTAGACAATTCATACTAAAAGATAAAGGATAACACAAGTCAGAGATCAAGCAACATGCACTCATTAATCATTTGATGTCGAACTGAAAAAGATAAGAACTCTATATTACAAGATATGGATTACATTTACATGATATGAAAACATGGGTAGCAGGGCTACTCCCCAAACCCTAGTGAAAGAAACTACTTGCTCATGACTAGGACAAAGAAGGACGCAAGAAGAGAGAGAGAGCATCATCCCCATAGAGGAGAGAGGAAAGTCAACCCCTTGGAGAGAGATCAACGATCCACCAGTCTTCAAAGGTTGCACGATGATGAGTTCTCCCCTTCCCACCTTCTTTGGCATAGAAGGAGAAAGCAGCTTCAGGATGGAGTATGGGTCTCAGACCGAAATCCCCAGGGTGGAGGATGGAAGTAGCAAGAGCTCTGGAGTGATTGAGGTAGCCTTTGGACATCTGAAACTTGATATCTGATGGAGGACCCTTGGGGTCTTATTTATAGGTCTTATGTGAAGTCCAAACGGTTTGGAGACCGTTCGGACCTCAAGACCGTTTGGACCTCAAGACCGTTTGGACCTTGAGACTGTTTGGCTTCATGCGGTCTTGAGACCGTTTGACTCCATGCGGTCTCGGGACCGGTTGGCTTCATGCGGTCTTGAGACCGTTTGAACTCCATGCGGTCTCGGGACCGGTTGGCTTCATGCGGTCTTGAGACCGTGTGACTCCATGCGGTCTCGGGACCAGTTGGCTTCATGCGGTCTTGAGACCATTTGAACTCCATGCGGTCTTGAGACCGTTTGGCTTCATGCGGTCTTGAGACCGTGTAACTCCATGCGGTCTCGGGACCGGTTGGCTTCATACGGTCTTGGGACCGTTTGAACTCCATGTGGTCTTAGGACTGATTGGCTTCATGCGGTCTTGAGACCGTGTGACTCCGTGTGGTCTCGGGACCGGTTGGCTTCATGCGGTCTTGGGACCGTGTGACTCCATGCGGTCTCGGGACCAGTTGGCTTCATGCGGTCTTGGGACCGTTTGACTCCATGCGGTCTCGAGACTGAGTTAATCTTTTATGATTTTTTGTGTTATCTGCATATATAAAAGGGAAAAGTTAGTCTGATGATATATTTACAAAAAAGGATAAATTTGGGATTATGTATAGTTTTAATTTATAAAGAGTATGGAACACTAAAGAAAAAGACTAAGATAACCATCCAAAACTAGAGGTTATCACCCCCCTAACGTAGAGTTTAGCTTGTCCTCAAGTTAGATAGAGTTGAGGCATGTAATGGCGAGGCGATCTTATTTAGTTGGGATTTCCATACTCTTGCTTCAATTCTTAACCTGAGTTCCCCTAAGGTCATATCAAGTCTTATTGCTTGCCTTGACTCTTTCAGGTTTCGAGAGTTTCTTGGGTCTCAGGTTCTTTCCGTATCTCGTAGCTCGCATCGGGACCACCTTTATTCAGTGCATGTTGTTTATTCTAATCAGCTTTATACCACTATGAAAGACCTACTGGAAGCTAGAGAGGGTATGAGGGTTGGCTAAAGGCTTGAAGTGTAACCCCCCTTCAAGTGGGAGAGGGGTTGTCTTTACTTTTTAGGATCTCACTACCGGGCACGACACATCTGCCTTTGTGAGGGCAGCTGAATGTACCGGCCAGGTGAGTCCTTTATAAGCCTTTCATATATTTAGATACCTTAGGGTTTCACTACCGGGCACGACACATCTGCCTTTGTGAGGGCAGATGAATGTGCCGACCGGGTGAGACCTTCATCGGTTCTTTATATAGATCCTTATTTATGGCACAACTCTCATAATTTTATTTGATGACTCACGGGCTTGGGTTTTGGGGTTTTGTTTGGAAAATATTTTGGGCGGACAAGCCTCTTTTATTTTGAAGAGAGGAAAGCTGTTCTTAGAATTTTTCAACATGCACTTATTTGGTTTGTGGCCCACTTGCTTAACTTCTTGATTTGGAAGTTGCCTGATGCCCCTCTCATCCTTGAGAGCTTGGCTTATTTCTGCCTTGATTTTGACCTGTGGAGAGTCAGATAAAGAAGTGAAGCAAAAGCATGAAAATCAATAGTGGAGGGACATTATTAAATCGCCATTAAATGTCTAAGTGCTATTTACTTTTTGGGGACTAACATGATTCTAGAGTTAAAAGAGGGTGATTCTACTCAAGAAGGGTTAATTAAAAAGAAAGTTAAAAAGAAAAAGGGGAATATGTATAAACAGAGAAAGGAAAGATGGAGAAAGAGGGATGTAGAAAATGATACCTCGCCCTTGTCTAATGTACCCCCCCTAACTTATCACTCACTTTGTCCTCAGAGTGTCAAAGTGATAGGGTGAGAAGTAATTAGGACAAGGGTTGCAGGGTAAGTTAATTCTTGAAATCTTGGGTTGCCTCCCAAGTAGCACCTTGGTTTAACGTCGTTGGCTCGACGAAGCTGTAAAGTTGTTATGCTATTGGTATAGCATCTTTGATTTCAATTGTTTGTCTTGGCATTTTGTCATCCGGAGTGAAGTATCTTTTTAAACGATGACCGTTAACCGTCCTTTCTCCCCCATTGTTGTCGATGATGATGACAACTCCAGTTGGGTAAATATGCTTAATAGTGAAGGGCCCGGACCATTTTGTTCTAAGTTTTCTGGGAAACAACTTGAGCTTGGTGTTAAAAAGGAGTACTTTGTCACCAACGACAATATCTTTTCTCTTGAGGTGACCATCATGCCACATTTTTTTCTGCTCCTTATATATTCTGGCGCTCTGGTAGGCAGTCATGCGGAGCTCTTCTAGCTCCTGTAACTGGAGTTGTCTATTCTCTCCTGCGCTTTTGAGATCGAAGTTTAATTGTTTGATGGCCCACCAAACTTTATGTTCCAGCTCTACTGGCAGATGACAGGACTTCCCGTACACCAAGCGGAACGGGGTTGTCCCGATAGGTGTTTTATATGCAGTTCGGTATGCCCAAAGGGCATCAGGAAGTTTGGTGGACCAACCGGTGCGGTTTTTGTTCACCGTTTTTTCAAGAATCGCCTTTAATTATCTATTAGATACCTCCACCTAACCACTAGTTTGTGGATGGTAAGGCGTAGCGACTTTGTGATTGACTCCATATTTTTTCAGTAAGGCTTCAAAACTTCGTTCCAAGAAATGGGTCCCGCCATCTGATATGACAGTTCTCGAAACTCCAAATCTTGGGAAAATAATATCTTTGAATAATTTGATAACATGCTTGGAATCACTGAACACAGTGGGTACAGCTTCGACCCACTTTGAGACGTAGTCCACCGCGACCAAAATGTAAGAGAAGCCATAGGATGAGGGGAAAGGGCCCATATAGTCTACCCCCCATACATCAAAAAGCTCAATTTCCTGCCACATAGTGAGGGGCATTTCGTCCCATTTTGATATGTTGCCCGAAAATTGGCATTTGTTACAGACTTTCACGAAATCATAAGAGTCTTTTGATATGGTGGGCTAGAAGAAACCAGATTGTAAAACTTTTATGGCAGTTTTCTTGGCACTCATATGCCCCCCCGTGGGTCCGAAATGGCAATGTTCTAGGACTAGGTTATTTCTTCTTCTGGCAGGCAGCGACGGAAAAGTCCGTCGACACAAAGGTGGAACAAGTAGGCTTCGTCCCAGTAATAATGTTTTATGTCGTGAAGGAACTTCCTTTTATCCTGGTAGGAAGCAGATGAGTGGATAATCCATGTGGCCAGATAATTAATGATATCAGCATACCAAGGGAAACCATGAGTGGCCTTCATAAGCTGATCATCAGGAAGAGAATCCCGGATAGGGATTTTATCTTTTTCTTCAACCTCGATCTGGCTGAGGTGATCGGCCACAACATTCTCCACGCCACTTTTATCTTTGATCTCCAAGTCGAATTCCTGAAGCATTAGCACCCAGTGGATAAGCCTGGGTTTGGCATCCTGTTTCTGAATCAGGTATCGAATTTCAGAATGGTCGGTGTAAACGATGACTTTAGAACCAATCAGATAAGAGCGGAATTTTTCAAATGCGTAGATGATAGCCAGAAACTCTTTCTCCGTGGTGATGTAGTTTTTCTATGCTTCGTCTAGCATTTTGGATGCGTAGTAGATAACATAGGGTTTCTTATCAATCTGCTGTCCTAAAACAGCCCCTATGGCATAATCACTTGTGTCGCACTTGATTTCGAAGGGTTGTGACCAATTTGGAGCTCTTAGAATAGGCGCGGAGATTAACACATCTTTAAGGGTGGAGAAACTTTGCATACACTCCTGATTGAATATGAACTCATCATCTTTGGTCAGGAGTTGGGTCATGGGTTTAGCTATCTTCAAGAAATCTTTGATGAATCTTCTATAGAATCCTGCATGACCCAGGAAGGCTCGAACTCCTCTTATGTCCTTTGGAGGTGATAGTTTTGAGATAACATCGATCTTTGCTTTATCAACCTCGATTCCCCTATCACTTACCCTGTGTCCGAGGATGACACCTTCTGTTACCATGAAATGGCATTTCTCCTAGTTCAAGATAAGGTTCGTTTCCTCGCAGCGTTGCAGAACTCGTCCAAGATTGATTAAACAGTTGTCGAAGGAATCTCCGTAAACTGAGAAATCATCCATAAACACTTCCATAACGGATTCAGTTAAACCAGAGAAGGTAGCAGACATACATCGTTGGAAAGTGGCGGGTGCGTTACATAACCCAAACGACATTCTTCTAAATGCATATGTCCCAAAGGGACAGGTGAAGGTGGTTTTTTCCTGGTCCTCCGGGTGTATGGGTATTTGGTAGAACCCGGAGTAACCATCGAGATAACAAAAATATTTTTGCTGAGCTAGGCGTTCCAGGACTTCATCAAGAAAAGGTAGAGGGTAGTGATCTTTCCTTGTGGCTTTTTTCAACTTCCTATAGTCAATACACATTCGCCATCATGTTACAGTCATGGTAGGCACTAACTCATTTTTGTCGTTGAGCACTACAGTAGTGCCCCCCTTTTTAGGAACAACCTGGACAGGCTGACCCACTGGGAGTCAGAAATAGGATAGATCATGCCAGCTTTGAGTAATTTAAGGACTTCCAAACGAACTACCTCCTTCAGATTAGGATTCAGTTTTCTTTGATATTCGCGAGAGGGTTTGAATTATTCAACCATAGGAAGTTTGTGCATACACAGAGCTGGGTTTATGCTCGTAAGGTCAGTTATTTTATATCCAATGACCTTTCTATGCTTCCTCAGCTCATCCAGAAGCCTTACTTCTTGATCCTCTGTAAGGGTAGAGCTGATGATGACTGAGCATAGCTCTTCCTCATCTAGGAAAACATATTTAAGGCCTGTAGGTAAAGTCTTCAATTCAGGGGTTTTCGGTGGCTCAGCTACTTCTATAATAGTGACGACTTTAAGCTCTTCAAAAGTAGCCTTTGGCTCTTCTTCGGCCTTTTCTAGATGTTGGAGACACTGTTGAACCAGTCCATTTGCTGAGAATTCAACATCCGGATTGATCAGAACATTCTCCAGTTCGTCAGCTGGCTCGGATATTTCTAACTGTGACATTTGTTGAATTGTGTCAAGGAGGAAAACCTCCTCTTGGATGTTGGGGCCTTTCATACTATTAAGGACTCAAAATTGAATTGCTTCTTTTCCGAGCCTAAGAATGATGGTGCCAGCTTCGATGTCAATAAGTGCTCTGGCAGTAGCGAGGAACGGTCTGCCAAAAATGATTGGGTACCTTAGGTCTTCTTTAATATCCATGATAGAGAAGTCGCACGGTACGTAAGCATCCTTGCCTATCCTTACCGGGATATCTTCAATGATCCCCAAGGGTGCGGTTATGGTGGAATAAGCTAGTTGAATAGTCATTGTTGTAGGCAGCAATTTGATGAAACCCAGACGTTTGCACATTGAGTAAGGCATAATAGATATGCTGGACCCAAGGTCAGCTAATCCTGTCTTTGTAGATGCATTCCCAATGCAACATTGGATTCCGAAGGAACCGGGGTCCTTCTTCATTTTTGGCATTTTGTTTAGGATTATGTCAGAAGTGGTATGAGCAAGCTTGACAGTTTCTTGATCCTTGGTGATATACTTTCTTGATAGTAAGGTTTTGAGATATTTTGCCCATGCTGGTACTTCAGAACGAGCATCAAGGAGCGGGATATCGATGTACAGTTTCCTCATCGCCTCCTTGAACTTTTGAGACGTGGTGTCCATCTTCGTTTCACACAGTCTACCTGGATACGGGATTCTTGGTCTATATTGCAAGCTTTTAGGTTCTGCGAACACTTGGTCTTTATCTTTTCCCTTTATGCCTTCTGAGGGCTTCTCAATTCCTTATTGCAAGCTCTCGTTTGTCATAAAAGCGGGTGTATCATCATTATCCAGGGTGATCTTGGTAGTCTCATGAAGAGTGCGTCCCGATCTTGTGGTGACAACATTCAACTATTCATGTCTGTTCTGTCCTGCTGGGGGCTTTAATTGTGCAGCGATCTGAGCGAGTTGAGCTTCAATTGCTTTCTGCTGAGATTGTTGGTTAGTAAGCATAGTTTGTTGTGATTGTAACATCTGCCTTATCAAGGATATTTAATCTTCCGGTTGGGTAGGAGCGTTTTTCAGAGGAGTTTGTTGTTGGGCTTGTTGAGATTGTTGTGGTGGTAGCGCCAGCTGAGGTTCCTGAGTATGAAGCTGTGGATGGAGCGGAGGATGAGTGTACTGGTAGTAGGCCGATTGGTTCCTGGGGTAGTTAGCCCTAGGGAAGTTATTCCTAGAGTTCCCTTGGTTTTGGTTGAAATCTTTTGAGAACCCAGGTGGTAGCCTACTATCAGATCCCCCCTGCGTCTGATGTTGTGGATTTGCAGTACCAGCAGGGTTCCCATATTGGAATCCAGGGTGATTCCTCGGTTGATTGGGATTGTAGTAGACTTGTCCAGGAATAGTGTGCATGGAGTTGACTTGTTCTGAAATTTGATCTTCAGATTGATCAATAATGGGTCCATATGGTTGTGGTGGTGGATGCAGATCCATCATCACGTTATACAACATACCGCAGGAAAGGGTCGGATGATCAGAAGCATGACAAGCCTCACAGGATCCTGTGACGGCCTTGACTTGTTGAACTAGAGGAGTTTTCTTCTTATCAATCTCTCCGAGAGAAGTCTCGAGAGCTTGTTGTTTGTGAACTATAGTTTTCAAGGCTTCAGCTATTGCCTTCATCTCTATAGATTCTTTAGCTTTGTAAACCTTGAGGACACCTTTACCGGATGACCGTCCCCAGTTGGACTGGTTTTCAACTCCGAGTGTAACAATCTTCCAGGCGTCCTCATAGTTCTTTCTCATGAAGTTTCCTCCAGATGAGGAATCTAAAAACTGTTTAATATCATCGCTTACTCCCCGATAGAAGGTTTCTATCAGTTGATTCTGGGAGATTCCATGATGGGGGCATTTCCGCAAAAGTTCTTTAAATCTTTCCCATGATTCAGCAAGGGTTTCTCCAGGCAGCTGAGAGAAGTGATTGATTTGCCCTCTAATTTCATAAGTCAGTGAGGGAGGAAAGAACTTCTCTAAGAACTTTTCCTCTAGTGGGGCCCAGGTGGTTATTATAAGCTCTCTCTCCAGTGAGTTGTACCAACTCAAGGCCCTCCCAGACAGGGTGAAATGGAACAGATGAAGCATTATCGCATCAAAAGCGATTCCAGCTTGCGGAACCAGGCGACACATCACCTTAAATCTTTTCAGATGATCTCCAGAACCTCCGGAGAAAGAGATGCCTTGCATGATCTGGATCCACTGGGTCCGAATCTTGAAGTTTGGAATATTGATAATCAGAGGTCGGACCGGGTGGTTATCCTCATAGTTCTTTGGGACAACGTAGTCCCTCAGTTGTTTGTTCCTTAACTCCAGCTGAGCAGCTTGGGTAGCTGCCTCAGTTTCAGCTCTGATGTGGGCTTGCTCTTCCGCACGTATCTCTGCTTGGATTTGGGCACGAGTGTCAGCGATGAGTTGTGCCCGTTGAGCGGCGATGGCGGTATTTACCCTCTCCATCACCAAAGTAGCCTGGCGTTGTTCGTCGGCCATTTGTCAAGCTCGTTGGTGATTGAGACGGATGCGATGATGGAAACTTCTCTCTACCTCGGAGTCGTACTCCGGATTAGGGGAGAATCCGCGATTATGCGATGATTGCATGTACGTTTTCTACCTAAGTAGAGAAAAGAAAACACCTATAGATAATGACAAAGATATGATAGTTTCAAAAAGATATAGAGTTATGATTAAAAAGAAAGTGTAAAATCCTAACCAGCTAGAAAGGTACTAAATGAAATTACAATGTTCCGTTGTCCCCAGAAACGGCGCCAATTTTTTTGATGGAGCTTCCACTTACGTGGAATTGCATGCACCAACTAAAAATCCTAAAGATAGTAAGTCTTTAGGTTTATCCTTGCATATACTAGATGAAGAACTCCACGCACGTATGCTAAGATATGTGGAAGTCTTATTGTAGTGTAGTTAAGGGTCGAATCCTCAGGAAAACAGTCTTGTTGCAAGCAACAAGATGGAAAACATTTAGAATTTCACTTAGTCACTCACTAGTAGGCACTTAGATCGAAAGCTGGGTTTTGATGTTTAAACTAAGAACATATAAAGTAAAGAAAGCAAGTAAATCTAAGGAGTTAAACTATGATAAAAGTCACTAGGGTGTGATCGGTTTTTCACCGCCACTACACATGGATCAACACATGCAAAGCAAAACATAACCTGCAAAAAGAGTCTAGTCAGTTAGTATCTTTGTAGACTTAGTTTCCTTTCGGAGAACTAACTACGAGAAGTGCGGGGATGTTGCAACGCCAGCCATTCCCGAACAAATGGTCACCTACTTTGCACCATTCCCCTCACAAAGTGTGTTCCTCGACTTACCATGGTTGCACTTTCATACGTCAATTGATTCCATTTCATAGTATGAAAGTGCAACGAATGATAGTGAGTTTACTCCACTTCTTGAGATACACTTCTGGATACCGAAACAGATGCATGGTGGGTACATGCACCAAGAACCAACATACAAACGAGTTTCGAATCTAATAGTACAAATGTAGACAATTCATACTAAAAGATAAAGGATAACACAAGTTGGAGATCAAGCAACATGCATTCATTAATCGTTTGATGTCGAACTGAAAAAGATAAGAACTCTATATTACAAGATATGGATTACATTTACATGATATGAAAACATGGGTAGCGGGGATACTCCCCGCACCCTAGTGAAAGAAACTACTCGCTCATGACTAGGACAAAGAAGGAGGAAAGAAGAGAGAGGGAGCATCATCCCCATAAAGGAGAGAGAAAAGTCAACCCCTTGGAGAGAAAAGAACGATCCACCAGTCTTCAAAGGTTGCACGATGATGAGATCTCCCCTTCCCACCTTCTTTGGTGTAGAAGGAGAAAGCAGCTTCAGGATGGAGTATGGGTCTCAGACCGGCAGCCCTAGGGCAGAGGATGGAAGTAGCAAGAGCTCTGGAGTGATTGAGGCAGCCTTTGGACGTCTGAAACTTGATATCTGATGGAGGACCCTTGGGGTCTTATTTATAGGTCTTAAGTGAAGTCCAAATGGTTTGGAGACCGTTTGGACCTCAAGACCGTTGGTACCTTGAGACCGTTTGGCTTCATGCGGTCTTGAGACCGTTTGACTCCATGCGATCTCGAGACCTGTTGGCTTCATGCGGTCTTGAGACCGTTTGAACTCCATGCGGTCTCGGGACCGGTTGGCTTCATGCGGTCTTGAGACCGTGTGACTCCATGCGGTCTCAGGACTGGGTGGCTTCATGCGGTCTTGAGACCGTTTGAACACCATGCGGTCTCGAGACCGTTTGCCTTCATGTGGTCTTGAGACCGTGTGACTCCATGCGGTCTTGGGACTGGTTGGCTTCATGCGGTCTTGGGACCATTTGAACTCCATGCGGTCTCGGGACCGATTGGCTTCATGCGGTCTTGAGACCGTGTGACTCCGTGCGGCCTCGGGACCGGTTGGCTTCATGCGGTCTTGGGACCGTGTTACTCCATGCGGTCTTGGGACCGTTTGACTCCATGCGGTCTCGAGACCGAGTTAATCTTTTATGATTTTTTTGTGTTTTTCTGCATATATAAAAGGGAAAAGTTAGTCTGATGATATATTTACAAAAAAGGGTAAATTGGGATTATGTATAGTTTTAATTTAGAAAGAGTATGGAAAACTAAAGAAAAAGACTAAGATAACCATCCAAAACTGGAGGTTATCACCATCTTAGTGATTGATATTGCAAAACGACGAGTATCAATTTGGCGCCATTGCTAGGGACAACAGATTCTTTTTTCAAACCCCAAAGCAATTTTGAATTTTTTTTCTTTTTTTATGGCTTCCGATTAACATTCCGGAAGTGTACTCCTCTTTCTGCCAAGTTTCCATTCCGGCAGTACGTTTTTTCTGCACACGAATTAACTGCTTTATTTGTGCATGCGACGCCCGAACGATGATTTTCAACCTTTCGATCCAGAAATAGAAAGAACTTTTCATCGTCGAAACCGTCAAAATCTAGTGATAATGAATGAAGACGAGGTCGCCCGTAGAATCGACCAAGCTCTCACAGCTCAAAGAGAGCTCATCCAAGCCGAACAAGCGGATAGAGAAGCCGCTTTGCGAGCAGCCTTTAGGGCCAAACAATAAACCATAGAAGCTGCTAGGAGGGAAGCCGAAAGGCAAAAACAATTAAAAGACTTTTCTATTCCCAAAACGGCCTACGCACAACATCCAATTATACCCCCCGATATCATTTCTCCACAATTCCAAATCCGAACACAATGGATCACTATGATGCAAACCAACCCCTTCTCTGGCAACAATGGGGAAAGTTGTCAAGATCATCTTCAAAGGTTCATTGACCTTTGCTCTTTTAACAAACTCCCAGGTGTCTCTGAAGATGCCATATGCCTTAGGTTGTTTATGTATTCCCTCTCCAGCCAAGCTAGTAGCTGGTACAACACCATGGAGAGTAAAGAACATGTCACAACTTGTGAAGTTCTACAAAGCAAGTTCCTTGAAAAATTCTACCCCCGTCTCTCACCTATGAACTTAGGGGTCAAATAACTCATTTTTCTATGTCCCCAGGAGAGTCTTTAGGTGAGGCCTGGAAAAGGTTCAAGGATTTACTTAGGAAGTGCCCCCACCATGACATCTCTCAAGCCCAACTCATAGAGATTTTCTATCGTGGTGTTGATGATGATACCAAATTTTTTCTTGATTCCTCATCTGGAGGAAATTTCATGCATCAAAGTTTAACTAGCGCATGGGAGGTAGTTAAACGGGCTTACGAAACAAGGGCTAGAAGAGGGATTGGAGGAATCATTAAGGTAGCCAAGGCAGAAGTTAATAATGATATCCAAAGCATAGAGGAAACCCTAAAATTAATTGCCTTAAAACAAGATCGGTTAGAGTCATCCTTGGTCACACTTAGGGAGTCACCCCATCAAATAAAAGCCATGGATTCCCTTTGTGGTATTTGCCAAGGATATGTTCATACCACCCTCCACTATCAATACCTCTACAACATGCCCACGCAACTTGAAGTAGGTCAACAACCAGAAGACCTCAATTCGATTCATATAATACCAGGACAAGGTTACTACAATCCCAACCAACATAGAAATCACCCTGGTTTTCAGTATGGGAACCCCTTAGGTGCCGATAACTCTACCCAACTTCAACAAAGGCCTCCCTACCCTCAAAGTAACAATCGACCACCACCTGGATTCCCATACAACAATCAAAGAAATTTTGGAAATCACCAAAATTGACAACACTACCAACAATTCCAAAACCTAAACCTTCCACCCAAAAATCTAAACCAACCTCAACCTCCCCAACCACCTCAAAATGCCATCCCTCCTCCCCCTAGTAATCCTAGCTTGGCAAGCATAGAACAAACCCTCGTGGCCATTCAAGCCCATCAAAAGGCAACTGACGCATAGTTAGCCCGTTTGTTGCCCAACAAAAACCTCCTGCTGAGACTTTTGTAGGACAGCCTAAAAACAACCCCAAACATCTTGAACAACTCAAGGTAGTCTCTACTCGTTCGAGAAAAGTGCACACCCCTCCCTGTCAGAAAAATCTTCAGACCCACCTTTAGAATTCGAGGATGAGGACATGGTAGTTGTCGAACCTGAAACCACACCCAACCAATCTGTCCCCGAAACCCCTCAAGTAGAAGATGAAGAACCAGTTTACAAACCTCGACCTCCCTATCAAGCCCGCCTCAAACAAACAAGACTTGATGCCCGCTTCATGAAATTTAGGGATGCTATGAAAAAAATACATGTCGACATTCCCTTCCATGATGCTTTGGAAGACATGCCCGCCTAGTCCAAGTACATGAAATCTCTCTTGACTAGGAAGTATGTTACTAAAGAATACGAGACTGTTAAACTTGCTAGGACTACCTCTAACATTATTCTAAGTAAGATGCCTAAAAAACAGAAGGATCCAGGTTCTTTTGGAATAGGATGCTACTTAGGTGACCATGCTTGTAGGAAAGGCCTAGCAGATTTAGGAGCCAGTATATCCATCATGCCATATAGTCTTTGCAGAAGATTAGGATTCAATGACATGTTACCCACGGCCATGACCATCCAACTGGCAGACTCATCCACAACTAAACCCATGGGAATCATAGAAGACATTCTGGTTAAAGTTGGAAATGATGCTTACGTTCCTTGTGATTTTGTGATCATGGATATCAAGGAAGATTTATGCTACCCCCTCATTTTCAGACGTCCCTTCTTAGCCACTGCTCGTACCTTAATTGATGTTGAGGCTGGTACCATTGTGTTAAGACTAGGGAAGCAAAACCTAGAGTTTAGGGTGTTTGAAAGTATGAAGGGACCTAGTCTTGAGGAAGAAGTCTACCTCCTTGATTGCATTGATGAATTAAACCAACTAAGGCAAGAATGGGAATTAGTTGATGACCCCCCCTGCACTGCTCTCACCATCCCCGCCGAATGTGATTTTGATAATGAACCATCAAATCAACTTAAGATTCACTTGGACAACTTTGAGGAAATCCCATGTGCTGAGATTGAAGACCTTAAGATGATCTCCACCATAGAAGAACAACCTGAACCACTAAAGGCCCCGGAAATGAAGGCTCTCCCCATAGGTCTGAAATACGTGTTTCTGGATGAACAACAATTATGCCCTGTTATTATCAATTCTGACCTTACAATTGAACAGGAAAACATGCTTATGGGAGAACTTAGGAAAAGGAGAACAGCCTTAGGGTACAAAATGACAGATTTGGTTGGGATAGATCAATCCATTTTCATCCACTATATCCCAATGATTAAATATAGTAAACCTTACCGAGACCCACAAAGGAAACTCAACCCAAACATGAAGGAAGTTGTCCGTCTTGAAGTAATTAAACTTTTGACTGTAGGAATCATCTACCCCATCTCTGACTCTCCTTAGGTCAGCCCTGTCCAGGTCGTCCCCAAAAAGGGTGGGACCACAGTCGCTAGGAATGAGAAGAATGAGCTCATCCCCACCCGTACCGTCATAGGGTGGAGGATGTGCATTGACTACAGGAAACTCAACAAAGAAACTAGGAAAGACCACTTCCCTCTTCCCTTCCTCGATCAAGTTCTTGAACGTTTAGCTCATCAACAATGCTTTTGCTATTTAGATGGCTACTCAGGTTTTTATCAGATTCCCATTCATCCTGAAGACCAAGAGAAGACCACCTTCATATGTCCTTTTGGTACATACGCTTTTAGACGAATGCCCTTTGGCCTGTGCAATGCACCAACCACTTTTCAAAGATATGTCTGCCATTTTTTCAGGGTTAACTGAGACTGCCATGGAAGTGTTCATGGACGATTTCTCTGTCTATGGAGATAGTTTTGATTCCTGCCTTCAAAACCTCTCCCTTGTCCTTGATAGATGTATTGAATCACACTTAGTCCTTAATTGGGAGAAGTGCCACTTCATGGTCAAGGAGGGTATTGTTCTAGGCCATAAGGTGAGCAACCACGGTATTGAAGTAGACCAAGCTAAGATTGAGGTCATCACCAAGCTTCCCTCCCAACCTCAGTCAAAGACATCCGAGCCTTCCTAGGACATGTCGGTTTCTATCGGCGATTCATCCGTGATTTTTCCAAAATCACAAAACCTCTCACCAATCTTCTTCAAAAGAAGGTGCCTTTTCATTTCGATACGACATGCATGGAGAGCTTTCTATGTTTGAAAAAGGCTCTCACCACCACTCCTATCATCCGTGCTCCTGACTGGGCCTTACCCTTTGAAATCATGTGTGATGCTAGTGATTTTGTTGTAGGTGCCATTTTAGGACAAAGAATTGACAAAAAACATCATGTCATTTATTATGCATCCAAGACCTTTGATGAGGCTCAACGAAATTACACAGTCACCGAAAAAGAAATGCTAGCCATTGTCTATGCATTCGATAAATTTCTCTCATATCTTGTTGGTTCAAAAGTTGTTGTTCACACTGATCATGCAGATATTCGCTACCTGATGACCAAAAAAGATGCCAAGCCTCGACTCATAAGATGGATTTTGTTATTGCAGGAATTTGATCTAGAAATCCTAGACAAAAAGGGATCTGAAAATATCATGGCTGACCACCTCAGTAGACTTAGCTATAACCCCATTGTTGGAAATCCAATAAATGAATCCTTACCCAATGACCAATTGCTCAAGGTTGACTCCCAATTTCCTTGGTTTTCTGATTTTGTAAACTATTTAGCTGCAGGTGTATTGTATCCCGAGTATACGGGACATTCTAAAGCTAAATTTTTACATGATGTCAAAAATTATTATTGGGATGAACCTTATTTGTTTCGACTTTGCGCCGATGGTTTATATCGTTGTTGTGTGTCCCATGAAGAAAGCATTGCCATTTTGGAACAATGTCACTCTGGCCCCTATGATGGTCACATGAGTTCCCAAAAAATGGCTGGGAAAGTCCTACAATGTGGATTCTTTTGGCCCACCATCTTCAAAGACTCGTATGATTATGTGCTTTCATGTGACCAATGTCAAAGGACGGGTAACATTTCCAAGCGTGACCAAATGCCTCTCACCTCTTTTCAAGAATTAGAGATTTTTAATATCTGGGGAATCAACTATATGGGCCCATTTCCTTCTTCTTAAGGGTTTACTTACATTTTAGTCGCAGTGGATTACGTGTCAAAGTGGGTTGAAGCCATACCTACTAAAACATGTGACTCTAAACCCGTTAAGAAACTTTTTAAAGATGTCATTTTTCCTAGATTTGGAGTCCCTCGCACCGTCATTTCTGACGGGGGATCCCATTTTTTGGAGAAACGTTTTGAGGCTCTTTTAAAAAAATATGGGGTCTATCACAAAGTCGCCACTCCCTACCATCCTCAGAACAGCGGGCAGGTAGAAGTATCCAACAGACATATCAAATCCATTTTAGAAAAAACTATTGGATGAACTAGGAAAGATTGGGCATTCAAAATGAATGACGCCCTGTGGGCATACCGTACTGCCTACAAAACACCCATTGGCACCACCCCTTTCAGACTGATCTACGGTAAGTCACGTCACTTACCAATAGAACTAGAGCACAAAGCAAGCTGGGCCATCAAAATTTTGAATTTTGATCTTTCCATGGCAGGAGAGAAATATTTTCTCCAAATGAATGAGCTTGACAAACTTAGGATGAGCGCCTATGAAAATGCAAGAATCTACAAAGACCGAACCAAAATGTGGCATGATGGTCACATCAAGTGCAAAGACATTAGAGAAGGGGATCAAGTTTTAGTTTTTAATTCAAGATTACGACTTTTTCTTGGAAAGCTCAAGTCGAGATGGTATGGTCCCTACGTTGTCAAGTGTGCTTATCCACATGGCGCTTTTCTTCTCTGGGATAAAGTTTTGGGTGAGTTTAAGGTCAATGGGCACCATCTTAAAAGATATATCACCACCGAAGATGTTGTCGCTTCAGACTCAACCAAATTTCCACCTTTACAGGATCTGAACCTCACTGACCCTTCACGTCCCCCGGTGTCCAATTAATCTGAACTTGGTCGAGCCACGATGTAAAATAAGGCGCTACTTTGGAGGCAACCAAATGCTATCTTCCCTTTTTTGTTTTCTTGTTTTTGTTTTTCCGTTTTGTTTTTCCTTGTTCCTGCTTTTGAGCCGATCGGTTCGCTTTACCAGACGCTCGGTTCACGGTAAGCAAACGACCGGTTCGGAAGCCAGACACTTGTCTCGTCCACCGATCGTTCCGCAACCCTTGAATGCAGCCTCTGTCCTTTCAGTTTTTGTGTTAGCACCCGAAGCAGACCAGCTGATCGTCTTGTTGTCCAACCGATCGACTCGTGGATCCTTTGCTCTATATAACACTTCAGACGTGAGGTCTTTTCTTCCATCTCTTTGCAAACCCTAGCTACCTCCCTACGTAGCTCCGCCCGTTCTTCAGCCGCCCGCTTTGTTCCTCACCCAGACAACCAAGGTCCGCTCTTCGACTGACCGGGTCTCCCTCAGCCAGCCTTTCGGCCTTTCCGCAAGAGTTCATTCGGCCGCCCGCCTGACGAGCAGCCATCTGCCTGACGAGCACACCGTCCGCCTGATGAGAACGCCGCTCGTCTCGATCGGAGCCTCCATAGCTGCCGCTTCCTGGATTCAGCTGCCCGCCTGGCTCGACCGCCGCCCGCTTGAATATACCGCCGCCCGTCTTGCTCTCCAGACGACCGACGGAAGCCTGCATCACCACCTCCTCAACTAACAGCCAAAGCCAGATCCACCGAGTGCTTAGCCGACCACCTGGCAGTTTAGCCGACCGCCTGGTTGTTCAGCTACCCTCCTGGTTGGGAAGCTGCTCGTTTCATTCGACAGATGATCGACTGGTTTTTGTCCGCGTCGCCACCACCCCTGTTCCCCAACAAGACAGCCGTCCTAAGTGCTCAAACAGCCGACCGTTGATCTTCCAGCCGCCCATTTCAGACACTAGCCGATTGGTTGGCATCAGCAGACGATCGGTTCGCATCCTCAAACGATCAGTTGGCTTCCCCAGATGATCGTTTTTGTCTCTGCAGCAGTAATGTTCAGCCATTTTCGTAAGGGAAAAGGCAACACCCCTGTATCCTCTTCCAGGGATCCTCCCCTACGTTCCAGTTCTCATCCCAGAATCCAATTCCACACACTCTTTCCTACGGGCGAGTCTTCTCCCGAGTTAGTTGAGGAGATGCTTCAGGATATCCACGAGGCAGAGGAGCTTCTCTGTGAGATGGAGGGAACTCAGAAGGCGGCCAATGATCCAGACACAACCGCTCCCCGTTCACCCCGGATAGCACCTATTCTGGGTAGCTATGACCAGTTCACTAGCGCTGACCACCGCCAGCGTTATGAGGAGATGTTCAGAATTGGTGTTTCTTTGCCTCGTTGGGCGTGCGACACAACCCTTGATGCTTTGGGCATCCGCGACACCGTCGACGATATCCTCCTCAGAAATCACATGCTTGTCTTTCCCAATCGTGTCACTTTCGTCTACTGTGATCTCACCCTCAAGTTTTTGAGCACTTTCTGCAGGTTACGCGGTTCTTTTAGAAACTCGAGTTATAAATACCGGATTTTTGGGGAAATCTGGAATCATCCTCCAGGAAAATCACTTCGTTTATCCTCGACGGCAGGGATGACTATTGGCTAGACCAATGTATGGCACGGTCTCATGACTCCTACCCAGACCATTACGACATAGATAAGTTTTGGGCATAGATCATCGGGCTTCTTCCCCGTCTTCCTAGTGGGCCCAAGGCCTCCTGCATTCACAACCCGATGTTCCGTTACCTTCATCGTATTTTGGCTTGCACCATTTTCAGTCGGGAAGGTACTCAGGGTGCAATTACTCAGGTAGAACTTTATGCTCTTTGGTGTCTTTTACATGAATAACCTTTTAACTGGGGCAATGCTATCATTGAGCATTTTGGTACCCAAGCTAGACGAGCCACTTCCTCTTCTTTTTGCATTGGCCACTATGTTACCCAACTCGCCATCTTTTTGGGTTACACCCACAACGCCTTCCCTCCACTTGAGCTCAAAAATCACCTCATCAACAACCACTATTTGAAGAACAGTAGGTTTATTCGTTTGGGCACCGAAGGCATTTATTACCTTTTGTTCAAAGACACTCAGGTGGTCCTCCAGCTCCCGTTACATTCATAGTTTGTAGCAGCAAACTATGTCTATGATTTGACTGATTTACCGAGCCATATCCAGAGATTCTACCTGGAGCATCCAGATCCAGACACCTTCCTCGAGCCACAGCCTTACAGGAGGAGCCTCTCTTTAGAGGCACACGACGACGACACTGGACCACCACCACCACCTTCCAGACATCGCACCAGGCAGCGACCAGATGACGAATCCGGTCCTTACGGCTTCTACAAGATCCAGACTCAGCTGGATGAGATTCAGCGGGAGCAGTAGAGACAGGGCCACCAGCTCAATCACATGTACCTGATGCAACGTTCGCAGGAGTCTTGGCATTTAAATTGTGGTCACTATGCCCCTAGTCGACCTGCTTATGATGAGTATGGATCACACCAGAGTTATCCAGGCCCCGATTCTTCTTATTGAGCAAACTACTACTCCTCCCACCAGCAGCACCCTCCACTGCAGTGACTCTTCCCTCCATCTTTCTCTTAGAGTTTGCTCAGGTCGAGCAAATTTCTAAGTCCGGGGTGGGGGTGGGTGGTACGTGATCCACCCTTTATCTTCCCTTTTCAACATTTTTTTCTCTGCATTTTTATTTGTTTTGCTTTGTTTACTTTCAAACATAAGGCCTTTATCTAGCCGGCTGAATGTTGTACTTTATCTTCAAAAATCAATTGCATTATCATTTTCATTTCAAACAACTTTGCAATATCAAGTTCCCTATGATCATGATAGCAATTTTTGGAAACGGTGGCAAGCCTTAAGAGTATCAAATAGAATCAAATGTAGATTTTCTTAATTTTAGCATTAGATTAACTTATTTGTTTTTTTCTCTTATATAATGTAGCTACATGTCTCTTCTATCTTATGCAACGACAACTCAAAAAAAAGTTTTTTGTTGCACGGGAAAAATAAATTGCACGCCAAACCCTAAGTCCGGGGTGGCATTCCCTTCTTCCATACCCCACAAAGGGGCGTACCATCAAAAGATGCCAAAAAGAGCACACAAAAAAATTGTGGTCAATGTAATCACAAGTCCATGAAAAAATTATATCCCAAGTCGAATAGAGGAGGGATTTTTCTGTCACACCTCAATTTCTCTATTCCCGTGCAACAATCAACCCAAGAAAAAAATTGATGAGTGTCAAAGCGCAAGTTAGATCAAGACTGTCTAAGTTTTAAAAAAAATTAAGTTATGAAAAATGTTTTCTTGAGAAACATGGTGCTTGCAATTTGTGGTTCTAGGAGATGGGTCGCTTAGCAATGAAAAGGATAGAAAAATTGCTAATCTAGGGAGGATGAACTTGTTATTCCAAAATTTCTTGGAATGTTTTTGCGTTTTCAATTGCTTGAGGACAAGCAAAACTTTAACTCCGCGGTATTTTGATGTGTGCTATTCATCACACCTTTTTCTGCAAATTATTAATCTTATCACATAGAAATTCTCCATTCATCTCTTGAAAATTGCACAAATTGATATTTTCTTGTTCTATCACAAATTTGACAATCATGTGCATTTATTGCAGTTTCAGGACTTGAGCCGATCGATTGGTACATTCAACCGATCATCTCACATCATCAAACCGATCGTTTGACATCATGAAACACTCAGTTCGCCTTCAAGAATCAATCATTGGTCCCATCAGACGACGGCTGAGATCGCCCGACTCCAGCTACCAGACGCTCGACTGATACCCATTGCTGAGCAACACGGAGCGGTTTTCAACTACGCCGCCACCCTAATTAGGGTTGGCATCCGATCGATTGGTTGCGCATTCTAGAACCTTCCAACCGATCGGCTGGTTCCCGAACCGGTCGGTTGGCGGCGCGCAGACAGCAAAAATTTCCAGCCGTCAGCCCCAAAGAACCCTAAACCTAATGTATTCACCCCCTCCTTCTCCTATAAAAGGAGGGGCACTTCCTCCTCTCCAGACATCTTGGATTTCTTGTATTGGGATTCTGAAGAAATTAGTCTTGTAATCATTCTCATATTATGCAATAAAGTAGATCTTAGTTCAAGCATAGCTCTTTCATTCTTGTTCTTGTCTTTTCTCTCTGCCTTAGTTTTAATCTTCTTCTTTCCGTTCTTTAATTCTGGAGCAAGGAACAAAGAACTAAGCCATTTCATCATCTCTAGCATAAGGATTAATCTCCTGATTTCCGGGCTAGAGTATGGCTTCATTTCTTTCTTCCTCCGTCTCCCCTTTCTCCATGTGTGAGTAGACTTTTATCGAGGTAAGGGGAATAACCCCTTAGCCATGGTTTTAACGACTTCTTCTTAAACGATTAGATGGTAATTGATTTTAATTGAATGATTGATCTTCGGATCGCATGTTAATCCGGATGGATATGACCATGGAAATCTGGATTTAGAACTATAAAATCGATTACATAGATGTTTTGATATGACCGTGGATTTTCGTCTTTTAGGATGATAAACTAGGAAGCATGAGCACCAAGACCAATGGGCTCATGTGGAGTTTCTCTCTTGTGAGTTTTTAAATTTGCAAACCTTCATCGAATCATCGTTTAAGATTTAGTTGTTATCACCTAGGCTAAGGTGGTGAAAACCCCTACGAGCCTCGATTTCCTTCTCTTAATTTAATCACCGCATCCTTTGTTTGTTTTAATTCTTAGACTTCCTTTCATACAGTTTGCTTGTGTTAAAAATCTTTTTATTATTTCCTTCTGCATGTTTATTCTTGTTAAGTGCTTTTCTTCTTGCATTAGTGTAATCACTCAAACTCCCAACTGGACTTTACTTTCTTCTTTAATAAAAAGAAAAATACCAAAAACAAATAATAAAGTTCTTCAATCTTTGGGTTTAAGAACAATCTCTAAATAGTTGTCCTGTGGGATCGACCCTTCTATACTACCCTTGAAACCGGAAGTAAAAAAAGGTTTAAACTCTAGGATTAACCATCTTAGTGATTGATATTGCAAAACGATGAGTATCATGTACATGAGCTCTTATAAGGAAAATATAGCATATTAGTATAAGATCTAGGTTCAAATGGGTACACGATACAAGTTGAGTTACTGATTTCAAAGTTCAATCATTTCATGATGATAAATTAGGTCCAAAAATCACATACGATTAAGTTGCAACACTTATAGTCATGATAGAACATAAGAAAACCATCTTCAAGTCATGATAGGTCAAAGATGCAACAAGTGGTCCAAGGAATTAATTACAGTGTAGTGTACTAATTTAGGGATAAAAAAATATATCATTTTCCAAATGAAACAAGAATCAATGGTGGAGGAGGAAGAGGAGAAGAACAAACATTAGGAGAAGAGAAAATAGTGCAGGAGGAGGAAGAGGGGGGAGGTCGGCAGTCAACAACTGAGCAAAGGAGGAAGGTCACAATGATCAGTAGTAGAGCAATAGAGGAGGAAGGCAGCGATGATCAGTAATAGATTAGTAGAGTAGCACCAATGACCTTTGGCAGTGGCAAGCAACAAAAACAACAGTGAGCTTTGATAGAGACAAGTAGTAGTAACAATAATGGTATGACGGAGAGGAGAAATTGCAATCACCGAAGTAACAACATCATTGGAAATGCATGTAGGATAGAGGGGAGAAAGGATTTGTCGAGGGGTTAAGTAAGACATATACCATCGTTTATAGGTGACACTAACGATGAAGGATATTTTTCATCAGATAATGACTAAAAACCACTGACAAATCAAGTACATTTGTTGTCAGTTGCTAGGAAAAGACCACCAACGAATCTTGCAACCCAAAATGTTTAACACAAATTTTCTCGATGGTTATGGTTTCTGTAACTGATGATAAACCTCAATTGGGACTGGGAAAAATCTAGCGGGACACTTGTTGCAAATACCTTTGTCATCGGTCACTCAAGAAAGAACTGTCGATAAAGGTCAATTCATTCCCGCAAGCCAGATTGCACGTGCACATCTTTATCCTGTTGAATATTTAGAATGAAACTACCGAAATAGGTTGTTTATAGGAAAATGAAATGCTCCCAAAAATTATGCGTGAAATGCATTTTCGTGGGTGATATATAGCATCAGATTCTTTAAGAAGAGACCGAAAAACAAAAGAGAAGCACAACCCATGTTTTCTCAGGTGCACAAATAGTAGTGGTTCCTAACCTTGAACTGACAATATAAGTAACATAGTCAATTTCTCTTACAAAAATAACTGACGCGATATCGCCATTATGTAGTAGTGTTTATTTTAAATCTATTGTGATTAGAAGAGAAACAAAGGACTCTATGGTGAAACCAATATTCCAATATGAAATAGAAGAGTAAAGTGACATATAAGATTTTAGAAGCTTAAAAGAAACCTTACACGTACTTCATGTGTGTAATTATGTTTTTCGGATGAAACTTTTTAAATGGGGAGAATTGTTATGACTGTGTCTGATTTTAATTGGTAAACTAGGGTTTACCTAGATGATTACATACTTAGCCAAATTGATGATTACTTAAATATGATCAAAGATGGTAGATCAATTATGATGTGTTAAACCTAATGGGAACTCAAAGCAGGCTATCATTTTCACTAATTAGGTTTTGAGAAGTATAAACTGTAGTTTGTTGGAACTAGGGTTTTTTTCCAACATGCTCGTGATGGGGTGAAACATTCAAGGTGAGAAAGGGAAAGTGAAATTGAAAATTGGAGTCTTGGTTAGAACGGCTATGGTGGGTTGCTGGTGGCATGGTCACTCTCAGCCGCACAACCATTTTGAAAGAATTCAAGGGTTGACTAATTTTTGTTCTCGAATCTGATGAAACCCATGCACCACTATCGTGGAAGGCAACATGTTTGTTCTGGGTCCATCTTAGAATGCTCGTAGAATCTAGAACAATCATTCAAGGGGTATTCAAGGCATTTTCTCTTAAGTGGCTTTTCTATAGAATGCTAAGTAACAATCCACTATTTTATTTGTAGTTATTTATTGGAAGCTCATAATAGATAATTTTTTTACTGGAGATCTAAAACTCAATGATAGACAATGTGCTATTTTTTTAAATCAATCATTTATTCATCTTACTACTGAGGTAGGGATAAACCACAAGTTGAGAGTTCTATTACATGGGAGCAATGGAGGCCAAGAAGTAAAGGCAATGCTAGATTTATTTTTTAGGATGAATTTAGCAATTGTATCATTAGTAGAGATCATTTACTGGGTGTTGCAAAGGAGGCATATCGAGTGAATGATGATGATGAGCTTCTTCCATAGGTACCTACATGGATGAAATCTCACTGGAGGACTTCTGCTTTATGTGAATGTTTGAACCATAGAGGTTGAGTCTGAGACAATGATCACATCATTCCAGTAGTGGTCCTTAGCCAAGGAAGTTGCTTGAAGAACTACTATGATTTCTTCTTCCAACACTGAGTCTGATTTTGTTATATGACCTTCCCATGAGAGGAGTTGGCTGGATGGGTTTAGGACAATGCAACCATAGGTTGAGGTCTTGGGTGACAGTGAGTAGGATGTGTTTGTGAACATGATGATCTTAGGAATCATAGAAGAACACCACATTGTTGAGGTGGAGTGTTTATGGGGCATTGGGGTGCATGGTGATCGTGGATGGGCATTGTGGTGCATGGTGATCGTGGGTTTTCCACGATCGTCTCTGACCATAGTGCAATGAAGTGAAGGGAGACCTAAGGAGGTGAAGGTTTTCCACCATGGACCTTGGCATTGCAGAGTGTCTAGAGTTTCCAAGTTGCCACTGCCTAAGAAATTGGGTGGATGTTGGCATAGGCCCCTTTGATGATCTCGTTGATCTAAAGGGCTTCATCGTCTTGGAAGAAGTCAGGGTCAGGGGCTAGAGATAGCCAGATTGTTGCACTATTGGGGCAATCCTATAGGTACTGCAAGATCATTTCATCAAACAAGTTACATATGGGGAAGATAACAACCACATCCAGACATCTTCATTGTTTCTCCACATTCATCAGGAGTGCATGGTGCTGGAGGAGCAAGAGAAAAACCTAGATCCTCTCTGGTATAAGTTTTTCCAGATTGAGTCCCAGTCTCCTAGAATAGGATGGTCTTTTTCTTGATGTATCCATCTATATGCCGACCATGCAATGAAATCTCCACTTGTCTCATGTGGCCCGATGTAGGGATCTGGATTGACATCAGGATCAGGTGGTGGTATCATCCTTAGGATTTCCATCGTGTAGGTTGGAAGCTGTGATTGGACGAAGCCCCAACCCTAGTCATCGTTGTCCATTCACATGGAGGATACTAGAAAGTATGTAATTTCAGTAGGGTTTGGGCGGTAAGGTGCTAAGGACAGGATATGATGCCCAACTAGCCATTTATTTGACCATACTCTAGTGTCTTGACCATTGCCAATTGATTTCGAACAAGAGGATTTTATCTTTTCCATGTTGGAGTAATAAATCTCCATACCATTGAGCAGGAAGCCCTAGAATTGGCACTTTGTCTCTGGTATTTTTCCTTGAGGATTCTCACCCACACTTAGCCAGGTTTATTTAAGAAGGACCAAACATTTTTCAACATCGACACCTCATTCTAGTCACTGGGGTCTTTGATGCCAAGGCCCCATGGTCTTTATCTATCGAGATCTTCTTCCAAGAGAATAAGAATATTTTCCTCTGTGAATTGAAACCATGACAGATGAAATTTCATATGTGGATGTTAATGTCATCGCAGAGAGTAGGTGAGATCAATGCAGTCTGTATCATGTAAGTGGGGATCGATTGCAGTGTGGCTTTAGCCAGCGTGATCCTTCCAGCAAGGGAGAGATGTCTGATAGTCCAACTATTCAACTTAACTTGAATCGAATCGAGAATGGTAGTGTGGGCTGATTTATTTATCCTCTTGTGTAGTATCAGAACACCAAAGTAACTACCAAGGTCATTGGTGATTTGAAAGACCAATTTCCCACTAATTTTTTGGTCGTCATAAGGTGAGACTTTGGCAGAAAAGAAGCATATCGACTTGTTGGTGGATACCACCCGGCCGAATGCTAAGAAAAAAGCTTTCAGAATCTTCTTGCAACATGCTAATTTTTTGTAATTTTTGGAGCATCTATAACATGTTTAATAAATGATCTACAATAACATTTTTATGATTGAAAATTCAACTAAAATAGGAGAAAGTATAGTGAGGGGTCAATTTACAAGTTATCCAAGCACCTCAATTGCTCTATATGATCAACCTAACATACTAGGAGCTCTAATATTTTGTGATTAGTTTTAGAGAAACAAAATCTTGGAGAGAGAGGGAGAGTTAGTGTTTGAGAGGAAAAAGTGGTGAAATTGCTGATCTAGGGTTTCACCATCCGTGAAATGATGAAATCAATTAAGTTTAGTTTCTTTGTATAGTCATTCATGGTGAATCGTCTCTCACATTTTAGGATTCCGTCCCTGATGCGTGTCGTTTAGCACACCAATCACTAGGAAACTTATCCTAGAGTTTATCCTTTTCTACTTTCTGATAAAGGCTAGTATAGAAGGGTCGATCCACAGTGACGGCGATGAAGATGGTCGAGTTTCAAATCTAATTACGAGAACAAGAATGTAAAATCCATTTCAAGAGTATGTTAAAACTAAAACAAAAAGATAAAGTTACTGAATTAAAGACTAATAATCAAAAGAAGGAAATGTCAAAGCTAAGGGATTTTACCACCCTAGTCAATGCGAAACGAGATCAAAGAAATGATAAGAAAGATAAAAGAAAGTATGTGAAACATTTGTAAATGATTCACAAATGATGAACTCCTCATGAACCCATTGGTCTTGGCATTCACGGATCTTAGTTCAATCATCCTAATGGGGACTTTTCTGAGGTCTCATCTAAATTACCATGAAATCGATTAGGTTGTTCTAAATCTTGGGTTCCACGGTCGCATCTGCCAAGATTAACAAACGATGAAAATGAGAGATCACTTCATTAAAATCATCGAGTTTCAAATCAAAATCCATTTATCTAAGAATCATATAAATCTTCAATCTAGTCATCACATGGTTAAGGGGTTTCTCCCCTCACCTCGGCAAGAAAACCACTCACTAGTCATACTAAGGGATGGAGAAAACAAGGAAGGAAGGTAGAAAGCCATATACCAGAAGTGATAGAATCTCCTAGGAGATCTTAGCTGGTGACAATGAAATGTCTTGTTCTCTTAGTTCCCCACTACAAAGGAAAGAATAAGAAGAAGAAACGAGATCTAGAAACCAGAGAGAAAAGAATAAACTTTTATTGCAGAAATAAAAGGTTACACTTATGAACGGAAACAACAAAGTTTAACTACAAGATGCGACTACAAAATCTGAGATGCCTTTCTTAGTGGAGTCCCCCCTCTTTTATAGGGGAAGGAGGGGTGGAAAATCTACATATAAGATTTTCTAGAAGACTCTTGGCTGGCGCCTGAAAACTTTTCTAGATTTGGTCAATAAAAGAAAAGAAACGGTTGATTTCATTTAATTATGTTGACCGTTCGCATTCTTTTACTATAGATTTATGTAATTGCGTTTCGAGAGGATTTCTCTCCTATCAAAATCTCTAAATCTCTATAAGTAATAGGACTTTCTTTTAGGACAATAAATTTCCTTTCCAACGAATACTTGTACATCTAATTTGGAGTTCATTTGCAGAAGTTATGATAATTTTGGTGTTGGGTATACATTAATTTCAGGCACTGCGGGAATTGCGCAAAACATCTTTTCAAGAGAAATTGATCATTGAAGTGGTTAGACCATTTTCCTACAAAAAAAACCAACCAAGTATAATTAAAACTCCAAATAAAGAGAGAAAGTCTAAACTGATATAATTAATTAAAAAATTAAGAAATTAAATAACAAAATAATCCTAAAAAATATCTAAAAGATAAAATTAAAAAGGATAAACACACATTTATCAAAATATCGCAGACTTGACTTTTTGCTTGTCCTGAAGCAAATAAAATTACAAATAGAGTCCAATTTATACTCCCAATATGTCATTCCTCACTCTTGTAACTCACTATAATCCTTTCCTCCAATTTTTGGCCAAGTGACTCAATCTCCTAGAACCACGTAGCATAAAGTTATATATTCCCTATCAAAATAATTATCACATCTTGCTTCAAAAATAAGATTTTGTAGAAAAATAGACTTCCTCTTCTGTTGCTTTGACACTCTCAATTTCTGAATTTTTTTCTTAGTTATTTGCACAAGAACAGGAAGAAAGAGGGAGTGTGAACAAGTGAAGAAGAAATAACAAAAGATTTTTTTTTCTTTGATCCCTCTTCTATTCGACTCGGGACTTTGATTTGCGGAGTTGTGACTACATTGGTCACCAATTTTTTCTTGTGCGCTTTGGCATCTTTTGATGGTACATCCCTTTTTGGGGTATGGAATTTGTTTTTGGGAAGTGTGCTACCACAGAATTGATTTTTGTCTGGTGGTGATTCCTTACTTCTCTTTTCTAGAAGAAAAATAGAGGGAATGAAAAGATGTTCTTCTCCTCATAACTTTCATTATTTTTTTTGAGAGTGTCATTGCTCTAGTTAGAATATTCCTATAATTCACATCATACAAGTTTAATCACAAGATAATCAATTTGTTTAAATATAATGAAAAATTATACTTGGTTCTGATCGATTCCTTATGACTTGCCAACTATTCCAAGGAGTGATGTTATTAGGGGTCCTATGTGACTTGGTGGTTTCAGACATGGCAATTTGTAATTTCTTTTGTAAAAAGTTTACTAAATTCAAGGGGTACAATGACAAACATCTATTTATATTGGCCGACTAGATAAATGCCATTTTACAACAATAACAAAAAAACATGTCTGACTAGATAATGGCCATAAACAAAGCAACTATATGGAAAACATATAAAAAGGTATAAATACTACAATAATAAAAAAGATAAGGGGTGGAATAGAAACATACCACCCACCTCCATCCCGAGCTTAGATTTTTTCTCGTCCCGAGCAAAACCGAAACCCGAATTGGAGGGAAAAGAAGAGTGTGGATTTCTAGGTAGCCCTGGTAGCTCGAAGAACGTCCAGTTAAAGGGGATGTGTACGAGGACTGGGACCTTCATCAGAGGAGCTTCATAGTGTACCCAATGATAGGACAGTCATGGAAGCTCAATGGGGTGTTCATATTTTCTTACACCTCACATTCCCTCCAATAAGATCCATAAATTTTCCTTCGATAGCAAGGGAAATGTTGAAGATGGATGTGGATTGGGGGAGGTTGGTGGGTACCCAACCAGCAATGTCGCTAGAGTAGGATGTATAGAGTCAGGTGGAGGATATGGCTCAAGTTTTCCACCATCATAATGACCTGCGTATGGGAGAATTGATTCTATACAAAAATATTCAAATCACTTACAAAAATGTTTTGTTTCTCCTTAAAAATAATGCCATCAACATTGGGTTTGGTAAGTTTATCTATTGATATAACATATGGCTCTATTTCTTTAGTACAAGGGGCCCCCAAGGATTCAGGAGGGATGAGGACATATTCCTTACAAATAACAGAAGAGGATGCATGGGCTTCTTCTACGAGCATCTCCCCTTCTAAGTCAGCCATATGTGGAATGAGAACTGGCTGTGTCAAGAAGGGGGTTAGATGTTCATTATCCAAAATAGACTAAAAAAAAGGGTATCGGCGTATGGTATCATTCAAATTTTTGTTAAGGATGGGAGAACTTGTTGGTTCTTCAGAATGACTCTCCTACTTTGACTTTTCATATTCAAGTAATAAAGTCTCGAAAGGAAAGGTACGGATACTGACGTCCTCATCACACACAAAATATGGCTCCATGGTTTGTGCTAATTCATCAGAATCTGCAATATATGACGCAAAAATAGGATCATCATCATCGTCAGGAAGAACTTTCTTGGGTTGCTCGACCTCTATAGGGGGAGTTTGTGATTGAGCCTCAAGTAAGGTAGTTAGCGTTGCTTGACTGGATTCAAGTTTTGCTTGTCCTTCTACTGCCATCTTCTCTAGGGCCTTAAGTCTCTCTTCCATTTTAGGATTAAATTGTGTTTCATCATAGGATTTATACACCCCAAAATTTTGCCATACTCGCCATACCCCTAATGGTAGTCTTGGGCCTTGTGCTCCTCAAACTGATTGCGGCATTGCTCCTCATAATAATCTTCAGAAGATGGTGGATTGTAATTTCCATTGCATCCATCTTGGTGGGAAGATTCAATATTATGAGGTGTCACAAAATAATGGGGGAACATATTTGGAACATTTGGATTTTGGGATTGAGATTTCAACAAAGTGCCTAACAAGGTTTGGCTAGTTATTAGTTTTGCTACCATCTTCTCTAGGGACCTAAGTTTCTCTTCTTGCTGAGGATTATATTAGGTATCATAAATATGTTCATTTCTCCCAAAGTTTTGTCGGTCATACCCTCTAAAATTATTTTGATCATACCCCCCTCAGAATATGGATAGAAAGGGTCCCCATAATGGTTCTCAAAAAAATATGGACCCACATTTGTACCCACCAGAATGAAAGAGCTCGTAAGAGGGGTGCTATGGGATAAAGTCAGACAGGAAAGAGATGCATGGTGGTAAAGACCATAATAATAACATTGTGGGGGATATTGGGATGCCCAATCCATTTGAAAAGTTTCTTATGCACAAGAGAAGAGAGATTACAAGATAATGGGTTAGTAAAAATTATAAAGAGAACTAAAAATTATAAAGCTAAAAAATGGAATAAACTAAAATTACAAAAAAAACTAGAAAGCAATACTGCTAGAATGGATACTCAGTAGAAAGAGGAGTTACACTTCCAAAATTGTGCTCGGAAGGCAAAAAGAAATTATAAAATCTAAGAAGGAAATTATAGAACAAGGCTAAAAATTATTGAACATTCTATAAAATAAATTATGGAACAAGATTAAAAATTACAAAAAAAATAAACAAACTAGAAAGTGGTACTGCCAGAATGGAAACTTGGCAGAAGGAGGAGATACAACAGAATGTTACTCAGTAGGAAAAAATTTACAAAAACTAAAAAAAAAAGAAATTAAGAAACAGATGATGTAGAACAAGACAGAAGTTATACACGTTAGAGAAATATGATCAAATTTATACAAGATATACAGGCAACCATATCTGAAATATTACATTGCCGTCTGCGGCAACGATGCCAAATTGATGTGTGTCGTTTAGCACACCAATCACTAGGAAACTTATCCTAGAGTTTACCTTTTCTACTTTTTGATAAAGGCTAGTATAGAAGGGTCGATCCACAGAGACGGCGATGAAGATTGGTTGAGTTTCAAATCTGATTACGAGAATAAGAATGTAAAGTCATTTTGAAGAGTCTATTAAAACTAAAACAAAAAGATAAAGTTACTGAATTAAAGATTAACAATCAAAAGAAGGAAATACCAAATTTAAGGGATTTTACCACCCTAGTCGATGTGAAACGAGATCAAAGAAATGATAAGAAAGATAAAATAAGGTATGTGAAACATTTATAAATGATTCACAAAAGATGAATTCCCCATGAACCCATTGGTTGTTAATGGATCCTAGTTCAATCATCCTAATGGGGACTTCTTTGAGGTCTCATCCAAATTCCCATAAAATCGATTTGGTTGTTCTAAATCTTGGGTTCCACGGTCGCATCCACCAAGATTAACAAACGATGAAAATGAGAGATCAGCTCGTTAAAATCGTCGAGATCCAAATCAAAATCCATTTATCTAAAAAATTGTATAAATCTTCAATCTAGTCATCACATGGCTAAGCGGTTGTTCCCCTTGCTTAGACAAGAAAACTACTCACTAGTCATACTAAGGGATGGAGAAAACAAGGAAGGATGATAGAAAGCCATAGACCAGAAGTGATAGAGTCTCCTAGGAGATCTTGGCTGGTGACAATGAAATAGCTTGCTCTCTTAGTTCCCTACTCCAAAGGAAAGAAGAAGAAGAAGAAATGAGATCTAGAAACCAGAGAGAAAAGAATAAACTTTAATTGCAGAAATAAAAGATTACACTTATGAATTGAAACAATAAAGTTTAACTATAAGATACGGCTACAAAATCTGACATGCCTTTCTTAGTGGAGTCCCCCCTCCTATTATAGGGGAAGGAGGGGTGGAAACCCTACATATAAGAATTTCTAGAAGACTCTTGGCTGGTGGCTGAATACCTTTTTTAGATTTGGTTAATAGAAGAAAAGAAACGGTTGATTTCATTTAATTATGTTGACTGTTTGCATTCTTTTGTTGTAGATTCCCGTAGTAGCATTTCGAGCGGATTTCTCTCCTATCAAAGCTCTAAATCGGTATAAATAATAGGATTTTCTTTTAGGACAGAAAACTTACTTTCTAATGAATACTTGTACATCTAATTTGGAGTTTGTATGCAGAAGTTATGATACTTTTGGTGTTGGGTATACATTAATTTCAGGCACTGCGAGGTGTTGGGTATACATTAATTTCAGGCACTGCGTGAATTGTGCAAAACATCTTTTCAAGGGAAATTGATCATTGAAGTGGTTAGACCATTTTCCTACAAAAAACCAACCAACTATAATTAAAACTCCAAATAAAGAGAGAAAGTCTAAACCAATACAATTAATTAAAAAACTAAGAAATTAAATAACAAAAAAATCCTAAGAATATATAAAAGATTAAATTTAAAAGGATAAATACACATTTATCAGTCCCTCCTCCAATTTGATTCAAAATGATATCAAACCTCTCTTTTTTATCACGCTTTCTCCACAATTTCCATTCCTAGGGTTTCTGAGTTGAAAGGAAGAAACTGGTGATTCACTAGGGTTTTGATATTGGTTCGACAATTTCATATACGGGCTGCATTTTTAAAGTGTTTTCACACCTTAGGGTGAGTGGGTACTTCCTTCAACTAGTAGATTGCAAGAAAATGAGTTAAATCATCAATAATCTTCAATTGCTTTGTATGTGACTACAAACCCTAAACCACCCTTTTCATCTAGCTTTTCCAGATGATATGAAATGAATTGTTTCTCTATTTTGATGAATTTCAGATGACAAAAAATGGATACAATCCATGTAAATGAGAATTTTTAAAGTAACCGCAAAGGTTATAAGAATATATCAAAATCTAAGGGTTCAGTTATGTCTGAAATTGTGGTATAACTGAATAAAGAAGTTTGTCTATTTGAATCTCCTTGTTTACGAATGGTTGTTAATCTCAATATGTATTACAAATGTGTCAGTTACTTTCTTAAATTTTATTTGATGTTATCAACATTTGTTTGATATCTTAGTAAAGATGGTGAAACCCTAGATGAATGGAAATTTGGGAATTTGTGAATATGCATTGTGAAATCTAATTGAACTTATTCACTTTGACATCCTTTGTTTATTCAATGTTATTCTTGATGCATGATATCTCAATGAATGGTGTGGCAACCCTAGTTCATTTCATATCAGGGTTCATATATATGTTGTATTGTATATGAAATGTTGAAAGAAGTATTTATTCAATGAAATTTTCTGATGCATTGAATTCTCATGCGAGACAAGTGATATGTTAATGAAAAAAATGAAATAAGGATAGGGTATTCAATAAATCAAGTATTTTCAATTCAGTGTTTCTCAGTATGTGATGTGGTGTTTCTCAATAGCTCAATTTGTGGTACACCTTACAAATGATCTATGTAAAGAACTATTTACAAGGTTAAGCTATTTATGTTAATTGGATGTTTTAACTATGAATTAAAATAGTAGATTAGACATTAGATTCCCTGAACATTGTAGAATCCTCATAAGATGAAGCATGTATTGTGAGGAAGAAATAGCTTTCAGACTTATGGTAGTCGGGATTGAGGTAATCTAGATCATACCAATAGTGTGCATGGATCTTGACCTATAGGGCAAACTCCTTATGATTACGAGGTATCCAACATCAACCAGGGTTGGCGATGGTACCTATGTTGTTGGTCAGTTGGTTGGCTCTTGTGGAACCACTGATGAAAAGATAAATGTGTTTGACTCCCTGCATGAGTACCCAAATTTAGAGGAGTCTAGATATCTAGACGCTCCCATTAGACACCAAGAGACAAACTTGTAAAGGCTCTATGCATATGGGGATCTTACTCGAGATATAGGCTTAGGAACCCGAGCATACTTCTAAGACTTGTACGCTGAGATCATAGCTTTCTGTGATACTTTTACATGTTGTGGTACATCTCATATGGGTTCAGGGAATTATAATATGAATGAGAGGTTAATAAAGTGTGTGCATTTATTCAATTATTCTTTGTATGCTTCTGAATTTTTAGTTCTCTTTATGATTAACCAAGCATGTGCAAATATTGACTCACTCTTGTAGATATCTAGAATATCATGACATATTTATGTTTGTGAATGATTAGTCTCTTTAAAGCTTATAGTTGTACTTGTTGATATCAATTTCTCAATAATATATTTGTAATTATATAAGTGCTTTAAACTAATTCTTTGAAGTACACATTTATTGAGTGAGTAGGTTCACCCCTCTATGCACAATTTTTAGGGAAACCATGTGTGACGTCCCCGGATTTTGATTTCTCCAAACCCTATTGGGAATGAGATGTCAGAATCCGAAAACATCATCCAATCATATCAGAAAGCAATGCGGAAGCATAATACGCATACATGAACATACAACCATAACATACTCAACATTCAACATGTAAATTTATACAACATGAATTATTACACAATGATTTACAATTACATATTGAATGAAAATTCTACAAGTCTGTACATGTATGCTAATAGGATCTTAGACAATAGGTACAACCTGAACAGTGCTCACTTCACATCTTTTATCCCACGCTATCTCTGAACCTAAAACATACGTGAAACAACAAATCAACACACAAGGTGTTGTGTACATGGGCAGAAAGATACATATATTTATGGCTTTCATAATTTTTGAAAAAGATTTGCAGAAGAAAAGAAAATCATAGAAAACACTTCTTTATTAAGCGAAATACGCCAATTTAAGTCATTTTCCTAGATGAATTGTATTATCAAGGTGGACTAGTACCAAAACATAAATATTGGGCCCATCCCCGTGTACCAAGTACTCTAGGGAAACTCCCCGTACACCGTGTGCTCTAGGGAGGTGTACTAGCCAACATTAATCCATTCCCTCGTAAGGGGGATAATGAACACCTTAAATAACTACAAAACATCTACTCATAATTTATGTTTTCAAGTGACAAAACAACGAGTACTACATAGCAATACTACATCCAATATTTGCAAATAGAAGAGAGCATACATACATATCATGATTGCAAGCAAGAAAACCATAGTCATATAATTAAATAATCCCTCGTACCTGAGTTCAGAGATTCCTATTTACATTCTCGATCATCTACATATTTGATCATCACCTGATTAATAACAATTAAATATTCATCATTAATAAATGTTCATCATATTCAAGGTATTTTAGGTCCAAACTAGGGTTTTAGTCAAACCTAGGTTCCAAGAGACCTTAACTAGTTTCTAATATTTTTATACTGATCTAAAAGTCATTATTAAGGTCTGTTATGATTTTCATATTTTTCTGATAACTGGTCTATTTTCTAGAATTAATATGAGGATTAAACATGTAATTTAGGCATTAAAGAGAAAAGGCCTAACGTAGATCAATAAAACCCAGATCAGAGTTCATAAGTGGGTTTCCAGTGTTATTACAGTTCTACTAAATTTTTTTGAGAATTAATATCACCTGGATACTATTTATTTCAACTAATGAACTCTAAATCGTCTACATTAATTATCATCATTATTTGTTAGTCAAAGGTCTGATCTAAGGGTCCAATAATGTAGAGGACATTATTCTAAGTCCAGGGATATTTTTAGGGCATTTATTGGTCAAGGGAGCCATTTTTGATAGATTTTCTAAGATCATATCTATTTATTGGAAATATGTAAATATTTACCTTCTAAGCCAATCACTATCTGCCACATGGCCATGGAGATCAGCTGGTCTGTCTAGCTGGCTCAAGCGGACCATATTGATCTTTCTTGAGCCGGGCGGTTTAGAATTTAGTGTTTTCATTTCTCCTGATCACGCTCTCTCTCTCTCTCCTTCGCAGGGTCTGGTCCTGCGCGACGCATGGAGGGCGCCGCCACTGAGCAGGGCTCTGGCGTGAGGTTGCTGCGAATGATACCCCCCCTTCGAATCTTCTGGCATCGACGTGGATCCGGCGGCCTCCCAAGACCCTGGGCGGAGGCGGTCCATTGGGTCTCACGGCCAAGGCTTCACCTCAGGGTGGAGCACTCCACACAGAAGAGGGGTTCGATCCCCTGAGCTCTCCTCCACGCCGTCGTGAGAGTCCCCCTGCCTGATTCTCAGTCTGCGATGACCTGCTCCAATTTCTCAACGGCTGGTGACTACCGCCCTGGATGGATGCCTCCAGATCCAATCTTGGTGTCGCCAGAATAGAGAAGCAAGGCCCACCGATGTTGGTTCCTCCTGGTCGGTGACTTGCGGCGACTGTAGATTGGGCGGCCAGCGCCCTTGGACTGGCATTTCTCCTGGGCCATGATAGAGGAAAGCAGGATGAAGGAAGAGGAGAGGAAGGAGACATGCGTCTGCGGTGGCCATCTGCAATCCACGACACCGCCCACATCTCCAGTCCAGCGCGGCTTGTCATTGCTCTTCACTTCCGTTCTGCACTCCAGGGATGCGAGTCTGCAGCTCCAGCCATGGGTGGTGTGGGGTTTCTCCTTGTGCATCCCTTCGCCGTGAAGAAGTCATGATGCTGGCCGAAAGCTCTCCGCCAAGAGGTAGTCAGAGTCACCCATTCCCAATCTCCAAGTCTGCTTGCTACTTGAACACCACGGTGGATGATGGAAGGCTCCAATCTTGAGTGAGGGGTCTGTTTTCTCTAAGTTCTCTACTAATCTGGTTCTTCGGTCTAAGTTCTGTTTGGTTTCCCCCCACCTTCATCGGATCTAGATCACGCCTCATCCAAGTTTGTTCCTCCATTCCCGGAGGTTGGGGATGATCTGGATGCTATTCGGCCCCCTTGCATCAACGACTGGAAAAGTACCACATCCTGCTAATGAAAGGGCCTCATGACATCACTATATAGATCGAGCCTTGCTCTAATATATATAATAGAAACCATGGTCATTAAATCAACTTTTTAATACTTACCATTGTTGTATCTTCTAATAGGGACCCCCAATCATGATGAAATTTTTGAACATAGGTTCATGATATTCAAATCAACTTCTCTCCAAGTTTGGGAAATAAAATAAACTATTCGACCAATCAATTTGCACCTCCAAACAACATCATATTTAAGTGTATAAACTTCAACTATAAATCAACCAACTATCATCTCTTGATCAAATAAGTCTGTCTCCCATCATTTGACCACATCAAACCTCGAGGTCCATCATTAAAATATTTCTATATATGTATACTTTAATTGGGCACTTCACTTCATAATTAATCAACATTGTCTAATAATACATGCTAAGCATCTACATGTCCATAGAATTCCCTAACAACAACATGTATTCTATAATGGAATTGTGGCCAATATGTGGGTCAAAGGTACCCATCTATGCATAAATGTCGCCTCAACTTGGAATTTACCAATTAAGAAAAGTCATGAGCTTCAATTACTAAATTGGACACAAAACCCTAAAATCAAGGTCATCACACCATGTGGGTTTGAAGAATGTCAATGTCAGAGTAGATCTGCCACGAGAGCTAAGTATGAGATTAGTTAAATTAGGTTGGTCCCTATCACTTTAGGCCCTTGAGTACTTAAGTTTTAGTTTCTCTTGTAAAGTTTTTTATGTGATTGAATGTAAGAAACAAAGAGTTTGAAATATTGAAAGTCGAAAAAAATGTTTAAGGGTGATTGTTGTATTATGTTTAATCCTTAAGTTATGCTCTAATCTCATGATTAGTGGTAAATTATTGGATTAGGTAGTAGCAGGAATGATGTAGAGAGAATGGAGATACATGGCACCAATTTGGTATACAAGCATTATAGACTGTGAAATGGTATTGGAATCGTCAATAATAAGATGATGGAGGATGATGTTATCAAGATCACAAAGATGAGTGATACAATCATGTTAAGGTTGTTCATGGAGAAGAAATGTTAAATATTATGAGTGCTTATGCCCCCCAATTTGTCCTTAATGAGGATGCTAAGAAGGATTTTGGGAATAACATGGACAAATTGATGTTAGAAATAATGAAAGAGAATAATTTCATTACTAGGAGTGACTCAAATAGCCAAGCGATCATTATAAATGTTTGATAAGAGAGAGTTCATGAAGATTTTGGATATGCCACTAGAAATGGACAAGGGGAGACGATATTAGATATTGTATTTGTTTATTGTGAGAATTTTGAAAATATACATTTCTATAAAAAGACATCCTCATATGAATACTTACAAAAGTGGGTGCAACTTTAGCCAAATTGATTGCTTCATTACAAGACGTTAGGATAAAATGCATGAAAATTTTGTGATGTGCTCCCTAAAGAAGCACTCACAACACAACATAGGTTCGTGATTTTGGATGTTAGCATGAAGATCAATAAAGTTAAGCTTATAGAAGACAAGATAGAAGGATCAAGTGGTACAATTTCAAAGAACAAAAGAAATCAACATTTTATGATAAACTTATCAGGGAGATATTTTTAGACTTGAGTTTGTGTTAAGTCTATGTGGCATACAATGAACTCCAACATAGCAAAAATTGTGAAAGAGAAATGAACTGAGATATAACGGATTTATGATCAATAGAAGAAAATTTTAATATATGCACTACAATTTTATCCAATCTAGGATTGTGAATGGTGGGATCAAGTTAGATGATCAATAGAAGAAAAAATTGAATATATGCCTAATCTGGATTAGGTCTTGAACCAAACATCACCTAAATGTCAATTATGTCGGTCAAGTAGTGTCATGATACGGAAGGTTCTAGCCCATGTCCTATTGCAATTCAGACTTGATAGGAGTTGGTTTGTGTTGCCAATCCTAATATGTGTTGAATCCAAAAAGGAAAGAAGATGGCTCTCTATGTGTAGGATCATTTAATGTTTGGAATTGGACTAGGAATTAGACTAGGATTCCTAGTTGCATTTGTATGGCTTGGAGGCCTATAAATGGAGGCCTTGAGGGAGGCTATTGTGATCATCCCACCTATTGATGTGTGGTCTCACCAGTTGTTGGTTGTTGGTGCCTTCTATGGTAGAAAAGCCAGAGAACAATAACAATTGGTGGCGCTCTCTTGTGGCAAGAGAGGGCTAGAAACTTTTCTTTGAAGTGAAGTAACGTATGATAGTCGGTGGCACATTGGGTACACCGATAGTGTTTCTCTCGTGGAAGAGAGAGGCCAATGACTTTGCCTTAAAGAAAAATAGCATTTGGCAATCGTCAACACAACGACAATGCATCGACAATGGATGAGGGTCTGAGCAACGGAAGATGCACATCATTTGGTGGCACTTTTTTGGTGTTTTGACATCGATATCGACAAAGCTCTATTTGATCAGCGGGAGAGGCACATTACTCAGCGACATAGGGTGATGCATCAACCATGATAGCAGATCAGAGGAGCAAAAGATGCACACAGTTGGTGGTACATAGTTGGTGACATGGCAATGACTACAGTCTATCCGATTAGTGGAGGACACATATTGACTCTCTTAGGTAGAGAGAGTTTATGGTTCATAGCGAGATAGATGACCTCATCAGGAAAAGAGTCAACCAGGTCAGCAGTCACAGTGGCAACAAGTAGTCCCCAACAGTTGCAGTGGTGTTGTGAGGAAAAAAGGTTGAAAATGGAGGGTTTGTAAACATCAGGTGTAATTATGTTCTTCCTTATCTTTGTTCTCAGGCAAGGGGAGATTCCCATATTTAGGGGTGATTAAGTCTGGGAAGTGTGTGTTGTAATCTTGGTTACATAGTTCTTATTGATCGGTATTGCCCTGTGGTTTTTCTCTCCTTGTCTTGGGGAGAGTTTTCCATGTTAAATCTTGGTCCCTTAGTTTTGTAGATTATCATCACTTGCCCACCATAATTCCTAACATGTGGTATCAGATCAAGGTTCATAGTATGTAGTGGGTGTAGTGAGATGGCATATGAAGACATGAACGGAAACGTCGACAAAAAATGATCACAGAATAGCCTCATGTTTGAGATGTGGGATTTAATCTGGAAGGGCAACAATATGCAACATGAGGGCTCCCAGTTAGACAAGATCGCTCCAAAGCCTTCTTCAAGACAACATGCATGTGAAGAAGGACAATATAGTGGGTGTTCAAGTGTTACATTCAGAGTGGAGGATCAAGATTTTGAAGAGGAGTTGCATAGATAGGGGGAGCGTCATCATGGGTTTCTGAGTCTTGGTACAAAAAGTCAGAAATACGTTCTTCATCAAAGATGGCTCGACTTGATCGATCAGCGGGAGCTTACAGTGTTCTAGGTGTAGAAATGGGGAGACTAGTGGTGTTGGTATGATACTTATTCTCAATTGTCTAGGAACAGAGTAAAGTAATGGTGGGACTTCAAAAAGATGGATGAAGACAACATGGTGCTGAAATGTTTGAGGAGAATGGATCAATCACACATGGTGATGGGGTCTAAAAGCTATTCTGAATGATTGTTGAAAACAAAGTCTCCCTTATGGGTCAGAGGGGGAGATTGTTGGGATATAGAAGGTTTCGACCCATGTCCTATTAGGATTTGGACTTAATAGATGTTGGTTTGTGTTGCCAATTCTAATAGGAGTTAAATCCAAAAAATAACGAAGATGGATCTCTATGTGTGGGATTAATTAATGTTTGGAATAGGACTAGGAATTAGATTGAGAATTGGACTAGGATTCCTATTTGCATCAGTATGGCTTGGATGTCTATAAATAGAGGCCATGTGGGAGGCCATTGTGATCATCCCACCTATTGATGTGTGATCCCACCATTTGTTGGTTGTCGGTGCCTTCTGTGGTACAAGGGCCAGAGAACAATAACAACTGGTGGCACAACTTTTCCTTGAAGCGAAGTAGCGACTGACAGTCGATGCCACATTGGGTGCACCAATAGTGTTTCTCTTTCATGGATGAGAGAGGGTCAATGACTTTGCCTCAAAGCAAAGTAGCAGTTTCCAGTCGACAACACAACGATAGTGCATCGATAATGGAGGTGGGTCCGAGCAGCAGAGGACACACATCAGTTGGTGGCACTTTGTTGATGTTGTGACATCAGCATTGACGACGCTCTATCCGATTAGTGGAAGAGGTGCATCAATTGGCAACATAGAGGTGGTGCATCAACCATGATGGTGGATCCTAGGAGCATAAGACGCACATGGTTTGTGGAACACAATTGGTGACATGGAAACAACTATTGTTCATCCAATCAGCAGAGGGCGCATATCGAATCTCTCAATTAGAAAGAATTTCTGGTTCACATTGAGGTACATGACCTCATCAGGAGAAGAGTCGACCAGGTCAGCGGTCACAACGGCAACAAGCAGTCCCCAACAAAGGTAGTGGCGTCATTAGGAGAAAAAGTTGAAAAGGGAGGGTTTGTACACATTGGGTGTAATTATGTTCTTCCTTCTCTGTTCTCAGGAAGGGGGAGGTTCCCATATTTTGAGGTGATTAAGTCTAGGCAGTGTCAGTTGTGATCTTATTTACATATTGCTTGTTGACCAATATTTCCCTATGTTTTTTCTCTCCTTGTATTGAGGAGAGTCTTCCATGTTAAATCTTGCGCGTGCCTTCAGTTTTGCAGAGCATCATCATTTTCCCACCACAATTCCTAACAAGTAAAGTGAATCAATTTAGTATGTCAACATAGAGGAAAATATATTAGATTACATTACCAAAGAAGTATTAAAAAGACCAATACTCCATAGAATCCATTAATTGTACAAAAAATATAGTACAATGGGTATGAGACTGATAGTTTCCCCTATATAATTGCCCAATTTCCATTAAGATCACATGGATCATAAAACATGGGCAAAGAAGTATCATGTGAATAGAAAGCTCACAAATAAAAAGAACAAAAGTTGTACATACATAATTCCAATAGTAACAACATGCAAAGTTCTTGTATAGTTATAAATCAACTCCTTTTTCATAATTAATCCAAAAAGTAGACAGGAAGAAAGTGGAGTAATGGAAAACTCCTTGATACATGATGAAAAACTACATATCAACATAATATAATATAAACATTTGTGAGATTAAGTTTGAAGTCGAGACCATGATGAACATATATATAATGACTTATGAAAGGGAAACATGAACGGCAAAAGCCTAAGGGGTCGTTTGACTCCTATTTTTGTAACTCCATGTAGTTATATACGTAGATCGCACATTAGATTAGAGTAGCAAATGAAAGAGGGATGTGATCCATATGTAAATTAGGCATGAGAGCATGCTTAAATGATGATTAACATCTTGTGTATGAATGAGTTTCTATTACAAACAAACTTGGTTTTCTTCATAAATTTTGTATATTTGCTCCGTCCACCAGGAACAACTGCATTTTTAGTGAAAACTGTCTAATTCAACATATTGTTTACACTGAACTACCAATATTTTTGAGTACGTAAACCAAATGGCCCCTAAGTAATCACAACACAATAAGAATGCACCAATAAATCAAACATTATATGTATCTAACAGTTTGTAATTACATGTGTTTCATGTTCTACATTATACATCTTGAACAGTAGAAAGAATGCATATTTGATGGAGAGATCCTTAGATGACAAGAAATTTATACCTATCAAGTCATCATTCTCTTTCAATTCATTACATATGAATTTATAGGAAGATAAAAAGCCTCTTGATTACCATTTTCATGTATTGGACTTTTTTAAGGATTATATTTAAGAAAAAAGTTAACATAACATGATGGTTACTGTAAAAATAATGTAGCATATACAAGCTACTACAACAACATATCTCGACATACTACCCATCTGTCCATAACCACCAAGACGCAATAGAAATTCTTCCAACAAGTTAACAGAGACCATACAAAACCATGGCCTATGTTGCAGGACATACCAGAGTGCATGCTAATATGATACAAATTATTTGCTTTCTATACTTTTAGTTTTCTTTAGCTTATCCTACATGATCCTAATATGTGTTCTATATGATAATTCCTAGGAAATAGCTAATTTTCTATGGCATGTATTAGTAGAAAAAATAGGATTTACTATCCATTCAACTTATATATTCAAGCATTTAAGATAACCTCCTGTGATGTTTGTCTAACATTGTAGATCATCTTCATGTTAGGGAAACCCAAATTATCTAGAGGGTATCACCCCCTTTCACCACTATAGGACCATTATCACCTTTTAGTCCCATGTTCCTCTCCCACATGATATCATATAAGGAACAATGCTTAAAAGTGAGTAAAGGCATGCACATAATGATATCCCTGAAATCAAAATCTAGACATGGTACTCTAAGCATACAATGAAATTCAAATGGGAGATTTATCCTTTTAAGAACTCTAATTTCCTAGATAGTACACTCAACAACCTATAAAAAATCACCAAAAAAGAGACTTAGAACCTATTTTTGTATCAGTACTCAATAGAATCATCAAGCAAACTGAGTAATTATAACACGCATTGTAAATGCTTTTCTACAACCATATTCATATGATATGCAAAAAATTAAACAAAAAGTGTAATGGATTATTAGTATTATCCATACTAGGATACTTAGTCATGTTAATACTACATACTATTAGTAAATGGTTATCTACAAATATCATCATTTAATATGCAAAACTCAAAATAATTTCAAACTTTCTCATATGTACTTTACCACTTTCCCTTTCTTTCCAAAATAACTTTCTCATATTTCAATGTCTCTTGGGGTGTTGATTGTATATCTCAAAATGATATAGTGTAACAACCCCCAATTCTGAGCAATTCCAATTAAGAGAGACCTAGAACATAAGGATCAATACCTAAATTTTCTAGGATTAGATTTTAAAAATAATAAACAATAGTAAATAACTTCCATTCAATGAACTGGAATGAATACATATATTTGAACTATACTCCTAAAAGGAGTTACATGAATATTTCAACATGATGACTAACATATATTGACAACAAATATAACATCTATTTAATCCTCCTCGGCATAACTTTAACATCTTCATTATCTTTCATTTTTATCTTCATATCCTTCAATCATGTATAACAACCACCTAAAATGCCAACAAACAAAACATGCTCAACTTATTTCTACATTGTTACGTGGCTTTATCCAAAACATCACATATAGATAAATATTCAAATGTCATTTAATGGCACATATGGAAGTGTAGTTTCATTAGATATTCTAACCCATTCGTGGTATGCTATCTTGGGTCTTATCACTATCCACCCATGGACTTATGTGTATTCCCCATGATACATGTACCCTAGGGTTTGGAATATCATAGTTAACATAAGTGCTACTCATAGTAGAGTTGTAGTTGAACATGAAATAAATAAACATCCAACAATCTATTTTGAGATCAAATCATTAGAAATCATTCAACAATCCTTCAAAATTTTATAATGTGATTATTCACAAGATAACCACATAACTTTATCATCTATAAGTCATGTAGCTATATTTGAAGTGTACTTCAAGAATGAAATCATAATACCCAAGAAATCGACAAACAATCAACCATATATGCATGTATGTATAAACCCTAAAGTGTCAGCATATGTTCATAGTATACAAACAAGGTTGGTCTATGGTTTAGGTTTCTTTGGTTTAGGTTGAAATTAGGGTTATGCCTCAAAATAATAATTCCCAAGTGCATGGACCTAATGAGTTAGGAATATTAATTAGACACTAGATGTAATTCTAATTATCTATTTTGAATGTGTTATGTCACCAAGAACAACTACATCTAATTATGTTAACTAGGATCATAACAAGTTATAAACATTGGTTTAATAACCTTAATTCCGAATTCATATAATCTGATGACTTAAGAAACACCAAATATTATCATTAACGTCATCATTATCATGGGGTGCCATTATATTCAACAATACCATAAAGTAAGATAAATTAAATACATTCAACATGGCACTTGTCAATTCTAGGGTTTTGGGTCAACAAAACCTAATTACATCATATTAGGAGCTAGAAGGGTTAGAAATCCAAATTAGGCATCGTGTATCCCTAAATTACAGATAAATCATAACATAGTTTCATTATTAGAATAATAGTCCATCATCAATAGAACAAGACATCATCATTATCTAATGAAATCTAGGGTTTGGATATAATCTTCATTATCAAAGCCTATGATAAATATAGTTTATTAAATAAAAATATAACTATCCCTTGAAACCATTTTAATCAAAATCTATGCATTGTTCTATGAAATTTGACTTACAATTTGACTACTATATGAGCTACTGTGAATTTTCTACATTTACTACAAGATAATTATTAATGGGCCAAAGGCAGCATGACACGTCAGCAAAACCCACATTATCCATGATCACCATAGGGTCGAGTCTTGCCAATGGTCCAAGGCCACGCCATCACCCCTGTCATAAAGTGAATTCTAATATTTTTTTCTCTCTCTTGAAATTTTAATTATATTGATAACTACTCAAAACTTATTGCCTAAAATACTCTCAATCACCTCCCTCTGCTAATTTGACCATATGGGTACACAAATTTAAAAATTATACAAACCCTAGATGCACATTAGGGTGAATCATGTGTATTAGAGTACTTAGTCAAATTACATAATCAACATTTGAATTGAAACCCAATTTTGTACCACAAATAGTTAATCATATTACAATTGCTCCACCTAAAATTTCACTTCAATTGGATCAACCAATTGAGATTCATAAGCATTTGAATTTGTGCACATAATTAAAAAAATTTCAACCCTTTGGACCTAAGTTTGCCATATATTTCGATCAACATGTGACATTTATATGTCATGCATCCATTGATCACCTGGGCACATACCTTGGTTGGTCTAGTATTAGATCTGGGCCATCCAAATCAGATCTGATGAGATTGACTTCGTCCCTAACCTCCCACAAGACTCGACTTCTACTCCAACAACCTGATCTAAATAGTCCATATCACCCACGGATAATCTATTTACCTGATTGTGTCTTGAGGGATATTTCCCTTCCCCTCACTAAAATGAACTCAACAAAATCTTCCACAACTTCCCTTACCCTCAAAATAAGGAGAACTGACTCCCTTATCTTCATGCCTCCAACTGGAGGCGGTGACTACTTTTGGACTTCCTTGCCATCACTTCCTTACGCCTATTTAATGCCACAATTATCTCCACCCAACCTTCTTTAGTCATCCCTGACCTCCAATTCAAAACAACCCACCCCTGAGCACTGCCGCCTATCCCAACTTTTCACCACTGCTCCACCCTGATCGCACATCCTCGCACATCATCACCCTAATTTCTCCCCACCATCACCTTCGTGTGACCTCCACAAGACTCAGTAGTATCTGAAAACTACTAGAGGGGGGGTGAATAGAGTTTTATAGATATTTTAACAATTATTTAATTCAAACAACCACAATGAAAATATTGGACAAGGAGACACAGGGTTTAGAGTGGTTCCAACTATAGCAAATACTATAGCCGTCAATCCACTACCCGGTTGCTTACCCAACCGGGATTTGAAAAGAAATTTATTTTATTACCTCGCAAGGACTTTACATAAAATACAATTTCTTTTCCCAAACCCTTCAAGCAGCCTTCACCTAGAAGTAATCGCCCAACCTTGAAGCAGCCTTCCCTTGAAGTAGATGCACCAACTCCCGTTGCACCATCCTTCTGAAGTAGCTTCCCGTGCGATAGCCTTCTTGAAGTAGCTTGAAGTCCCCTTCTCCACCTGAGAAGTCAACCCTCTCCAATCCGCAGCCTCCAACCCTAGGAGTAGCAAGGAGAGTACAAAAGATAAAAAGAAGGAAAACAGAAATTACAATACCGTTGTAAGCACAAGGCTTGATTTTCCTATATCAAGCGTTTAGATCTCCTAACCAATGTGTATGACAATGTGATTGTAGTGGATAGGAGATACTAGCCTATAGGACACGAAATGGGAGCAACATGAATGAATGGCAAGTGTAGGAATTGCTCTATTGCTCTAAAATAGATTGCAAGTGAGTATTCAAGCTCAAGTATAGCACAAGTATATCTTAGGTGTGTTTTGGTGTCCTAAGGCATGTCCTATTTATAGGAATGGCCTATGTATGCTTAAGGACATTCTAGACAACTTCTAGGGGTTTCTAAATACTTAACTAGCCGTTAGATATAAGTTAAGTGCATTAGTAACGGCTAGTTACTTTATTCTGCAGTTGCTGTCAGAGACCATCTCGGTCAACAATTTGTCGACCGAGATACCTACTCGGTCGAAGTTTTGTCGACCGACAGGCTCTCTGGATCAACGTTCATTTGCAGCTGCCAACTACTTTATCAGCTGTGTCTAACGGCTACTTGGGTCAATCTCGGTCGAGAAGTTTGTCGACCGAGAGTGTCTCGGTCGAGGAGTGTGGTCGACAGAGATTGACTCTATTTTCAATCTTTTAATTAACCACTAAGCATGTGTATGAGTGTGCATATGTGATCCTATTTGAAGGGGATGACCTATCTAAGTGTGGTGTTTAGCTAGGAAAATCCAACGCTTGATTTACATGCAATCTAAGTACTTGTACATTATATATTTGTACAAGTTTTTACAACAGTGATTACATTGCATGGAAATATAAATATGTAAGCTCTTTGGATTTTCCCTAGTTGCTTTGTCATCCACCTTAATCCTGCACACTCAAGTAGCTCATTAGATCAACAAGAATGAAATGTTTGTCATCATCGAAACAAAGGGATTTATCATAATGTCCAATTTATCCAACAGTATCTCCTTCCTATGCCTATGAACTTTCCCCTCACATATCTCAATTTCTTTGACGACCTCATCTTGGTAAGGTATACCCTGAGAGCCAATCATATGATGATTGACATGGCATATACCATAAAGGATTTGATTAATAATCATAAAGGAAAGATTATGATTCATTCCATTTCATTCAGTTATGAGATTATGAGGAAACATTATGAATGTATAAAGGATGACAATACTCAATGATGTATGTCTTCAAGTACTTAACTTGGAGAAATCAGATCATATGAATCCTAAGAGTATGTACATTCTTATTACATCCCTAGTCAGCTGTTATATGGAAGGTAGATAGAGACCAGTAACACATAAGACTTGAGTATGGGTTGGTTGATGATTGAATATCATTAATCATGATATGTCAATATCAAACCAAGAACACAGATACATGTTAGAGAATAGTGTATCAAACATACCCACCTTGAGAGTGACACATTGAAACTATCATTGGTGGTCATAGTCATCTCACATAGTGAAGGTGGTGATTGTGATTGTTAGATCTGAAATCACTATACTTATCACATATCATTGGATATGCGTTGACATCATCAAACACAATCTTGAAACATGGGTTGTTATAATAGTGTAGATTGGGTGACTTTGACACATGGGGATGGATTGTGAGTGATAGAGATGGGATTTATCCCTCCTACTGGAGATTGATATCCTGGCCACTTAATAAATGAGACTGAGAAATGTATGTGCATGTACATGTGAATCAATATATGATATTAAGGTCACATTATCTCATACATTCTCATCTTGGTTCAAGGAACATGGGTTGAACATGTAAAGAATGATTATTCCATGCTTTGAGTTCACTCTGGATATCCGTGACAAAGGAATTATACAATCACTACAACACCTTACACAAATTGTATGTTGAAGTTGTTCTCCAACTTTCCATTCACTTGGGTAGCACTGATGTGTTAATAAGTACCTATTACGACCCCACCTCCCGATAACCCCCAATTAAGGGAGACCAAGAGGTTGAGCCACACCCATTAATCCTGGATCAAAGGTTCGACATATAACCATAAACAATTATTAAATTCTAACAGACTATACTGAAAATGGTAATAAAATTTTTCTTTACATACCTTTTGAAAACTTGGATCTCTAAACTTCTATCCACACTGATACTAATCTATCTAATCCTCCTTTGTACTTTAATTATCTTTTAGTATCACATGTGCCACTTTACTGTTTGTTCTTTTCATTGTACCTAAAACGCCGACAAACAAAACGTCGGTCAGCCGTAGCTGGTATGTGGGGGAAAACAATAAACATGCAACTATGATAACAATGTAATCATTCAATTACTTATGTAACAACCAATATTACCTTTTAGATAAAACTCCTCGATCTAAGAGTACCCTATCCTCTGTGCTGTCCCCATTAAACCCCTCATGATCCGCCTATAAGTGAACCAGTTTCTAGGGTTGAGTCACATGGCACTACTCGTAAGTAGACCACTCCTTAACTCAGGATTTGCTAAAGAGTCTTTCACTCACGGTAACCTAGACCTTACTCTAGGATTACCCCTTTTTTAGCCTTTTCAAAGTAACAGAGGTGGACCCAGATCTAGCCAGTTATATATGCACATTTATGGTGATAATCATAGTCACTTTATAGTGGCATGAAATAAATAACATCCAACAGTTTAGTTGCATTCAATGCGATTAAACATCCGAAAATCAATCGGGAAACTAAAGCGGTTATTCATAATCGTAACCACATACCTGATCCATAGTAACTTGATGTCCATGCATTAACATTCAACACAATTAACAAGCAATCAACAATATCCTGAAAATAATGCATAACATTCAAGTGTCATTGTTTTATTCAAAACATCCTCAAGATCAACTTGGATTCCACCTTATGATTTCTAGGCCAACTTTAGGGTTTTATTAGGGTTTTAGTCTTCATTATGCATTTATCACTTTTAATTCTCTTTTAGTTCACAAACTTTAATTTCTGCATCATAGGCACAATTGAATGTCAATTAAGTCTAATATGTTTCTTTTACACTAAAACTATTATATTTATCCTTTTAGGTCATATCCAAAACATTAGGGTTAATTATCATCTTTGGTTTCTTTCAAATTGACAAATCATATTTCATTATAGTTCAACTCACATACATGAACCTTATTTATCACTATTTCCACTTTTATACACTAGGAAACACTAATTATCCAAATAATTCACATTAAAGATCTTTGGTACTCAATTTATCTTCGAATCATCATATCTCTATTTTATTCTTCGATTTGTACAATTAAAACCATTAGAATTCATATCAACATAAATTAGGGATTCTAATCCCATTAAGGCATATTCATCTACATAGAACCCTAAATGAGACCGATTATATAAAAAGATCATCTTTTTAAATCCTATTTTCACTTTTATTAACAACAGGTTAATATCAGCTTGAATTATCCATCTATCATCAAATCTAAGGGTTTTTCCTTAATTGAATCATTAAAGATGATAACTTTATGCCCTTTTAAATTACACGCATATTTAAGCACATAAACCCTAAATTAGACTAATCATTAGCAAAGTTCTTCCTTTTTGAACTCAATGTTCCTTTTTACATTTAACAGATTAATATCAACTCTAAAGATACATTAAACCCTATTAAACACATTAATCATATCAAAATAGGGTTTCTTAACCTTTAATTCATTAAAGATGATAATTTGCACTACGTTTTGAACTATGATCAGATTCAGGCTAAAAACTATTTTTAATGGATTCCTTGTGTTCTTCTGATCAAAATTCATATATTACATGTCTTAATCGGAGTTACCAATCTTTATTTATGAATTTTGCAATAAAACACTTACTTGGCCAATCCGGGAGCGCCACGTCAGCCCGCCCATGCAACGTCGCCCTTTGTTTTGGAAAACATAACGAAAAGTCATCCGTGCCCCTGGTTAAGTCGATCCTTCCTTTAGCCCGCGAAGGGAAAAACTGTCCAACGTGCTTCTGCCCTTCTTCTTCCTCGAGTCGCTGGGTTGCGGCTGCCCTATCCGCTGTTCTTCAGCCCTTGCGCGGCCTCATCTCCTTCATCTGGACCCCGGCAGTCACCGGAGTGCCTTCCATTGCCTCCGTTCTGCCCTAGTGCACACGAGAGCGCTGCTGGGTCGCGGTCAGGTTGGCTGATTCGAGACATTAAGCTCTGCAACACGTGGGCGGTCTGCTGCCCTCCGCAGCTGCCGCACAATAACCCAGGCTCAGGGAAGATGGATGCGTATTCCTGAGGATCTGTGGTTGCATTGTGCTTCTCTCGTACTCATCTACTCGCTCCTCGTCACTCATTGACGCCCTACTCCTCTCTCTTAGGGTTTGTTTTCAAAGAAGGAGAAGAAGAAGATAGGAATATGTGGAACCTCCTAGAACTCATCCCCAATCTCTACCCCTTATATAGGGGAGGGTACTCAAGCCCCAAGATGTCCTTATAGGAGGGAACAAGTCCCTTTCATAATAGGAAACAACTCCCTTTAATAAAGAAGCAAAACTTCTCTCTCTCTCTCTGTTTCATCCCTTTGATATTCCTTTACCTTTAATTATTAGTATTTCGAAAATTACCTCCTTTATCTTCCTTGTACTTGCCCTCTTATGTATTGGCACGAAATTCTATTTCTTTTAATCAAAATTACTTTCTTTTTAACAATACCTCATAATTCATTAATAATGCAACACATTATCCTCTTATTTTGCCTTTTTAGTATTTTCTCTTTCTTTCCTCTTTATTGGGACTCCTTGGATCCCAAGATACTCCATTATTTCGAAATTACTTTTTAAGGATACTTATTATCCTTCTAGATGCATCTATATGCATTATTTCACATTATCTTGTTTATTTCTCATTAAATTATTTCTTTTTGAGGATTTCTCTTTATTTCCCTTTTATTTTCCTCATGGGTATTCCTTTTATCATTAGAAACCTCATGGATACGAATTATCACCAAGCAAACTCATTTATGCCTCTTTCCACTCATTTTCCACATTTTATCATCATTTTCAATTTCTTTCTTAATAAAGAAATACTTAATCACCCTTTTCTTTTCTAATTACCTTCTTTTTGCAACCTTGGTCTCCTTGGTACCCAAGGAACCCAAGAGGCATGAAATCCTCTTTGGATTTGCCTTTTAGAGGTTTCTATATATTCCTTTTCTCAAAAATTCAATTATCCATTTACTATTTGAATTTCCTTGTTATTGGGCCCAATAGCCAATACAGCCCACAAAGATACCAATCAAGGCTATTGTGAAAGGAATCCATTTACTCAAAACAAATCATATCATTATTTGTTCAATTATCTTTAATATGAGAAATTGTATTTCTCACCAATTGAACCCAAAAATTGGGGTTGTAACATCCTTCCCCTCTTATAGGAATTTTGTCCTCAAAATTCAGGCAAGCAAACAAACAATTCAGGATAAGACTTTTCCATGTCCATCATTGGCCCCTATGTGGATTTGCCATACTCATGGCGTTTCCAAAGAACCTTTATCATCACATATTCCTTTCTCTGAGTTCTTTCATCCTGGCTTCTATAAACTACACAGGTGACTCAAGCCATTTCAGCCTCCCTTGGGGCTCACTAGGTTCATTATTCAGCACATGGTCAGGTACCTCACATAGTGCTCTAAATTGGACACATGGAACTCATCACACATTACTTTATCCTGAGGGGCAAGGTCAAACTCAACCTTCTCCACCAAACCATATCAAAAGAACCCATGCATCGGGGACTCAGCTCTCTTAGCTATAACTTAGAGGGGTCGGATTTTCATATCACATAATCTCCCACAGTGTACTGCATGTCAGTCTACTTTGCATCTGCTCACGACTCTCATCATCTCTAGGCTCCTTTTAGCCCTTGCACAATCAAAGTGACTTCTTCTACACACACTGGGGTCCCTTTTCTAACCATCATGTGGTCCTTTTCTAACCAGCATGTGGCCCTTTTTATCAACATCACCTTGCTGAAGTGGTGACCGACACAACCTCCTTTACAGATCTTCATATAAAACCCGATACTGGCTATGGTGATCAATGTCACATCTTTCATAGGACAAGAACTATCTCTAGATATCACCCTGAACGAGCACACATGCTCTCATCAGACCCTTTAGTTTGGATCTTACTAACCACTATACTAACATTGAGTTTTTCATGTACCTACTTCCACTTTATGGAAGCGAACCTTTAGGTCAAACTCAAGAATCCTTTGAACTTTCTTCATGGTGTAATTGAACCATCTTTCTCATGGGTAGTTCAACTGGATCTGTCCCTTAACTAAACTCTTCCTTTCTCATATTATCTAGGTAAGGCAACCTACCATAACCCACATTGTATCTCGACCTTCTTTGGCCCAGGGAAGACCCATCACCACATCCGTAGAGTTGAGCTCTCATTCCCTCTCAGGGATTCTTTTGTCCTGCATATCGATACACTGGGTTACTGGGGTTCGTCCTTTACCTCCTGGCTTGCATGGCCATAATCCACATGCAACCTCATCTTAAGCATCTAACGTGCTATTGCCCTTTTCCCTGGTGTATCATGATTTCCTGTATGTCATGATTCTTTCAAGATAGATTCCTTCGAAACCCTAAACCACTCTTGTCATGGTTTCATCACCTTCTTTTTCAAAGAAGTGCACTTGAGGTTCTACCACCATTCTTTCATTGCATCAAGGACTAGATTGGCTAAACAAACAACCGTTAACTTTTCAACGCATCTTTTTACATCTGAGTGTTATCCAAACACCTCTCCTTTTCAAACTTAGGGTTAGCCAAACAACCTCTTCTAACTTCTAGTCAAAAAATTATTAACCAGAGCATTCATTACCACCTCTCATCTTAGGTACTAGGTAACATTGAAGACATACACTTCCATGTATTTCACTTATTATATTACCTCAAACTCCAGGTCTATCTCTATTAAGAACACTCTCAGATTTCATCATCATGGTGACCAAACTCAACCTGGTATAACTTGTAAGTTCTACATAGCTCATCATAGAAACTTCCTCATAAGGGGACTACCTCATTCCTCTTAGTTTTTCAAGCCATCCATCATTCATTCACTTTACCATGGTAAGATATCTTCTCTATCCCCATTTCTCGTGGCAACGCTCCAACCTACATCATCTCTTATCCTTGGTGTATGACATGCATAATGTCCTATCTCTCACCCCCATAACAAGAGGAAATAAGCATTTGGCTGCAGTCCAAATACAGAGTTCTTCCTGTTCCAAGAGTAGAGATGGTACATCCCACCTTGCCAGTACACCTTTAAATCTAAGTTGCAACGTGCCACATATGTCTCTTCATCACAACCATCATGATATCCAACTAGTCTTGAACCTACTGAGGTTTATATCCTTGGTCATCCCCTCTAGGTCTATAGGGTATCGACTCTTTTGGGGTCATCCCTCTTCCCTCATGCATCAAGAGAGTGCCCTACTCATCTGCCCTTTGGATCCCATGAGATCATGAAGGTGATCAATCTCCTAACCCATGGCCCTCAGACAATGATAGTTGTTACCTCCCGACCCTATGGTCATGTGCAACTAGGGAATTAGGCAACTCCTACATTCATCGGTCTTATCCCTACCTGATCCTAGGATAGACTTAGGATTCTCCATAACAGTACATGTTCACATAGAACCTTACCCAAGTCTTCATCATCTCTCTTCCTGCATTCATGGGCTGGCTTTCATCCTTTCATAGGGATCATGGCAACCTACCTACCTTGGTCAAGCCCCATATCGGTTACCTCCATGTTAACACATCCATATGCACTTAGAGATGGATATCTATGGGTCTATAGGTTCATTCTCATACCATGTACTTTTCTCTTAACTTCTCAAGATCCTGTGAGACCTCTTTAGGTTACCTTAAACCAACCCAAAAGATACACACTCTACCAAAGGGGTCCCTCTCCCAGGATGGGAGGAAAACTATCTCTAAGGTCACAAAAGCTCTTAGGTCTAGGGTTTACATCCACACGAGCCTACTTATCCCTAGCAAGCTATTAAGGCATAAGAAGATCACCTACTAAACCATGCTAGGTCATACTTGTCCTCTTTCCTCAATGCTAGATCGAGATCATACCTTCCTTTATCATCAACCTAGCTATGAGGGGTTCATCAAACAAACCTTAAACTTAAGGGGCTTCTCTTTTCCTCTATTCATGAGGATTACCATGCTCGCTTCAATAGGAACTCAACTTCTCATCATGAGCCTTAGGTACACCACTTCCCCTCTTAGGCCTAGGAACCCTAGGTTCACTGCATGCTCTGTCTACAAACCAAACATGAAAAAAGGCATGACACACACTCCTTGTCATCCTTCAACTCAAGCAACACTTAGTGTTGGGTCCTCCTTAAGGACAACCAACAAGGTACAGGGCCTCATAACCTGCTACTAAACCTTTCTTCTTCCTAACTCAGAAGGTGAACATCTCTACCATAGGCACGTAGGTACCAGAAGCTTCATCTTTTCTCAAGGGTTTGGTCCCTCTAAAGACAACCAAGGTATCAAAAACTTTCAAGTATCGATCATGAGGCAACCACTATCATCCATTGTTCAGGGTTTTAGGCTTCCAACCTTCTTGTTGGGTTTCCTGCTCTCTCTAGAGCTAACTCTACATCCAACCTCGCCATTAGAGGTCCTCTCTTCATGAAGGATCAACCTCCAAAGAATTCTATACATGGGTGAAGCCTAGGTTCGCACTTATGGTTGCTCAAGATCATCCACAACCCTTTATGCTCCATCATAATTCCTTATCCAGGGTTTCATCCTACCGTCAGCACTATGACTTTCCCTAGGTTCCAGCTATGCCCTACTGGTACAAGCCCATAGGGTTTCTATGGTCCTTCACGAACATCATCATCTAAAGAGCTATCATGTACCCTAACATGCACGACCCTTCCCAGGGTTGGGGTTGCCAAAGGTGCTAGGTCACCCATGGATCCTATGGCATCCCAAAGGCATGTCCTTTCAAACACCTGGTCCAACTCATCTCTCTCTAACCTTCACTTAGGGTTAGGATTAGCATCATCCTCCGAGGATGTGCTAGGTCTCTTCTTGAAATGGAGATCTTTATCTCCAAGACTAACTTATCCCCCTGTCACGAAGGTCTAACCTTAGGTCCCTTCTGAGGACATGACAACTTATGTCATACGACCTAAGCATGTATCTATTCCTTTACGCTTACTCTATTAAGTTTATGTCCATGACATCTTATTTACATGCTTTTTATTAATTTGATGGAGGATTCCTTAATTCTTATCAATCTTACCCATACCTCAAGAGGGTGAGGAGAAGAGAGAAAACACTAATCCTTTAGGTCCTTATCATAATTTTGTGATGAGAAGGGATGAATAAGATGAGAAGCCCTAAAGGTATTTTATTTCGATTTATACCCTAAGACTTTGGCCAGGCGGTCACACGGGTCTGGGAGTCCTCGTATTCTGACTAGCGGTGCGGAGGAAAATCTTTCCAGCCCCTAGTCGTGATCCCTTTCTAGACACCTCCGTCTTTTCGATATTCCTCTAATAACTCCCTTGGGTTCTATGGAGTTTGTAAAATTTAATAATTATTAATGGTTAACTGAGGAACCTAAGCTATGATACCAAATGTTACGACCCCACCTCCCGATAACCCCCAATTAAGGGAGACCAAGAGGTTGAGCCGCACCCATTAATCTCAAATCAAAGGTTCGACATATAACCATAAACAATTATTAAATTCTAACAGACTATACTGAAAATGGTAATAAAAATTTTCTTTACAAACAGTAAAGTGGCACATGTGATACTAAAAGAGAATTAAAGTACAAAGGAGGATTAGATAGATTAGTATCAGTGTGGATATAAGTTTAGAGATCCAAGTTTTCAAAAGGTATGTCATCACCATCATCATCATCATCATCATCTAAGCCTCAATCCCAACTATGTTGGGGTCGGCTACATGGATCCTTCGTTTCCATTCAGCTCTATCATGGGTCATATTCTGATTGAGATGTAGAGATTCAAAATCTCTCTTTATAAGCTCATCCCATGTTAATTTAGGCCTTCCTCTTCTTCTATTTATAGTGTTTGGCTCAATAGCATTGCTTCGTGCGCCTATACGAAGCAATGCTATTGAGCCAAACACTATAAATAGAAGAAGAGGAAGGCCTAAATTAACATGGGATGAGCTTATAAAGAGAGATTTTGAATCTCTACATCTCAATCAGAATATGACCCATGATAGAGCTGAATGGAAATGAAGGATCCATGTAGCCGACCCCAACATAGTTGGGATTGAGGCTTAGATGATGATGATGATGATGATGACATACCTTTTGAAAACTTGGATCTCTAAACTTATATCCACACTGATACTAATCTATCTAATCCTCCTTTGTACTTTAATTCTCTTTTAGTATCACATGTGCCACTTTACTGTTTATTCTTTTCATTGTACCTAAAACGCCGACAAACAGAACGTCGGTCAGCCGTAGCTGGTATGTGGGGGAAAACAATAAACATGCAACTATGATAACAATGTAATCATTCAATTACTTATGTAACAACCAATATTACCTTTTAGATATAACTCCGCGATCCAAGAGTACCCTATCCTCAGTGTTGTCCCCATTAAACCCCTCATGATCCACCTATAAGTGAACCTGTTTCTAGAGTTGAGTCACATGGCACTACTCGTAAGTAGACCACTCCTTAACTCGGGATTTTCTAAAGAGTCTTTAACTCACGGTAACCTAAACCTTACTCTAGTATTACCCCTTTTTTAGCCTTTTCAAAGTAACAGAGGTGGACCCGGATCTAGCCAGTTATATATGCACATTTATGGTGATAATCATAGTCACTTTATAGTGGCATGAAATAAATAAACATCCAACAGTTTAGTTGCATTCAATGCGATTAAACATCTGGAAATCCATCGGGAAACTAAAGTGTTTACTCATAATCGTAACCACATACCTGATCCATAGTAACTTGATGTCCATGCATTAACATTCAACACAATTAACAAGCAATCAACAATATCCTGAAAATAATGCATAACATTCAAGTGTCATTGTTTTATTCAAAACATCCTCAAGATCAACTTGGATTCCACCTTATGATTTCTAGGCCAATTTTAGGGTTTTATTAGGGTTTTAGTCTTCATTATGCATTTATCACTTTTAATGCCCTTTTAGTTCACAAACTTTAATTTCTGCATCATAGGCACAATTGAATGTCAATTAAGTCTAATATGTTTCTTTTACACTAAAACTTTTATATTTATCCTTTTAGGTCATATCCAAAACATTAAGGCTAATTATCATCTTCGGTTTCTTTCAAATTGACAAATCATATTTCATTATAGTTCAACTCACATACATGAACCTTATTTATCACTATTTCCACTTTTATACACTAGGAAACACTAATTATCCAAATAATTCACATTAAAGATCTTTGGTACTCAATTTATCTTCGAATCATCATATCTCTATTTTATTCTTCGATTTGTACAATTAAAACCATTAGAATTCATATCAACATAAATTAGGGTTTCTAATCCCATTAAGGCATATTCATGTACATAGAACCCTAAATGAGACCAACTATATAAAAAGATCATCTTTTTAAATCCTATTTTCACTTTTATTAACAACAGGTTAATATTAGCTTGAATTATCCATCTATCATCAAATCTAAGGGTTTTTCCTTAATTGAATCATTAAAGATGATAACTTTATGCCCTTTTAAATTCCACGCATATTTAAGCACATAAACCCTAAATTAGACTAATCATGTGCAAAGTTCTTCCTTTTTGAACTCAATGTTCCTTTTTACATTTAACAGATTAATATCAACTCTAAAGATACATTAAACCCTATTAAACACATTAATCATATCAAAATAGGGTTTCTTAACCTTTAATTCATTAAAAATGATAATTTGCACTACATTTCGAACTATGATCAGATTCAGTCTATAAAACTATTTTTAATGGATTCCTTGTGTTCTTCTGATCAAAATTCATATATTACATGTCTTAATCGTTGTTACCAATCTTTATTTATGAATTTTGCAATAAAACACTTACTTGGCCAATCCGGGAGCGCCACGTCAGCCAGCCCCATGCAACGTCGCCCTTTGTTTTGGAAAACATAACAAAAAGTCGTTTGTGCCCCTGGTTAAGTCGATCCTTCCTTTAGCCCGCAAAGGGCAAAACTGTCCAACGTGCTTCCGCCCTTCTTCTTCCTCGAGCCGTTGGGTTGCGAATGCCCTAGCCGTTGTTCTTCAGCCCTGGCGCGGCCTCATCTCCTTCATCTGTACCCCGGTGGTCACCGGAGTGTCTTCCCCTGCCTCCGTTCTGCCCTAGCGCACATGAGAGCGCTGATGGGTCGCGGCTAGGTCGGCTGGTTCGAGACCTTAAGCTCTGCAACACGTGGGCGGTCTGCTGCCCTCCGCAGCTGTCGTGCAAGAACCCAGGCTCAGGGAAGACCGATGTGTATTCCTGAGGGTCCGTGGTTGCGTTGTGCTTCTCTCGTACTCATCTACTCGCTCCTCATCACTCACTGACGCCCTACTCCTCTCCCTTAGGGTTTGTTTTCAAAGAAGGAGAAGAAGAAGATAGGAATATGTGGAACCTCCTGGAACTCATCCCCAGGCTCAACCCCTTATATAGGGGAGGGTACTCAAGCCCCAAGACGTCCTAATAGGAGGTAACAAGTCCCTTTCCTAATAGGAAACAACTCCCTTTAATAAAGAAGCAAAACTTCTCTCTCTCTCTCATCCCTTTGATATTCCTTTTCCTTTAATTATTAGTATTTTGAAAATTACCTTCTTTATCTTCCTTGTACTTGCCCTCTTATGTATTGGCACGAAATTCTATTTCTTTTAATCAAAATTACTTTCTTTTTAACAATACCTCATAATTCATTAATAATGCAACACATTATCCTCTTATTTTGCCTTTTTAGTATTTTCTCTTTCTTTCCTCTTTATTGGGACTCCTTGGATCCCAAGATACTCCATTATTTCGAAATTACTTTTTAAGGATACTTATTATCCTTCTAGATGCATCTATATGCATTATTTCACATTATCTTGTTTATTTCTCATTAAATTATTTTGTTTTGAGGATTTCTCTTTATTTCCCTTTTATTTTCCTCATGGGTATTCCTTTTATCATTAAAAACCTCATGGATACGAATTATCACCAAGAAAACTCATTTATGCCTCTTTCCACTCATTTTCCACATTTTATCATCATTTTCAATTTCTTTCTTAATAAAGAAATACTTAATCACCCTTTTCTTTTCTAATTACCTTCTTTTTGCAACCTTTGTCTCCTTGGTACCCAAGGAACCCAAGAGGCACGAAATCCTCTTTGGGTTTTCCTTCTAGAGATTTCTATATATTCCTTTTCTCGAAAATTCAATTATCCATTTACTATTTGAATTTCCTTGTTATTGGGCCCAATAGCCAATACAACCCACAAAGAAACCAATCAAGGTTATTGTGAAAGGAATCCATTTACTCAAAACAAATCATATCATTATTTGTCCAATTATCTTTAATATGAGAAATTGTATTTCTCACCAATTGAACCCAAAAATTGGGGTTGTAACAGTACCACTCTCTTCTTGTGATGTCGTAAGTTAGTTTTGGACATTCGCTACCAACATTATATGGGACCCATAGGGTCACACACATAGGAACTCATCTAGAAGAGGAGTTTAATCTTAAATAATGATTGGATTGATTACTAAAGTGTTTAGGTAATCAATTCATGCAATAGATCAACTGACTACACCCCAATTGATCTTCTCATAGGATGAGACGGCCATTTGGTGTACCAGACAATCATCTCAAATGTTGAGATGGCTGTTTGGGCTGTCAAGCTGATCAAAAATTGAATTGGCTATTTCTGCCCAAACTGAGGTGTGAATTGACCAGTTTGGCTGAACTCACCAGATGATCATTTGGGTGAGCAAGAGGACCATCTCGCAAGTTCAAGATCTCTTAGTTAGGCTAGAGGAAGGTTTTAGATACTTTCCAAAATTCATTTTGATTGCACAATTCTTGTAGTGCAAGGAATTAATATTTAGCATTAATGGGAAATGAATTGCCAAATTTTTTAAATAGGGAAACTGCAAAATGATTGTCTCACCGTATGAGACGATTGTCTCATAGTGCTAGACGATCGTCTGGACTGCCAGATGACTATTTTGTGTCTTACATGTAAAAATTCAAGATCTCTCGTTCCCTTCCACTCCCGCACAAATCTCAAATAGACTGGGAACCCTAGCCAAAGCCTCGCATGTAAATAGAGGGGTATTGGGGGGCTTCTAAGAGTACATCAATAACATCGACAATTGAGAATCAACTACTTTGACAATTGTTGTCCTCTTTGATTATGGTAACTGAGAGAGCCCGAGCAAGTCCTACCCGACTAGGGAGAAATAGCGATGAGAGAGAACAATTGAGGATCATTGTTGTGGAAAAGTAAGTTGGTGACTAGTACACCAACAGGAGGGACCACTCCTTCATGTTGGTTCTAGCTGAATGACATGAGTTATAGTTGGCCGATGTGGACTACTCTAGAGGAAGGAGTCCTTGGGCTACTGCTAGGAGGACAACTTCAGCATGTAGTTCATGGAAAGACCATAGGAGGTATTGTAGAAGTTGTCTAATCTGTTGTTTGTGGTGAAGACCAAGAGCACCACAACCACCATCTAAGAGAAACTAGAAGATAGTTGCATCTGCAATGAGTTGTAGTCGTTGGACTTGCTCCAAGACTAGATATGAACTCATTAAACCATCCTTCCTATTTCATAGTAGTTGATGTGATCTTGCTGTTATGGGGAATATGGATAGTTAATTTTTTTCCCGCTGTGTTACTCTATGCACATATTTCCCAACAGTGGTATTAGAACTAGGTCAATTTACTATGTTTTAGGATAATCAATATGATCTGATTTTTGTTTTTATGTTTGTTTATTGCATATGATGTGAATATTTAAAATGTCTCATATGCATATTAGATCAAAGACCACATAATCCCAAAAATAGTATATATATATATATATATATATATATATATATATATATAGAGAGAGAGAGAGAGAGAGAGAGAGAGGGAGAGAGAGTTAGGCTAGAATACACTCGAGTGTACAAATCACATGCTACACTCAAGTAGTGTTTGCATATCAAGACTATTTTTTTGCAAAATTTAAATCATTGATCTTCATTGTCATACTATAATAAGGCAACATAAAATTTTTGAGTTGATTTGGATAAGTGCAAGTCACTCATCCAAGGGCAAAAAATCGACGCACAAAACTAATTTGAAATGTAAAATTTTTGTGGTCTACATAACATGAGCTATACATATCCAAATGGGCTCAAATGTTATATATGTGTTCTTCACAAGATGTTTAAGAAGATCAACAGATTATATTAAAAAAATATTACATCATGAAAAAATACTTGAGTGTATTCCGCTATGGATACACTCGAGTGTATTCTACCCTGACTCTCTCTCTCTCTTTCTCTCTCTCTCTCTCTATATATATATATATATATAAATATATATATATATATATATATATATACATACATATATATATATATATATGTATATGCAATTTACCTTCGTCTCCCTAAAAGTGGTTTTGATGGTGGATGTGTAGTGTGGTTGTGGCCAATACACAATATATATGTGTTGTTAGATGGTTTGGTTCTTGTTTATATCAGTATGTGTACCGAGTCTCTACCTCCCTCTTCCCAATGTAAAGTTCATTCTTTCCTACCTATTATCCCCTTGAATATAACTCAAGGTTTTTCTTTATAATGTAATAAAGTAGAAATAGGATAGTTTCCTTCCTTGCAATGATAATGAATATGATCATTGCCAAGACGAGATGCCTAGCTCATGGAATGAGCCGACCATCTAGAGGACCATGGAGAACAGAACAAAGGAGCCAGACAACTGCTTGGTGGGCCCAACTGACAGTTTGGAAGGAGTCCAAACATCGGTTGGATAGGAGGCTAAACGACCGTCCTGAAGACCAATCGATCGGACAAGAGGCAAGACGACCAGTTCAAGGGTTGAACCAATCTACCAATATTGGCAAGCACATATCTACACCAACAACATGCACATACATGTGATGTGATAATTGACCTAGCTAGTAGTAATTCCTTATGGCTCCAAGGAAAGATCGTAGACATGGCCATAACAATAGCTTGTTGTTTATATTATATGTTTATGTTGTGGGATATAGCATGTGTATGATAAAACTATATATGTGGTGATTGGATGCAATATATGTATAATATGTATATATATATGTGTGTGTGTGTATATATATATATATATATATATATATATATATATATATATATATATATATATATATATGGGTATTCATTCGCTACCCGCGCGGGTAACTAAGATTCGCTACCCGTGCATCAGTTTTGTAATGGGAAGGTATGCATTTGTAATGTGACAATCCGAATTTGTAATGAGACGACCGAAATTGTAATACAAAGACTCGTTTTGTATTACAACGCTGTTACAGTAATAAATATATATTTATTACTGTAACAGCGCTGTAATACAAAATGAGTTTTTGTATTACAATTTCGGTCGTCTCATTACAAATTTGGTTGTCTCATTACATATATGTGTCATCCCATTACAAATTTGATGCACGGGTAGCAAAACCTTAGTTACCCGCACGGGTAGCGAAGATATACCCTATATATATATATATATATATATATATATATATATATATATATATATATATATATAAACCCCTCACTCAAAATATATTAAGTCTAAGATGCTTTCCAATTGCAATACAAATGAAAAACTTGTTTGACTAAGCGTAGGTTATGTTTTCGCGTGGTGTGTCGTCTACCTCGTGGAAGTGTGATGGTAGATATGTAGGTTCTACCTTTGTAGGATGTATATATATCATTTTAGTTATTGGGTCAAGATTAACGGGTGATTCTTAGAGCGTCTAAGCCCAAAACCATATAGGTTATTATGGGAAGGAGTTGTTCATATCGCCTATCCAAAATTGCATATGATGTAATTGGTAAGTTGCCTACCTTGATACTTGACAATGTATCCTGATGTTGGCCAGGTCATAGTTGAATTATCTTGGATCTTGGCTCATTATAAAATTGTTCACTGTAATTTTTCCAAATTAATATGTGAGGGTTATCAATTTGAACAAAATAATCAGAATGATAATTAATCAAAGACCTTATTATCATCGCCCATATTTTAATCAAATCAAATCAAATAAAAAATGAGCCTTTGAAAAGATTGCAAATTCTTTGGTAGAATCAAATGGCAACAAAAGACAATCACTTCTCTTTGCAATCAGTCCTTGAGAGAGACAACATTAATGTAAACAACTTCTACAAAGGGTCCAGAATGTTGAGAATCATTCTAACATAGGAGCTAAATCTCTATGTCTTGGAGATGCCAGAACCAAATGAACCCCTTCTGAATGCACCAAGGGTGACATGTATTCTTACAAGAAGCATATTGAAGATGTTTTGGATGTCAAGTGTCTAATGCTATGCTCCATGAATTATGAGTTGCAGAGGCAGAATGAGAACATGTATGTGATTGAGATGGTCACACATCTCAAGAACATGTTCAAAGATCAGGCAAGCAACAAGAGAGATATGATGTCTCCAAGGCACTGTTCAAATGTAACATGGTAGAAGGAGATCTAGTAGGTCCTCATTAGCTCAAGCTTATTGGGAATGTGGAGAACCCAGCTAGACTGGGATTCCCCTTGGGTCAAGAGTTGGTCATTGATGTGATTCTACAGTATTTAGAATAATCTTATAGTCAGTTTGTCATGAACTACAACATGAATGACTTTGACAAAATGTTGACAGAGTTGTTGGGCATGTTGAGAACATCTGAGGCACAAATGAACAAAGACAAGCCCAAGTCTATGATGGTGATCAAAAAGAAAAAGGGTAAGTCTAAAGACAAAGGAAAATCTAAGAAGAGTTCTAAAACTAGATAGAATCCCAAATCTTCATATCTCAAAGAAAAGGAGGTGTAAAGAAAAGAGGCAATTATCACTATTTTCAACATCCTGTACATTGGAAAAGAATATGTCCACTCTAGTCAGAGGAACTAAAGAAAAAGAAGGAAGGCACTGAGGTCTCCACTTTAGGTATAAACATTATAAGATAAATTTGATTACTTCTTCATTTTGGTATGTGATACCAAATAGAGATCTGACATACTTGATGTTCAAGAACTGAAAAGAAGTTAAAGCCCTCATGGAGGCCAAAGATGGACACAGCAAAGAAAGAGTTGCGAAACCTTTATTCTATATTTCAATTTATCTTACACCACTGGGCATGTAATATATTTAATAGAACTACTATTTCAATATGACAACAAATAGAAATATTTACTTAAAAGAACCTTGTACTATAATGATGACAAATCAATAAAGTGAGATATTAATGTTTCCATTTCAAAAGATATGATCTTGAGTGGCAATGCCCAAAAATCTATTGAACTTTCCTTTAAAAGAATCTTGGATAAAATTTTAATGTTACTACCAAAAGGATTGTAATCGATAACTCAAGACTATCAATATCAATAGTCACATTCGACGTAAATATAAGAAATGCATGTCTAGAATACATATTGATGTCAATCATATTCCCTTCGTTATCAAACCTACAGAAACATGAAAAGACTTATTACACACAATATGAGATGACATACTTCACTAGATGTAGTGGGAGGATAAGCTTTCCATCTGACATCATACATATGATGCATGAAGTCTTAGGAAAGAACGCTACAGATAATTATTTATACTTCATTTCATTTACTGATAATATGATGATATTTACTCAGTAAAATAGAAACATAAATCTCTTGAAGTGTTCAAGAAGATTATAAATGAAGTATGACTTTGATGAAAGAATTAAGAAACTTTGATGAGATCAAATGTTGAAATACTTTTACATCAATATCTTGGGAACCATCAAAGAAAGAACTATGACATGTATCACAAGTCAAATACAAGTAAATGTAATGATGCATTGGAATGAAGGAATTATACCATGATGAGTCATAATATAATTCTCAATTAAATACAATCTTCTTACATCCTCATAAATATATATACTTATCACTAAATCATGTACCACAAGTATGGTTTATAAGACATCATATATGATATGATTTTAGAATGTCCATATATGTCTACAGGATTGAAGCCTACATTGAGAAAGTAGTTTTTTGAGAAGGTTTATCCATAAACCATGGCCGTTGAATACTACTATTAATACCAATCCAATGACAAAATTGTTTTGTTAACAGGATAACTGAGTTCCTAAAGAGTTCGTGGGAGTAAAAGCAGAATTCAAAATGTTCTAAGTCAACAAAAGGGTTCAATGAGAACTAATAGAATCATGATATCAAAATCACAATTATAGGGTTAAAACCCATCATCAAGCTTAATCATCATGTTTAAGAATGAAACCACATTCAAGATATGAACAAGTCAAAATACTAGATCTATAGTCTTATCTAGTCAAGTCTGATTTCAGTGTCTCAAGATAATCATTAGAGTCAAGTATTAGGGTTTCTAAAATATAATCATGCTTATGGAGTCATTTAGACAAAAAGTATAAGTAAAGGATCATGATTTAGGGATATCAGAGAAATCTATCAAGAATTACGCTTCAAGAATATTTTTAAATGATTCAATGGATATTTTTGATAAAAAATGACTACCTGTTCATAATTTTTGGAGCTAGGATGTATTTTCTACGATTAAAATAAGATCTAGGTATTTAATTGAATATTTGCCTGAGAGAGAGAAAGAGAGAGATAAATACCTCATTTTGTGAAAAAGGTTGATCGTTGGATCACTAGATCGGGTGACTGAGATTGAGCCATGTAGGGGCACTACTTGCTCACTTGCTAGACTGGTTCAACGGGGTTCAAAACCTTGATTGGTTGGTTCAACAATGATTTACTTGGTTCTATTGAACCGATGGGCCTCCTCCCTGGACCAGACCATTTGGCCCCTTTCTCTCTCATGTAGTCTCTCATGAGAGCCAAGTAACATGAAGGAGAGGGGCTCACAAGCGCTCAGGGAGAAAGGAGCAGAGGGAGTGTCATCCAAACCAGTCAGAGCTTTGCAAGTTGGATGGCGGTTAGATTTTTGGGATAGGAGGCTACGAGAGGGAATGCCTAAAATGGGCCAAGCAGTGGCGCCATAGAGGAGCAGGGGTGGCATGAAAGGGGTGAATGGGGAAAAGGGAATGAGGGAGAAATTTGAGGCACCGACTGCGATCGTGGGAGCATGCTGAATCTTGTAGTGGGGTTTTTATAGCTAGGGAAGGATAGGTTTAGGGTTTTCGAGAAGGTGGCCATGGTGGCAGCCGAAGGGTGAAAATGGTAGTTCAATTGTTATTGAAACATGCTGATCCATGGGGGATTAAGGGTAGGTTGAATCCTAATTGGTGGGGTGAGCGTCCTCGTTCAATTTGATTTTCAAAATGAGGTTGAGGTGAGTGAATTGTACTTTGGTCATTTGCTCCCCCTCTCCGCTGATTGTAAGAGGTAGGGGATGACCTCCTGACCATAGGATCAAGGCCACGATTTGTGGCTGGCCAATCCAAGGGTCGAGGTCTGTTTCCTACCTTAGGCTGTGGATTGCTGACCTGGGAAAGGTCAAAAAAAGGAAACTAAAAAGGGATTTTGAGCACATAGAAAATTGTAGGAATGTCCAAATGGGATGAAATCATAGATTCACAAAAGTGTAAGGAATGTTTAGAGAAATTTTGAGAACCAAAAGATGAAGTTTAATAGACAAATTTTCTTCATTGGACAAAGTGACAAATAAATCAAATATGTGGTGTCACGAAGTATATAAACTTCATATTGATCACCATATTTTGGATTTGAGTCTCAAAATTGATTATGTAGCTAAGAAAAATCAATTCGGACCATGAGCAAACATAAAGAGGGAAAAATTGGAATTAATTCATAATTATACTATAATTTATTTTGTCACACTAAAATATCTAGCCTATGAAGATAGAAATTGTTACATCAGAGGATGCGTATGTGACACAACCTAAAAGGTTTTATAACTTCAAGAATGAAAATAAAGTTTATAAACTACAAAGTTCAATCTGGGATTGAAACAAGCATCTCAGAGATGGGATCTTTTGACTTGACAAAGATAGTCAAAGAGTTTGACTTGAATCAAGATAAAGATGAAATTTGTGATTACAAAAGATTTAGTGGGAGCATATATGAATATTCCACATGTGATGAGAAATAATCTCAATATTGTGAATGTTGAGAACTGGCATAAAAACCTTTTCAGCAATGAAGGATAAGGTGAAACATCTTATGAGATAAGGATCAAGACCTATGAGAGTGTTCTTGAAAAGTTTCACAATATAAGCTTGTGCACATACAATAGCAAAATTTTGAAAGAGTTCAACATGTAAGGATTGAATGAGAGAAAATCTAAATTACTCTCCCATGAAACATATGTTCCAATTCTTATGAAGAATTGAAATAACATGATTAAGATGACATAGGTTGTAGAAATGGCTCTATAATGAATGTTATAAATTTACTTATCCCATAAATCTTGTATGTATTAGACATGACGAGATGATGTTAAATTCCAATAAGGGTTATTGGAAAGTTCATTAAAGAATTCCATTAGTGCATGAAATATTTAAGGATAGTTTGCTAGTAATTGAAGATAGAAATAAAGGCAGAGTTGGATGTAAAGGGTGACATAGATGCAAGCTTCCATAATGAAAAAAGTAATCACAATAAAATATGTTTGATTTAAAAGGAGAAATGTTGTTAGTTGTAAGGGTTCTAAACTAATATCTATTTTTATTCTACAATAGAAGTTGAGTATACTTGTGTTCCAAACACAAAGTGATACTATGTGGATCTAAAGTTCATATGATGAACTTATATATATATTTTAACCATTGATGACTTAGTAGTAATACTATGACAATGATGGATCTAATTGTTAGGCAAGGAATATCAGATACCATATTATGACAGTTCTATCTTACATAAGAAATTGTACAGTGAAGAGATAAGGAAACATGCAATATATCATTATAAGCAAAGTGTTGTTCACCCGTTGAATTAGCACTAGTAAGAAGAAACATGGTGGACATGTTTAGAATACTAAGCATATAGTTCATGGGTTATGGGATCTATGTGCGAGTGGGAGTATGTTGGTAAGGTATTCGCAGAGAGACAAGCATATGATGATTGACATGGCATATACCATAAAGGATTTTATTAATAATCATATAGGCAGGATTCCAATTCATATGTTTCATTCAATTATGAGATAATGAGGAAACATTATGAATGTCTAAAGAATGACAATGCTCAATGATGTATGTCTTCAAGTTCATCACCTAGAGAATGAGATCATACAAATGCTAAGAGTATGTGCATTCTTATTATGTACCTAGTTAGTTGTTACTATGGAAGTTAGATAGATATTGATAACATATAAAACTGGAGTGTGGGTTGGTTGATGACTGAATATCATTAGTCATGATATGGAAATATCAAAGGCACACAGATACATATTAGAGAACAGTGTATCGAACATACTCACCTTGAGTGTCACACAGGGAAACCATCATTGGTGGTCATAGTCATCTCACATAGTGAAGGTGGTGATTGTGATTGTTAGACCTAAAACCACTGCACTCATCACATGTCGTTGGGTACGCTTTGACATCATCAATTGCAATCTCGAAACTTGTGTTTTTATAACAGTGATGATTGGGTGACTTTGACACATGAGGATGGATTGTGAGTGATAGAGATGGGATTTGTCCCTCCTACTGGGGATTGATATCTTGACCACTTGATAAGAGAGGCTGAGAAATGCATGTGCATGCATATGTGAGTCAATATATGATATTGAGGTCACATTATCTCAGATAATCAGCTCTTGGTTCAAGGAACATGGGTTGAACATTGAGAGGATGATGATTCCGTGCCTTGAGTTCACTCTAAATATCAGTGATAAAGGAATTATACAATCATTGCAACACCGTACACAGATTGTAGGTTGAATCTGTTCTCCAACTTTCCATTCACTTGGGTAGAACTGATGCGAGACTAGGCACCATGTGATGTTATAAGTTAGTTATGGACATTCACTGCCAACGTGATATGGGACTTATAGAGTCACACACATAAGAACTCATATAGATAGCAAAGGTCCGGGAGAAAACCCAGGAGAGGAGATCTACAGGAGAAGAAGGTGCTGGTATTCCAGCTACACAGGTTTCTTCCTCATCTACTCAACTGGTTCTCCTGGAGCCGGACATGCTTTGCAGACAGCAAACTCCGGAATTTGATTGCTTGAACTTGGAGTGGGAATGTTCCAACACAACCTAAGGTTACTAGTATCATAATTCAATCTGCTGGGTTGTCTTTTGATTACTATATGCAACCAAGGATCTCATACGAGGATGGATATTCTTCGATTAGCTCCATTGATTTAGATCTTGATCCATACAAGATCAAAGATGACGACAGATCAAGGAAAAAGAAAAAGAAGGGAAAGGAAAAGGATGCGAGTAGTCCAAATGCTGCTTTGGATCCTTAATCTTCTTTCTTCTGTGAAGGTGTCAGCTACTTCCGTGGTTCATTTAGGGTCCATGTTCAGATGTCTTATCCTGGCAGAAGTGTTCTTCTATCTTTGGCTCACCCTGAGTGTAGGTGGTTGATTAGAAACCTTTCTTGTAACACGTCTTTGTGGGTGATACGACTGTCAGTGTTCTTGAATTGTTGAAGGTTTACTGCTGAAGCTCAAGGCAGGTTCTGGATGAGTCTTGTTTTGTCTGATTTATGATGTCTGTTTAGTTACCTTCCTCATCTTGGAGTTGGGTTGAAGTGGTAGTTCTTCCAGCTCCAGGGAGGTTGCATTGATGTGGCAGATCATGCAATACTCTTTTCAGCCTTATGCATTTTTGTCCCAGCTGTCCGGTATCTCAAGTAGCAGGTGCAAAAGCTAATTTGGTGAATGGTTTCTAGCATAAAAGTAAGGAGCTTTGTATAGATATATTTGTGAGTGGGGTTATTGAGTCTGTATGATTCTTATTTGGTTTTTTCCCTGCTCTTAGCTTCAGACTTTTGGGGGTTCTTCTTTTTGTTCCTGATCTGATGTGCTCTTCCTGTGTGGAGGCACATAGATCTAGTTTCTCTTTTGAGGCACTTTGTATCTATAGTTTTGGTTTCAATAGTAACACATTTTTTTGCCGACCAAAAAAAGAACTCATATAGAAGTGGAGTTTAATCTTGAATGATGATTTGATTGATTATTATAGTGTTTAGGTGCTCAATTTACACAATAAATCAACTGACTGCACCCCATCCAATTGTCTCATTGGATGAGACGAATGTTTAGTGCACCAAATTATCGTCTCAAATGTTGAGACAATTGTTTGGGTTGTCAGACTGATTATAAATTGATTGGCTAATTTTTTTCCCAAACTGAGGTGGGAACTGACCGGTTCATTCTGTTGAACTGATCGGTTCGACTTCGCTCACCAGAAGACCATCTAGGTGAGTGAGATGACCATCTCACATGTATGGGATCACTCAGTTAGGCTAGAGGAAGGTTCTAGATACTTTTCCAAAAAAAATTATTGGACAATTCTTGTGGTGCAAGGAATTAACGTTTAGCATTAATAGCAAACTAGTTGCCAAGTTCATATGAGATTGGGAAACTATGAAATGACTATCTCACAGTATGAGACAACCATCTGGCGGTTCCATATGACTGTCTGGACTTCCAGACGACCATTTATTTTCTCGTAGGTTGTGGAAATTTAAGATCTTACAATCCCTTTCACTCCCGTACAAATCCTAAATAGATTGAGAACCCTAGCCCAAACCCTGCCTATAAATAGAGGGGTACTGAGGGCTTCCCAGAGCATAATAATAACATAGACAACTAAGAATCAGTTGCTCTAAAAATTGTTGTCATCTCTGGTTGCGGTAACCAAGAGAGACCAAGCAAGTTGTACCCGCCTACAGAGGGATAGTGATGGGAGAGAATGACTAAGGACCATTGTTGTGGGAGAGCAAGTTGGTGACTAGTACACCAACAGGAGGGACAACTCCTACCTATTTGTTCTAGTTAAATGATAGGAGTTCTAGTTGGTCTGTGTGGACTACTCTAGAGGAAGGAGTCCTTTGGTTGCTTCTAAGAGGACAACTTTAGCCTATAGTCCGTGGCAGGACCATAGGAGGCATTGCAGAAGCTGTCAAGTCAGTTGTCCATGGTGGAGACCAGTAGATGCATAGCCACCGTCCAAGAAAAACTAGAAGATAGTTGCAATTGCAACAAGTTTTAGTCACTGGACTTTCTCCACGACCCGGTATAAACTTCTTAAACCATTCTTCCATTTTCACAGTAGTTGACATGATTTTGTGGTTATGGGGAATATGGATAGATAAATTTTTGTTTTTGCTGACTTACTTTATGCTCGTATTTCCCAACACCTCAGTCGCCCCCGAGGTGACAAAGAGCTCCAGAAGGATTTGCAATACTAGACCCTGACGCTCAAGCACAATGTGGCCTCATGAAGGTATCAAAACCTTCATCTCCTCTTCAACTACACTCCTCACGAGTAGGGCCCTGTCTGGAGTTTACTCTAGGTTGCTCGAACACATAGCAGCAAAGGGAGGAGAGGAATACATGGCACTATCTTGGACTTAAGTTGGACGAGTCTCGAGTCGCCACATCACTCGAGCATGAGTCAAAAAAGGAGGGAAAGGAACAAGGATTCCTCATGTCTATTGGCGGACCTACCAGTGATCGCCGCCTCAGCAAGATGAGTTGGACTCCCGAAGTCAGGGATCACCCTAAGTCGTCAATCCAGATGGATCAGGTTGTTGATCGTGGTATTTATCGACCTAAATTATTTAAATTGATATAAGAAACCTAATTATCTTATAAAAACCATAGTAAATTATAGTAATCTCATATTATAATGAACCTATATAAAATTTTCATCAAAAAATTGCAAGTTGTCCAATTAAAATACTATTGTGTCGTAGACCCGACTCTGTTTCCAAAAATGATGGCCTAAAGATTTACTTGACTTATTAATCTTCTTCTTTTGAATTAAAATGATGGAAGATGATATTCATGGTCTAACTCAGTTATTTTGTGTCAAAAACTTTAGATCCATATCTGATACTAAGACCATATGAACACTAAAGAAGTAAATTAATGATAACCTAAATCTTTCGAAAACCCTAATCTTAAACATTGCTCTTTAAATAATAAAGGTATTATGATCCAAGTGTAACCCTAAATCCTAGATCTGATCTTATGACCCTAAAGCGAGATGGTCTCAACTAGTGATTATGGATATATTTACAAGATGATGATAATAACCTTGATTAAGACTAAAACCCTAATATTGAAATTCTTGGGCACATAATAACATTAGGCCCTAAATGTTTTTTCAGGGTGATCTAGACACATCATCTCTAACTCTATTTGGGAATTAAGATCTGAGTAGATCAGGTACGTGGGATTATAAGTATATATCTAGTTTTCTTGGATCAATAAAGTATGAAATATTGAATGCTTTATTGTTTATAGTTCTTGGATACATATTAGTAGTATATGCCTTTGACATAACATTAAGAACATAAATGAAGAGATGGGTTGTAACTATTGAGTGAGACATACATTTTCTCCCACTTCTAAAACTAAGGTCAGAACATACCCATAGACCTAGAGGTGGGGATCCCCATAGCCCAAGGGGTGGGGGGCAACATAAAAGTAATATACGTGTTGACACACTTACTAGTACAACTACTTCAAAGACATGTATAAAAGAAATGGTTTACCTAATTCTTGCCGTAAATAATGTTTTCTTTTATTTACTTCTTTCTTTAAATATATCAAATATACAAGTTACTATGTATATATCTTTCACCCATGTACACAAATTTTTTTTGATTTGACTATTTCACATATTTTCTAGGTGCAAAGAACAAATAATGCACTCAAAGTACCAGATAGTATGTAATAAGTCTCCTTGGAGGATGTTAGCATAGATGGATGTTCCTCTCTCATTTCATATAGATAGTTTACATTCTATTTCTTTTTTCCTTAGTTGATGTACAAGATGGTTTATGTCCTATGTACTTTCCTTCCTCTTACAAATCCTCTTCTTATTCTATGCAATAATGTAAACTTTTCTATCTTTCTCATTTAGGGATGATGGTTTTGTGTGGAAATTACATGTGTTTGTGAATTAGATCTGGCTTCTGCATATTTTATATGATAAGCACAATCCCTTGTATTTTCCCTCTTGACGTCTATTGATATGAATGCACACATTTTAAGGGAAGTCATCTAAAAAAAGAAAAGAACTTGAAACTCCTGATGTACCCAATCCTGAGACTATGGCCAAGGATAGGTGGGAAGAATAGAAAAAAAATCCTCTTAGACTTCATGGTGATTGTTGCCTTAAAAGGAACCTCTGAACCTAGATCTTCTAAGAAGGAGGTGATAATGCTTGACTTTATCAAACTAAATCCTGACACCTCTTGGGGTTAAGACCGACCTAAAGTGATGGACAAAGCCTAAGCCTAGACCCTATCAGTAGAAAATGCCTTTCCTACCCTAGAAGTACCCAATGGGAAGAAGGTCTAGTTTTCCACACACCTACTTATGGGAGGAGCAAAAGTCTGGTGAGAAAATTAGAGTGGGAGTATGGAAGAAGAGGTTGGGTACCATGGAGTGGGAAGCTTTTAAAATCCTTTTCACTCACCATTTTATGCTCGTAGCTAGGAGGAAGAGGAAGGAGAGGATGTACACTGAGCTTAAGTAGGGCAATCTCTCAGTGGCTGACTACACTCAAAAGTTTAGACTTCTGGAGTGTTATGCACCCATTAAGACCAAAGATCGCCTCCTGGAGCACTATATTGACTTCTTAGATACCAACCTGAAAACCCTAGTCATCACCTCCCAACCCAAGAACTTCAATGAAGACCTAGATATGGTTCTTAATCTGAAAAGGGAGTAGGGTATGCAAAAACCTTCAAGCATGGGATACCTAGGGTTAACCACCACTAATGAAGATAAGTCTAGTAAGTTTCACCCTAGCCATAACAAAGGATCAAGAAAAGGAGGTTTAGGTAAAGGAGGTCAGAGAAAAAACCATAATCAGTTGAAGACTTACTGAAGAAATGTAAGGCTTGTGGACGAGGACATGATGGACCTTATCTCTATGTCAACCCTATTTACTACAACTTTAAGAAGGAGGTCCATTTTGTTCCCAAGTGTCCTAATCTATCTATCTTTGGAAAATCCACCTCCTCAGGGACACCACAATGCTAGAGTGTTTGCAGTGATTGTAGAAGAGGCTAATTCAAACCCAAAACAGTTGGTTCAAGGTAGCCTTAATTCCTTTCATTTACTTATTATCTTGCTCAATGCCTTCAAATATTAATGACAAATTATTATGTGTAGGCATTGCATTTCTTAATGATAATATTATCAAAGCTTTGTTTGTTTCTAGATCTAAAAACATTCATATCTCAAAATATGGCATCTATCTTACATTATCCAGGATATATTCCTGATGTGTAACATCCCTGACCTGGGTTATAACCTAACCCTGGAAGTTTTGCCTAAATATGTAATTATATACTTGTGAATACTCCCTGGCATGTAATTAAGTTCCTCAGGAACATATATTTTCAATTTTTGCTCCTTTTTAAATAAAGTTGTAGCATTGTGTTGTATGCAGGGACCTATGTGCAAATTACCCAGTTTAAGGGTTCAACTTGAAAATTCACAAGGTTAAGATGTTCCTCTAATGTGGAGACATCATGAGGATGTTTATGATGAAGTTTGAAGGATTTCCCAAGCTTGAGCACCAAGGTGCAGCTGTGGAAGCAATCCTTATGCTTGAAAACCCTAATTTGGAGTAAAGTGCAATTTACCCAAATTGAGGGGTGTAACTTGTAATTTTCACTCTCTAGAACATCTTTTATATCTCTTGTCATCATTTAGAGTAGAAATGATGAAAGGGACACATCAGTGAATAATCAGATAGGAAAAGTGATCTTTGTGATAAAAATCACCTAAAATGGGTATGGAAACCTTTCATATATATACCCTAGTTGAAAGTTGGCTTTCTTTACCCTTAGAACTTGAGATTTCATTAGCTTTGCATAAGCTTAGATTAGTGTGGACGTGCCCTTGAGCAAGGAGGGACTTAGATGTAATTCCATAACTTTAGAGGTCCTTATGGTGTAAAAAGGGCTAAAGTATATACGCCTTTTTCCCCTCTTAGCAAGGGAACGATCCTTTGCCTTTCATTTCTTTTTCCCTTGCTAAAAACAACTAAGGAGAGCTCTGGAGCTCAGGAGGACGACCAAGGGAGTGCAAGGTAGGTTTGGATCCTTCCCTTTTTGCTTAATTCTTGGAAGAAACTCGAATTCAAGGTCAAATTCATGGCTAGCTCACTTAGTTCTATCTTTCTAGCCATTTCTTATCAACTTTCCTTGGAGGATTCACCTTGGCCGACCTGTGGAGCTTCTTGGACGCCATTAAAGCTTGGATCTTGAAGGCTTGTAGCTCTAGGAACAACCTTTAGGTGGGTTTTATAACTCTAAACTCTTGCTTTATATGCATACTTTGTTCTAGCAAAATTAGCATGTTAATTCCTCTTCTACCTCCCTTCTTCCTTGCACTTTTGCAAGCAAAACGGTGGGAGAACCGACCTTGACAGAGGTTGAAGATGAGGGGCGTGAATCCCTATGTTACTTTATCAAACGACCTTGGACCCTTTTGGTCCAAACGGTTGCAAACCGTTTGGGGTCAAACGGTTTCAAACCGTTTGCCCTCAAACGGTCTTACAAGACTATTTGGATTGAAACGGTCTCAAGACCATTTGATAGGGTTGACCAAGGGACGACCGTTTGAGGGTCTGTTGGTAATATATTGAATTTCATTCCTGCAAAGAATCAAAGTCTAATTCTTAACCAATTGAGAGTTGAAGGCACTTCAACATCCAAACCCTAATCGGGTCAAAATTGCTGTTTTAGAACATAGATCTTGTTGAGTTTTGGGTTGAAGGACCCAAACGGTCTCAAGACCATTTGGGGGTTCCTCCAAACGGTCTCAAGACCGTTTGGGCACAACCCAAGACCGTTTGAATGTCTAGGGTTGAGGTAATCTAATGGTTTGAAGGTCCAATTGCAATAAGTTGATGAATTGATAAAAATGCTGATTTTTGACCTAATTGGAGTTCAACCCTAATCTAACCGACTTGGTTTGAGGTCAAACTTTAGGAAAACGGTCTCAAGACCATTTGGATGATGTCCAAACGACCTCAAGACCGTTTGGGCCAAGTTTGGGCCCAATTGGAGGTCAATTGATAGGTTCAACCTTGAATTGATTCACATTGTTGAATATTGATGACCATCCGATTTGAAACCCTAATTGAGAAGGATTCAACCCTAATTGGCTTTCAATTAAGGGTCAATTTGATGTCCAATTGATTGAGGCTAATCCTAATTGACTCAATTTATAAGTGGCTAACATGGCTTTGGCCAATTGAGGGCTTCAACATACATATCCATGAACAATTGTAACCTTTGAACCACTTTGGAGGTCCAAACGGTTTGAGCCCATTTGGACCAAACGGTTTGAGCCCATTTGGACCAAACGGTCTCAAGACCGTTTGGGCTCAAACGATCTCAGGATCGTTTGGTCCAATCGATCTCAAGTTTATTTGATCAAACGGTTTCAAACAGATTGAGCTTCAAACGGTTTGGAAAGTCAACCTTTCTAAACGGTCAACACATCCAAACGGTCTCAAGACCGTTTGGTGGTTGAAACCGTTTGAAGATTGAAACCGTTTGAAGGTGATCAAGGTAGTTTGTACTTAATCAATTGATGGTGTAAATGATTCAATGGTGATCTAATCTAAACCCTAATGGTAACCTAGGTCATTAAGGGACTAAGTGATTAATGAGTTGACCCATGATGGTGATCATGAGGCAAATTACCAAAATACCCTTGAGGGGTTTAATGGAGTAAAACCTTGTTCTAATTAAATACCCTAATCACATGATAGTGATGTTTTGGCTTATGTTAGTCAAAGAGGACTTAACCCAACCTGATCTAGAGTGGTGTTATCACCATCTAATCTTATTAAAGAGCTTTAATGATGATGTTTCTCTTACATGTGATGTAATGAGTACAATTCACCATGGAGTGAATAGTAAACCCTAATTCTAGGGTGATGACATGAAAGATGAATAGTAAATCCTGATTGATGAATTGTTTACTATTACCAGTTGAATTAACCTTGCAGGTTGTCATGAGATGATGATCATATCCAGCTATGGATTACAATACTATATTCATTAAAAGCATGTCTTAAGCTTTATGAATAAGTGAAATATCTTGATGCACTGCTAGTGACATCTATTGAGATTTATGGGCTGTAAGAGCCATAAATACCATCAAGGTCATGCTTAACAGATGACTTATGATGAGATGATTGAGAACTGATGATTGAAAAGAGTTAGGCTTGCTACATTTTAGTATTCTCATTTATAGTTGTTATGCTAATGTTATTGTTTGAAGAACAATGTATGATGTTTAAAGAATACTGAATGTACCTAACTAATCAAGTATAATGTAGAACCCTGATCATAGACCCATCATTGTCAGAGTCTAAATGATGGTGAAATAGGTTTTCCCAAGGGAACTCCTGGATCACATACTTTTGAGTATGTGGGGTATATGGATGTGAAGAACCTTACATCCTAGTGTAGGCATTGATGTAGATTTTTATAGTCCGTCAGACCTTCACTACAGATCCCAAAATAGGTGAGATGTATCACTATTCTCCCAAAGTAAACACAAATACCGTATCGGTGAAAGATAAACAAGAAATCTTCCGATGACGAAGAGAGTACAGAATGCCACTGTAACTCTAAAAACATAGCGAAGGTCCAGTTTACCTGGTGAGCTATAAATAGAAGACGTCCTGCCAGATGTCCTGCAAACAATCCTCTAACTGACTGAGGAAGATGAGGTCATAATAATCCGGCTCTTTTAATGACCTATGTATGATATTGATGTGACTTCTTAGCGATCAGTTGGAGTATGAGTGGTATACCTCATCTCCACAAGGCATAATAATGTTTGAAAAACATAATCAACAGCGTAGTATATCTGTTAGAGTTAACTACGAGTTACTTGGTTGATGTTACACTGAATAAAGTATATGTTCTTCATGTTTTATAAATGTTGAACTCTTGCTTGTCATCAAAACTGCTATTGAATACTTTGAGAGTTTTTACTACTTAAGTTATTCTTTGTTTTTCTTATAAAGCTTCAAGTGGAGAGTTATAACTCTCGCTGGGGCAATTATGTATAATTGTCTCACCCCGTAGACTTCAACTTTTTAGGTGGTCGTCGAAGACGGAGGAACAAGAACACAGGTGACCGATCCCAGCAACAACAACACCAGGAGCAGTAGTAAATCTCAGGTGGAGATTCAGCCTGCTATGTGGTGTAGTTAGAGTCAGTCCTATGTGTCCTCTGTACTCTCAGGTCTTGGAGTGTTTTGAGTATGAGTTCTTGAGATTTTGTACCATGTTGTATATAATTACTCAAGAAGTAATTTGACAGAGATGTATACAGTTTAAATCCTTTTTCTATGGAAAAGGTTTGTGGTTTCAAGCTCTTATCTCAAAAAGTTTTAATTTCCCGTGATTTTTGTCTTCCGCTATTTATCGATTGCTTCCACTCAAGTTTAAATCGTGATTATATCGTGGTTTGGAGATCGGAGCCCACAATTAAGTGGTATTAGAGCTCTAGGTTCGCCGAGTCTACAGAGGCATAGGACTTAGGAAGTCGAGTCTATCTTTAGTATTCCTTCCTTATCTAATAGAATCTTCTGCTCCTCAGGAGAAGAAGATACATAAGAATGTCAGAGCCACATGATGAGAACGTGGTAGAAAGTAGTGCTAGTGCACCTCAAGCTGGTGCAGGAGTACCAGAGAGAGAACAGCCTGTACCAGAATAGCCCAGAGAGCCACCCCAGTTCAACCCAGCCGACATGGGTAACCCAGCAGTTCAGACGATGTTTGGGCAGTTCATGACTGCCATGACACACATAACCAACAGGATGCCTATGCATGTACCTAGGGCACCTGTCCAGCCGGAAGGTCAAGGTATCAGGAAGACGTTCGAGCGACTATGTCGTGTCGGAGCTACCGAGTACCTTGGGACTGTTGACCCCGCAGATGCTGATCTGTGGTTGATGGAGTTGGAGAAGGCTTTCAGGATCCTCAATATCCCTGAAGCTGAGAAGGTCAGACATGTTGTCTATCTTCTCAAAGGAAGCGTTGGTCATTGGTGGACAATGGAAGAGCAGAAGAGACCTGGAATAGAGATCTCGTGGGAAGACTTTCGGCGGGAATTTGTTCATAGATATTTCCCAAAGACCTTCCTAGACGAGAAGATCTCTCAATTTGAGAGACTGAGACAGGGCTTGATGAACATTAGCGAGTATGAAGCTAAGTTCATGGAGTTGTTGCGGTTTTGTCCGTACATGGCTGCCACAGATGAAGAAAGAATTAGGAGGTTCGAGAGGGGTTTGAATGCTGACATGAGTACCCCTGTGTCTGCCTCAGAAAACCAAGAGAGATTCTCTACCTTCGTTGAGTCAGTCCGAAGGATAGAGAGATCTGTGGTTGAGAAGAGGCAAACTCAGAAAAGAGATCCACAGTTCCAGGGTTCTTCATCTAGGGACTTTAAGAAGCCTAGATCCTCTGCACCTAACCCTCCACCACCTAGATCTAGTTCTCAGACTCAGTGGTCTCCAAGTAGAGGTAGAGGACGAGGACAACCACCTCGGGAGACTCAGAGTTTTACATCAATGTCCGCTACTGGACCACTAAGACCACAAGAGAGAAGCTACTACAACTGTGGTAAGGTGGGACATTTGATGAAGGACTGCCGATCTAAGCCTGTCAGTGTGACACAGCCTCCGAGACAAGGTCAATAGGGATCACAGAGAGGGAAATCTCAAGGAGCAGCTCGAGGACGCGGGCAAGCGTCTCAAGCTGGATCATCAGCACTACCTCAACAACAGGCTACAGCGAGGTTCTATGCTATGAACCCACCAGAGGCAGTGGTCGATCCACAAGTGGTGATAGGTCAGATGGAACTTTTATATTCTGATATGTCTAAATCTTGTGTAGTATCTGTTCTGATTGACCCGGGTGCTACGCACTCTTTCATCACTCGAAGAGTGATTCGTAACTGCAACATGACAGCTAGTCATAGGGCAGATAGGTTGTTGTTGGAAACTCCGTTGAGTGGGTATTCCGTTCTGCAGGAGGTATGCTCTCCCTGCATACTCTTCTTTTCTAAACATCACATTCAAGTGGACCTTATACCGCTTGATATGCAAGGATTTGATGTAATCCTAGGGATGGATACCTTGGAAAGGTATCGAGTTGTCTTGGATTGTGAGTCCAAGTTGGCAGTGTTTGCTGATGAAAGCAACACATGGATCTTTGAAGGAGAAAGAAAGATTCTGCCTACCTGTCTTGTATCAGCTATGGTTGCTGATAAGTTGATGAGGCAAGGATGTTATGCATTCTTAGCCCATGTGGTAGATGTTACCAAGGAAAGTCTCAATCCTACTGAAGTTCCTATAGTCAGGGAATTCGAGGATGTGTTTCCTGAAGAACTTCCTGGTATACCACCACCTCGGGAAATTGATTTTGAAATCAATTTGGTCCCAGATACGAAACCCATAGCCCAGACTCTGTATAGGATGGCGCCTGTCGAGATGGCAGAACTCAAGAAACAGCTTCAAGAGTTACTTGAGAAGGGTTTCATCCGACCGAGTACCTCACCTTGGGGTGCTCCGGTTTTGTTTGTTAAAAAGAAAGATGGATCAATGCGGTTGTGCATTGACTATAGACAACTCAATAAAGTAACAATAAAGAACAAGTATCCTTTGCCGAGGATTGATGATCTTTTTGACCAGTTGCGTGGTGCAACAGTGTTCTCCAAGATAGACTTAAGGTCTGGATATCATCAGCTCCGCATTAAGGACAGTGACATATCTAAGTCTGCCTTTAGGACAAGATATGGTCACTATGAGTTCACGGTTATGTCGTTTGGACTAACCAATGCACCAGCTGCATTCATGGAACTCATGAATAGAGTCTTTCGATCCTTCCTTGATCAGTGTGTTGTCGTCTTCATAGATGACATACTGATTTATAGTAAGAATGCTCAGCAGCATGAGAAGCATCTTCGCCAAACTTTGACTTTGCTAAGAGAACATAAGTTGTACGCTAAATTTAGCAAGTGTGAGTTCTGGCTCCCGGAGGTATCTTTTCTTGGACATGTGATATCTGCCTCGGGAATTCATGTTGACCCTGCAAAGGTGGAATCTGTTCTACAGTGGGAACAACCGAAGACACCGACAGAGATTAGAAGTTTCCTGGGATTAGCTGGTTATTATCGAAGGTTTATTAAGAATTTCAGTTCTATAGCCTTACCTTTGACCAAGTTAACCAGGAAAGATGTTCCTTTTGCTTGGAGTGATAAGTGTCAACAGTCTTTTCAACTGTTGAAAGAGAGGTTGACAAGTGCCCCTGTGCTTGTACTACCTGAGCAAGGAAAAGAATATGTAGTCTTCTGTGATGCCTCCAAGAATGGACTTGGATGTGTGTTGATGCAGGATAAACAAGTGATTTCTTTTGCTTCTCGACAGCTTAATAAACATGAGGAGAATTATCCGACACACGATCTGGAGTTAGCTGATGTGGTCCATGCTTTGAAGATCTGGAGACATTATCTCTACGGAGAAACCTTCCAGATTTTCACATACCACAAGAACCTTAAGTATATCTTTTCTCAGCATGAGCTTAACATGAGGCAACATCGCTGGATGGAGTTAATCAAGGACTACGATTGTACAATTGATTACCATCCGGGCAAGGCCAATGTGGTTGCAGATGCCTTGAGTAGGAAATCAACAACATCAACCATGGATAGAGCACTACTAAGTTCCTTAGTATGCTCTAGAAGAGATATGTTTATCTCTTTAAGGAAAGACAATTTGCAGTTGAAGGTATCATTGTTAGCTGGTTTGTTAGCTGAGATGCATATTAAACCTACTCTAAGAGAGCAGATAAAGGAAGCACAACAAGTTGATGATGCAGTTCAGCAGATTAGATCTGAGTTTGGTGATGAGAAGCGAGAAGGTTTTCATGAGTCAGATGACCAAGTGGCATGCTATCATGGGAGGATGATAGTACTAGATGTTGATAACCTGAGGAAGTTAGTTCTGAGGAAGCTCATTCTTCAATGTATGCTATGCATCCAGGGAGCACCAAGATGTATCGAAACTTGAAAGATATGTATTGGTGGCCTGGGATGAAGAAGGATGTAGCTGAGTTTGTTCTGAGGTGTCCTGTGTGTCAGCAGGTCAAGGCTGAGCACCAGAAACCTGCAGGAACAATGCAATCTTTACCCATACCACAGTGGAAGTGGGACCATGTGACCATGGACTTTGTTGTTGGCCTACCCAGGACAAGCAAAGGACATGATTCCATTTGGGTAGTTGTTGATAGGTTGACTAAAACAGCACATTTCCTACCTGTCAAAACAACCTATTCTACTGAAAGGTTATCCCAGTTGTATGTTCAAGAGATAGTGCGTTTGCACAGAGTTCCTGTCACTATAGTTTCTGACAGAGGTCCCCAGTTTACAAGTCGCTTTTGGGAACAGTTACACAGAGCCCTAGGCACCAAGTTAAGGTTTAGTACAGCCTTTCACCCACAGACTAATGGACAATCGGAGAGGACTATACATACCTTGGAAGATCTGTTGAGAGCATGTGTTCTCCAGTTTACCGGGAGTTGGGATCTACATCTGAACTTGATAGAGTTTGCCTATAACAATAGCTATCAGCATAGCATTGATATGGCACCATATGAAGACTTATATGGTAGACATTGTAGATCACCCTTGTGTTGGTATGAGACTGGTGAGCACCAGTTGTTAGGTCCTGATCTTGTGCAGCAAACTACAGAGAAGATTAAAGTAATACATCAACAGCTTAAAACTGCACAGGATAGACAGAAGTCGTATGCCGATAAACGTCATAGACCCCTAGAATTCCAGGTTGGAGACAGAGTGTATCTTAAGGTCTCACCTTGGAAAGGAGTCCTTCTTTTTGGAAGGAAAGGGAAGTTAGCTCCTAGATTTATGGGACCTTATCCAATTGTTGATAGAGTTGGAAAGGTGGCCTATAGACTAGAGTTACCTCAGGGGTTGCAGAAGCTACACCCTGTGTTTCACATTTCCATGCTGAGTAAATGTCACCCAGACACCGAGTCAGTTCTACAACCTATGGAAGTGGAATTGAATGAAGATATAACATATGAGGAGGGACCAGTGTCAATCCTTGATAACATAACTAAAAAGTTAAAGAAGAAAGATATAAGTCTTGTGAAAGTCCTCTGGAACCATCGTGGTGTTGAAGAAGCCACTTGGGAACTATAGGATGAGATGAGAAGGAAATACCCTGCTCTTTTCTCTTAATACGCTTTATCGATTTCGGGGACGAAATCCTTGTGAAGGGGTGGATAATTTGTAACATCCCTGACCTGGGTTATAACCTAACCCTGGAAGTTTTGCCTAAATATGTAATTATATACTTGTGAATACTCCCTGGCATGTAATTAAGTTCCTCAGAAACATATATTTTCAATTTTTGCTCCTTTTTAAATAAAGTTGTAGCATTGTGTTGTATGCAGGGACCTATGTGCAAATTACCCGGTTTAAGGGTTCAACTTGCAAATTCACAAGGTTAAGATGTTCCTCTAATGTGGAGACATCATGAGGATGTTTATGATGAAGTTTTAAGGATTTCCCAAGCTTGAGCACCAAGGTGCAGCTGTGGAAGCAATCCTTATGCTTGAAAACCCTAATTTGGAGTAAAGTGCAATTTACCCAAATTGAGGGGTGTAACTTGTAATTTTCACTCTCTAGAACATCTTTTATATCTCTTGTCATCATTTAGAGTAGAAATGATGAAAGGGACACATCAGTGAATAATCAGATAGGAAAAGTGATCTTTGTGATAAAAATCACCTAAAACGGGTATGGAAACGGTCTCAAGACCGTTTGATAGGGTTGACCAAGGGATGAACGTTTGTTGGGTCTGTTGGTAATATATTGAATTTCATTTCTGCAAAGAATCAAAGTTTAATTCTGAACCAATTGAGATTTGAAGGCACTTCAACATCCAAACCCTAATCGGGTCAAAATTGTTGTTTTAGAACATAGATCTTGTTGAGTTTTGGGTTGAAGGACCCAAACGGTCTCAAGACCGTTTGGGGGTTCCTCCAAATGGTCTCAAGACCGTTTGGGCACAACCCAAGACCGTTTGAAGGTCTAGGGTTTAGGTAATCTAATGGTTTGAAGGTCCAATTGCAATAGATTGATGAATTGATAAAAATGCTGATTTTTGACCTAATTGGAGTTCAACCCTAATCTAACCGACTTGGTTTGAGGTCAAACTTTGGGCAAACGGTCTCAAGACCATTTGGATGATGTCCAAACGACCTCAAGACCGTTTGGGCCAAGTTTGGGCCCAATTGGAGGTCAATTGATAGGTTCAACCTTGAATTGATTCACATTGTTGAATATTGATGACCATCCGATTTGAAACCCTAATTGAGAAGGATTCAACCCTAACTGGCTTTCAATTGAGGGTCAATTTGATGTCCAATTGATTGAGGCTAATCCTAATTGACTCAATTTATAAGTGGCTAACATGGATTTGGCCAATTGAGGGCTTCAACATACATATCCATGTACAATTGTAACCTTTGAACCACTTTGGAGGTCCAAACGGTCTCAAGACCGTTTGGGCCAAACGGTCTCAAGACCGTTTGGGCTCAAACGATCTCAGGATCGTTTGGTCCAATCGATCTCAAGTTGATTTGATCAAACAGTTTCAAACCGATTGAGCTTCAAACGGTTTGGAAAGTCAACCTTTCTAAACGGTAAACACATCCAAACGGTCTCAAGACCGTTTGGTGGCTGAAACCGTTTGAAGGTTGAAACCGTTTGAAGGTGATCAAGGTAGTTTGTACTTAATCAATTGATGGTGTAAATGATTCAATGGTGATCTAATCTAAACCCTAATGGTAACCTAGGTCATTAAGGGACTAAGTGATTAATGAGTTGACCCATGACGGTGATCATGAGGCAAATTACCAAAATACCCTTGAGGGGTTTAATGGAGTAAAACCTTGTTCTAATTAAATACCCTAATCACATGATAGTGATGTTTTGGCTTATGTTAGTCAAAGAGGACTTAACCCAACCTGATCTAGAGTGGTGTTATCACCATCTACTAGTATGAGGAGAGAGAAAGTATCCTAAGAGAGAGAAAGTACCCTTTTATGGTGGAAACTCAAGTAAGATGCTTTCAATACACATGAATGTGCATAATTAGGGAATGATCCACCTATGTGAGATCATGGAAACCCTAATTATGATGTCTAGTGAATCTTAATCTTATTTAAGAGCTTTAATGATGATGTTTCTCTTACATGATGATGTAATGAGTACAATTCACCATGGAGTGAATAGTAAACCCTAATATAGGGTGATGACATGAAAGATGAATAGTAAATCCTGATTGATGAATTGTTTACTATTACCTGTTGAATTAACCTTGCAGGTTGTCATGAGATGATGATCATATCCAGGTATGGATTACAATACTATATTCATTAAAAGCATGTCTTAAGCTTTATGAATAAGTGAAATATCTTGATGCACTGCTAGTGACATCTATTGAGATTTATGGGCTGTAAGAGCCATAAATACCATCAAGGTCATGCTTAACAGATGACTTGTGATGAGATGATTGAGAAATGATGATTGAAAAGAGTTAGGCTTGCTACATTTTAGTATTCTCATTTATAGTTGTTATGCTAATGTTATTGTTTGAAGAACAATGTATGATGTTTAAAGAATACTGAATGTACCTAACGAATCAAGTATAATGTAGAACCCTGATCATAGACCCATCATTGTCAGAGTCTAAATGATGGTGAAACAGGTTTTCCCAAGGGAACTCCTGGATCACATACTTTTGAGTATGTGGGGTATATGGATGTGTAGAACCTTACATCCTAGTGTAGGCATTGATGTAGATTTTTATAGTCCGTCAGACCTTCACTACAGATCCCAAAATAGGTGAGATGTATCACTATTCTCCCAAAGTAAACACAAATACCGTATCGGTGAAAGATAAACAAGAAATCTTCCGATGACGAAGAGAGTACAGAATGCCATTGTAACTCTAAAAACATAGCGAAGGTCCAGTTTACCTGGTGAGCTATAAATAGAAGACGTCCTGCCAGATGTCCTGCAAACAATCCTCTAACTGACTGAGGAAGATGAGGTCATAATAATCCGGCTCTTTTAATGACCTATGTATGATACTGATGTGACTTCTTAGCGATCAGTTGGAGTATGAGTGGTATACCTCATCTCCACAAGGCATAATAATGTTTGAAAAACATAATCAACAGCGTAGTATATCTGTTAGAGTTAACTACGAGTTACTTGGTTGATGTTACACTGAATAAAGTATATGTTCTTCATGTTTCATAAATGTTGAACTCTTGCTTATCATCAAAACTGCTATTGAATACTTTGAGAGTTTTTACTACTTAAGTTATTCTTTGTTTTGCTTATAAAGCTTCAAGTGGAGAGTTATAACTCTCGCTGGGGCAATTATGTATAATTGTCTCACCCCGTAGACTTCAACTTTTTAGGTGGTCGTCGAAGACGGAGGAACAAGAACACAGGTGACCAATCCCAGCAACAACAGCACCAGGAGCAGTAGTAAATCTCAGGTGGAGATTCAGCCTGCTATGTGGTGTAGTTAGAGTCAGTCCTATGTGTCCTCTGTACTCTCAGGTCTTGGAGTGTTTTGAGTATGAGTTCTTGAGATTTTTTACCATGTTGTATATAATTACTCAAGAAGTAATTTTACAGAGATGTATACAGTTTAAATCCTTTTTCTATGGAAAAGGTTTGTGGTTTCAAGCTCTTATCTCGAAAAGTTTTAATTTCCCGTGATTTTTGTCTTCCGCTGTTTATCGATTGCTTCCGCTCAAGTTTAAATCGTGATTATATCATGGTTTGGAGATCGGAGCCAACATGATGTGTCAATCTCTAGTGGCAAAATACTCGGTACATTATAGAAACCTGATGTCCTACCTATAAAATTCAAAAATACTGATATGCCCTTCAAATTCATCCTCTTAACTATGGAAGATTTTGATATTATACTGGGTATGGATTGGATATACAAGTATTTTACACATATTGATAGTAGGGAGAAGAGGGTAGTCCTCACTCAACCTCATTCTAATCTTGAGGTGATCCCTAGGGGAAGCAAATTCTATAATAATATTATAATCTCCTCTCTAAAGCTAAAAAGCTGATTTTTAAATTATGTAAAGTTTTCCTCACAATAGTCTCATAGACCAGTCCTAGTACTGGACCCGTAGAAAGACTAGAGGTGGGATGTGATTTTCTGGACACATTCCCAGAGGAGCTTTTTGGGTTTCCCCCCAGACCAAGCCATTGGGATCTCTATAGATCTTCTTCGTGGAACAACTCCAATTTATAGGGCCCCATATAGGATTGAATAAATAGTTACATGAACTTCTTGATAAAGGCTTTATTCCTCCTAGTGTTCGGCTTGAGGTGTGCCTATCCTTTTTGTAAAAAAGAAATATGGTATTGTGTGCATATATTTTGACTACCGCATGTTGAACCAAGCCACTATTAAAAGTAAGTACCCTCTTCCCCGTATTGATGACCTCTTTGATCAGCTTCACAGTGCTAAAGTCTTTCTCTAAAATTGACCTTCGTTCTGGCTATCATCAACTTAGACTCAAAGATTCTAATATTTCTAAAACTGCTTTGTGAACTTGTTATGGGCATTATGAATTTCTTGTGATGTCATTCGGGTTAACCAACACACCTGGCTTATTCATGAATTTGTCTTTCAACCCTATATTATTGAGTTTGTGGTCATCTTCATTGATGATATTTTGATCTATTCTGATTCTATGGAGGAGCATTGTGAGCACATGAAAGCAATCCTTCAAGTCCTTCGAGCTCAGAAATTCTATGGGAAAGTTTCTAAATTTGAATTTTGTATTAGTAAAGTTATGTTTCTTGGCCATGTTATTTTTGGGGGTAATATATTTGTTGACCCTACGAAACTGTTTATTCTTCTTGATTGGCAACCTCCTCAGAATTCTTTTAAAATCTAGAGTTTCTTGGGTCTAACGAGATACTATCCTCTCTTCATCCTTAATTTCTCTAAAGTTGCACTTCCTCTTACTAAGCTTACTTGGAAGGAAGGGAATTTTATATGGTCAGCTGCTTGTGAGTCTAGTTTCCAGGAGCTAAAGTAGAAATTCACATCAACACCTATTCGAGTTTTACCTTCCAGAAGCGAAGGGTTTTTAATCTTCATTGACACTTCAATGAATGGTCTAGGTTGTGTCCTACAGAAGATTGGGAAGGTAGTGGATTTTGCATCCATATAGCTATAACAAAATGAAGTATCCCACCCATGATTTGCAATTGGCTGTAATAATTCATGCTCTCAAAATCCAGAGGCACTGACAAGCCTGAAACATGGGTTCAATAATGGAGACATGCCTAGGTCATCGGACTTTTGAAATTTAGAATACATGAATGTTTAAGACTCTTGCAACTAGCACAAGGTCGAAGTAGATCGGGGTCGAACATAGGGATAGGAAGAACGGTGCTTCAGAACTCAATTTTTACTTGTCTAAGCAAATTGAAAGGTCAAAGGATAAGGTTTGATATAATGAGGAGAAACATAAAGAATCAAACAAAAAAGCCTATCTTCAAGGGGAGTTACCATAAGAATTAAGATTTTAGGGGTTTGGAAGTTTTTATAGAGTTTTTATATATTGGAAAGTGAGGACATAAAACTATCATCGGAATAAAGCACAGAGGAGGAAAACTTTAAACGTAGCAAGCGACAGCAGAATACATCATGTGCCTTCTTCTCACAAAGAGGGTGCCTCTAACTATGCACCAATTCCCTCTCTCAAGGGTATACTAGGAACAGGCTAGAGTGGAAAGATATGCCAGGGCAACCCTAATTCTTGGTACTCTCGTACATCCGAATCAGACCGAACTCTAGAGTTTACGACATCCCTATATCAAATGAGTCTAAATGAGAAACACGATTTGATAGCTAGTCAGAAGCGTGATTCAAAAGGGAGATAATAGAGCTCAGATGCTAAAAAGAAATTATCCAACAAAAAGGAACCATACACAGAACAACATGAGATAAATTCCACAGTTTCTATAAGCATAAAGAGGTAAAAAGGCTTAGTTACAATGCAATATTGAATGAAAGTAAATTGCTGAAATAGGGAAGATAGATATCAGTCTCCTTGATGTAGGAGGTTGATATACATAACAACGGACTGCTAAGAGGACGCTAACCCACTACCAGGCAGGGGCCCTATCAGGATACGTCTGTGTCGGGTTCTTGACCGTGTGCGGTCGTGAACCATAATGGGTAAGGGGTGTATCGGGAAAGGACCCCCTATCCAATACAGCTGTGTCAGGCTGCAGTCGTGATGGGTAGGCCATATCGTGTTAGGTATCGTGTCATGCTAGGACATGTAGCGGGTTATCTTCCTCTCAATTTATCGATTTCTTCATGTCAGGCATAGATGGGTGATCTGTATCAGGTTGAAGCCCAGCTAGAGACCTGACATGTTGAAGCTATCTTGAAGGTCTTATCACGTTGCTAATGCTACTGGGTCAGGTTCTAAGTGAACTCCTCCCATCCCTCTCAGGTTGGGGATGTGCTCAACTAGTATCACATAGCAGGCCTTGGGAACTCGACACTCTAGCTCTTGTTCTCAAAGAGTTAGCTTTTGTAGGGTTCTGATCCGTCCCATCATAGGCATGTAGTTGATATTTATAGGTAGTAGCTAGTGAGAGTTGCGGCTCTCATTGGGTCATGTTTCCTCTGGCTGCTCTGTTCCCATGGCTATGGGGAACGGTCGACACGTCTGTCACTCAGCACGGCTGGCAGGGGCCATCGCGTGTCGTGTCACGAGTGAATCACGCATGATGGTGTCTGGTAAAGACTCTAGCGGGCTACTGTAGCGAAGGTGTCTGTGTCGCGCTATCGACTCCATCGGTGGACAGACTGTGGATGGCAAGGTTCCTTGTCGGGTAATAGCTGGCAATCCATCAAGTCTCTCGCGTGACACACCCGCGTCGGGTTGCTACCATATCAGGCAGTGACCGTGACGGGTAAAGGGCGTATCGCTTCGCCATTTTGATGGGCCAGGGAAGTTAGCTTGTTGTAGATGGGCTGGGACAGACCCATTAGCATTCTTTTGGTGGTAAAATAAGAGAAACTCTACAAAAGATAGGAAACGTTATCAGGAACATAGTGGAAATTATTTCTATTCAACAAATAAGATAAAACAGGGAGGAAGTCAGGTTTGGAGGCTATTTTGATAGTAAAATATAAGCTCTAGCAGCCATAAAATGGGTGTTATCAACTCCCCCAAACTTAGCATTTTGATTGTCCTCAATCAATCTGTGCTTATTTTAAAACTTTTGTTTTGCGATACTTTTCAAATCCAGGCGTAGTCTTCGATCAAGGGGTTAAGTGAATTTTTGAGATGTCTTGAGGAAAATTACGCCTGACTACGAGTTGACTTTATTTTTCCTACCTTATTTAACCAAATTTTTCTCTTCTGCTTCGTTGAGACTTTGGTGCATGATTTTAAAGTTAGCTTTCACACCAAACTTCTTGGGGGTAGAAAGTGGAGTTTTTGGGAAGGCTTAAGTCTTTTTGGGTTTTTCTTACTTCGCATTAGTCCATCAAGGTATGGGTCCATTAATGGGCAAGTGGTCCCTGTAGTCCAAGCCAGTTGGCTTTAGAGTAGTGATTTCACATCCTACGTACCACTGCCCCGGATCTACCATGCCTAAAGATGGGTACTTTTGGGAAGACGTACTTTTGGGAAGACAAGTGTGTTTTTTTTCGTGGGCACAAGTCTCATGCTTTTATTCACTCTCATAAGGCTTTCCTCTCTTTTTGGGGTTTTGATGGGTAGGTAGAAAGGGGGTTTGCTATTTGGGTAGATTTTTCCTTCACATGCACATCTCTTAGTTGTTGCGAAATTATTTTTCAAAGCTGGCGTAGAAAAGTTATAGCATTTGTCATTTGAGACTGTGTTTTCAAAAGAGCAAAATAGAAATGTGCACCACCTTAGATACGGAGAGAACAAACTGGGAGAAGTTGTACCAAATATATACTAAAAAGTGTTTTGTACAGTTTTTGAGAAACAAGAAGTTGTGCATGTGTTTCTTTCTAGAAATCATATATACATGTATACACAGAGTATGGTAAGGAAAAGAAAAGGGCAAAAAGGAAAAAAAATTAGAGTACCTCCCTTACTGGTGCTATGGAGTACCCCCCCCCCCAAACGTATCCCACACTCTGTCCTAGAGTTGTGAGATAAGTAAGAAAGGATAGGCATAGACAAGTGAGGGTTCAGAAGATGCACGCACCCTCAGCAGATAAGAGCTCCATCACATATTCTCCTCATTGACTGTGGTAGCCAAGGTTGTGGAGGTTATCTGGCGTCTTCTTCAGGGTTACTACATTGTAGACCCAATGGAGCACGTAGACACTACAGTCATTTGATAACCAAGCTTATTGTGGACTGCGGTGATAGTATTGGAGTTCATGCCACTTGGTCACTGGGTCTTCAAGATACGGCTGGATCAAAGACACCACCTCAACATAATATTTCCTTGCTAAGCATTTGAGGCATGTTGCCGGCGTAGAAGCACACTCTGTCGGATAGTCAGTGTTGGCACCAGAGTTGTTGTATAAGAAACTGACACGTGGATGGGTGTACATCATCAGGAGAGTCCAGTGATTGTCGTGCAGCATAGGTAGGAAGATTATGCACGACTGAGACCTCTTTACTTCGAGCTGGAATAGCTGGCGTGTTCCTATTTCATATGCAAGGCACATGTCGTTGAACAACATCAGATGGGTGATGTAGGGCTGTTCAATTTTCTTTTGTAGGATGGGGATGTAAGATGACACCACCGTCATTACTAGACACCCTCCTGCCTTGACTAAGTCTCATAGATGCATGTAAAGGTGGTCTTCTCCTAATCGTCTGGGTGAATAGGGATCTGATAGAACCCCAAATACCCGTCCAACCAAGAAAAGTAAGAGTAGTGGGCCATGCGCTCTAGCATTTGATCGATAAACGGGAGAGGGAAATGGTCCTTGCTAGTGGCAGTGTTGAGCTTTCAATAATCAATGCACATCCACCAACCGGTGACCGTCTTGTTAGTGAATTCAACTCCATTATTTCTCTTGATCAGCATTATGCCTCCCTTCTTTGGAACCACTTGAATGGGACTCACCTATGTGTTGTCGTTAATTGTGTAAATTATTCCTACATCTCAGAACTTCACGACCTCTTTATTGACCACTTCTCTGAGCTTCTCATTCAACTTCCTTTGTGGTTGGGCATAGGGCTTGGAGTTTTCCTCCAAGTGGATCCTGTGCATACACATAGAATAATTGATCCCCCTCAGGTCTCTAATTAAGTAACCTAGGGATTTTCTTCGTAGCCTCAACACCTCAAGCAATTGTTCTTTCTGGTTGTCTATCAACTCTAAGTTAATGATCATTGGATTCATCTATTCCTCATCTAGAAAATGGTACTCCAAGTCTCTCAAAAAAACTTTCAACTCTGGTGGGGTCTCCTTCTCTTGATCTTTGGTGGGGTCGTTACAGAGGGCAGTGTACATCACAGTCTCCACCAGGTCTTCTTCAGATGGATCTTATGCTTCTAGAAACCTTAGCAGTTCTTTGACCTCTGGATCCTCAACCTCCTATGTCTTGCCGGTTAAAGCATGCATCAGTGGGTCTAGTGTGGCTTTCTCTTCCCTTACCTCATTGTAGAGATACTAATATCATTCAATGAAATAAGAGGACTCAAAGAATGAAAGGGCTTTCATACAATTGTAGATGTTGAAGTCGATGTGATCTCCTCCAACTCTGATTGTTATCATACTGATAACCTCCTATTTTAGTCTATTATCTTAGTCTTTTTCTTTAGTTTTCCATACTCTTTTTACGAATAAACTATACATAATCCTAATTTTACCCCTTTTTTGTAAATACACCATCATATTATCTTTTTCCTTTTATATATGCAGAAAAAGCACAAAAAAATCATAAAAGAATAACTCAGCCTCAAGACCGAGTGGATTCAAACGGTCCCAAGACCGCATGAAGCCAAACGATCTCGAGACCGCGTGGAGTTCAAATGGTCCCTAGACCGCATGAAGCCAACCGGTCCCGAGACTGCATGGAGTTCAAACGGTCCCAAGACCGCATGAAGCCAACCGGTCTCGAGACCGCATGGAGTTCAAACGGTCCCAAGACCGCATGAAGCCAACCGGTCTCGAGACCGCATGGAGTTCAAACGGTCCCAAGACCGCATGAAGCCAACCGGTCCCGAGACCGCATGGAGTTCAAACGGTCTCAAGACCGCATGAAGCCAACCGGTCCCGAGACCGCATGGAGTCAAACGGTCCCAAGACCGCATGAAGCCAACCGGTCTCGGGACCGCATGGAGTTCAAATGGTCTCAAGACCACATGAAGCCAACCGGTCCCGAGACCACATGGAGTTCAAACGGTCTCAAGACCGCATGAAGCCAAACGGTCCCGAGACCGCATGGAGTTCATACGGTATCAAGACCGCATGAAGCCAAATGGTCCCGAGACCGCATGGAGTTCATACGGTCTCAAGACCGTTTGAAGCCAAACGGTCTCACAGTACAAACAGTCTTGAGGCCCCAAACGGTCTTGAGGTCCAAACGGTCTCCAAACCATTTGGACTTCACTCAAGGCCTATAAATAAGACCCCAGGGGTCCTCAAAAAAACAACTCTCAGACATCCAAAGGCTGCCCCAATCGTTCCAGAGCTCCTGCCACTTTCATCCTCCGCCCTGGGGCTGTCGGTCTGAGATCCATACTCCATCCTGAAGCTGCTTTCTCCTTCTTCGTCAAGAAGGTGGGAAGTGGAGGCCTCCTCATCGTGCAACCTACGAAGACTGGTGGATCGTTGCTCTCTCTCTCCAAGGGGTTGACCTTCTCCCATCCTTTGTGGGGATGATGCTCTCTCTCTCTCTCTTCTCGCCTCCTTCTTGGTCTTAGTCATGAGGGAGTAGTCTTCTTCACTAGGGTGCGGGGAGTAGCCCCTCTACCCATACTTTCATATCATGTAAAATGTAATCCTTAGGTTGTAATGTAGAGTTCTTATCTTTGCCAGTTTGACATCAAACGATTAATGAATACTTGTTGCTTGATCTCCAACTTGTGTTATCTTTTATATTTTAGTATGAATTGTCTACGTTTGTACTATTAGATTCGAAACTCGTTTGCATGTTGGTTCTTGATGCATGTATCCACCATGTATCTGTTTCGGTATCTAGAAGTGTATCTCAAGAAGTGGAGTAAACTCACTATCATCCGTTGCACTTTTATACTATGAAATGGAATCAATTGACGTATGGAAGTGCAACCTTGGTAAGTCGAGGAACACAGTTTGCGAGGGGAATGATGTAAAGTAATGTGACCATTTGATCGGGAATGGTTGGCGTTGCAACATTCCCACACTTCTCGTAGATAGGTTATCCGAAAGGAGACTAGGTCTACAGGATACTAACTGACCGAACTCTTTTTGCAGGTTAAGTTTTGCTTTACATGTGTTGATCGATGTGTAGTGGCGGTGAAAACCCGATCACACCCTAGTGATCTTTATCATAGTTTAACTCTTATATTTACTTGCTTTCTTTACTTTTCATGTTCTTAGTTTAAAACCATCAAAATCCAACTTTCGATATAAGTGCCAACTAGTGAGTAGCTAAGTGAAGTTCTATACGTTTTTCATCTTGTTGCTTGCAACAAGACCATTGTCTTTTGGGTTCGATCTTAAATCTGTACTATGATAAGGCTTCCATACTCTTATGGGGTTGGAGTGTTTATCTAAGCACCAGTTGTAGGTAAACCTAGAGAGAACATCAACTCCCTAGGGTTTTTGGTGCATCTTTTGGGACTCTCATTGGAAGAGTGATCTTTTAGTGTAAGTCCCAACTCCATCAAAAAATGGCGCCATTGCCGGGGACAACGGAACGTTGTTATTTCACTTAGTTCCTTTCTAGTTGGTTAGGATTTTACACTTTCTTTTTGAATCATAACTCTATATCTTCTTGAAACTTTCATATTTTCACTATTATCTAAAGGTGTTCTTGTTTCTCTACTCAGGTAGAACACGTGCATGCAATCACCACATAGTCGCAGATTCTCCCCTGATCCGGAGTTCGACTCCGAGGTAGAGAGAAGTTTCCACCGCCGAATCCGTCTCAATCACCAACGCGCTAGACAAATGGCTGACGAACAGCATCAAGCTGCTTTGGTGATGGAGAGAGTAAATGCTGCCATCGCCACACAATGGGCACAACTTATCGCAGACACCCGTGCCCAAATACAAGCGGAGATACGAGCAGAAGAGAAAGCCCGCATAAGAGCGGAGGTCGAGGCAGCAACCCAAGCTGCTCAGCTCGAGTTATGAAACAAGCAACTAAGGGACTATGCTGTCCTGAAGAACTATGAGGATAACCACTCGGTCCAGCCTCCGATCATCAATATCCCAAACTTTGAGATACGTACCCAGTGGATCCAGATTATGCAAGGAATCTCCTTCTCTGGAGGTTCAGGAGATGATTGCATGGACCATTTGAAAATGTTTAAGGCATTATGCCGCCTGGTCCCGCAAGCTGGTATCGCTTTCGATGCGATAATGCTCCACCTGTTCCATTTCACCTTATCTGGAAGGGCCTTGAGTTGGTACAACTCATTGGACAGAGAACCCATAATAACCACTTGGGCCCCTCTAGAGGAAAAATTCCTAGAGAAGTTCTTCCCACCCTCGCTGACCTATGAAATTAGAGGGCAAATCAATCACTTCTCCCAGCTACCTGGAGAAACCCTCGCTGAGGCATGGGAGAGATTTAAAGAACTTCTGTGCAAATGCCCCCATCATGGATTTTCACAGAATCAACTGATAGAAACTTTTTACCGGGGGATAAGCGACGATATTAAACAATTCTTAGATTCCTCATCTAGGGGAAACTTTATGAGGAAAAACTATGAAGATGCCTGGAAGATCGTTACTTTAGGAGCTGAAAACTAGTCCAACTGGGGACGGTCAGCTGGAAAAGGTGCCCTTAAAGTTTTCAAAGCTGAAGAATCTGTAGAAATGAAGGCAATAACTGAGGCCTTGCAAACTATTGTTCATAAACAACAAACTCTCGAGGCTTCTCTCGAAGAAATCGACAAAAAAGCCCCTTTTGCACAACAAGTTAAGGCTGTCATAGGATCATGTGAAGCTTGTCATTCTTCCGACCACCCAACCCTGTCCTGCGGTATGCTATATAATGCGATGATGGATTTACATCCGCCACCGCAACCTTATGAACTTATTACTGATCAATCTGGAGATCAGAGTCTGGAACAAGTTAACTCCATCCACACTATTCCCCGACAAGTTTACTATAATTCCAGTCAATCTAGGAATCATCCTGGGTTCCAATACGGGAATCCTTCCGGAACTGCGAATCCGCAACATCAGACACATGGAGGATCTGATAATAGGCTACCACCCGGGCTCTCGAACAATTTTAACCAAAATCAAGGGAACTCAAGAAACAATTTCCCTAGGGTTAACTACCCTAGGAACCAATTAGCCTACTATCAGTACGCTCATCCTCCGCTTCATCTGCAGTTGCATACTCAGCAGTCTCAACAACAAAACCTTCAGATAAAATGCTATTGCACAGCCGGAAGATGAAATATCTTTGATAAGGCAGCTGCTACAATCACAACAAACCATGCTGGCTAACCAACAAGCCCAACAGAAGGCAGTTGAAGCCCAGCTTGCTCAGATTGCTGCACAATTAAAGCCCCCAGTAGGTATGCTTGCCGGGCAGCCTGAACCAAATTCTAAGCATGGGCAAAACAAACATGAACAACTGAATGTTGTCACCACAAGGTCGGGATGCATTCTTCCTGAGCCTACCAAGATCACCCTGGATGATGATGAAATGCCCACTTTATGACAAAAGAGATCTCGCAACAAGGGATTGAGAAATCCCCCGAAGGCACCAAGGACAAAAACAAAGAACAGGTGTCCGCAGAACCTGAGGTCCCGCAATTCAAACCAAGGATTCCATATCCAGGCAGACTGCAAGAAACAAAGATGGACGCCAGGTTTTAGAAATTCAAAGAAGCAATGAAGAAACTGTACATCGACTTACCACTCCTTGACGCTTTATCCGAAGTACCAGCATGGGCGAAGTATCTTAAAACTTTACTATCACGAAAGTATATCACCAAGGAGAAGGAGACTGTCAAGCTTGCTCAAACCACTTCTGACATCATCTTGAACAAACTACCCAAAAAAAAGAAGGACCCAGGTTCTTTTGGAATCCAATGTTGCATTGGAAATGCGTCTGCAAAGAAAGGATTAGCTGACCTTGGGGCCAGCATATCCATTATGCCCTACTCAATGTGCCAACGTCTTGGTTTCACCGATTTGCTGCCTACAGCAATGACTATTCAACTAGCCGACTCCACCATAACCACACCGTTGGGAATCATTGAAGATATCCCAGTAAGGATAGGAAAGGATGCCTACGTTCCGTGTGATTTTGTTATCATGGATATTAAAGAAGACTTGAGGTATCCAATCATTTTCGGCAGGCCTTTCCTAGCTACTGCCAGAGCACTAATCGACGTCGAAGCTGGAACCATCATTCTTAGGCTCGGGGAGGAAGCAATTCAATTCTGCGTCCTTAATAGTATGAAAGGTCCCAGCATCCAAGAAGAAGTCTTTATTTTGGACGCGATTCAACAAATGTCACAATTAGAAATCTCCGAGCCAATTGACGAACTTGAGAATGTTCTTATCAACCGGAAGTTGAATTCTCTGCAAATGAACTAGTCCAGCAATGCCTCCAATACCTAGAAAAGATAGAAGAAGCGCCAAAGGCTACTTTTGAAGAGCCTAAAGCCATCACTACCATAGAAGCAGCAAAAACACCAAAAACCCCTGAATTAAAGACTCTACCCACATGGCTTAAATATGTTTTCCTAGATGAGGAAGAGATATGCCTGGTCATTATCAGCTCCACCCTTACCGAAGATCAAGAAGTCAGACTTCTGGATAAACTGAGGAAGCATAAAAAGATCATTGGATATAAAATAACTGACCTCACAGGCATAAACCCGGCCCTGTGTATGCACAAGATTCCAACGGTTGAAGAATTTAAACCCTCTCATGAACATCAAATAAAACTAAACCCAAACTTGAAAGAGGTAGTTCGTCTGGAAGTCCTTAAACTACTCAAAGTTGGCATGATCTATCCTATCTCTGACTCTCAATGGGTCAGTCTGGTTCAGGTTGTTCCAAAGAAAGGGGGTACTACTGTAGTAATCAACGATAAAAACGAGCTAGTGCCTACCAGGACTGTAATGGGGTGGCGAATGTGCATTGATTATAGGAAGTTGAATAAAGCTACCAGGAAAGACCACTACCCTCTGCCTTTCCTTGATGAAGTCCTGGAACGCCTGGCCCATCAAAAGTATTTTTGTTATCTCGATGGTTACTCCGAGTTTTACCAAATACCCATACACCCGGAGGACCAAGAAAAGACCACCTTCACTTGTCCCTTTGGGACATATGCTTTCAGAAGAATGTCGTTCGGGCTATGTAACGCTCCTGCCACTTTTCAACGCTGCATGTCTGCTATCTTCGCCGGGTTAACTAAATCTGTTATTGAAGTCTTTATGGATGATTTTTCTGTTTACGGAGACTCTTTCGACAACTGTCTAATCAATCTTGAACGAGTTCTGCAACGCTGTGAGGAAACGAACCTTATCTTGAACTGGGAAAAATGCCATTTCATGGTAACAGAAGGTTTTGTCCTCGGACATAGGGTAAGTGACAGGGGAATCGAGGTTGACAAAGCAAAGATTGATGTTATCTCAAAGTTGTAACCTCCAAAGGACATAAGGGGAGTTCGAGCTTTCCTGGGTCATGCTGGGTTTTACAGAAGATTCATCAAAGACTTCTCGAAAATAGCTAAACCCATGACCCAACTCCTAACCAAAGATGTCGAGTTCATTTTCGACCAAGAATGTATGCGAAGCTTCTCCACCCTCAAAGAGGCATTAATTTCCGCACCTATTCTAAGGGCTCCAGACTGGTCACAACCCTTCGAAATCATGTGCGACGCAAGTGATTATGCCATAGGGGCTGTTTTAGGACAACAGATCGACAAGAAACCCTATGTCATCTACTACGCATCCAAAACGCTAGACGAAGCACAGAAAAACTACACCACCACAGAAAAAGAGTTTTTGGCTATCATCTACGCGTTCGAAAAATTTCGTTCCTACCTGATTGGCTCTAAAGTCATCGTCTACACTGACCATTCTGCTATCCGATACCTGATCCAGAAACAGGACGCCAAACCCAGGCTCATTCGCTGGGTATTGATGCTTCAAGAATTCAACTTGGAGATCAAAGATAAAAGTGGCGTGGAGAATGTTGTGGCCGATCATCTCAGCAGGATTGAAGTTGAAGAAAAAGATAAAATCCCTATCAGGGATTCTCTTCCTGATGATCAACTTATGAAGGCCACTCATAGTTTTCCTTGGTATGCTGATATCGTTAATTATTTGGCCACAGGGATCATCCACCCGTCTGCTTCATATCAGGATAAAAGGAAGTTCCTTCACGACATAAAACGTTATCATTGGGACGAACCCTATATATTCCACCTCTGTGCCGACGGACTTTTTCTTCAGTGCCTGCCAGAAGAAGAAATAACCCCGGTCTTAGAACACTGCCATTCCGGACCCACAGGGGGCATATGAGCGCCAAGAAAACTGCCATAAAAGTTTTACAATCTGGTTTCTTCTGGCCCACCATATCAAAAGACTCGTATGAATTTGTGAAAGCCTGCGACAAATGCCAGTTTTCGGGCAAGATATCAAAAAGGGATGAAATGCCCCTCACTATGTGGCAGGAAATTGAGCTGTTTGATGTGTGGGGGGTAGACTACATGGGACCTTTCCCTTCATCATATGACTTCTCTTACATTCTGGTCGCAGTAGATTACGTCTCAAAGTGGGTCAAAGTTGTACCCACTGTATCCAGCGAATCCAAACCTGTTATCAAATTGTTCAAAGATACTATTTTTCCAAGGTTTGGAGTTCCAAGAACGGTCATATCGGATGGCGGGACCCATTTCCTGGAACGAAGTTTCGAAGCATTACTGAGAAAATACGGAGTCCATCACAAAGTCGCCACGCCTTACCACCCACAAACTAGTGGCCAGGTAGAAGTATCCAATAGACAGTTAAAGGCGATTCTTGAAAAAACGGTGAATAAAAACTGCACTGATTGGTCCACCAAACTTCCTAATGCCCTCTGGGCATACCGAACTTCTTACAAAACACCAATTGGAACAACTCCATTCCGTTTGGTGTATGGGAAGTCATGTCATCTTCCAGTCGAGCTGGAACATAAAGCCTGGTGGGCCATCAAGCAACTAAACTTCGATCTTAAAAGTGCAGGGGACAACAGACAACTCCAGCTACAGGAGTTATAAGAGCTCTGAATGATAGCATATCACAGTGCCAGAATCTATAAAGAGCAAACAAAAATGTGGCACGATGGACATCTTAAGAGAAAAGATATCGCCCTTGGAAACAAAGTGCTCCTATTCAACTCCAAGCTCAAATTATTCCCCGGAAAACTTAGAACAAAATGGTCTGGACCATTCACTATAAAACATATCTACCCAACTGGAGCTGCCATTATTATCGACAACAACGGACGAGAACGGACGGTCAACGGGCACTGTTTAAAAAGATATTACACTCAGGAAGACAAAATGCATAGACAAACCATCGACGTTAGAGATGCTACGCCAACAGCATAACAACCTTACAGCTTCGTCGAGCCAGCGACGTAAAACCAAGGCGCTACTTGGGAGGCAACCCATGACTCCACGAATTAGTTTAACTGCAGCCCTTGTCCTAATTACCTCTCACTCTATCACTTTGACACTCTGAGGACAGAGTGAGTGATAAGTTAGGGGGGGTACATTAGACAAGGGCAAGGTATCTTCTTTTTCTAAAAAAAAGTAAATAGCACTTATGGATAAAGTCACCTCAATTAACTCTAGAATCATGTTAGTCCCTACAAGTAAATAGCACTTAGACATCGAATGGCGATTTATCAATTCCCATCCACTATTGATTCCATGTTTTTGCTTCAATTCTTTATCTGACTCTCCACAGGTCAAAATCAAGGGTGAAACAAGCCAAGCTCTCAAGGATGAGAGGGAAATCAGGCAACTTCCAAATCAAGAGGTTCTGCAAAAGGACCACAAACCAAATAAGTGCACGTTGAAGAACTCTAAGAACAGCTTTCCCCTCTTCAAAATATTGTCCTCCCAAAATAAATTCTCAAAAATCCCAAAACCCAAGCCTGTGAGTTATTGAATAAAAGCCAGAGAGACGAATAAAATTATGAGAGTTTTGCCACGCATAAGGATCTATATAAAGAACTGACAAAGGTCTCACCCGGCCGGCACATTCCACTGCCCTCACAAAGGCAGATGTGTCGTGCCCAGTAGTGAAACCCTAATGTTTCCAAGTATATGAAAGGCTCATAAAGGACTCGCCCGGCCGGTACATTCAGCTGCCCTCATAAAGGCAGATGTGTCGTGCCAGGTAGTGAGATTCTAAAAAGCATAGACAGCCCCTCCCTCACTTGAATGGGGAGCTACACTTCAAAGCCTTTAGCCAACCCTCATAGCCTCTCTAGCTTCCAGTAGGTTTTTTAGAGAGGTATAAAGCTGATTAGAGTCAACAACATGCACAAAATAAAGGTGGTCCCAATGCAAACTTTGAGATACGGAAAGGAACCTGAGATCCAAGCAACTCTCGAAATCCGAAAGAGTCAAGGCATGCAATAAGACTTGATATGACCCCAGGGGAACTCAGGTCAAGAATTGAAGCAAGAGTATGGAAATCCTAAATAAGATCGCCTCGCCATTACATGTCTCAGCTCTATCTAACTTGAGGACAAGCTAGACTCTAAGTTAGGGGAGGTGATAACCTCCTATTTTAGTCGATTATCTTAGTCTTTTTCTTTAGTTTTCCATACTCTTTTTACGATTAAACTATACATAATCCTAATTTTACCCATTTTTTGTAAATACACCATCAGATTAACTTTTTCCTTTTATATATGCAAAAAAAGCACAAAAAAATCATAAAAGAATAACTCAGCCTCAAGACCGAGTGGATTCAAACGGTCCCAAGACCGCATGAAGCCAAACGATCCCGAGACCGCGTGGAGTTCAAACAGTCCCTAGACCTCATGAAGCCAACCGGTCCCGAGACCGCATGGAGTTCAAACGGTCCCAAGACCGCATGAAGCCAACCGGTCCCGAGACCGCATGGAGTTCAAACGGTCCCCAGACCGCATGAAGCCAACCGGTCCCGAGACCGGATGGAGTTCAAACGGTCCCAAGACCGCATGAAGCCAACCAGTCTTGAGACCGCATGGAGTTCAAACGGTCTCAAGACCACATGAAGCCAACCGGTCCTGAGACCGCATGGAGTCAAACGGTCCCATGACCGTATGAGGCCAACCAGTCTCGGGACCGCATGGAGTTCAAACGGTCTCAAGACCGCATGAAGCCAACCGGTCCCGAGACCGCATGGAGTTCAAACGGTCTCAAGACCGCATGAAGCCAAATGGTCCCGAGACCGCATGGAGTTCATACGGTCTCAAGACCGCATGAAGCCAAACGGTCCCGAGACCGCATGGAGTTCGTACGGTTTCAAGACCGTTTGAAGCCAAACGGTCTCACAGTCCAAACGGTCTTGAGGCTCCAAACGGTCTTGAGGTCCAAACGGTCTCCAAACCGTTTGGACTTCACTCAAGGCCTATAAATAAGACCCCAAGGGTCCTCAAAAAAACAACTCTCAGACGTCCAAAGGCTGCCCCAATCGTTCCAGTGCTCCTGCCACTTTCATCCTCCGCCCTGGGGCTGTCGGTCTAAGATCCATACTCCATCCTGAAGCTGCTTTCTCCTTCTTCGTCAAGAAGGTGGGAAGGGGAGGCCTCCTCATCGTGCAACCTGCGAAGACTGGTGGATCGTTGCTCTCTCTCTCCAAGGGATTGACCTTCTTCCATCCTTTGTGGGGATGATGCTCTCTCTCTCTTTTCGCCTCCTTCTTGGTCTTAGTCATGAGGGAGCAGTCTTCTTCACTAGGGTGCGGGGAGTAGCCCCGCGACCCATACTTTCATATCATGTAAAATGTAATCCTTAGGTTGTAATGTAGAGTTCTTATCTTTGTCAGTTTGACATCAAACGATTAATGAATACTTGTTGCTTGATCTCCAACTTGTGTTATCTTTTATATTTTAGTATGAATTGTCTACGTTTGTACTATTAGATTCGAAACTCATTTGCATGTTGGTTCTTGATGCATGTATCCACCATGTATCTGTTTCAGTATCTAGAAGTGTATCTCAAGAAGTGGAGTAAACTCACTATCATCCGTTGCACTTTTATACTATGAAATGGAATCAGTTGACGTATGGAAGCGCAACCTTGGTAAGTCGAGGAACACAATTTGCGAGGGGAATGATGTAAAGTAATGTGACCATTTGATCGGGAATGGTTGGAGTTGCAACATTCCCACACTTCTCGTAGATAGGTTATCCGAAAGGAGACTAGGTCTACAGGATACTAACTGACCGAACTCTTTTTGCAGGTTAAGTTTTGCTTTACATGTGTTGATCGATGTGTAGTGGCGGTGAAAACCCGATCACACCCTAGTGATCTTTATCATAGTTTAACTCTTATATTTACTTGCTTTCTTTACTTTTCATGTTCTTAGTGTAAAACCATCAAAATACAACTTTCGATATAAGTGCCAACTAGTGAGTAGCTAAGTGAAGTTCTATACGTTTTTCATCTTGTTGCTTGCAACAAGACCGTTGTCTTTTGGGTTCGATCCTAAATCTGTACTATGATAAGGCTTCCATACTCTTATGGGGTTGGAGTGTTTATCTAAGCACCAGTTGTAGGTAAACCTAGAGAGAACATCAACTCCCTAGGGTTTTTGGTGCATCTTTTGGGACTCTCATTGGAAGAGTGATATTTTAGTGTAAGTCCCAACTCCATCACATAATAGCCCCGTTGTCGGGGAAATGCCCCTCACTATGTGGCAGGAAATTGAGATGTTTGATGTGTGTGGGGTAGACTACATGGGACCTTTCCCTTCATCATACGACTTCTCTTACATTCTGGTCGCAGTAGATTATGTCTCAAAGTGGGTCGAAGTTGTACCCACTGTATCCAACGACTCCAAACCTATTATCAAATTGTTCAAAGATACTATTTTTCCAAGGTTTGGAGTTCCAAGAACGGTCATATCGGATGGCGGGACCCATTTCCTGGAATGAAGTTTCGAAGCATTACTGAGAAAATACGGAGTCCATCACAAACTCGCCACGCCTTACCACCCACAAACTAGTGGCCAGGTAGAAGTATCCAATAGACAGTTAAAGGCGATTCTTGAAAAAACAGTGAATAAAAACCGCACTGATTGGTCCACCAAACTTCCTGATGCCCTCTGGGCATACCAAACTGCTTACAAAACACCAATTGGAACAACTCTGTTCCGTTTGGTGTACGGGAAGTCATGTCATCTTCCAGTCGAGTTGGAACATAAATCTTGGTGGGCCATCAAGAAACTAAACTTCGATCTTAAAAGTGCAGGGGAGAACAGACAACTCCAGCTATAGGAGTTAGAAGAGCTTCGAATGACATCATATCACAGTGCCAGAATCTATAAAGAGCAAACAAAAATGTGGCACGATGGACATCTTAAGAGAAAAGATATCGCCGTTGGCAACAAAGTGCTCCTATTCAACTCCAAGCTCAAATTATTCCCCAGAAAACGTAGAACAAAATGGTCTGGACCATTCACTATAAAACATATCTACCCAACTGGAGTTGCCATTATTATCAACAACAACGGAGGAGAACGAACGGTCAACGGGCACCGTTTAAAAAGATATTACACTCAGGAAGACAAAATGCATCGACAAACCATCGACGTCAGAGATGCTACACCAACAGCATAACAACCTTATAGCTTCGTCGAGCCAGTGACGTAAAACCAAGGCGCTACTTGGGAGGCAACCCATGACTCCACGAATTAGTTTAACCGCAGCCCTTATTCTAATTACCTCTCACTCTATCACTTTGACACTCTGAGGACAGAGTGAGTGATAAGTTGGGGGGGGTACTGATGCATGGGTTTTGAGTCACTTTTATAGGCTTATTTTATATCTGTTTTATGCATTTATTTGTCATTTTCTTGATTATATTTGCATAATTCACTATAGTTGGCCCTTAAACTCTTTTTGCATCAAATTATACTTCTTTTATCATATTTATATGATTTATATAATCCCCGGACTTATAGACATGTTTCGGCACTTTTTCAGGCACTTTTGTATTGTCCGGAGTCGATACTATCGACCCCCAGGTCGATAGTATCGACATTTTATCAAAAAGCAACCCCAAAATGTGATCTTGGAAGGAATAACCTGTGCCATGGTCGATACCATCGACCTAGGGTCGATACTATCGACAGCGTCGGGATCTGGCGATTTTCAGCACTAAAACTGATCATTTTCATCCGACGGTTGAGCTTTTTCGGAGCCGTAAAGTGGTCCTATGACCTAAGAAGGGCACGGACGGCCCGAGAGGGAGAGGACATTGTGTTGCACAACATCCAAGAAGGAGAGAGAGAGATAGGAGACGGGAGATGAAGGCTGTCAACTGAACGATCCGGGCACCTCCGACGGGCGATTTTGCTGTCGGAAGACTGCAAACCGCGCGTTTCTCGAGGAGGATCTCCAGGAGCACCTTCGTATCAGGGGTTACACAAGTTTTCTCTATGTTTCCCACGTTTTTATTCTCTACTCCTATGTATTCTCCATTGTCAACCATGTGGAGCTAATCCCCATTGTTCCTTAGGACCTGGGAGTAGCCCGGGGAACCATTATATTGAATTTTTGCATGAATTGATATAGAATTCTCATTTCTTGGATATATAATTGTGGAGATTGCTTGATTTACTTATGCTTCATGACCATAGGTAAAGAATTAGACTAATAATTACTCTGGAAAGGGGATTAAAGGTCAGAAAATCCACTTTTATAAACCATCTTATGCGTTCCTTAGACTAGGCGACGTACGGATAGTGGAGAGATACCCAGAGTCATCGTTAATGTGCCTAATCTAAGATATAAATTGCTACGAAAGTAGAATTGGCTTAGATTTGGGTAGTGGACTGTACCGTGAAAGCGGGCAATCTTGACTACAGGCTCTTTATCCAAGATTCGATAAAATCTACGTTATTTATGCAAGATCTTCAGTATAACGAGACCCCGTGGTGAAATCGGAAATCCTAAGGAATCCCATTCTCATTTGATTAAACCAACATTTAATCATCGCTCTCTTTGATTTCACTTTATTTTATTTTCTTTTTCAAACCAATCAACTCTTTTAATCGGTTTAGCAGATCGCAACCAGTTAGTAGTAGTCTACTAAAATTCACATTTCCCTGAGTTCGACTCGGGCCTCACAAGGCCTATATTACATTGATACGTATACTTGCGTTTGCACGCACGGTTTATGCGTGTCAAGTTTTTGGCGCCGTTGTCGGGGAAACGGTGAATTTTAGCACTACGAGTGTTGCGAGCGGCCACACTAGGCCACTTTTAATTCCTGTAATTTTTTTTTCTTTTCATCTTTTGAACTGAATTGCGAATCTTATTCATTGTTTTAATTATTAGTATCAGTTCATACACTACCATTTGAAATTTCAGGTACTAGTAAAGTAATAATGGGTGACAGAGCGAAAAATGAAGAGCAGAAGATTTGGGAAAGGATTAAGGCTTCTTCTTCTTCTGCGCAGAAGGGGCCAATCAAGAAACAAGCTATCAACATACCCAGTTACAAGATTGATTCGGGGCTTATTCAGTTGGTCAAATCGCATGCTTTCCATGGACTTAAAAATGAGGATCCGGTGACCCACATCAGCACGTTTGTGGAAAATTGTGATATGATAAAGATTGACAGGTTCCCACAAGAGACACTCTACCTGAAACTTTTTCCCAATTCTTTAGCGGGCAATGCTTGGGAATGGCTGCACAATTTGGATGATGAGTACATTGAATCTTGGGATCACATGGTTGAGGTGTTCTTTGAGAGGTTTTTCTCGCCTGAAAAGACAAACGATCTAGTGAGGAAGATACACAACTTCAGCCAACGAGCCGATGAAACATACTCTGAAACTTGGGAGCGCTTCCAGATCATGCTGAGGAAGTGTCCACATCACGGCTTAGACAAGGATAAGCAAGCTAAAATTTTCTACTTCGCCCTAAATGAACATGATAGGAGCAATTTGGACTCAGCAGGTTCTGGTTTCTTTTTGAACAACACAGGCACAAGGTGTTGGGAGATTCTAAGGAACATGTCCAAAAAGCAGTCTTGGGGTGAAAGAGATGCACCCGAGCAGGTTGGCATTACACATGAAGCAAGGGCCATCAAAACACTTAATGATAAGTTGGATCTTATAGCCAAGAAGCTCCTAGAGAAAGAGGACAATGAGTCTGATGATGAAGCACGTGCAAACTATATGCATCAACAGGGATATAGAAATAACAATTATGATTGGAGGAAGGAACACAATTTTCAGAAGATGCAGCCTAGCCTAGAGGAAAAGAACAATGAATTGCTTAGCCAGGTGGTGAAACAAAATCAAGAGATGATGAGTACATTCGCCAAGCAGTTACAGTCTCAAGGTGAGATTTTGAATAAATTTGGGCAGACATTGCAAAGTCATGGAGCACAAATGAGGGAACTAGAGACGATTGTGACCCAAATTTCCAATGAAGTGGCGGCCATGAAGCAAACAAATCAACAAAGACAGGTTGGGAATGTAGAGGATGTTCAAGCACATCATCAAGTAAAGTACATATCTGTGATTAATGAGGCAGAGCCCCCAATAGTGGAGGTCCAAGACAAAAGCAAAATGATTTTTGATACAGAGGCTACACTGAAGATCCCATATCCTCGTAGTTATTATGGACTGCCTGGTGGATGTAGCACATTCAGAAAAATCTGCCAAGAGCACATCGCGGCCGCGCCCGCACCTAGGCAAGAGGAGCAGGTGAAGGTCATGCGTCATTGTGAAGCTGCAGTCACTGAGAGAGGGGAGCAGTCACAAGTCATGCCATCCACGGATGATGTGTCAAATCATATCCTAGAAGGTGGTGTTGAAGCAAGCTTAGGGGAGGAGACCCCTAAAGTTCCATATGTGCCACCACACAAGCGAGCGAAGGACCCAAACGTGCCTTTCTCGGATAGTCTGAGGCCGAAGAAAGAGCATAGGCACTACAAGAAATTCTTAGAGATGTTTAGGAAGCTCCATATTAATGTTCCGTTAGTAGAAATGATAGAAAAGATTCCAGCATATGGAAGGTTTATCAAGGACATAATCACCAAGAAAAGGCGGATAAAAGACACTAACATTTGTGTTGTTGATGAAAAAGTGAGTTCTATAATCCAAGGACAGATACCAAGGAAGAGGAAAGATCCAGGATGTTTCTACATCCCATGTTCCATAGGTGGCCAGCATTTTCCACAAGCACAGTGTGACTAAGGGGCAAGCATTAATCTTATGCCACTTGCCACTTTTCAAAAGCTGGGATTGAAGAAGCCAACACAAACTTCTATGACAATTGAGTTGGCAGATGGATCTATTGTGAAGCCACAAGGTATATGTGAGGATGTGCTAGTCAAGGTCGACAAATTCATCTTCCCTGGTGACTTTGTGGTCATGGACATGCATGAGCTGGAAGGAGGTGAGATGCTATTGGGAAGGCCGTTCCAAGCTACGGCTGATGTAATCGCTGCCATTGGGCGAGGTTACTTGACACTTGGGATTGGTGATGATAGAGTTAAATTCAAATTACCACATGACTCATTAGAGACATCTCTTGAAAACCAAAGTTAAAGGTATCTTTATGTCAAGCCTAGGACATTAAACAAGGGCGCTTGTTGGGAGGCAACCCAACTTTAGGTTCATTTTTATGTTTGATTATGTTCTTTTATGTTTATGTACTTAGTTTTTGCTTAGGTTTTGATCATTTTTGTAAAAATGGTACCCTAACTCATGTTTTGAAGTGTGCAGAATGTTAAGGTCGATACTATTGACACCCATGTCGATAGTATCGAGTTTGGAACAGTAAACACTGAAGAAAAGTCGATACCATCGACCCTAGGGTCAATAGTATCGAGATTCCTGAAGATCTACAGAAAAATTGGTGCCAGTAAAGTCGATACCATCGACCCTAGGGTCGATAGTATCGACACTTTTGAGTTCCCAGGCTTTTAGATGCGTCGATTCAACAAAATCGCTGAGTCTGGGTCGATACCATCGACATTGGTCGATGGTATCGACACCTGCAGGACAGCTACATAAAATAGGCCGTAAAAGGTATCGAAATGAGATTTTTTCGAACCGTTTTTTGCAGAGGAAAGATGGATGAAGCAAGTCACATCTTAGGACCACTAAGACACAAAAATGGGCCACAAAAATGAGGGAGATAGCAAGCATCACTTGGTCTACTTGAGCATCTAACCATCCTTTTTCATCACACTTCAAAGCGAATGGTACTGCTGTTCCACCTCTTAAGTGAGAATGTTGACTATGAGGCCATAGTCATATTCAAGCTTAGGGGGCGTGTTGGAACAACCCTCTATCTTAGTTTTTACTTACTTATTCATGTTGATTTTACTTTTGAGATATTAGTTGTTTTTATTTCTAGGTTTACCGTTTTTGTAGGATCCACATCTATCTAGTGTAATCTGTGGAGCAATAAATGCATGGTTTCAATTGCAAGTTTTACTCTTGGGTTGTGTGCAAATAAAATATGTGCATTTTGAGAAGTTTTTGAGCTTGTTCTTATTAGTAATTGAGTTGCATAACTGAGGAAGTGCTTGGGTGAGTCAGCTTCAGGACATGGGGACATGAATGACCATCTTTATTGTCCAAGGAAAAGTGATTGGCAAGGATGTTTGAGCCCAAACCGACCAAACGCTAATGTGACCTTAGACTAAAGTTTAAGAGAGAAATCCTCCAGTTACCCTATACACAGGTCTTTAGAGAGGGACATATGATATTTTCAGAAGGTTCTGTCAATTAATCTTGTGATCTGATCCACCGCAATTTCATTCACACTCCACCATAAGAAATGGGAGCACATTACTGTCTTTCACTCTTTGATTGCATCCCATGTAGATAGGTCTTGCATTACAACTATTTTCACATATTTTTGCATGAAAATGAAAAAAAAGATAGAGTAGTTATACATGCACATTATCCTTAGGTGTGTGTCATTTAATTGCATAACTATCATTATGTAGTTGCATTTGCATCTTTTGAGCATATTTTACATCATGCATCTTATGTCTTCTGAAACATTAAAGGTGGTGAGCGTGATCCATACCCTCCAAACAGAATGCTTCAAATGTATAAGCTATGTAACAAGAAGTGGAGCCCGACAAATAATACATTGTCATCTATGAAAATAAGGGCTTGAAAATTTTTTAAAGAAATTGAAAAAAATTGAAAAAAAAGAGAAGGAAAAAAAAGAAAAAAAATAATTGAGAAGTAAGTAGGAATGAGAGGGAGAAAGGAACATGTTCTCACCGGAGAATTAAGAAGAATAAGCACATGGTGTAGTTTTCTTAGATATTCCATCTCACCTTGAGACGGCATGATAGTACATACATCATTCCACAAAAAATATAGCATTAGGACATTTTCACTTTCATTTTGCATCATGATAGGTCATTAATTTTTGTATTGCATGATTGACTGTTATGTGCTTCCATATCTTCCACAACCACCTATCCCATCCACCAGTTGCTCTAATCGGTAGGTCACCCATGATATTCTCCTCATTCATTAATATCAGGAGATCTGCTTCCATTTAGATGGTAGTTAGGAAATGAGCAACGTAGATAGGAGATCACAAGATGCATCAAGTATGGACCGTATGAGTTTATCATATTAACTGCTTTAATTGATAGTGTTTCACTGATTGGGGGATAGACATCTTTTACATAGATCTTTGGTCGCCTGGATGGCAGTTAGTGTTCAGTGGTCAATGAGGGCCGGTTTGTGGAAAGAAAGTGGGGATGATGTAGATTCATTTCATGTATTTATTTCCTGTTGCTGACTTATCTCAACCAGATCCAAAGTTTTGTTGCTCGAGGACGAGCAAGGTTTAAGCTTAGGGGAGTTTGATGCATGGGTTTTGAGTCACTTTTATAGGCTTATTTTATATCTGTTTTATGCATTTATTTGTCATTTTCTTGATTATATTTGAATAATTCACTATAGTTGGCCCTTAAACTCTTTTTGCATCAAATTATACTTCTTTTATCATATTTATATGATTTTATATAATCCCCGGACTTATACACATGTTTCGGCACTTTTTCAGGCACTTTTGCATTGTCCGGAGTCGATACTATCGACCCCCAGGTCGATAGTATCGACATTTTATCAAAAAGCAACCCCAAAACGTGATCTTGGAAGGAATAACCTGTGCCATGGTCGATACCATCGACATAGGGTCGATACTATCGACAGCGTCGGGATCTGGCGATTTTCAGCACTAAAACTGATCATTTTCATCCGACGGTTGAGCTTTTTCGGAGCCGTAAAGTGGTCCTATGACCTAAGAAGAGCACGGACGGCCCGAGAGGGAGAGGACATTGTGTTGCACAACATCCAAGAAGGAGAGAGAGAGATAGGAGACGGGAGATGAAGGCTGTCAACCGAGCGATCCGGGCACCTCCGACGGGCGATTTTGCTGTCGGAAGACTGCAAAACGCGCATTTCTCGAGGAGGATCTCCAGGAGCACCTTCGTATCAGGGGTTACACGAGTTTTCTCTATGTTTCCTACATTTTTATTCTCTACTCCTATGTATTCTCCATTGTCAACCATGTGGAGCTAATCCCCATTGTTCCTTAGGACCTGGGAGTAGCCCGGGGAACCATTATATTGAATTTTTGCATGAATTGATATAGAATTCTCATTTCTTGGATATATAATTGTGGATATTGATTGATTTACTTATGCTTCATGACCATAGGTAAAGAATTAGACTAATAATTACTCTGGAAAGGGGATTAAAGGTCAGAAAACCCACTTTTATACTCCATCTTATGCGTTCCTTAGACTAGGCGACGTACGGATAGTGAGAGATACCCAGAGTCATCGTTAATGCGCCTAATCTAAGATATAAATTGCTACGAAAGTAGAATTGGCTTAGATTTGGGTAGTGGACTGTACCGTGAAAGCGGGCAATCTTGATTACAGGCTCTTTATCCAAGATTCGATAAAATCTACGTTATTTATGCAAGATCTTCGGTATAATGAGACCCCGTGGTGAAATCGGAAATCCTAAGGAATCCCATTCTCATTTGATTAAACCAACATTTAATCATCGCTCTCTTTGTTTTCACTTTATTTTATTTTCTTTTTCAAACCAATCAACTCTTTTAATCGGTTTAGCTGATCGCAACCAGTTAGTAGTAGTCTACTAAAATTCACATTTCCCTGAGTTTGACTCGGGCCTCACAAGGCCTATATTACATTGATACGTATACTTGTGTTTGCACGCACGGTTTACGCGTGTCAGGTACATTAGACAAGGGTAAGGTATCCTCTTTTTCTATAAAAAAAGTAAATAGCACTTATGGATAAAGTCACCTCAATTAAATCTAGAATCATGTTAGTCCCTACAAGTAAATAGCACTTAGACATCGAATGGCGATTTATCAATTCCCATCCACTATTGATTCCATGTTTTTGCTTCAATTCTTTATCTGACTCTCCACAGGTCAAAATCAAGGCTGAAACAAGCCAAGCTCTCAAGGATGAGAGGGAAATCAGGCAACTTCCAAATCAAGAAGTTCTGCAAAAGGACCAAAAACCAAATAAGTGCACGTTGAAGAACTCTAAGAACATCTTTCCTCTCTTCAAAATAAAAGAGGCTTGGCCACCCAAAATAAATTCTCAAAAATCCCAAAACCCAAGCCTGTGAGTTATTGAATAAAAGCCAGAGAGACGAATAAAATTATGAGAGTTGTGCCACGCATAAGGATCTATATAAAGAACTGACAAAGGTCTCACCCGGCCGGCACATTCCGCTGCCCTCACAAAGGCAGATGTGTCATGCCCGGTAGTGAAACCCTAAAGTTTCCAAGTATATGAAAGGCTCATAAAGGACTCGCCCGGCCGGTACATTCAGCTGCCCTTATAAAGGCAGATGTGTCGTGCCCGGTAGTGAGATTCTAAAAAGCAAAGACAGCCCCTCCCTCACTTGAAGGGGGAGCTACACTTCAAAGCCTTTAGCCAACCCTCATACCCTCTCTAGCTTCCAGTAGGTTTTTCAGAGAGGTATAAAGCTGATTAGAGTCAACAACATGCACAAAATAAAGGTGGTCCCAATGCAAACTTTGAGATACGGAAAGGAACCTGAGATCCAAGCAACTCTCGAAATCCGAAGGAGTCAAGGCATGCAATAAGACTTGATATGACCCTAGAGGAACTCGGGTCAAGAATTGAAGAAAGAGTATGGAAATCCTAAATAAGATCGCCTCACCATTACATGTCTCAGCTCTATCTAACTTGAGGACAAGCTAGACTCTAAGTTAGGGGAGGTGATAACCTCCTATTTTAGTCGATTATCTTAGTCTTTTTCTTTAGTTTTCCATACTCTTTTTACGATTAAACTATACATAATCCTAATTTTACCCCTTTTTGTAAATACACCATCAGATTAACTTTTTCCTTTTATATATGCAGAAAAAGCACACAAAAAATCATAAAAGAATAACTCAGCCTCAAGACCGAGTGGATTCAAATGGTCCCAAGAACGCATGACGCCAAACGATCCCGAGACCGCGTGGAGTTCAAACGGTCCCTAGACCGCATGAAGCCAACCGGTCCCGAGACCACATGGAGTTCAAACGGTCCCAAGACCGCATGAAGCCAACCGGTCCCGAGACCGAATGGAGTTCAAGCGGTCCCAAGACCGCATGAAGCTAACCGGTCCCGAGACCGCATGGAGTTCAAACGGTCCCAAGACCGCATGAAGCCAACCGGTCCCGAGACCGTATGGAGTTCAAACGGTCTCAAGACCGCATGAAGCCAACCGGTCCCGAGACCGCATGGAGTCAAACGGTCCCAAGACCGCATGCAACCAACCGGTCCCGGGACCGCATGGAGTTTAAACGGTCTCAAGACCGCATGAAGCCAACCGGTCCCGAGACCGCATGGACTTCAAACGGTCTCAAGACCGCATGAAGCCAAACGGTCCCGAGACCGCATGGAGTTCATACGGTCTCAAGACCGCATGAAGCCAAACGGTCTCACAGTCCAAATGGTCTTGAGGCCCCAAACGGTCTTGAGGTCCAAACGGTCTCCAAACCGTTTGGACTTCACTCAAGGCCTATAAATAAGACCCCAAGGGTCCTCAAAAAAACAACTCTCAGACGTCCAAAGGCTGCCCCAATCGTTCCAGGGCTCCTGCCACTTTCATCCTCTGCCCTGGGGCTGTCGGTCTGAGATCCATACTCCATCCTAAAGTTGCTTTCTCCTTCTTCCTCAAGAAGGTGGGAAGGGGAGGCCTCCTCATCGTGCAACCTGCGAAGACTGGTGGATCGTTGCTTTCTCTCTCCAAGGGGTTGACCTTCTTCCATCCTTTGTGGGGATGATGCTCTCTCTCTCTTCTCGCCTCCTTCTTGGTCTTAGTCATGAGGGAGTAGTCTTCTTCACTAGGGTGCGGGGAGTAGCCCCGCTACCCATACTTTCATATCATGTAAAATGTAATCCTTAGGTTGTAATGTAGAGTTCTTATCTTTGTCAGTTTGACATCAAACGATTAATGAATACTTGTTGCTTGATCTCCAACTTGTGTTATCTTTTATATTTTAGTATGAATTGTCTACGTTTGTACCATTAGATTCGAAACTCGTTTGGATGTTGGTTCTTGATGCATGTATCCACCATGTATCTGTTTCGGTATCTAGAAGTGTATCTCAAGAAGTGGAGTAAACTCACTATCATCCGTTGCACTTTCATACTATGAAATGGAATCAGTTGACGTATGGAAGTGCAACCTTGGTAAGTCGAGGAACACACTTTGCGAGGGGAATGATGTAAAGTAATGTGACCATTTGATCGGGAATGGCTGGCGTTGCAACATTCCCGCACTTCTCGTAGGTAGGTTATCCGAAAGGAGACTAGGTCTATAGGATACTAACTGACTGAACTCTTTTTGCAGGTTAAGTTTTGCTTTACATGTGTTGATCGATGTGTAGTGGCGGTGAAAACCCGATCACACCCTAGTGATCTTTATCATAGTTTAACTCTTAGATTTACTTGCTTTCTTTACTTTTCATGTTCTTAGTTTAAAACCATCAAAATCCAACTTTCAATATAAGTGCCAACTAGTGAGTAGCTAAGTGAAGTTCTATACGTTTTTCATCTTGTTGCTTGCAACAAGACCGTTGTCTTTTGGGTTCGATCCTAAATCTGTACTATGATAAGGCTTCCATACTCTTATGGGGTTGGAGTGTTTATCTACGCACCAATTGTAGGTAAACCTAGAGAGAACATCAACTCCCTAGGGTTTTTGGTGCATCTTTTGGGACTCTCATTGGAAGAGTGATCTTTTAGTGTAAGTCCCAACTCCATCACATACCTGCCTCTATGTCAATGAGTGCTCTTCCAGTTGCAAGGAAATCTTGCTCAAAGATAATGGGGCAGCTAGGGTCTTGCACAATATCAATCAAAATGATATCACATGGTATAAAGAACTTCCCAACTCTAATGGGCACGTCCTCAACTACTCCAACTAGCTTGGTAAAGGTGTGGTATGCAAGCTAAATCCTCATGTTGGTGCTTACCATATTAGTGAGTCCAATCCTCTTTGCAAGGGACAAGTGCATCAGACTGATGCTTGCCCCTAGGTCTACTAGACCCTTATGCATTATGTTATCCCCAACTTGGAAGGGGATGACAAAAGCCCCAGGTTCTTTCTTCTTAGCAGGCATACCTGCCTTGACAAAGGAACTGGACATCTGTGCTAGCTTCATAGTTTTGACATCTTCACCTCTTTTCTTTCTTGAAATTAGATCTTTCAGAAACTTGGTGTAAGTGGGCATCTTCTCGATGGCATCCAAGAACGGGATGTCGAGGTACAACTTCTTTACGGTAGTCATAAACTTCTCATACCTTTTCTTCAACAGGGCTTTCACCAACTTGTGCAGGAAAGGTATGCAGGGTGCATACCATTCCGGATGCTCCTCAAAAGGAACATCGTTGATCATTTCTTCCAACACTTTCTTTGACTTTGTTGGGACTACTTGTTCAACTTCCTCAGGGCTAACATCTTTGCGCGGTGTTGTCATTGTTGTTTCTTTCTTCTCAACGGCTGGATGTATTACTGTTCTTGACCTTAAGACAGACATCTTTGCAGTCTCATTTCCATGTGTATTTGCCTTAGTATTGGAGGGGAATCACCCCACTTGGTGGTTGATACTCTGGGCCAGGCTAGCTAGCTGTTGGTTGATCTATTTTTATGTTGTTGGAGCTCTCCTATCTGAGTTGAGAAGCCCCACATATGTTGTTGCATCAGTTTGAGCAAGGTCATGCTGTCCACGGAGCTCTTATCCATCTTTTCATTCGGTCATTTTGCTTTTTAGCGAAAGACATCAGCTCTGCAATCATCGATGGTCGTTGATGCTGGTTCTGCTAGAAATTCCTCTACTGTGGGAATCATGCATGGCGTTGCTAATTAGGCGGTCCTCCCAAAGAAGCTCCGCCTACAAGCTGATGGGAATTCTCAGTTGCACTGGTGTTCCCGTAGGAAAAACCAGGGTGATCAGGGCGCAAGTATTGAACGTAGCTCACATTCTCTGTGCTATCTTCATCCTATTCGCCATGAGTGGTTGTGTGTGGGCATAAGTCAGATAGGTGGTCTAGTTCTCCACAGGTGGCATAGCTTCTCACAGCCTCCTGTCAAACTTTCCCTTTCTATCCCTGCTCCTTCAGGGTTTGCACATCAGTCACGATCTTGTCCAATTTGGCAGCTAAAGCCTCCATTGCCTTCAATTCTCCCAGAGTGGTGTGGCTCATAGACTCTCTATTGTACTCACCATCCTACTTATTCGTGGCCATGTTGTCTATAGTTTCTCTGGCACTCTGAGCACTGAGTCCTAAGAAATATTTTCCAGCTACAGTGTTCTAGGAATTCCTTTCTACGGGACATACCCCATTATATAATGTAGTGATCAGCTTAGGCTCAGAAAAACCATGGTGCGGGCACTCCCTCTGATAGCTCTAAAACCTCTCCCATGTCTCATGCATGTTCTCTGAGGCTTTCTGCGAGTACCTCATTATCTTGTTGTGGCACTTGATCGTCCTCTCTGTGGGAAAGAACTTGGAGATAAACACATCGGCTAGGTGTTCCCAATCAGGAAGGCTCCCATCTTGCAAACTTGTATACCACTCCAACGCCTTGTCTCTCAGAGAGAAAGGGAAGCATTGGATGTAGATGTGGGATATCAGAACTCTATTGATCTTGAAGGTAATGCAAGTCCTCTTGAACGATGTGAGGTGGTTGTATGGGTTCTCCTCAATTGTGTTCCTACCGAACCTATTATCTTGTGGCAGCTGGAGGAAAGTAGGCTTCAACTCGAAGTTGGCAACATTCAGCAGCTGTCCCACTATTGGATTCCTTTCCTCATTTGCCCAGACTCAGACAAAAGAGCGCAAGGATCGAGCTTTGGGAGGTTTCTCATCCATGACTTGTCAGACAAAGAGGATGGCTGGGAAAGGTGAAGAAGTACCTGGGAAGAAAGAAAAGTGTAAAATTATTAGTAGGTTGTATGAACTATGTATAGTAAATATTTGTAGTATTATATGCATATGTGTACTTTGACCCATGTGCCTCATTGATAATCTTTGTCTTCACAGATGACTACCCATGAGCCCACATACGATTCTTATATTAAAGACCACCGTCGAGACCCACATAAGTGTGTATAAGGTTTGGATAAGAGAGAAGCGAGCACTTCATGATTAGGACTAGCTTTTTGTGCCTCAAACTATAGACCAGGAATGATATAATTATTGTTTATATGGACACAACCATGCAAAAACTATGGCTTCCAATCCACTAGATCCTCCATGTTCTTCCACTCAGGAATGAATAAAGATGCGCATACTACTCTTTTCTGCTAAGGGTATCAACAACTACATTTTCCTTACCCAGAAGGTAGGCAATGGTGACATCGAAGTCTTTTAGATACTCGATCTATCGTCGTTGGCGTAGGTTTAGGTCTTTTTGGGTCAGGATATACTTCATATTTTTGTGGTCAGTGAATATGTGAAAAGTTTCCCCATACAGGTAGTGCCTGATAACACCCATTTTATGGCTGCTATAGCTTATATTTTACTATCAAAACTGCCTCCAAACCTGACTTCCTCTCCATTTTATCTTATTTGTTGAATAGAAATAATTCCCACTATGTTCCTGATAACATTTCCTATCTTTTGTAGAGTTTCTCTTATTTTCCCACCAAAAGAATGCTAATGGGTCCGTCCCCGTCCATCTACAACAAGCTAACTGCGTCGACCCATCAAAACAATGAAGTGATACACCCTTTACCCGTCACGGTCACTGCCCGATATGGCAACAACCTGATGTGGGTGTGTTGTGCGAGAGCCCTGACAGATTGCGAGCTATTACCTGACAAGGAGCCTTGCCTTCCATGGTCCGTCAGCTGACAGAGTCGATCGCACGACACGACCACCTTTGATGTAGCAGCCCGCCAGAGTCTTTACTCAATACGATCATGCGTGATTCACTCGCAACTCGACACATGATGTCCCCCGCCAGCCGTGTCAAGCGACAGACGTGTCGACCCTCTCCCAAAGCCATGTGAATAGAGCAGCCAGAGGACACATGACCCAATGAGAGCCGCAACTCCCACTAGCCACTACCTATAAATAGCAACTATAGGCATACGATGGGACGGATCAGAACCCTACGAAAGATAACTTTTAGAGCACAAGAGGTAGTGTGTCGAGTTCCTAAGGCATGTCGGGTGATATTAGGTGAGCACACCCCCAACCCAAGAGGGACAGGAGGAGTTCACTTAGAACCCAACCCGGTAGCAGCAGTAGCGTGATAAGACCTTCAAGGAGGCTTCAACATGCCGAGTCTCTAACTGGGCTTGAACCTAAGATGGCTCGCCCATCTATGCCCAACACGAAGAACTGGATAACCTGAGAGGAAGCTAACCTGATACATGTCCTAGAACAACATGATACCTAACCCGATATGGCCTACTCGTCATGGCTGTAGCCCGACAAGGCCGACATCCTGACACGGTCGTATCAGATAGGGGGTCCTTTCTCGATATGCACCTTACCCATTATGGTTCACGACCCGACACGATCAAGAACCCGACACAAGCATATCTCGATAGGGGGTCCTTTCTCGATATGCCCCTTAACCCTAGAATTGTCCTCTTAGCAGTCTGTTGTTATGTATATCGACCTCCTACATCAAGGAGACTGATACCTATCTTCCCTATTTCATAAATTTACTTTCATTCACTATTGCATTGTAACTAAACCTTTTTACCTCTTTATGCTAATGGAAACTGTGGAATTTATCTCATGTTGTTCTATGTATGGTTCCTTTTTGTTGGATGATTTCTTTTTAGCATCTGAGCTCTAGTATATCTTGTTTGAATCATGCTTCTGACTAGCTATCGAATCAAGTTTCTCATTTGGACTCCTTTGAGAGAGGGATGTCATGAATTCTAGAGTTCGGTCTGATTCAGATATACAAGAGTACCAAGAATCAGGGTTGCCCTGGCATATCTTTCTGATCTAGCCTATGTCTAGTATACCCTTGAGAGAGGGAATTGGTGCATAGTTAGAGGCACCCTCTTTGAGAGAAGAAGGTACATGATGTATTTCGCTGTCACTTGCTATGTTTAAAGTTTTCCTCCTTTGTGATTTACTCCAATGATAGTTTTATCTCCTCGGTTTCTAATATACAAAACTTCTATAAAAACTGCCAAACCACTAAAATCTTAATTCTTCTAGTAACTACCCTTGGAGATAGGATTTTTTGTTTTATTCTTTATGTTTTTCCTCGTTATATCAAACCTCAACCTTCGACCTTTCGATGTGCTTAGACAAGTAAAACTTGAGTTCTGAAGTATTGTTCTTCCTATCCATGTATTTGACCTGAACTACTTCGACCTTGTGCTAGTTGCAGGAGTCTTAAACATTTGGGAATTATAAATTTCAAAAGTTTGATGACCTAGGCATGTCTCCATTATTGGACCCACGTTTAAGGCTTGTCAACTTTGTGGTGCCATTGTCGAGGATAGGCAACAAAAACCGTTCTACAAACTTGATTTTTGCTTGCACTTTGCCAAAAACCTTGTGTGATATTTCTGAATTGGTATCCAGATGTCTAAAATGCCAGAGAATCAATGTAGAGAACCAGAGACCATGTGTTCTACTAAAACTCCTTAAAATCCTAGAATAGAAATGGGAACACATCACCATGGATTTTTTGTGGGTATACACAGGACCAGAAAGGGATACGAAATTGCATGGGTTATAGTGGATCGTCTAACAAAATAAGCTCACTTTCTTCCTGTAAAGATGACAGCAAAAGCGTACGAACTTGCCGACCTCTATGTACGGGAAATAGTACGTCTACATGGAGTTTCAAAGTCCATTGTTTCAAATAGGGATCCAAAGTTCACTTCCAAGTTGTAGAAATAGGTTCAATAAGAACTAGATACAAGGTTGAACTTCATTACAACTTACCATTCACAGACTGATGGGTAGCTAGAGCGTACAATGTAGATTCTAGAGGTTCTTATATGGGGTTGTGTTCTTGATTGGGAAGTCTTGCATGACCATTACATGCCTTTATTTGAGTTTACATATAATAATAGCTATCATGGGAATATTGGAATGCCTCCATATTGAAGCTCTCTATGGTAGACCATGCAGATCTCTACTATACTAGGATGATATTGGGGAGCAAACCTTGATGAAATCTGAGGAGATGCAACTTTATGCAGATAAGGTTGCACTGATAAGGCATAGACTGAAGCTGACACAAGACATGTAGAAATCTTATGAAGATGCTTAGTGACAGGAACATTAGTTCAAAGAAGGTGATAATGTTTTCCTAAAGATCAGGCCTATACGAGATTTGGCCAAGAACAAGGGGAAGCTCAGTCCTTGATTTGTGGGACCCTTTGAGATCTTAGAAAGGGTCGATGAATGCACATCTCATCTTGCTCTTCCACCTCAGTATAGTGCAATGCATAATGTCTTTCATGTATCTAATTTGAATCCTTATGTCAAATACCCCACTCACATTCTGAATCATGTGCCTCTAGAGCTGAAAGATGATCTATCTTATGTTGAATCCCCAACCAAAATCCTTGATTTCAAGACAAAGGAGCTTTGCAGTAATTGGTGCATAGATATGGTGGAAGTTCTTTGGAGCCAATATGATCAGATTAATGCCATATGGGATCTCAACTCCAAGATCAAGAAAAAGTATCCACATCTCTTTCAGGTTTCTTGAATGTTGAGGAAAAAATATTAAAAGGAGGTGAGAACGTGATAAAGTAATTTTTTATATTATTTTCTCTCTCTTTTATATTTAATGATATTGATAATCACTCAAATTTATTGCTTAAAATACTCTCAATCACATCCCTCTGCTAATTTGACCATATGGATACACCAAGTTTAAAATAAAACAAACCATAAATGCACATTAGGGTGAACCATGTGTATAACAATACTTAGTCAATTTACTTAATCAACATTCAAATTTGAATCCCAATTTTGTTTCATGTGTATTTAATCATATTAAAATCTCCACCTAAAATTTCACTTTAATTGGATTAACCAATTGAGAGTTATAAGCATTTGAATTTGTACACATTACTACATTAATTTCAACTCTTTGGACCTAGGTTAGCCATTTATTTCGATTAATATGTGACATTTATATGTCACACAGCCGCTTAACACTTGGATATGGACCTTGGTTGGTTTAGAGTTAGATCTGAGCCATCCAAAATGGAACTGACGATGTTGACTTCATCCCTAACCTCCTACAAGACTTGACTTATGCTCCAACAGCCCGAGCCAACTAGTCTCGATTGTGCACATATTATCTACTCAAGTGATCATGATTCTTGAGGGATATTTCCCCTCCCCTCACTAAAATGAACTCAAAAAACTCTTCCATGACTTCACTTTTCCTCATAACAAGGAGAACATACTCCCTTATCTTCGCCCCTCTCACTGGAGGCGGCGGCTAATTTAGGGCTTCCTTGCCCTCACTTCCTTATGCCTATTAACCCCACCATTATATCCGCTCAACCTTCTTTAGTCATCCCCAGTCTCCAATTCTAAGCAAGCAACCCCTAAGCATTGTCGCCTATCCCACCTCCTTTTCACCACTACTCGACCTTTATTGTACACCCCTACGCATCATCACCCTAATTTCTTCCCACTATCACCTTCGTGGTACCTTTACAAGATACAACAACATCTCATTCCTATGCCTCTAAACATTCCACTCTCATATATCTATTTCTCCAGTGACCTTTGTCACCCATGAGGCAGCAAAGATCTCTAGAAGGAGTTGTAGTGCTAGACCTTGATGCCCAGGCACGGCGTGGCCTCATGAAGGTACCTACACCTTCATCTCCTCACCAACCCCACTGCTCGTGAGTAGGGCCCTCACTGGAGTTTACTCCAGGCTACTTGAACACACATCATCATAAGGAGGGGAATACATGGTGCTAACTTGGACCTGACATGGACCAGTCTCGAGCTGCCACATCACTCGAGCGTGATTCAAAAAAGGAGGGATAGAAAGGAACGAGGAGGCCAAGTGTCTATTGGAGGACCTATGAGTGATCGCCAGTTCACCAACCCTAGTGTTGACTCATGAAGTCAGGGATCAACCTGAGTCATTGATCCAGCTAGATCGGGTCATTGATCAAGGTATTTCTCGACCCAAATTATTTTAATTAATATAAAATACCTAATTATCTTAGAAAAATCATAGTAAATGATAGGAATGTTAGATTATAATGAACTTATATATCATTTTCACTAAAAAATGCAAGCTATAAAAAATACTATCATGACATATATCTGACTCTATTTCCAAAAGGATGGCTTAAACCCTTACTTGACCAATTAATCTTCTTTTTTAAAATTAAAATGATGGAAAACGATATTCATGGTCTGATCTTAGTTAAATTTGTTTCAAAAACTCGAGATCCATCTCTGATACTATTAGATCATATGAACACTAAAGAAGTAAATTAGTCATAACCTAAATCTTATGGAAACCCTAATCTTAATTATTCCTCTTTATATAATAAAGGTATAATGATCCAAGTGTAACCCTAAATCCTAGATCTGATGTTATGACCCTAAAATGAGATGGTCTCAATCAATGATCCTTGATCTATTTCCAAGATGATGATAACAACCTTTACTAAGACTAAAAACCTAAGATTGAAATTCTTTAGCACATAATAACATTAGTACCTTAATGTCTATTCAAGGTGATCCAATCACATCATCTCTAAACTCCTTTTAGGAATCAAGATCTAAGTAGATCATGAATGTGGAATTATAAGTATATGTCCAGTTTTCTTGGATGTAAAAGTGTGAAATACTGGATGCTTTATTGTGTATAGTTGTTGGATGCAAATTAATAGTATATCCCTCCTTCTTAACACCAATAACATAAATGAAGAGACGGGATGCATCTACTGAGTGAGACACATTTTCTCCCTCTTCTTAAACTAAGGTCAGAGGATCCAAATAGCCCAAGGGGAGGGGAGGACCCAACATAAAAGTAATGCAGGTGTTGACACACTTACTAGTACAACAGAATCAAAGGCATGTATAAAAGAAATGGTTTACCTTATTCTCACCCTAAATAATGTTTTCTTTTACTTATTTCTTTCTACAAATCTTTCAAATATGCAAGTTACCATGTATGTATCTTTCACCCACGTACACAACATTATGTTGATTCAACTATTTCACATATTCTCTAGGTGCAAAAAAGAAATAATGCACTCAAAGTGCCAGAAGGAATGTATTAAGGCTCCTTGGATTATATTAGCATGGATGGATGTTCCTCTCTCATTTCTTATAGATAGTTTGCATTTGATTTCCTTTTTCCTTAGTTGATGTTTAGGATGGTCCATGTCCTATGTACTTTCCTTCTTCTTATAGATAGTCTTCTTCTTCTATGCAATAATGTAAACATTACTATCTTTCTCATTTATGGATGATGGTTTTGTGTGGAAATTACATGATGATCGTGGACAAGATTAGGCTTCCACATTTTTAGATGATAACCAAAATCCCTTGTATTTTCCCTTTTGGCATCTATTGATATGAGTGCACACATATCAAGGGAATGTCATCATGGTAAGTATATAGGAATTGGGTTTGTCACAACCCTTCTCGACACAGGCTTAGGCCTTTGAAAGGAGGAAGGACCTAATTGCCCGTGTGTAGTGATTTGGAGTTTCTCACATGTGAGGGTTTATTTTGTAATATGGCCCTTGACCTTATTCAACTTAATGACATTGGATGTGCTCAGCTTGAAGAAGTCAACCTGAATGTTGACTCCTCACTTCTTGGCACCAGAGTGCTAGGCAAAGGTCATGTCCACTCTGCAGGGTCTTGTTGAACATAGAGAAGCCCTGAACCAATCTAGAGAGGATAGAGATGGGAAGAATAGGGTTGGGGTTCTAAACTAGAAATAGGTAGACTAGGAAAGAAGAAGAATGATGTGCCTCAGTCCAAGTAGAGTGTACAAAAAAGAGAGGCTTCTTGGAATCAGTCACATCATTTCCATGTATTATGATGCCTTACAACTGCCTAGGGAGTTTCCTCTGATGTGCATTTTCAAACTCTAGGCAACGAAGGTAGGGGAACCAGATCCAACCTTCAAGACATGCTTCCATGAGTTAAAACCTCCACTGGATCTCATGACAAATCTACATGCCAATGTAATTGGCCTAACATATCCCCAAATGTTAGTGTAGGCTAATGGTTTCTCTTAACATATACCACTCATTGTCCTTGTGGATTGACCCCAATTACTACATTGCATCCCGTATAATAGTTGTGGGAGACTGAGTGTCGGGTTTTAAATTCAGGAGTTTGACTACTCTAAATTCACTCCTTTTATCGGAGACAAGGCAACTGGTACTGTTAATAATATGAGTTCACTTAGCATACACTTGTGCCTCAAGTCTAGCAATAGACTTGACTGCAGTATTTTTAATCCACTATCTCAAGCTTTCTCAAAGACTTTATTTCACACGTCTAGTTTCTAACTCGACTATACAAACTATTTTATGTAGTTTTAATAGAAGCGAACAGTGACTACAACCACCTACAATCAACATGCCTCCTCATAGGGTAGGATTCCAAGGGCAAGGAAATCGAAACCCTAAGAATTGAAAAACCTCAACTATAGCCTGCATATAAAAATGAGGAATATCAATCTGACGAAGTAGGACCTAAAAATCCACCTCATTAGGCACCACCCCATGATGAGAGTGAAGAAGGATTCCATGATGAAGGTCATCATCCTAGATCAAGGAGAAATGGTAGAAACAAAAACAACAACAAAAACAATAACAAGGAGAATAATGATTACAACAACAATGATAACCAAGAAAATGATGACAATGATGATGATGGAGTCCCTTCCCTCCACGAAGTGGATGCTACACGGGCCAAAAAATCTAGGTCTCGGTCATTATTCCTAGATTCAATGCTCCAAATTCCGAACTGAACCAACCATGATTGGCATGATTCAGAAGAAAAAAATCTTTGGGAGGCAAGTCACGAGATGAAAACCCTTATCACCACCTAGATGCCTTTAGAAACATTTGTGACACTATCAAAATGAATAGAGTGTCATAGGAAGTTATTTACAAAGGGTGTAGTAAATTGAGAAGAGCAATTTCACTCTTGCATCTCGGACTGGAGGCACTTTACTTGGACCTTATTGAGGTAAATAAGAATGTTATAATATCATAATGGTAATATTTTATAGCTTGATGGCGATTCAGATGGTACAAAGAAATAAAAAAATAACCCAAATGAGCTCCATGAAAAGAAAACAACCATTGCCATGCATAAGAAAAGAAGGAAAACTCTGAAACGGACAACTATTGATGTGCTAAAGAAAATAAGGAAAAAAATAACAAAATCATATAGAAGAAGATCCAACCCCTTCATTTGATTTAGGTCATTAATATTCAACTCAGAAACAAGCATCATGTTTTCTCATAGATTGTTACAATTTTCTCACCAGGTTTGCTCACTTTCAAAGTGGCACTTTTTGGGTGGTATAGTTTTCTATAGGATAATAGGATTTGATAAGAAAAGGAGGAATTGTGAAATGACATCGATCATATCTCATATCACTACCTTGAGGTTGCGAAAATGAACATTGGTGTTGTTGTCATCATTGCAGATTCATTCAAAGATTCAAATGAAGCTACATCTTAAATAAAGAGGGAAGGTATGTTGCTATTGGGTGTGTTGAAGAATGTATTCTGGTATAGATTTTTGTTACCTAGAATCATGTCATTGAGTTGCAAGATACAACAATAGAAGAGGAACTTGGATGCTAGAGTAAGTGAGGATGTGGTATAGTAAGAAAGTAAAAAAGAATCATAAGGGGCAGGATCTATTGGATAAAGGATTGTTGTCAAGCTGCAAGGAACAGTGGAGGCCTAGCCGTGAATGTTGTAGATTTGTTTTCTCTTAATGCTCGATGTGTCCAAATTGATCTTCACCCAACCATGACTTGGAGCACTCCATGTCTACCTAATGACATAATCCTCCTTCATTCTAGGATCCTTCTTCATACTTCATGCTGACTCTATCATTTTAGATTGCAGTCATATTACCAAAGTGTATCATGACTTTTTTGAACTGAGCCAATCTCTTAGCATTTCCTGTAGAGAATAGAGTTTCTTCACCAGTTAGGTGAGCACTACAATTATGCAAACTTCTTGCGTCCTATCATTCTAGGACTCGTATAAACAACAAGAAAGCCTTAGGTAATGTTGTATCTAGAGTCTTTGATACAAGAGATTTTCTAGATAATCAATAAAAAGGATGGTCAAATAAGCATGACATGGGCACTATATTAAGGTAAGAATTCATAAATAATATTTGATTATGTGTGAATAAGTGCTCTTTCTTGATTTTTTAGAATCAATTTTGCACATTCTAGTTGAGATGGGCCTAGGGTTTAAACTACACAAATACTTTGGACCTGTATGAACTATATAAAAGCATATGCTTTGTAGGGACATCTAGTTTAATATCATGATAACTTAAGCTTTTTCAGTTGTTGGAATTGGGCTTTAGGGAGGCAAATTCTATTATGTTCTATATATAGTCAAATAAAATCCCACTTCTAGAAAACATAATAAACTGTCGAACAACCTACAGAAGTAGCAATTCCTTTTGAGTTCATTTGTTCCTTTTGACAAGTATACTGAGTCCCTTAAGCAATCTCTCCATTGGAAAGAGATCCATAATGAAATTTGAAAGAGAGAGTCCCCAAAGTCGTGGTACGTAAATATGTATGATCAACTGGTCATACAGTTCTCCAGATGTTATTCATGGATTATAGTCTTAAACATATTTTGTCTTTCTTATGTTATGTGTTATTGTTGTAGGTTTCTAGGGGTAATTTCGGAACTAGTGATGGTAATCCAGAAAGGTGACATGACCCATAATGGAGATGATTCAAAATGTGAAAGTATTCTATTTCTAGGTTTGGTTATACTACAACAATGTTTTTGGGTTCCTCCCATCAAAACAATGAAAATAGTAATTTGAAAATATCTTTTAATACCCATCCAGTGTTCTTCCTCTAGCCATTGTTAACATTACTAAAAGCTTTTTTGAACTTGGATCAAAGTGATTTCTTATACATGGAATAGTTATCTATCCTTATTGGTAGGTGAATACAGGTTGCAGAGGTGTATAATCAAAGTCATGTTCTTGTTGCAAGTTGGCTAGAGCACTACACCTATTATGTAGTGAGTATCATCCTTTGACTTCTTTGTCCATTTCACCAAGCAAGAACATGACCATGTTCAATTTCACCATAATAAGCAAGTTTACGGGTTCTTCCAAACACTATCAAATTGAGCATGCATGGGTTTACAACTGAATCTATGTGAACACACTAACATTAGATCTTTCACTTCTTTCTTTCCAATAATTTACAAAAGAATAATGCGGTTCTCTTCAACACCCAACAAACTCACCCAGTGTTTATGCGTTCAAAGCTTCTTCACTTGGCTTACAGTTGCGTGCTCTCTAAGATGCTACATAGATTGATTGAGCTCAACATGCACAAAGAGGATAAGATTTTGTAGGAGGTCACCAACTACTGATTACATCAAAGTTATGAAGGTTGACACCTTGTATTGACTAGAAGATGGTGTCATAAAAATAGACGAAAATTGATGCTACTTGTATTGAAGTGTTTATCTTGTTTCATGTACAATGTGTAATAGGGGCAAGATATATGTCCTCCCAATGTATATTTGTTGTTTAATATAAATAAAAGTTTGATTTGTGACATATAAGTACAACTTGATCTAATTACTCATGTTGTATTGACAAATTACATAATATATGCATAATATAACAACATATATGTATGTATAATAAATGGTACTACATATGCATTCATTTTGATGTATAATCTAACTAACTAACTATATATATGTATGCATGTATGTATGTATGTATGTATTGGAATCATGTAAATATATTCCGACTTCCCCACTACAAGTGTAGGAGGGTCAAGAGTTACATATAGCCCTATGCTCGCTATACAACATATACATGAGAAACTCACCCATCTAGCTAACATGTAATCTCTTTTTTACATTTTTACAAATTGTTTCAGCAACAGAACTCACACTACTATCTACTTCTCCATGCTTATGAGTGTTTCTTTCATTCCAGACATGGAAGCACATGGCAGAAAAAAGAAGCAACTTCTTCTCCTCATTGGCACAACATTTGACCATCTTTTTTAGATTTTCATTCAGCTCTATATTCAGCAAGAACTCTTTGCAAAATTTCTCCCATAAGCTCCTCGTAAAGGTGCAACAACTGAACAAGTGACTATGGGATTCATCATTCTCTTTTTAGAGGTAGCAGGTGACAACAGTGTTGTTGTTCCAATCATATACTCTGTCCAGTGTAGCTAAAGCGCCATGCAAAATTTTGAACACACATATGGACCATTTAGGAATTTGCTTACCCTCCCATATTTGTGCCATAGTGCCATCTTTTTCATCCCTTGTACTTGTGATCTCCCACAAATCAACTTTTGGGTTTAGCATGTACCATTCCCCATCCGGCTTTAGACAAAAAAGATACTTGACCTGCGGCCAAAGACTCCTCATTATATGAATGGTGCGTGTCATTCCTTCTCTAGTATGTATGTATGTATGTATGCATGTATTACCTGTTGCTTTTCCCTACACATTAACTATATAAAATGTATTAACTTCATCTTTTTTCTACACACTGACTACATTTTCAATTGTAGTTATACATTTAGCTACACACCTACATTTAAATATGTAAAGACAATATCTAGATATAGTTTGACTTCCTATGTATGTGTAGTGATTGTTTAACTACATATTTAAAAATCACAGTTAAAGCCTTTAGCTATACGAGCATATACTACAATTTGTATACATAAAAAATATAGCTAAAGGTTTTAGCTATAAAATATGGGGGTTTTGCTACATTTTTTGTATTTAAAGATCAAATTTTTGGAGTGTTCCTTCTTGTGCACATCGTCTTTCGTCCTCACTTGGTCTTCTTTGGGCGGATCAAAATATGGAGAAGGAATGCCCCCTCCTCTGGATGGTTGAGAATCTCTATTGTATCCCTCCATCATCATCCATGGGTGTCCTCCTTTTAGTCCTCTTGTGTTTGGTAGTAATAGGGCTAGATGGTGGGAAACAATGGCCTTGCAAATGTCAGGAGTAGATAGCTTAACAAAGGAAGGGAAAGGGGTGTATCTCCCTTTTTTAGCAAGGGTAACATTACTAGGGAGTCGTCTAGTCCTCCATCTTGTTCTACAGGGGATGAGATCATGAGAGTAGGATTAGGGGTATAGCGGAAAGATCTAACATCCTCTTGGGATTGAGGGCTATAATTCGGAGGGGCCTTACATTTTTTCCCTCCCAAGGATGAGAACAAGTATTATTGAAACAAAAATTCTAGCCACAACCAGCGATCCACCCGCTCCCCCACCCAGCTTTGGGAATGGCTTCTAGTCAACCCACTTTCTCTCACAACATATCTCCCATTTTGTAAAATAAAAGAGGACAAAAGTAAAGGAAACAAGAGGAAAAAGAAAATCATTTTGCTCAAAACTCTCAATTCACAATCATTTTCTTGCAAAATAAAAATCAATAGATTTCTTGTAAAAATACTTTCTAACAAGACTATAGACTTTAGAAAATAATAATATGAGATATACATCTCTCATCTTTCGTACTATACACATATACGATATGTCTCATACTATACATATATATGATTTTGGTACAACATTAATGTGTACTTCTCTCTTCTCTATGTTCTACTTCTTTTCCTCTCTCGTACTGTATGTATCGTAAAAATTAGATGTATTTGTTTATCATATAATATTAATGTGTACTTCTCTCTTCTCTATGTCCTACTTCTTTTCCTCTCTCATATAATACATCTCATACTAGACATATTTATTTCTCATACAATACTAATGTGTACTTCTCCCTTGTCTATGTCCTATTTCTTTTCCTCTCTTGTATTGTATATCTCAACTATATGTATTTGTTTCTCGTACCATACTAATGAATATTTCTCTCATCTCTAACTCATATTTTTTTCCAAAATATATTAACATTAGTCTTGTTTGAAAGTATTTTTATAAGAATCTATTATTTATTATTATGAGAGAAGTATAACATGAGAGAAGTATAAAAAGAGCAAAAGTATATAAAATTGAAAGTACAATACCCAAAAAATATGGGTATTATGTCTCACCTTATTATATTCCTTATATAATCTTTTTGAAGTTATATGTATTTTGCCCCAAAATTTGGGTATTGTATTAAAATGCGGGTATTGTACCTAAAATATATGATTTGTACCTCAAAATATGATTATGAACCCTCTTCTATATGGACCCAAGTATAATACTAATGACTTTGGTATAGTACAGATGTTTACTTCTCTCTTCTATGTTTCTTTCTCCAATAGTGCTATACCAAAAAATATTCGTACAATATAAGAAAATAAGAGAGAGGTATATGAAGAAACTAATAAAGAGAGAAGAACTAAGTAAACATTAGTATTGTATTAAAACAACATCGTAGAGTACGAGAGAAGTGCACATCAAAACTGTACAAAAAAGTAAAAAACCATTTATACAATATGCGAGAAAAAAGAAATATACATCTCTAGTTTTACATTTTTCAAAATATGTCAATATTAGTCTCGCTGAAAAGTATTTTTTTTAATTTCAGAACAAAACTCATTAGGGTCTGCAAGTTATGACTAAAACAATTTTCTCTTTTCTTCATATTAGGGATTGTATTTCTCTCTCCCAGAATATATAATGGAGTTAAACTGAAGAGACCCTGATTTCTCTAGAGCAATCATGGTTTTTTTTCTTTTTTTTCTCTCTCCTCATAACCACTCCTATTAATATTGAGAAACTGGGTTGTTTTGCATAATGAATAACAAGTCCCAATAATGAATGGGAGATTGAACATGTTACTGGATGTGTGTAGTGCAACTCTTATTGAAAATGTGGCCCTGCCCATTGGTCCTGGTCTTCTCATAAGTGGCATTGATTAAGTTGATGACTCAAGGTCAATTAGGTCAATGTTGACTCATGTCTAAATTGACTAAACCTTTGTTTTGATGATGACTAACCATTCCACATATTGGTGTCTAATGCTTCTACTTGAGTGTTTTCAGATTAGGTATAGACACACTCCAAATGCCCTAACTTGCACATATCAAATTGGAGAAAAGACAAGTCAAAGTCAATACAAGTGCACATTTTTGTAATATGATGTAAATCTATTAGAATCATGTTGTAAATCACTTGTAATGATTGTATGACTTGTAATTAAGCTTGGAAAAAATAAGGAGCACTTAGATCGAATATTTAAGCACTCAAAAGCCATTTTCCAAAATTCACATCAGGATTTATAGAAACTCGGTCGATTGCACTGTACAGAAAAGTGCAGAAAAGTGCTTCTAGTCGTTGTGGAGTTGCAACAAGTGAAAATATATTAATTGCAAGCCACAAAACAGCTAGTTTTTGGCCCCAAGTGTTCCCAAAGGCTTCTAGGCTTCCTCAACTATAAATATGACCCCTTGGGCTTCATTCCAAGGTTGAGCATTCAAGCCAAGAACTATGAAGGTCCCTATTTTATATTTGAGTGATCCTACAACCTCCTATCTCTCTCTCTAACCTTAATCACTTTATACATCCATTAGAGTGAGTAGGATATTTGTAAGAGAGCTTGTCCTACATGTATATCTTGTGAGGCTCTCACTTCCACCACCTCCCTATCTCTCATTTCAACCATGAAGATGAAGTTTCTCTCTCTTGTCTAAGAGAGATGAAGAAGAACAAGGGAAGGCATCCCTTGGTAAAGATCAAGGCTGAAGATTTAGAGCAAGAGTGGGTAAGACCTTGGTGAAGGCAGAAGACTCCTTGCTCAAGTGGGTAATGTTGGCTAAATTGACATTATGATAAATCCCTTTGTTTCGATGATGACAAACATTTCATTCTTGTTGATCTAATGTGCTACTTGAGTGTTGCAGGAATGAGGTGGATGACAAAGCACTAGGGAATCTATATGCTTGAATGCTTGTAAATTTCATGAAATGTAATCAATTGTAAACTTGTACAAATATATAATGTACAAGTACTTAGACTTCATGTAAATCAAGCGTTAGATCTTCCCTAGCCAATCACTACACTTAGATAGATCATCCCCCTCATTAGTGTCACATATGCACACTCATACATACACTTAGCACTTTATTTGAAATAGTGAAACAGGGTCAATCTTGGTCGACAAACTCCTCGACTGAGACACTCTCGGTCGACAAACTTCTCGACCGAGAAAGACCCAAGTAGTCGTTAGACACAGCTGGCAAGGTAGTTGGCAGTTGGAGATGAACGTTGCAAACACTTGATCCAGAGAGCCTATCGGTCGACAAAACCTCGACCGAGTAGGTGTCTCGGTCGACAATTCATCGACCGAGATGGACTCTGACAGCAACTGTAGAATTAATTAACTAGTCGTTGCTAAAGCAACTAAAGTGTACCTAACGGCTAGTTAAGCACTTAGAACCCCCTAGAAAGTGTCTAGAATGTCCTTAAGTACTTGTAGGTCATTCCTATAAATAGGACATGCCTTAGGACACCTAAACTTACTAATCTACACTTGTGATACACTTGAGCTTACACTTGCAATTGTCAATCTGTTTTGAGAAATTGAGCAACACTTGCATTGGCTATTCTTCTCCTTGCTCTAATTTCGTGTCCTATAGGCTAGTATCTCCTATCCACAGAAATCACACTTCCATATACATTGGTTAGGAGATCTACACGCTTGATATAGGCAAATCAAGCCTTGTGCCTCAAAGGTTAAGTGTAATTTCCATTTTCCTTCTTGTTCCTTTTATCGTTTGTATTTTCCTTGCTACTCCTAGGGTTGGAGGCTGCGGATTGGAGAAGGTTCTTCTTGGTGGAGAAGGTGGACTTCGAGCTACTTCAAGAAGGTTATTGCAACGGGAAGCTACTTCAAGAGGAAGGCTACTTCAAGGGGGAGCTTGAAGTTACTTCAAGAAGGCTGCTTCAAAGTTGGTGCAATTACTTCAAGGTGAAGGCTGCTTGAAGGGTTTAGGGAAAGAATTATAATTTTATGTAAAGTCCTTGCGAGGTAATAAAATTAAATTCTTTCAATATCCTGGTTGGGTAAGCAACCGAGTAGTGGACTGACTACCTTAGTATTTGCTAAGGTAGGAACCACTCTAAATCCTTGTCCCCTTGTCCAATATTCTTGTGGTTGATTGTTTGAGTTAAATACTTGTTAAATTAATTTAAAACCCTATTCACACCCCCTAGTGGTTTTTCAGGTAAGTCCTTGGTGGAATCTTCTACGAGTGAAGGTGAAGTCAAAGGAAGAAGATCCAAGAAGAGTGGGTAATTCCTTGAAGGCTGAAGACTTGTGCAAGAGTAGGTAAGTCCTTGGAAGAAGGCAGAAGACTCTTGCAAAGTGGGTAAGTCCTTGGTAAGGTTGAAGACTCTTTGTATTGGATAGGTAAGTCCTTTGGTGGTCATGTATTGCATATCTGATAATGAATATAATGAAGGTTCAAGGGTAATAAATCCTAGAGGTTGACCTCTCTAGGTAGTGGTCTGACTCACTTCTAGTTTAAAGTGTGGAACCACTCTAAATGGCTTGTCAATTGGTGTATGTTCAATCTCTCTCTCCCTTGCTATGCATGTTTTAGTTGCACACAAATTTCCCATTTAGCAACCTTATCTTGTGATACATCTTGAAGGTCAAATGAATGTTGTTTAAGTGCATTCAGCTCTATCCACCCCCCTCTAGAGCATCTAATCACCCTTCTAGGATCCAACAATTGGTATTAGAGCAGGCTTCTCAAAGTATACTTACACAAGTAGGAGAAGATGGGTGACTACCAAGGACAGAGATACTTCATCATCCTTCCCATCTTTGATGGGAGAAATTTCCTCTAATGGAGAAGAAGGCTTCAATTCTACATCCAAAGATCAAGTCTTGATATGTGGCAAATGGTGAACATCCCATACTAGCTACCAAAGACAAATGTTGAAGAATGGGATGATGCTATTTTAAAGAAAGCAACTTTGAATGCTAGAGACATGCACATCCTCTATGCCTCTATGACCTCCACCGAGTTCAACCGGATTTCTTCTTGTGATATGGCCTATGAGGTATGGAGAAAGCTATGTATCACCTATGAGGGGACAGATCAAGTGAAGGAAAGCAAAGTCTACATGCTCAAAGGGCTAACTGAGAACTTCAAGATGGGAAAGGAGGAGAAGATAGCCAACATGTACTCAAGGCTCAACACCATTCTGAATGGTCTTGTAGTTGTAGGTCATCCTATGTCTAGTAGAGAGATCAACTCAAAGAACCTTAGAACTCTCCCCAAGAGGTGGGAACCCAAGGTGACTTCAATTGAAGAAGTAAGGTCTCTTAAGGATGTCCCTATTGAAGAGCTCATTGGAAATCTACAAGCACATGAAGCACACTTGACAAGAGGGAGGAAGTAGAAAGACAAGAAGAGAAAGAACTCAAGAGAATGAAGAAGGATGAAATCAAAGCTCAAATCAAGGCTATTGTTGGTAAAGCTTCTCCATCCTCTCAAGTTGAAGAAAATGCCATGTACTCCAAGGTAGATTCTATAAAGGAAAGAATTACTCCTCCATCTGGTGCCTCAAGTGTGGAAAGAAGGGTCACTTCAAGATAGATTTCCCACAAGTGATAAAGACACATCATCATAAGAAAAGAGACGATAAGTGCCACTCAAGCTCAAGTGAAGAATCAAATGAAGAGTCAAGTGGAAGATCAAGCCCTAGTGAAGAAGAAGAATGTCATTTTGCTCGCATGGCATCAACAAGTAAGGACTCAAGTGAGGTAAATCTATAGTCTTTAGATAAAGAATCTTTGATTTCTATTATTCCAGATACTTGTGCCTCTCTTAAGTCTTATAAAAGGAAAAAGAAAAAGCTTGCTAGAATTTTTGATAATTTGCATGTAGAACTAGATGATATTAAACATGCTAATTCTTGCTTGATTGATGAAAACAATGCTTGTCTTAGTCAAGTAGACTCTCCTAAACTTGAAAAAGCTAGTTTGCTTGATAAGATTAGATCTCTAGAAGCTCAACCTCTTATGCCAAGTTTTAATGAAGAGCATACCTTAATTGTTGATTCTCTCATGCATGATATTGATGTTTTTAAATCTGAAAACAAGGACAAAGATTTTGTTTTGCAAGGATTAGAATCTGAAAATGGTGTTTATCTTTCTAAGATTTCTTTGCTTGAAACAGAAAATGCCTCCTTGCTTGCTAAAATCAATGTTCTTGAATCTTGTTCTAGTTCTACTAGTAGAGAGAATAATGTTGTTGCTCTTCATATTGATAGAGATTCTTATTTAACTAAAGCTCTTTGCTTAGAAAATGATCTTTTGCATGCTAGAGATAATATCAACCATTTGTCTTCTACTATTACTTCTCTTATGCATGATACTGATAGTTTGAGATCTTCTTTGCAAAGATTCTTAGTTGGTAAAAGGAATCTTAATGATATCCTACACCATACTACAAAACAAATTGGTAGACATAGTTTAGGATATGATAGTAGTCAAAGGAACAACAAAGGTAAAGGACTCCAATCTTTCATGGATAATCCTCTAGTTCCAAGACTATAGGCATATGGAACTATTGCAATGATATTGGCTGTTATTCTACTTGTTGTCCTTTTAGGAAAGCACCCAAGCACAATAGGACTTGGGTTTCTAAGCTAACCCCTCTGGAACCAGAAACATGATTGGGGACCATTTCATCTTTTCTTCTTGTAGGTACTTGCAAATGGATTGACTTAAGCTATTGAATTGCAAATTGATTTGTCAACCACATGAAAGAAGAAAGGTGAGATGTGTATACAGTGACAACAAATGGAAAAAGGAATGACCATAACAAAGGTAAATATTTTCTTGCTTATAACCATTTCTAACTTGTTTTTGTCAAGTTAGTGTGCACTATGCATGTGGTTTTGAGTCAAAAGTGGTATTTTGGGATTCTCTTCACACTCTTTCTCAAAAACTATTTCTAATGCTTTCACAGTGCATTACTAACTTGCTTACACATGTTTGGATATGGCTTATATCTTTATCATTCCTCTAAATATGTTTTTATGAAAATATGTGCTTTTTGACTGTAGCTCTATCAGCCGAGTTTGTCCTGATAGAAACTCGACTGATAGGCACCAATGGGTGTTGCCAGCTGCTGTCATCGGTCGAGTTGTCAATACATAGAACTCAACCGATAACACTAAACATGTTAGGGCTCCATCTTGTGCCATTTTGTATATAAGTTGCATCTAAACATGTTAGATTACAAGTATTTTCCCCCAATTTGATTATCATTGTAAATACACTTATGGATGTTCTTTGCACTATTTTTCAGGTACTTGGACCATGCTTAGATGGAAGAGAGACAAGGAGGGACCCAGAGAAGGCCCCAAAGTCTCCCTCAACCTACCGCCAGTGGCCAAGAATCAACCTCGAGCAAAGACATCCGAAAATGACAAAGTTAGAAGAGAGATCAAGAAGTCGAGCCTCACCACGGCCGTGGCCACAATGCCACGGTCGTGGCTTTTTTGCCAAAGTCCAACAGGTTGCAACAGGGAAATACATAGATCGCACACGACTGTTGCCTACCAGCCACGACCGTGGTCACTGAAGACAACACGACCATGGCACCCTGCCACGGTCGTGGGAATTAAATTGCAAGAAGTCAGGTTGCAACAGGGAATTGGCCTCACTGACCACGACCGTGGCCAAGCTGCCACGATCGTGGCCGATGCTGATCAAGACGCCCGTGGCTCCTCCCTACGGTCAGCTCCAACCCCTCCAAAACGGCCGTGTTACTCAACACGGCCGTGGTGCATACTACCCACCATGACCGTGGCACTCCGCCACGGTCGTGGCCACCACCATCTCACCACTTCCTTCACCCCACGACCGTGTTCACCACCCCACGGTCGTCCCCCACTACCCTTACCATGACTGTGGCACACCCACCACGACCGTGGTGATCACCTACCCTATATTACTTTCCACTGTTTTCCCCATTTTCCCCCCACTTAAACCTAGCTCCTATATAAGCACTAGTTGCTTCTAGGGCTCGAGAAAGAGCACCCCCTAGCCGACCCTAGCTGCTCCCTTGCCTCCATTACTCCCATCCACCTACTTCCTTGCATCTAATCCCATTTCCACCCACTTTCCACTCATTTCCACCATAGAAACCTAGTTTCCCTAGGTTTCTATCCATCCATTTCACCATTTTCATGCACCCTTGCACCATTGGAGGAGGGAGGACGTCTGCAGCTACTTGGAGGTGAAGAAGAAGGCCACTTCATCAAGCTTCATGGAGTTTCTTACTCTTCTACCCCTTTCTTTCCTTATTTCTTTGACTATGTCTAGCTAAGCCCCTTGTGGTGGGCTGTTTGGGATTAAAATGTTACTTTGATACCATGTTGGGGGATAAATTATTGTAATGAACTAAATTCATATCTATGATGATTACTTCTTGCTTCTATCTCTTTTCCTATCTTATTGCATTTGGTTTGTGCTTCTTGTATGAATTGCTTGTTTTGAGGTTTTTGATGACACTTCATTTGTAGGAGGAATTGGGGTGTATGTGGCAATCTTAGGAATGGCTCCTAGGTCCAATTAGTGGATCCCTAGCTAGCCCCCTTTGTTCCTACATACACATCCCTCCTCCTACAAATGAGTGTGAGATTTAAGTGGCTAGTGTAAGTGAGAGTGATGCAATTGCCTAGGGTCTTCTAAAGGCTAGAGTGACTAGTGGCATGAGGCTAAACCCCTTCATCTCCACTCCCATCTCTACCCTCAACCCTCAATTGTCCACTATCACTTACCCTAGAAACCTAGATTTGGCCAATCCCACTAGAACTACACCTAACCCTAGTCTTCTACTAGTAGTATAGGGTATGTTCTAATGGCATTGCCCTTGTTGTTTGGTTTGGTAATCTAGATATGAATCGAGCACCATGCATGTTTAATGAACTCCCCCAACTAAAATCAAAGTGACATTCCCCAAACAACCCACCCACCTTAATCACCTTGCTTAAAACCCTAATCACTTAGTTTGCTTGTTAATGCTAGCTTAGTCCAATTGCTTTAGTCTAACTTAGTCAATTGCTTAATTTTACTCTTCAGTGCTAACTTAGGCTTTTGCTCTTGCTAGTGGTTAGTTTAGTTCTTATTTGCTTCTTGCCTTGCTAGAGTAGTGTAACCCTTCTTGTTCCTACTTAGTTAGTTTGATAAATTAGTTTACTAATTTGCTTGCTCTTCCATAATTTAGTTTTCATCTCGTATTTCTTACTCGCTCTCTTAGTTAATCAACCAAAAATCAACCTTAAAACCCTAAAAACCTTACTCTCCGCACTAGGAACGTAGCTCACGCCATCTAACTCTAGCGCCCCCTCTATCTCCGCGGATCGACCCCGTACTTGCCGCCTCACCTATACTACGACACGACCATGTGCGCTTGCGGGGGTAGTGTCTTAGTAGACGTAGGTAGTTAGTGTGGGACCATACAAATATCGAAAGTGAAGATCCCATCTCATCCCGTGCCTTCCGACCTCGTGGATTGCACTTGTTGCAAGCCTCTAGCAAGAGCGCACCAAGCTTTCTGGCGCCGTTGCCGGGGATAGAGGCGCTCGGCCTAGTTAGATAGTATAGCTTAGCCTTTCCTTTTGCCCTCACCGTTGCTATTCTTTATTCTTTGTGTTACTCTTGCATATTGGTTCGCTAACTTGGCTCCTTGTTGTTTGTTTGTGACTTGTGCAGGTGACATCTGTGCATGCGTAGTACGCGTTCGACTTGCACCGACTTGGTGGTTTACAACCCCGAGATTGGGAGGAGAAGACGTCAAGCTCGCCGCAACCTACACCGAGAGGCCGAGATGGCCGAGAACAACCCACCACCGAATGTTCCACCTCCACCACCACACCGCCCGCTTCATGAGTATTTCACGCCGGGGAACTACAACTCCCCCATAGCCACGCTGGTGGACCAGATGCCCGGTCAGTAGTTCTCCATTCCGCCGGCACTCTTGGGACTTTTGCCCACATACTACGGAATGGAGAACGAAAATCCTTATCACCATATAGACACGTTCTTAGAAACGTGTTCGACCTTCCGCACGCCTGCTGCCACCGACGACTCGATCTGCAGAACGCTCTTTCCTTTCTCCCTCAAGGAGAAATCCAAGGAGTGGTACATCTCGAGGCCAGAGCTCGTCACATGGAATGAAGTAAAGAATGAGTTTCTGAAGAAGTTCTTTCCGATATCCAAGTTATCCTACATGAGAAGATGCATCACATCCTTCACCCAAAAAGAGAACAAACCCTTCCATGAGGCATGGGAGAGGTTCCAGAAGTTGCTTCGTGACTGCCCTCACCATGAGGTTCCGCTTTGGCAGCAAGTTCAGGCCTTTTACACCGGGCTTGAGGAGCAGAGCCAAAACAATGTAGATTCTTCTTGTGGGGGCACGTTCATGGCCAAGCCGCCCGAGGACTCATGGCCACTGTTTGAACATCTCGCTGAGAATTCTCGCCACCGAGCTTCCACTAAAGCGGGGCATTGCGGCCGGAACTACACTCCTCCGCCTTCCTCCGTGGCTCCCGCACGCAATGCCACCAACCCCGATATGATGAAAATGATGGCATATATGATGCAAATGATGAAGAATCAAGTGGGTGGCTCTTCTAGCCAACCCGCAATGGCTGTGGACACTGTAGACGAGGAAGTTAACGCTTTACATTCCTTTGGTGGCCGCAACAACCAGGGCCCAATGTCCCAATCCTACACTCCCGAGTGGAGGAACCACCCAAATTTCTCTTGGAAACAACCAAATGAGGATGGACAAGGACAGGGGCAGCATAAGCCACGCTATAGCTCTAAGTTTGAGGACGAGGTTCTTGGAAGGCTAAGAAGCCTAGATGAAGTCAAAAAGGACGTCAACGCACATGGCCAGTCTATAAGCTGACTTGAGCAGAGGTTGGATCAGATTTCTCTCTCTTTGGCTAGAAGAGAAGAAAGAAGACTCCCCTCTCAACCTATGCCAAATCCAAACAATGATGGGACTTTTCAATATGCTCCTCCACCTCCTCAAGCACCGCTCAATTATCAATATGCTCCACCTCCACCTCATACTTACCAACAACCACCTCCACAATATCACCCCCCACCTCAACAACAACCGCAACCCCAATTCATCCTTCAAAATCCCAATTCCCCTCACCAAAGGCCTCCACCACCCCAACAGCCACAACCACCTCCACAAGCTCCCCCTTCTACCACCCATGAGCATGTGAAGGTTGTGACTACTTTGAGGAGTGGTAGGACTTTGGAGAGGCCCCATGGTATAGTTGTAGGCAGAGATGACACTGAGGCAGAGCAGGTTGATACTGAGACACAGATTGATGATACTGTGATAAGAGGCAGTGTTGATACCGTGAAGCCGAGTAGTGATACTGTGATACCGAGCCGTGATACTGTGATTCCAGTGATACCAGTGGATGATGTTGTTGATTTGGACTGATTGGGGTCCCAACTCCCGCCATATCCTGATGCACTTGAGGAGCCTTCTGTTGCAAAGAAAAAGAAGAAGCATGTGGATGATATTTTGGAGATCTTCAAGCAAGTGAAAATCAACGTACCTCTTATAGATGTAGTCAAGAAAATTCAGTCCTATGCAAAGTTCCTTAAGAATTGTGCACCTTCAAAAGAAAGACAACATGGAGGACGCCAAAGAAGATCAAGCTCACTGAGCAAGTGAGCTCCATTCTCCAGCACACCATCCCCCAGAAAAGAAAAGACCCCGGTGCTCCCATCATCTCATGCTACATCGGGGCGCATCGCATAGACTAGGCTCTTCTTGACTTGGGGTCTAGCATAAACTTGATGCCGTATGATCTGTTTGCTGAGCTCCAAATGGGGGAGTTGAGGCCAGCCCATTGCACTCTACAGTTGGCCGACCGATCTGTGAAGACGCCTAGAGGGCGTGTGGATGATGTGCTGGTCCGTCTTGATGAGGATACTTCTGCCTTCTTCCCAGCCGACTTTATCATTCTTGATATGGAAAGGGAAGCTAGAAAGGTGCGAATCATCTTGGGGAGACCTTTCTTAGCCACAGCTGATGTCGTGATCCATGTGAGGACAGGGACCATGTATGTTACATTCATGCACATGAAGATACGGTTGAACATCTTCAAGTCTTCTACTACAGCTGAAGTGATAGGGGCCACCGCAGAAGATTGTTATTTGGTGGAATGCCTAGATGAGAAAGTTGAAGAGTTCCTACCTGCTTGGATTGAGACTTCTACTCAAGGTAGAGGTCTTGAACCAATTGATGAGTTCCCTGATGACGATGATGAGGATGATGAAGAGTGCGAGCTAGCCTTAGTGGCTGCAAGCCAGGACCTCCCTTCTATTTCTACACCTTTGAAGAACTCCCTTGAAGCACCCCCCATTCTTGAGTTGAAGAAACTTCCTGAAGGATTGAAGTACGCTTTCCTTGGCTCAAATGACACCCTCCCGGTGATCATTTCCTCCATTATCTCTCCTGAGCAAGAAGATGCCTTGATGGAAGTCTTGAGGAAGAACATCCAAGCCATTAGATGGTCTATTGCTGACTTGAGAGGGATTGACCCCTCCATTTGTGTGCATCGGATATACTTAGAAGAAGATGCGAGGCCGATCTGTCAAATGCAAAGGAGGATAAATCCAAAGTTGAAGGACGTTGTAACTCAAGAGGTTGTAAAGTTGCTTGATGCAGGGATCATCTATCCCATTTCTGACAGTACATGGGTGAGTCCCATCCAAGTTGTGCCCAAGAAGGGTGGGATTACGGTTGCAGAAAATGCCGATGGTGAGCTTATGCCAGTGAGAGAGCAATCGAAGTGGAGAATGTGTGTGGATTACCGGAACCTCAATGAAAAGACAAAGAAGGACCACTACCCACTTCCGTTTCTTGATCAGATATTAGAGAGATTGGATGGGCAGAGCTTTTACTATTTTCTTGACGGATACTCAGGATATTTTCAGATTGCTATGCATTCGACAGATCAGGAAAAGACGACATTCACTTGTCCATGTGGTACTTTTGCCTACCGGAGAATGCCATTTGGATTGTACATTTCCCTTTCCACATTCCAGAGATGCGTAACCTCGATCTTTGCTGACATGCTTGATTTGTCACTTGAGGTTTTCATGGATGATTTTTCAGTTTTCGGGAAAACCTTTGATGAGTGCTTGCTACATCTAGCTGCGGTTCTGGAAAGATGTGTGAAAGTTCGCTTAGTTCTATCTTGGGAAAAAAGTCATTTCATGGTACCTGAGGGTATAGTTCTGGGACACCGAGTTTCGAAAGATGGGATTGAAGTTGACAAGGCCAAGGTGGTCCTTATTTCTACACTCAACTTTCCTTCGACCGTAAGACATGTTCGATCTTTCTTGGGACATGCAGGCTTCTACCGACGTTTTATCAAGGACTTTAGCAAAATCTCAAGACCACTCTGTCGATTACTTGAGAAAGATGTTGAATTTCAGTTTGATGACAAATGTGTTGAAGCCTTCAATCATTTGAAAGAGAGGCTTATTTCTGCTCCTATCATGCAGCCCCCGGATTTCTCTTTGCCGTTTGAGATCATGACGGATGCATCCGATATAGCGGTGGGGGCTGTGCTGGGTCAACGCATTGGCCGAATTCCTCATGCTATCTATTATGCAAGCAAAATGTTAGACGATGCTCAAAGAAACTATACGACTACCGAGAAGGAGTTGCTTGCGGTGATCTTTGCTCTTGACAAGTTCCGACCGTATCTCTTACAAAGCAAAGTGACAATCTACACGGACCATGCTGCGTTGAAGTATCTTATGTCCAAGAAAGATTCAAAGCCAAGGTTGATCTGATGGATTTTGTTGCTCTAAGAATTTGACAAAGAAATTGTGGATAAGAAAGGGATAGAAAATGGTGCTGCAGATCATCTCTCCCGCCTTGATGGACCTTTTGATATGACAAGTCCAATCATAGAGACAATGCCACATGAACAACTCCTCTTAGTCTCATCTGTCCAAAAGCCATGGTACGAGCACATAGTGAATTTCCTAGCCAGTGGGAGGATACCGAGCATGTGGACATGAGAGGAAAGCAAGACATTGTTTGATATGGTAAAGAACTACATTTGGGATGACCCTCACCTGTTTAAGTATTTCCCATACCAACTCATTAGGAGGTGCATTCCGGAGATGGAGCAGCAAGAAGTCTTATCTATGTGCCATTCCGGAGTGTGTGGAGGCCATTTTGGAGGGAAACGCACGACCGCCAAAGTTCTTCAATGTGGATTCTACTGGCCGACATTGTTCAAAGATGCTCATGACTTTTGCAAGAGTTGCATCAAGTGCCAAAAAGTGGGCACTATCTCAAAGAGGGACATGATGCCTTTGTCACCTATCCTGGTGGTAGAAGTGTTTGATGTTTGGGGGATTGACTTTATGGGTCCTTTCCCTCCTTCTTTCGGGTATGTCTACATCTTGGTCGCCATAGACTATGTATCAAAATGGATTGAGGCTGTGGCAACAAGGACAAATGATCATAAAGTGGTGTGTGATTTCGTGAGATCCAACATCTTTAGCCGTTTTGGTGTTCCAAGGGCTATGATTAGCGATGGCGGGAGTCATTTCATTCACAGCACTTTTGAAGGACTGTTAAAGAGACATGGGGTGAACCATCGTGTAGCTACTCCTTACCACCCTCAAACGGGTGGTCAAGTTGAGTTGGTAAATTGGGAGATAAAGCTCATTTTGGAGAAGACAGTGCGACCGGACCGCAAGGATTGGTCACTTCGCCTCAATGAAGCTTTATGGGCATATAGGACTGCACACAAAGCCCTGATTGGCACTACACTGTTCAAACTTGTCTATGGTAAGAGTTGCCATTTGCCAGTTGAAATGCAGCACAAGGCATTGTGGGCCTTGAAGACGATGGACTTCGATGAAGAGACTGCCGGACTGAGAAGAAAATTCCAATTGGATGAGCTAGAAGAGATGCGACATGAAGCCTATGAAATGTCAAAAAGCTACAAGGAAAGAACCAAGTTTCTACATGACAAGATCATAAAGAAGAAAGAGTTTGAGCCCAGCAAATGGGTATGGCTATACAATTCAAGGATGAAATTCTTCCCCGGAAAGCTTCGTTCTAGATGGGAGGGCCCTTACCTTGTCAAGAAAGTGTACCCATCCGGGGCAGTGATCATTTGTGCAAAGGAAGGAGCTAAGGAATTTGTTGTTAATGGACAAAGGTTAAAACCTATCGTTGAAGTTGGCCCAGACAAGGCTAACCAGGATTTTGATGTTGTTATGCTGGTAGAAGAAGAATCTGATGAAGAGGAGTGTTTGGACGAGGATGAGAAAGGGATTTACTACAAGGATCTTATGAAGATTCCCAAAAAGTGAAAGAGTCCAACAATCAATAAGCCTGGCTAAAGGCGTTAAATTTAGCGCTAGTGGGAGGCAACCCACGTGGTTTGAGATTCTCGAACCCTTCTTTTGATACTTTAGTTTTGTTTTACACAAATACACACACACACACTTGTGCTTTACAGTTTTTGTTTGAGTTTTGATGATGGCAGGTGATAGACATTAGAGAGAAAGGATCTAGAAGTTAATTGTGGTCATTCAGTCATAGTTGTGGAAAAAAGAACAAACAAAATCGAAAGCTCAACTTTTAAAGTCTGAAACTGAAGAAACAACCCCAACACGGCCGTGGAGACAGACCACGACCGTGGTGCTCTTGGCCAAACACGATCGTGGCCCAAAGCCACGGCCGTGGGAATTATTGCTACAAATTAGCCAAAGTTACAGGTTGTTTCGAAGATCGGCCACGACTGTGGAGAGTTGACCACGACCGTGGTGGAGGTGGCCAAACACGACCGTGGCCCAAAGCCACGGCCATGGGAATTATTGCTACAAATTGGCCAAAGTTACAGGTTGTTTCGAAGATCGGCCACGACCGTGGCAAGTCGACCACGACCGTGGCGTTAGGATAAGGCCACGCCCGTGGCGCACCAACACGACTGTGGCGAGGTCAGACCGGGGGGTTCTTCATCGACAACACGACCGTGGCACCCGCCACGGCCATGCTACCCAACCCTGGCCATGACCGTGGCCCCCTGCCACGACCGTGGCCGAACCCGGTTCAGAAAAAAAATGTGAAGTGTCCAAACCCGACCCCCCTCCTCATTCCATCGTCTTCCACCTCCAGAAAATGATCGTGGCGGCAAAAGCCGTTCCCGTGCTCCCCCATTCACCACCAAATCCACCACAATCCACCCCCTTTAGATCCCTAATCCATCCCAAATCGATCCCCAACCTTCCCTCTCCCATTCCCACCGTCCAATCTCTCCCAATCGCACCTCCATCTCCATTTCCATCTCCATTCTGCCCAGCAACTCCCCTACACAAAACCTCCACAAAAACCCTTCCATTCTCGCCGAAATCCACCACTAACCATATAACCACCATCCTTACATCACTATCCTTCCATTCCACCCACAAAACCACACCCACGCCACATTCTCCACCAAATCTGAAAATCTCCCTCCTACACCACTTTCACCTCCATTTACGCAATGAAGAAGATTGGGAAGGCTATCCCAAAGGGGACGAAAATCCTCACCGGAGGGAAACGACGTTCTAAAAATGCCTCCTCCGATGTGTCTATTCCATCCCACACCCCATCACCTTCCGCTTCCGCCCACCATTCGCTCCGCCGGTCGCAATCGGTGAGCGGATCACACTCCCGCTCATCCGATAGCCACCACATCACAGATGCTACCTACAAGGGGGAAGACAAAGAAGAGGAGGAGTCCATGGGGGTCAACATGGAGAACCTTGATGTGCGTCGTTGTACATGCAACAATCACTAGGAAAAGTCCTAGAGTTTAACCTTCTAACCTGGTTGTCAACTTGTTGCGAACAACAAGTCAACTTAGTATAGATAGGTATCGATCCAAGGGACGGCGAAAAACAAAATTCGAAATCCAAATCCGATTGCAAGTACAAAAATTAAATTCCGATTTGAGAGAGTTGTTAATATTAAGAACAAAAATAAAAGTGTTGAAATAAAATTTAACTAAGCAAAGAAATAAAGATCTGGGGTCCGGAAGATCACCACCAAAACTACGTTCCTATTCAACTAATCAAATTCTAAACTCCAAGGATCAAATCAAGACCTTGTGTTTACATGTCCTTACGGACAAACTCACAAGGGTCAGACTTCCCGTGAACCCGTTGGTCCCGGCGTTCACGGATCATTGCCCAACCGTCCAACATACCATTATCTACGGTCATATCAAAACGCATGTGAATTCAAACCGGCGTTCAAACCCAAGGATCAGGTGGTCGCGTCACCAAGGATTATAACAAGAATAAGATTATAGACGAAAAGATGATAATCACAATTAAGGGGTTATTGTTTCATTCTTACAGAGATCCACAGTCATATCACTCCATAAGAATATATCAGATCATCCAAATAACCACACATAAACAGAGAGAAGACATTTGTTCGATGGAGGAATATAATTGATTAAATTGAATAGAACCGGGCTAAGGGGCTACTTCCATTCTCCAGAGAGATTTACTCAGACATAACAAGATCAGAAGAATTGCAAACTAAAATGAGATCCAACATTATACAAGATGTGGTCTACAACTAAATAATGGATGAAATAGAATGCAGAATGGAATGCTTTTACAAGTGGAAAGTCTCTCCTTTTATAGGATGAGGAGGGGGTAGGCTGCCCTCGAAAAAGAGGGAAAAAAAGAGAGGGAACATGCTTTTTGAATTTTCTGGATCTGGTCAAATCGAAAGTTGATTGTCTTTAATTATCTTGACCATGTAACTCTTTTAATGCAGATTCTCGCAGCAGCGACTTCGAATATATTTATCTCTCGTGAAACGCACAAAAGTGGTCCAAATAATAGGATTTTCATTTAGGAAATTAAATTCTCTTTCCAATGAATACTTGTACACTCAATTTGGAGTTTGAATGTAAGAGTTATGTCACTTTTGGTGGAGGGTATATACGAATTTCGGACTGCTGCAAATTATGTGATTTTCCTACAAAACCCAAGAAAATGGAATTAAAACTCCAATTAAAGAGAAAAATATAAAATAACAAAACTAGTTATGAAATTAAGAGAATAAATGACAAAACAATCCTAAACAAATATAAAAATATACAAATAAAAGGGATAAATATACATTTATCAAAATACCCCGGACTTGAATCTTTGTTTGTCCTCAAACAAATAAAATCACAAATTATTCCAATTTATACTAACAACATGTCTATCCTCACCCTTGTAACATCACTTTATTCCTTACCTCAAAATTTAGCCAAGCAACCCAATCTCCTAAAACCACAAAACACAAAATTCTATATTCCCTATTAAAAACAAATATCATATCTTGTTTCTAAATCAAGATTTTGTCGAAAAATATGCTTCATTTTACTTCTGCTTTGACACTCTCATTTTTATTATTGTATATTTTTTTTATATGAGTTGTTGCACAAGAACAAGATGAAATTTGGGGGTGTGAAAACAAATAAGGAAGTGAAATTTGTTTTTTTTTATCCCTCCTCTATTCGACTTGGGATTTAAATTTTTGGAGTGGTGGCTACATTGGTCACAATTTTTTTTCATGTGCACTTTTGGCATCTTTTGATGGTATGCCCCTTTGTGGGGTATGGAATTTTTTATATGGGAAGCATGCCACCCCAGACTTGATTTTTGTGTGGTGGTGATTCTTTGCTTCTCTTTTTTAGAAAAGAAAATGAGGGGGAAACAAAAGGTGTCCTTGTGCTTATAACTTCATACATTTTTTTTGAAAGTGTCATTACATCAAAAAGAACAATCATGTCAATCACATTATACAAGATTTATATCAAGTTAATCAACAGCTTAAAAATAGAGAAAATTTGTGTTTGGTTTTGATTGATTCCATACGGCTTGCCAACTTTTCCAAGGAGTGATATTATTTTGGGGTCCTAGGTGACATGGTGGTTTCAGACATGGCAATTTGTAACAATTTTTGCAAAACATTTACTAAATTCAAAGGGGTACAATGATAAACATCTATTCATATTGGCCGACTAGATAAAGGCCATTTTACAACAAAAGAAATAAAAACATGACCGGCTAGATAATGGCCATGCACAAAGCAACTAAAAACAAAAAAAAAGTAGAAATAATGCAGAAATAAAAAAAAGATAAGGGGGTGGAATAGAAACATATCACCCACCTCCACCCCAGACTTAGCTTTTTGCTCGTCCCGAGCAAAACCCAAACCCGAGATGGAGGGAAGAAATTTGTTGGGTTCACTAGGAGGTCCTGGTAGCTCAAAATATGTCCATCTGAAGGGAATGTCGATGAGGGCTGGGACCTTTATCTGAGGAGCCTCATAGTGTACCCTATGATAGGGTAATTGTAGAAGCTCAGTGGGGTGCTCGTATTTTCTTTCACCTCGCATTCCCTCCAATAGGATCCAAAGATCTTCCATCAATAGAAGGGGAAGTGTTGAAGATGGATGTGGATTTGGGGAGGTTGGTGGGTACCCGACTAGTGATTCTAGTAGAGCATGATGAAATGAGTTGGGTGGAGGATCTGGTTCAGGTTTTCCACCATCATGATGACCTGCATATGAGAGAATTGATGTTGATGCAAAAGATTTCAAATTATTTACAAAAGGGTATTGCTTCTCCTCAAAAATAATGTCATCAACATTGGGTTTGGTAAGTTTTATTGTTGATATAACATATGGCTCTAATTCTTTTGTACAAGGGGTCCCCAAGGATTCAAGAGGGATGGGGACGAATTCCTTACAAACAATAGAACGGGGTGTGTGAGCATCTTCCAACGGTGGTATCTCCCCTTCTAGATCAGCCATGTGTGGGATGGGAATTGGCTGTGATGGTTCAGGAAGAATCATAAAGGGGGTTAGATTCTCATTATCCAAAATAGACTCAAAAGAAGGGTATTGGTCTATGGTATCATTCAGATTTATGTTGAGGATGGGGGGAGTTGTTGGATCTTTAGAATGACTCTCCTTCTTTGACATTTCATATTCAAGTAATAGAGTCTCTAAAGGAAAGATAGGGATACCAACGTCCTCATCACACACAAAATATGTCTCCATAGTTTGTTCTATTTCTTCAGGATCTGACATATATGACACAAAATAAGGATCATCATCGTCATTGTCAGGAAGAACCATCTTGGGTTGCTCAAGCTCTATAGGGGGAGTTTGTGATTGACCCTGTAGAAAGGTAGCTAACATGGCTTGACTGGATTCAAGTTTTTCTTGTGCTTCTTCTACCCTCTTTTCTAGGTCCTTAAGTCTCTCTTCCAGTTCAAGATCAATTTGCATTTCACCATAGGATTTATACACCCCAAAATTTTGGTCATCCTCGCCACACTGCCCATAGTGTCCTTGGCCATAGTACTCCTCATATTGTTTTGGGTGGCATTGCTCCTCATAATAATCTCCAGAAGATGGTGGGTTGTAATTTTCATTGCATCCATCTTGGTAGGAAGATTCAATATTATAAGGTGTCACCAATTTATGAGGAAACATATTTGAACAATCTATATTTTGGGTTTGGGCTTCTACTAAGGTGGCCAATAAGGTTTGGCTAGTTAGGAGTTTTGCTGCCATCTTCTCTAGGGACCTAAGTTTTTCTTCTTGTTGAGGATTATACTGGGTATCATAAATAGGGCTGTCAATGGGGAGGGTATTATCCATTTACCCTTACCCATACCCTGGAGGGTAAGGGTAAGGGTAGAGATTTTTATTACCCTTTACCCGTTTACCCGTTCCCCGTTTCCCCGCTATACTATAAGGGGAGGGTAAGGTATAGACATTATCCATACCCTTTTACCCTTTTACCCGCACATGATATAAAGATTATGCATATTTATGCAAAGGAAAAACATGATTTATGCATAAAAAGTTGTTATTGTGTGAATTGACTTAACTTTATATAGAGAAACATATGATTTTGAATTGGATATAATGTTTTATATGTTGTTATCAATAAATTATTGATAAAATTATTAAAAATCAACACACAATGTGTATAAAATTCTTTTTTTGTCAAAATTACCTGCTTACCTTTTACCCTCCCCGTTTATCCTGTGGATAAGAGGGTAAGGGTAAGGGGAGGGTAAAGAGATTGCTGAGAAGGATAATTACCCTTACCCTTACCCTTACCCGCTACCCAAAGAGGGTAAGGGTAAGGGTAAGACCTTACCCTCCCCATTGACAGCCCTAATCATAAATAGGTCCATTACCCCCAAATTTTTGTTGGTCATAACCTCTCTCAGAATATGGATAGCAAGGTTCCCCATAATGGTTCTCAGAAAAATAAGGATTTGCATTGTACCCGCCAGGATGAAAGGGCTCATAAAGAGGGGTGTTATAAAAAGAATGGGGTAGAGTCGAGCAAGAAAGAGATGCATGGTGGTAAAGACCACAATAATAGCATTCTGGTGGATATTGGGATGCCCACTCCATTTGAAAAAAAAAGTACCTGAAAAATATGTCAATCAATGAACGAGAGAAGAAAGATTACGAGATAAAAGGTTAGTCAAAATTTCCAAAGAGAACTAAAAATTATAAATAAAAAAAAATATGAAATAAACTAAAATTACTAAAAAAAAATAACTAGAAAGCAGTACTGCTGGAATGAAAACTCAGCAGAAAGAGGAGATACACTTCCGGAATTTTGCTCGGAAGGTAAAAAGAAATTACAAAAATCTAAAAGAAATTATAAAAAAGACTAAAGTTATGAAAGTTAGAGAATATGAACAAGGAATATACAAGATATACAGGCAACCAGATCGGAAAAACAACTGTGCCGTCCCCGGCAATGACGCCAAATTGATGTGCGTCGTTGTACACGCAACAATCACTAGGAAAATTCCTAGAGTTTAACCTTCTAACCCGGTTGTCAACTTGTTGCGAACAACAAGTCAACTTAGTATAGATAGGTATCGATCCAAGGGACGGAGAAAAACAAAATTCGAAATCCAAATCCGATTGCAAGTACAAAAATTAAATTTCGATTTGAGAGAGTTGTTAATACTAAGAACAAAAATAAAAGTGCTGAAATAAAATTTAACTAAGCAAAGAAATAAAGATCTGGGGTCCGGAAGATCACCACCAAAACTACGTTCCTATTCAACTAATCAAATTCTAAACTCTAAGGATCAAATCAGGACCTTGTGTTTACATGTCCTTATGGACAAACTCACAAGGGTCAGACTTCCCGTGAACCTGTTGGTCCCGGCGTTCACGGATCATTGCCCAACCGTCCAACATACCATTATCCACGGTCATATCAAAAAGCATGTGAATTCAAACCGGCGTTCAAACCCAAGGATCAGGTGGTCGCGTCACCAAGGATTATAACAAGAATAAGATTAAATAGACGAAAAGATGATAATCACAATTAAAGGATTATTGTTTCATTCTTACAGAGATCCACAGTCATATCACTCCATAAGAATATATCAGATCATCCAAATAACCACGCATAAACAGAGAGAAGATATTTGTTCGATGGAGGAATATAATTGATTAAATTGAATAGAACCGGGCTAAGGGGCTACTTCCATTCCCCAGAGAGATTTACTCAGACATAACAAGATCAGAAGAATTGCAAACTAAAATGAGATCCAACATTATACAAGATGTGGTCTACAACTAAAAAATGGATGAAATAGAATGCAGAATGGAATGCTTTTACAAGTGGAAAGTCTCTCCTTTTATAGGAGGAGGAGGGGGTAGGCTGCCCTCAAAAAAGAGGGAAAAAAAGAGAGGGAACATGCTTTTTGAATTTTCTGGATCTGGTCAAATCGAAAGTTGATTGTCTTTAATTATCTTGACCATGTAACTCTTTTAATGCAGATTCTCGCAGCAGCGACTTCGAATATATTTATATCCCATGAAACGCACAAAAGTGGTCCAAATAATAGTATTTTCATTTAGGAAATTAAATTCCCTTTCCAATGAATACTTGTACACTCAATTTGGAGTTTGAATGTAAGAGTTATGTCACTTTTGGTGGAGGGTATATACGAATTTCTGGACTGCTGCAAATTATGTGATTTTCCTACAAAACCCAAGAAAATGGAATTAAAACTCCAATTAAAGAGAAAAATATAAAATAACAAAACTAATTATGAAATTAAGAGAATAAATGACAAAAAAATCCTAAACAAATATAAAAATATACAAATAAAAGGGATAAATATACATTTATCAAACCTCATTGATGAGATTGAGCCGGCGACCGCAAAAAGAAACCAGCGATCCAAAGCGGCGTCGTCCTCATCCAGGCTGCCTCGAAAGCCCGCACCACCCCGCCACTCGACAACCAGTGTGGCGGCGAGACGTGAGGTGCAGCCGCAACCCTCGCGGCAATTACAGCATGACGAGGAGCAGTCGTCCCACTGGTACAATTTTGATACCAGCTCGGGGTCGCAATCTTATGCGATGGAGGAAGAACAAGATAGCGAGGAGGAAGAGGTGGAACTGGAGCCGGAAAGAGAAGATTTCATGACATTTTTGGAGGCAGACAGAGAGAAGGCCCTAGGAAAAGCACCAGCGGGGGTGTCCTATGGTACAGGACACAGGAAAAAGAAAGTTGATCTTATCTACCCTGAGTGCATGACGAGGCGAGTAGTCGCCACCAAGTACGGGTCTCAGAAAGTGATCGATGATCTAGGGATCAAGGAGGCAGTGGAAAGGAACTTAAAGAGAATAGGGTTGTGGGATGTCCTTTTCACACCGCATCCAACCTACGTCGCCTTGACCCAAGAAATCTTCGCTACTCTCGAAAGGACTAAAGTGAGGGGTTGTGACGCAATCAAATTTGCCATAATGGGCAATGTGCACACCCTCACTTCATCTCAGCTGAATGGGATTTTTGCTCCAAGTCCTGAAGAGGCTGTCAAGATGGATGACAACTTGCTAGAGATGGTGAAAGAATTGGATTGTGCCTATTTCTGGGAGACAATCACAGGCAGCAGCGTGTACGATGCAGGAAGATCAAAGACAGCCGCCATAAGCAATCCAATGATGCACTATGTGCAAAAGGTCGTGGCAAACACAATTGTAGGGAGGTATGATAATCAAGGCTCCATCTCACAAAAAGATATGTATGTCGTGATATCAATGTACCTCAAGAAGCACCTCGACCTTGGTGTTCTACTGATTGATCATATGAAGTCCATATCCTACAAGAGCACAAAACCCTTTGTCATGGGTGGGTTTGTGACTTCGATTGCACTAGCGCTGGGATACGATCTCTCGGGGTTACAGGACGCACTTCAGGCAGAGTTTGTTGACCTCAACTACTTGGTGCGCTCGCACACTATAAAGATAAAGGAAAAGAAGATGATCTATCTTACTACTAGTGTGCCGGACTTCGAGCTCGAGCTGCCATACCACGCGGTGCCTCTTCTTTCCGCGTTGGGAATTAATTTCAATTTGAAATAAAAACTTCTCAAATGGCAGCAAGAACACCCACGAGAGACGTATGCAAGGGGAGCCACTGTCGTACATGAAGAAATCGCTGAATCTAATGTACAAGGGCAGGAGTATGAAGTAGAAGAAGAACAGCAGCCCCGAAGAATTAGAAGGAGGGATGAGGGGACATCCCAGCTGCAGCCGCCCTCAGGGGACGCCTATGACATGGCTACCATCCAGGCGCACCTTGAGAGTATTCAGAAAACTCAGAGTGACATGCAGCTTGCCCAGCAACAAATGTGGTATGATCAACAGCAGATGCATTATCAGATCAACCATTTGTATCAGTTTCACCACGTCCAAGCAGCAAGAAACCCCGAATGGGGCGCAGATTTTTGGGGTGGTTTAGCTAGGTATCCACAGACTTACCCTCCGCCTCAGGACGGATACTGGGGACACTACTATCAGCATCCTCCTTCCAGCTTAGTTCCAGTCTCAACTCCTCCTCCAGATCCTCCGCAGATGTCGGACTAGCCACCGCAGCCTTGATTCTTCCCCTATCCCCCCTAAGCTATAGTTTCATGCTAAGGACAGCATGATTCTAAAGTTTGGGGTGGGTAGGGTGGTATGCGCCACTCCTTCCCTCTTTTTGTCATTTTGATATCACTCTACCATCTAGCTTAGTTTTACTATTTTTGTTCTTTTCATTTCATCTTCGCATAACATGTAGTTGATTTCTGCATTTTTTTGAGTAATTTTTCAAAATTTTTGCTTCTTCATACCATGCATTGCATTCTCATGTAGTTTTGATAATTTCTTGTGCATGTTAAGTAGGATTTTCTGCTTTATGTCTTTAAATTCCCTAAAGTAGGTTTATATGTGATTTAGTGCAAATTGGCACCATTTTGGCCAATTTTGTCCAGAATTGAATATTCTTGCTCTGATAGGATGTTTTGACTTAATCTCCAATGTTTGAAATGAAAATGTTTACTCTTGTGACAAATGCATGCTACATTCATAGATCTTATTGATATATGGTCTTATTTGTGACTTTTTACATGTGAACCACATCTCTTAAGTCTTTGAATGCTTTGGTTGAATCATGAATTGAGAAAGCGACAAACGCTTAAAGCCAATGGAATCACTTGGTAGAAATATGAATTTTGTGTTAATTCTATCATGTGATGTGATATTACTCGGTGAAGTGTTGAATTAGCTTTCATGCAGGGAATCGTATGTTGAAAACTACACTAATGACCCCTCTTGATCCGACTATTCCTCTACCATCTTCATACCCCTCCGCCTCATAAAAAGATGTCAAAGTGCACATATTAGCCGTGGCCACCTCCAAAAGTTTGGGGTGGCCACATCTTTATCTCCCCGCTTCACTCTATCCACCATATGCCCTATCTACACCAAGGGCAAAGAAAAAGAAAAAGAAAAGCAAAAATAAAATAAAAGGATGCTCCTGTTTAAGAGCATTCAAATAAAGAAAAGAAGAGTGTGTAAAAGCACTCCAAATCTTACCGCAACCCTTTCTTCTTCTTTTATACCCATTGAGCTAGAAAACATCAAATCTAGCTCACTTTACCCTTTCTACAGCCAAGTGGATCATCTAGTGTGGTTTGAAGCATGAGACCGAATGCATGAAAGTGAAACAACACTCCTAGTCACATGTGATTAACATCAACATGAAACGGTTTACCCGGAATGACATAAAGGACATATGGACAACTTGTGTTTCTATGCTTTATATTTGAAGTTTGTATGCTCAGTGCTCAGTTCATGATTAGGTTGTGAAAGAAGGAGAGGAGAGATGTGAGACACATGCACTTAGTCATTTCCAAGACTATATATATTCAATAATCTTCTGCTGCTTTGCATATTTCACTTGTTTTTGTTGAAAAGAACGGAAAAGAGAGATTAAGTTAGAGCATACTTGAGGACAAGTATGTTTTAAGTTTGGGGTGGTGATGCAGCCCTATTTTAGGGCTCCATCCTGTGCCATTTTGTATATAAGTTGCATCTAAACATGTTAGATTACAAGTATTTTCCCCCAATTTGATTATCATTGTAAATACGCTTATGGATGTTCTTTGCACTGTTTTTCAGGTTCTTGGACCGTGCTTAGATGGAAGAGAGAGAAGGAGGGACCCAGAGAAGGCCCCAAAGTCTCCCTCAACCTACCTCCAGTGGCCAAGAATCAACCTCGAGCAAAGACATCTGAAAATGACAAAGTTAGAAGAGAGATCAAGAAGACGAGCCTCACCACGGCCGTGGCCACAATGCCACAGTCGTGGCTTTTTTGCCAAAGTCCAACAGGTTGCAACAGGTAAATACATAGATCGCCCACGACCGTGGCCTACCAGCCACGACCGTGCCCACTGAAGACAACACGGCCGTGGCACCCTACCATGGTCGTGGGAATTAAATTGTAAGAAGTCAGGTTGCAACAGGGAATTAGCCTCACTGACCACGACCGTGGTGAAGCTACCACGACCGTGGCCGATGCTGATCAAGACGCATGTGGCTCCTCCCCACGGTCAGCTCCAACCCCTCCAAAACGTTCGTGTTACTCAACACGGTCGTGGTGCATACTACCCACCACGACCGTGGCACTCCGCCACGGCCGTGGCCACCACCATCTCACCACTTCCTTCACCCCACGACCGTGTTCACCACCCCACGGTCGTCCCCCACTACCCTCACCACGGCCGTGGCACACCCACCACGACCGTGGTGATCACCTACCCTATATAACTTTCCACTATTTTCCCCATTTTGCCCCCAATTAACCCTAGCTCCTATATAAGCACTAGTTGCTTCTAGGGCTCGAGAGAGAGCACCCCCTAGCCGACCCTAGCTGCTCCCTTGCCTCCATTACTCCCATCCACCTACTTCCTTGCATCTAATCCCATTTCTACCCACTTTCCACTCATTTCCACCATAGAAACCTAGTTTCCCTAGGTTTCTATCCATCCATTTCACCATTTTCATGCACCCTTACACCATTGGAGGAGGGAGGACGCCTGCAGCTTCTTGGAGGTGAAGAAGAAGGCCACTTCATCAAGCTTCATGGAGTTTCTTACTCTTCTACCCCTTTCTTTCCTTGTTTCTTTGACTATGTCTAGCTAAGCCCCTTGTGGTGGGCTGTTTGGGATTAAAATGTTACTTTGATACCATGTTGGGGGATAAATTCTTGTAATGAACTAAATTCATATCTATGATGATTACTTCTTGCTTCTATCTCTTTTCCTATCTTATTACATGTGGTTTGTGCTTCTTGTATGAATTGCTTATTTTGAGGTTTTTGATGACACTTCATTTCTAGGAGGAATTGGGGTGTATGTGGCAATCTTAGGAATGGCTCCTAGGTACAATTAGTGGATCCCTAGCTAACCCCCTTTGTTCCTACATACACATCCCTCCTCCTACAAATGAGTGTGAGATTTAAGTGGCTAGTGTAAGTGAGAGTGATGCAATTGCCTAGGGCCTTCTAAAGGCTAGAGTGTCTAGTGGCATGAGGATAAACCCCTTCATCTCCACTCCCATCTCTACCCTCAACCCTCAATTGTCCACTATCGCTTACCCTAGAAACCTAGATTTGGCCAATCCCACTAGAACTACACCTAACCCTAGTCTTCTACTAGTAGTATAGGGTATGTTCTAATGGCATTGCCCTTGTTGTTTAGTTTGGTAATCTAGATATGAATCGAGCACCATGCATGTTTAATGAACTCCCCCAACTAAAATCAAAGTGACATTCCCCAAACAACTCACCCACCTTAATCACCTTGCTTAAAACCCTAATCACTTAGTTTGCTTGTTAATGCTAGCTTAGTCCAATTGCTTTAGTCTAACTTAGTCAATTTCTTAGTTTTACTCTTCAGTGCTAACTTAGGCTTTTGCTCTTGCTAGTGGTTAGTTTAGTTCTTATTTGCTTCTTGCCTTGCTAGAGTACTGTAACCCTTCTTGTTCCTGCTTAGTTAGTTTGATAACTTAGTTTACTAATTTGCTTGCTCTTCCATAATTTAGTTTTCATCTCGTATTTCTTACTCTCTCTCTTAGTTAATCAACCAAAAATCAACCTTAAAACCCTAAAAACCTTACTCTCCACACTAGGAACGTAGCTCACGCCATCTAACTCTAGCGCCCCCTCTATCTCCGTGGATTGACCCCGTACTTGCCGCCTCACCTACACTACGACACGACCCCGTGCGCTTGTGGGGGTAGTGTCTTAGTAGATGTAGGTAGTTAGTGTGGGACCATACAAATATCGAAAGTGAAGATCCCATCTCATCCCGTGCCTCCCGACCTCGTGGATTGCACTTGTTGCAAGCCTCTAGCGGGAGCGCACCATTCAGCATTCACGCCAAGCACTATGAAGGTCCCTATTCTATAGTTGAGTGATCCTACAACCTCCTCTCTCTCTCTCTCTAAGCTTAATCACTTACTACATCCATTAGAGTGAGTAGGAGATTTGTAAGAGAGCTTGTCCTACATGTATATCTTGTGAGGCTCTCACTTCCACCACCTCTCTATCTCTAATTTCAACCATGAAGATGAAGGTTCTCTCTCTTGGCTAAGAGAGGTGAAGAAGAACAAGGGAAGGCATCCTTTGGTGAAGATCAAGGATGAATACTTGGAGCAAGAGTGGGTAAGACCTTAGTGAAGGCAGAAGACTCCTTGCTCAAGTGGGTAAGTCCTGGTGGAAGCTTCTCTGAGTGAAGGTGAAGTCAAAGGCGGAAGATCCAAGAAGAGTGGATAATTCCTTGAAGGCTGAAGACTTGTGTAAGAGTACATACGTACTTCGAAGAAGGCGTAAGACTCTTGCAAAGTGGTTAAGTCCTTGGTATGGTTGAAGACTCTTTGTATTGGATAGGTAAGTCCTTTGGTGGTCATGTATTGTATCTCTTATAATGAATATATTGAAGGTGCAAGGTTAAGAAATCCTAGAGGTTAACCTCTCTAGGTAGTGGACTGACTCACTTCTAGTTTGAAATGTGGAACCACTCCAAATAGTTTGTCAATTGGTGCATGTTCAATCTCTTTCTCCCTTTCTATGCATGTTTTAGTTGCACACAAATTTCCCATTTAGCAACCTTATCTTGTGATTTATCTTGAAGGTCTAATGAATTTTGTTTAAGTGCATTCAGCTCTATTCACCCCCCTCTAGAGCATCTAATCACCCATCTAGGATCCAACAATCGGTGTCAGAGCGGGCTTTTCCAAGCATACTTACACAAGTAGGAGAAAATGGGTGACTACCAAGGAGGGATATACTTGATCAACTTTCCAATCTTTGATAGGAGCAATTTCTTCTATTGGAGAAGAAGGCTTCAATTCTACATCCAAGGATCAAGTCTTCATATGTGGCAAATGGTGAACAACCCATAAAAGCTACCAAAGACAAAGATTGAAGAATGGGATGATGCTACCTTGAAGACAACAACCTTGAATTCTAGAGCCATGCACATCCTCTATGCCTCTATGATCGCCACCGAGTTCAACCAGATTTCTTCTTGTGAGACGGCCTATGAGGTATGGAGAAATCTATGGATCACCTATGAGGAGACAGTTCAAGTGAAGGAAAGCAGAGTCTACATGCTCAAAGGGTTACTTGAGAACTTCAAGATGGGAAAGGAGGAGAAGATATCCAACATGTACTCAAGGGTCAACACCATTGTGAATGGTCTTACGGTCCTAGGTCATCCTATGTCTGGTGGAGAGATCAACTCAAAGATCCTTAGAACTCTCCCCAAGAGGTGGGAACCCAAGGTGACTTCCATTGAAGAAGTAAGGTCTCTTAAGGATGTCCCTATTGAAGAGCTCATTGGAAATCTACAAGCACATGAAGCCACACTTGACAAGAGGGAAGAAGTAGAAAGACAAGATGAGAAAGAACTCAAAAGAATGAAGAAGGCTGAAATCAAACCTCAAATCAAGGCTATTGTTGGTAAAGCTTCTCCATCCTCTCAAGTTGAAGAAGATGCCATGTACTCTAAGGGTAGATTCTACAAAGGCAAGAATTACTCCTCCATCCGGTGCCTCAAGTGTGTAAAGAAGAGTCACTTCAAGATAGATTTCCCACAAGTGATAAAGACCCATCATCACAAGAAAACTGAAGATAAGTGCCACTCAAGCTCAAGTGAAGAGTCATGTGGAAGATCAAGCTCTAGTGAAGAAGGAGAATGTCATTTTGCTCTCATGGCATCAACAAGTAAGGACTGAAGTGAGGTAAATCTAAACTCTTTAGATAAAGAATCTATGTTGCTATTATTCATGATACTTGTGCCTCTCTTAAGTCTTATAAAAGGAAAAAGAAAAGGCTTGCTAGAATTGTTGATAATTTGCATGTAGAAATAGATGATCTTGAACATGCTAATTCTTTCTTGTTTGATGACAAAAATGGTTGTCTTAGCCAAGTAGACTCTCTAAAACTTTAAAATGATAGTTTGCTTGATAAGATTAGATTTCTAGAAGCTCAACCTCTTATGCCAAGTTCTAATGAAGAGAAGACCTTAATTGTTGATTCTCTCATGCATGATATTGATGTTTTTAAATCTGAAAAAAAGGATAAAATTTTTGTTTTGCAAGGATTAGAATCTGAAAATGGTGTTTATCTTTCTAATATTTATTTGCTTGAAACAGAAAATGCCTCCTTGCTTGCGAAAATCAATATTCTTGAATCTTGTTCTAGTTCTTCTAGTAGAGAGAATAATGTTGCTGCTCTTCATATTGATAGAGATTCTTATTTAACTAAAGCTCTTTGCTTAGAAAATGATCTTTTGCATGCTAGAGATAATATCAATCATTTGTCTTCTACTATTACTTCTCTTACATGATAATGATAGTTTGAGATCTTCTTTGCAAAGATTCTTAGTTGGTAAAAGGAATCTTAATGATATCCTACACCATACTACTAAACAAATTGGTAGACATAGTTTAGGATAAGATAGTAGTCAAAGGAACAACAAAGGTAAAGGACCTCCAATCTTCCATGGAGAATCCACTAGTTCCAAGACTATGGGCACATGCAACTATTGCAATGATATTGGCCATTATTCTACTTGTTGTCATTTTAGGAAAGCACCTAAGAACAATAGGACTTGGGTTGCTAAGCTAACCCCTCTAGACCCAAAAACATGATTGGGGACCAATTCATCTTTCTTCTTGTAGGTACTTGCAAATGGATTGACTTGAGCTATTGAATTGCATTTGAATTATCAACCACATGAAAGAAGAAAGGTGAGATGTGTAGAGGGTGACAACAAATAGAAAAAGGAATGGTAAGAACAAAGGTAAATGTTTTCTTGCTTATCTAACTTCTTTTTGTCAAGTTAGTGTGCACTATGCATGTGGTTTTTGAGTCAAAAGTGGTATTTTGAGATTCTCTTCACACTCTTGCTCAAAAATTGTTTCTAATGCTTTCATAGTGCATTACTAACTTGCTTACACATGTTTTGATATGGCTTATATCTTTAGCATGCCTCTAAATTTGTTTTTATGAAATATATGTGCTTTTTGACAGAAGCTCTGTCGGTTGAGTTTGTCATGATAGAAACTCGACCGATAGGCACCAATGGTGTTGCCAGCAGCTGTCATTGGTCGAGTTGTCAATACATAGAACTCGACCGATAACACTGTGCAAAGAATATACATTTGGCTTATTGAATGAGAATTTCCCTCTCAACTATATTTTCTCAACCAATAGTCGTATTCTTTGACAGTCCTTTGGTACCTTTATATATGCATATTGCCATGTTCTAAAATTCTTATCTTGCTTACAACTCTATCCTGTTAATTGCTCTAAATTGGTATATCTATATCTTGTAATTACTTGTTTTGAGTTGTTTTGTAGGTCTTGATAATGATGTCTTTGGATCTCTTGGTTGTGTTTAAAATTGCTTCCGTTGTTCCCAAACTTGCTACATCTACATAGTTGTATATCTTGTTTTGATACAACCTTGAGGTTCTTAGTGGTGATCATCTTTTGGTAATGATGCATATTTTTTAGTGAGTTATATCCTTTCATGCATCTAAATTTGCTTATCTCTTTGCTTGGATATATCTTTACATCCACTCATAGCTTGCTTTATCTTGTGTACCTTTTGGTATCTCTTGCTATGATCTAGATCTTACTAGTAGTCCTAACTTGTGATATCATCTACTAGTAGTTCACATACATGTAGTTCGAACCTTGTTCATAATTGGTATCTTTGCTCATCTAGTGGTATTTCACTATATGCTATGCTTGTATCTTGTCTCATACATGCTCAAGCTTGTTCCTTGAATTGCATATCTATTATTTTGAGTTGCTTGCATAACATTGTGATGCAGGGCACATAGAGCTACATTGTATGTAGAAATCAGAGCATTTTTGGATTTCATTCAGCTTTTGCTCCAGTTTCAGTTTTTGGTGCAAGAATAGTATTTTTTTGCAGAAACGACCTTCTAAGCAAGACTCGTTGCTTTTCCATGAGCCCTGCCACTTTTTAGGAAAATTCTATCATCTTGAGGGTCTAAATTGTGATTTATGGTTTTTTCTGCAACACTTTATCTTGCATTTTGGGTTGTTCAAGTGCATGCTTTAACTTGCTTTTCTTTCTATGCTTGGACAAGCCCCTATTTGTGCTCTTCTACTCTCCCTATATAACATTTTGTTATCTCCTTTCTCTTAACAAGTGGTGTTTCTTATTTCTTCATACCCCCACTCTTTGAAATGACAAAAGGGGAGAAAGGTATGTCTTCTTTTGACAAAATAGGGAGAAGGCATGTCTTACATAAAGACGAGAATCATGTCCATGTAAAGGGGAGAACGTAAACAATAGAAGACATATATGTGTAGAACATATATGAGTAGAAGACATAGTATTCTATAAATGTTATGAAAGCTAACCATGCAGGAGAAATAGCATCAGTTGAGGGGGAGTATGAGAACTCTACTAGCATCAATTGAGGGGGAGCATATGAACTCAATTCTATTGAAACCCCTAGGTTTCTCCAATGGTATGCCTTTACTTAAATTCTTTCAATACATTTATGGAATGGTTTGTCATCTTCAAAAAGGGTGAGAATGTTGACTCATGGTTAATTAGGTCAATGTTAACTCACATGTAAATTGATGAAACCCTTGTTTTGATGATGACTAACCATTCTACATATTGGTGTATAATGCTTCTACTTGGGTGTTTTCATATTAGGTATAGACACACTCAAATGTACTAACTTGCGCATATCAAATTGAAGAAAAGACAAGTCAAAGTGAATACAAGTGCACACTTTTGTAATATGATGTAAATCTATTAGAATCATGTTGTAAATCACTTGTAATGATTGTATAACTTGTAATTAACCTTGAAAAAAATCAAGAGCACTTAGATCGAATATTTATGCACTCAAAAGTCATTTTCCCAAATTCACATCAGGATGTTCATCAGTCGAGCGATCTTGATTGGATCTTGAAAATGACATTTGATCGGTCGAGTTTACACATCACATAACTCGACCAATGGAGTACCTGACCAATTTGATTGTCATTGGTCGATCAAGTTTCCCCAGGACAAACTCAACCGATGGTCTGAATATCGACTTTGTCTTTTACTCTATCGGTCAAGTTACCTTTATGGAAACTCGACTGATTGCACTGTACGAAAAAGTGCAGAAAAGTGCTTCTAGCCATTGTGGAGTTGCAACAAGTGAAAATATATCTGTTGCAATTTGGTGACTACTGCTACAGTGGCAGTTGGGTCATCCCCAATTAGTTCTATTTCATTTAGATGGTGTTTTTCATCAACATATAAAGGGGTTTCATTCATATTTCTTGTAGATAGTTCATATGAGAGATATAAACTAGTAATTTACTTTCAAAATCAAGCATGCTCAACTTACATAGGAAACTGGCCAATACCAACATTCTACTCCCTAAGAGTTGCATCCTTTCCTTAAGTCCATGATAGAAAGAAATTAGAAGGTGATGCATGTTGGTCTGTTGACAAGAAGAAGGAGGGGAGAAAATAAAGAGAGTCTAATTTGGGAATGAAGGGAAAGAATGGAGAACCATGTGGCAGAGAAGGGAGGGTTGGATCCTTAGGGGTTGGTCATCCCTAAATTAGGGGGGGGCAATATAGTATTTATAATATGGAACCAAATAAAATTGCATATAAGAAAATCACTTCAACATTAGGAACTCGAATTTCAAAATCTAATCCTTACAAATCTCTGTAGGATAACAAGACCTAAATAACCAACCATATAGATAAGCAAACTCAAACTGATGAATAAGGTTAAATCTAGACAACTAAAGAGTTTAAATTGACTAGATTTACTATCAAGATGTATATCATTTTCCAAAATGAATATTACCCAACCATTGCAGTACAATATTAACCAGTGAACAATGCAATTGATCTCTATAATAAGTAAATAATATTTGAAAATGTAGGTGTCCACACACCTACTATTTTGTGCAGTAGAAACTGGCTTGCTTCAAATTTTCTAGTGTTGTTGGATGGTGCCCACTAATACATGGTCACTTTCCCAAGCATAAAAAAGGTCAATATCTAAAAAGAAATATAAACAAATAGAGATCCTACTTGAATCTATATTATATCTTCACTTGTTCCTGGAACCAATCAATAGGTAGAAACTCCATGTTTTTCCAAAGGGTTATGGACCTAAAAGAAATAGCAGAACTAGACCATTAAATAATTAGCCCATAGATGAATCTCTCACACAAAATGATTAACATTATTCAAATGTTGCGTGATCTTGGAATCATGTTCACATTTTTTATTTTTCTATTATTTCAATGCAAATGAAATTGAAGTTAGGTAGATGGGGAATATGGTCTTCAAGGTAAAAGACATTGTGACTATCAGCCTCAACCTCTCATCCCTTTTCCTAGATGGGGTTCTAAGAAGCAGCAACAAGTGAAAATCTAGGGGGAAAGGAAATTAAAATTTAAGGGAGAAGAAGCTGAAGAAACCTACCAAGAATGTGGAACTATCAATACAACTAATGCCCAGTTACAAGCATGGTAAGAACAAGATTTGGCACAACATAGACGTGGTGCCACTATCACTATTATGTCTCGGGTTCCTGTATTCTTCAATGATCATTTAGATATGATTAGGGGTTAGAAACCATAATAGGTATATCGGGGCATGCAATGTGCTTCAGTGGAGGTGGTGATGATAAGTCCAACAATGAGTGTTAGGTCTAGTGATGATTTTGTGGAGTATATGCTTTTCTTGTTGGAGGATGTACTGATAGGTTGATTTCTAATAGGAAGGAAGAGATTGGAGAAGATATAGATTTCATCTTAAGACTTTAGAGTTTGTAACTTTTTTCGGAACATTGTGTCTATACTTATATAATGCCAATGCACCAACTGAACTAGCCTAGTCATTAACTGATTTGGTGAATTGTTCTGACGGTCTCATATTCAACCTTAGAAAACCTACCCAACAAACTTAAGAAATGTAGAAAAATCCAAATTTTGTAAAGCATTAGTGTCGTGTAATTTATCAGCAACAAGCATGACTAGAATCTAGTGGTCCCATTTTATGCCATTCCATTGAATGACCATCATAAGACATACTTGACATGTGAATTTGAGTTATTGAGCATTTACTTTCTTTAATGCATCATGTATACTTGTATGGAAAACTAATTTGTAAGAGAAGCATATATAAAGATGGAATCTCCATTTCTTAGAACAGACTACAGTAAGATCATTATGAACTGAACCAACACCATGGTCTGCAATGACCATTGGGTTCTAGGTTTTGAATGCCTCAGGAATCATGTTACATGTAACGAATTGACTTTTCCTATCTCCTCTATTGTGAATCCTCTCTCTCTCATCATGTGACCCTCTTACTCAATTAGATATTTGTTTCATAGTTCAAATGTTATCATACTCCAAGTTGGTAACATCAATGGTTAATTTCACCATACAAAGTGTTAATTTGAAAGATTGAACACAATGACACATCTTAAAATATCATCAACTTGAAATAGATATTGACCCTACTCCATATGATATTATCACCCTATTATAATTCAAGTGATAGAGCTCGCAGTTGCGTTTCCATTGTCATAAAAAATTCCTCAAGCAGAGCTTTGGTGCCCAAGTTATGTAGTTTTAAAGTTGCCCTATTTTGAATGTTTATTTTACTCTCTTGTCCTTTTTTAGGCTCTTGGGCCGATTCATTCAAGGGCTAAGCCATCTTGCGGCCCAGACATCTGACTACCTTTGTTCCTTCTTCTTTGGGAAGACTTACAGGGAATGAGAGGGAGTTCCGCCTTACTCTATTGTATAGATCTTGCAATGAATAGCCGAAAAATCCACCCTACGATGGAAAAGCACCAAAAAATCTAGATTTCTAGTCTCTTATAAATCGCTCCGATCTAAACCTAGTTCCCCCTTTTTTATTTGTTTTCTTCTTTCCATCTTCCTAGCCGCCAGGACGGTTTGGAACCATCGTCCACCATGTTCTGTTCTCTGTCGTCTACCAATATCTTCCCCATCTCCATTTTGACAATGGTTTTGGTAGTGCGGTCATCTTCTTTCCCCAAGGAGACCAGTAGTGTCGCCCCGACATCTAGGAAACTTTTGATCTTCTCCCTCCATGCCTTCCTCTCCCCCTCTCTTCCGCATCATCATGCCCGACTGGGAGGAGACCGGCGGCAGCCAATAGGCGCCACTAACAACCGAAAGGGGTCTGATAGGTTGCAAAGGTTGGGGGATACTGAGGGAATCTGCCACCTTTGCCGCCCACACTGCCAAGTCACCTCCCTATGTCTGTGGCTACAGCAGGTGCATCGTCAGTGGGTAGTGAGGGCAGAGGTGCTCTGTTCGTCCCTGTTCTACACATGGATCATGAGAGAGAACAAGCAATGGTGTGTCCATGTGTGTGGAGGAAAGCCGAGTCCAGGAGGGCCCAAGCCACGTGGGCCAAGACTATTCAGGCATGAGGCCCAGTGAGCCGCCGCCAAGGCCCAATCCAAATCGCAAGGTGAATGAATGACATCCTAGTTCTTCCTAAGTTTCAATACATGTGGTATAATGATGATAACTTTACTTTCGTTTGGCCAAATCTCACATATAATATATGAAAATTTATCTACTCGACAAGATCTACACTTTGGGATTGGTCGTAGACTCTAATTATAATGTTTGTTTTCCTAATTACCTAAAAATTATAGGTTTAGTCGTGTTGAATACATTCAATGGAGCTATGTGATAATACTTGAACCTTTAATGACCATCTATTAGCCTAGTCATGAAATCAGAATCCTTAATACATCTTTGATCTATAGGAGGGTCCTTATCACCCCTATTGCTTAAGAATTACTCCCTTTTGCACTATGTGACCTGTCCTTGGACTTTAATGTATGATCTTGATCAAAGTTTCTATGTTTCTTGAATATGATTCATGTATCTCTATCTTGCTGATCTAATCTTTCATCTTGTTTGAATCTCATGTCTTGATGATACAAGACCCTTCTTGCTCTATTGTGAGTCTTTTGACCCTAGAATGCATGTAAATGCCTTAAACCTTGATATGATCATAGAAAGTGCATGGAACGTCATAATGGCCTCACAATTGAACCACACCTCCTTGATGACCTCTAGATCACTAAAAGATCATTTGATGTACCAATAAGCAATTTGTAACCTAACTTGGGCAAAACCCTTGAAATAAAGATAATTAGGGTTAATGGTGAGAATCTAATGCATGTATACAATCTTGTTCTGAATCAAGTTTGGCATGTGGCTAGATGATGAAGAATAAGTTAGGTTAAGAATCTCTGAATCAGGTATGGGCCTTATCTAGTTATATGAATATCACTTTCTTTCTTGAAAAGACATATTGTATGCTAGTTTGTTTACTTGCTCAAATATTGCCATGTAGAATTGCTATGTCTTACTCGACGTTTGCCTCGTCAATTTTATAACTTGAACACATATATTGATAGAACTCCATTATAATATTGTTGATAAAGGATTATCTCTTGGCTATGGCCTTGAGGTCCCTCTCATTCAAAAAGGGTTAGCTAATCTTGAGCACCCTTACGGACCCTTCCGATAGGAAGATGGTCAAAGGCCTTAAACATGCTTGATTTTGTTGGTATAATGGAGTGAAATGACATAAAATATGGTTTTGCATTTGTTAAACAATTAACATGTCTATTCTTGTTCGTTTAGTCTTGAAATCTTTTCAAAATTATGCTAAGCTTATAAGTATATGTATCTTTCTGCCCCATACTCAACACCTCGTGTGTTGACCCATTTCTCATATTTTGTTTTAGGTTCACAGATGGCTAGAAGGTTGATGGGCTTGGTGAGCTATGCTAGGTGTACTTGTTGTAAGATCCAATTTTAGTGCACATGAATGACTTGTACCTTGACTCTGGAAATATGTAACTGAATTCATGAACATAATGCATTTTGTATAATTTATACTTGTTGAATGTTGAGACTGTGTTGGTGCCTTTATCTTGTTATTTGTTCATGTGTGCTAAGCTTTACGCTTCTGCATGTTGCCTTTGGTATATGTTTGGTTCATGGGTTTGGGATTCCAGTTATGGGACAAATGGTATCAGAGCATGAACAATAACTACACCAAATATTGGTCACATGAAAACACAAACTAAACTCACCTTACATCTCAACCCTAGAAACTTAATAAGATGTCCTTTGTGGACTAGGTTGACTTAGCCTCTAGGTTAGAACCTAGATGTTCTAGAACTAGGTGTAGACTTGTGTAAATTACCTCCCTAGACATGATTCACAACATGTGCTTAGGATGTCTACACAAGTGTGCACCATGTTCTTGTTAGTTCTCTAGGTATCATGATACTAGACTGCCTAATGAGTGTGGTAACTCATTTTGGTTTTGGTTTTATTTGAATGGAGTATGGTGGTTTTCATTGCCTATTTAAACGTTGGAGAAAACATATTTCAAGTACTATTATATGTACATATGAAAAATGTTACCACACGTAGAAAGGTAGTGAGTTTCCATGCAACCTAGGAGAAAGAGATGTAACATCAAGTCTAGATAAGAGATATTAGATGATAGTGATAGTCTCTAGAGTTTTCTAGAGCCATGATATAGGTTAGGCAAGTGAGTAACCTAGAAACCTAAGATGATGATAATGATATTGACGATGATGTTGATGTTGATAAGTCCCAAGTTTGTCCTTAAGATGTCCAAGTAGTTTGATGATATGAAATGAGTTTGACCATCCAACCCTAGCTAGACCTAGCACCTTGTTGATACATATGACTTGGTTGATGTACTAAACATAGCTGGTGGGTTGGCATGCTTGCTGTACCTAGTCTTGTATATGTTGAGATATGATATATGATATATGGTTTGGGACCAACATGGGCCTCAATCTCTTCACAAAGGAGGACCTCTAGCATGGGACAAATGAATGGAGTGACCTTTGATATGAGTCGACCCACCTCGGGAGAAGGTTAGAGTACCTAAACCCAAAATATTTGAAATGTTGAAAAATATGAATGATGAAATACTTGATGATGAGTCCCTAGCTAGAATACTTCTAAGTATATGAGATAAGTCACCTTGTTTATGGTCCCAAGAAATTGTTGAACCCTAGACTTCCTATGAAAATATCTAACCTTAGAGAAAGAGGCATTTGAAAATTTGATGCTTGCCATATAGGTGAGGGATATCTCCCAAGACCCTAAGATGATGTACATGATGTATGATATCCATGATGAGCCTCGTACTCAGGTTAGTGAGTTGATGTAAAGGAATCTAGTGGTTACCCTTGTTTCTTGAAAGATGGGTAGAAATTTTTGTTAAAGGTTGAAAGTTGTGGTTAGCATGTTTTCCCTTGACATATATCTGTCTTAGATTGAGTGGCATGATCTTATGGAGCTCCTTTGAGACACAAGTGAGATGACAATGAAAGATAGATAGTGATAATATTGTTGTTTCTCGAGGTAAAGCATGATGTATGAAAAAAAATCTCACTTATGTTTACAAACTTGAATATGCACGGTAAGCCACTCTCATAAGCTAGACCTAATATGGAATCATACTATACATAAAATATGTAGCTTTCAAATGATGAACTTGATATGATGATCACATAAGATCTTAGCACGACTAATCAGGGGTAACATGCCTAACCTCATAATCAGTTAAAAAAAATGATTAGCTTGATATGACGATGCTCTTGGGATGATAACTCGAACAAACTAGATAAATAAATTACTTAATTTTAATTCCAAAATGTGAAATTGATGAAGATGATTTGGGAAATTGGTAAAACTTTGGGGAGAAAGATAAACATGCATGAAATCTAGTATAATGATGAAATATACACGTTTAAGGATGGCAAAATTTGGAAATCATAACTGAGGACATGTTCATTTGTGAATTGATAACCTAGATTTTAATGATACACCTTGTTCCCATATGAAGTTATGAATACAAACCCTAATTGAGGGATACTAGGGATGGGTAAACCTTGATGCCATGATGATGTCACGTTATGAAAGAACAATAAGTGATATGTATATAATCAAGATGAGTACATCCTTGATGATGAAAACCTATTGTGCATCCCATTCTACGGAATACCTTGAAAACCATGGTAAGATACCTAGACTTGATGGATATTGACTTTGATGCTTGAACATGACCTTGGACAAATTTTGAGGACAAAATTTCTTTTAAGGAGGGAAGGATGTAACGAACTAACTTTTCCTCTCTCCTCTATTGTGAATCCTCTCTCTCTCATCATGTGACCCTCTTACTCAATTAGATATTCATTTCATAGTTCAAATGTTATCATACTCCAAGTTGGTAACATCAATGGTTGATTTCACCATGCAAAGTGTTAATTTGAAAGATTGAACACAATGACACATCTTAACATATCATCAACTTGAAATAGATATTGACCCTACTCCATATGATATTATTGCACCCTATTATAATTCAAATGATAGAGCTCGCAGTTGCGTTTCCATTGTCATAAAAATTTCCTCAAACAGAGCTTTGGAGCCCAAGTTATGTAGTTTTAAAGTTTCCCTATTTTGAATGTTTATTTTACTCTCTTATCCTTGTTTACGCTCTTGGGCTGATCCATTCAAGGGCTAAGCCAGCTTGCAGCCTAGACACCCGACTACCCTCATTCTTTCTTCTTTGAGAAGACTTACAGGGAACGAGAGGGAGTTCCGCCTTACTATATTGTATAGATCTTGCAATGAATAGCCCCAAGATCCACCCTACGATGGAAAAACACCACAAAACCTAGATTTCTAGTCTCTTATAAATCCCTCCCATCTAAACCTAGCTCCCCCTTTTTTATTTGTTTTCTTCTTTCCATCTTCCTAGGCACCAGGAGGGTTTGGAACCATCGTCGACCATGTTCTGTTCTCTGTCGTCTACCAATATCTTCCCCATCTCCATTTTGACAATGGTTTTGGTAGTGGGGTCATCATCGTTCCCCAAGGAGACCAACAATGCTGCCCCTACATCTTGGAAACTTTTGATCTTCTCCCTCCATGCCTTCCTCTCCCCCTCTCTTCCACATCATCATGCTTGGCTGGGAGGAGACCAACGACAGCCAATAGGTGCCGCTAACAACTGAAAGGGGTTTGATAGGCCGCGGATGTTGAGGGGATACTGAGGGAATCTGCCACCTTTGCCACCCGCACCACCAAGTCACCTCCCTATGGCTGTGGCTGCAGTAGGTGTATCGTCGGCGGGTAGTGAGGGCAGAGGTGCTCTGTTCGTCCCCTATTCTACACAGGGATCGCGAGAGAGAACCAGTGTTGGTGTGTCCACGTGTGTGGAGGAAAGCCGAGTCCAGGAGGGCCCAAGCCATGCGGGCCAAGGCTGTTCAGGCATGAGGCCCAGTGAGTCGCCGCCAAGGCCCAATCCAAATCGTAAGGTGAATGAATGGCATCCTAGTTCTTCCTAAGTTTCAATACATGTGGTATAATGATGATAACTTTACTTTCCTTTGGCCAAATCTCACATATAATATATGAAAAATCTTCTACTCGAAAAGATATACACTTTGGGATTGGTCCTAGAATCTAATTCTAATGTTTGTTTTCCTGATTACCTAAAAATTATAGGTTTAGTCATCTTGAGTACATTCAATGGAGCTATGTGATAAAACTTGAACCTTTAATGACCATCTATCAGCCTAGTCATGAAATCGAAATCCTTAATACATCTTTGATCTATATTAGGGTCCTTATCTCCCCTATTGCTTAAGAATTACTCCCTTTTGCACTATGTGACCTGTTCTTGGACTTTAATGTATGATCTTGAGTAAAGTTTCTATGTTTCTTGAATATGATTCATGTATCTATATCTTGCTGATCTAATCTTGTGTCTTGTCTGAATCTCATGTATTGATGATCTGAGACCCTTCTTGCTCTATTGTGAGTCTTTTGACCCTAGAATGTACTTAAATGCCTTAAACCTTGATATGATCATAGAAAGTGCACGGAACGTCATAATGGCCTCACAATTGAACCACACCTCCTTGATGACCTCTAGATCACTAAAAGATCATATGATGTACCAATAAGCAATTTGTAACCTAACTTGGCCAAAACCCTTAAAATGAAGATAATTAGGGTTAATGATGAGAATCTAATGCATGTATACAATCTTGTTCTTAATCAGGTTCGGCATGTGGCTAGATGATGAAGGATAAGTTAGGTTAAGAATCTCTGAATTAGGTATGGGCCTTATCTAGTTATATGAATATCGCTTTATTGCTTGAAAAGACATATATTGTATGCTTGTTTGTTTACTTTCTCAAATATTGCCATGTAGTATTGCTATGTCTTACTCGATGTTTGCCTCGTCAATTTTATAACTTAAACACATATATAGATAGAACTCCATTATAATATTGTTGATAAAGGGTTAGCTCTTGGCTATGGCCTTGAGGTCCCTCTCGTATAAAAAGGGTTAGCTAATCTTGAGCACCCTTATGGACCCTTCCGACGGGAAGATGGTCAAAGGCCTTAAACATGCTTGACATTGTTGGTATAATGGAGTCAAATGACATAAATATGGTTTTACATTTGTTAAACAATTAATATGTTTATTCTTGTTCATTTAGTCTTGAAATATTTTCAAAATTATGCAAAGCTTATACATATATGTATCTTTCTGCCTCATACTCAACACCTCGTGTGTTGACCCATTTCTCATATTTTGTTTTTAGGTTCAGAGATGGCTAGAAGGTTGATGGGCTTGGTGAGATATGCTAGGTATACTTGTTGTAAGATCCAATTTTAGTGCACATGAATGATTGTACCTTGACTCTGGAAATATGTAACTGAATTCATGAACATAGTGAATTTTGTATAATTTATACTTATTGAATGTTGAGATGGTGTTGATGCCTTTATCTTGTTATTTGTTCATGTGTGCTAAGCTTTACGCTTCCGCATGTTGCCTTTGGTATACGTTTGGTTCATGGGACTGAGATTCCAGTTCCGTGAAATTACATAATATATTGCCAAATCTTAGGTGACTTACAAGTCAATAGCCTTGTTGACCTAGGTGGGAACTAGAAAAATGCATTTCTATATGAGGCATCATAGGTTTTGTTACTAGATATTATAATAATTAATAATCCATGGAGTCACATGTCTCATCGAAAAATAGCTTCACAATGTATGAGGCATCATATTTTTGTTAGAAGGGGATATAATAGGTCATCTTGGATATTATATCCACATCCACCATGGTAAAGTCATATTCAAGAGACATCCTAGGCATCCCCAATACAAAGTCCAAATTATAGCCCTACCATTAGTGTGTGGGGTGGAAAGAGGCGTATGTAACATAGATTCCTCCTTCCTTTAGCAAACTGGGCAACAATACGTGTAGCCTCCTTCTCCAAACTATGATAGTAAGAGCCTATATGCAACCAATACAAATAGGTTTATTATGATTGTACAATTAGTAAGGAATTTATGTATTTATTTCTGACGCCAATAAGTGTTCATTAGATTCTAATATATCAATATTGGACATTACTACATGCAAACTCTAACTTCATAGGAGTATGAGAATAAATGCATATGCATTATATTTTTATCGAAGGGTCTTTAACCATAAGAAAAAACAAGAACCTAGAGAATGCCTAATCAAGTCATTGCATTTATCTAAATAACATGCTCACAATCTCCTCTTAATAGAATTCATAATCAATAAAATATTGTAAAACCATGTACCATCCATTTAGCGCAAACAAATGAGTATGTCAGTGAAAGAAATTTAAATCAACATTGCTTTTATTGAGAAAATTGCAAACCTCAAATTATTTTATTCCCTCTATATTTCAATATGAGAATTGTAAGGTAGTTAGTTTCCATGGGGTGTAGTCATAAAAATAGCAGCTCGTTCATTCTAAATAAGGTGTGGATATTATGAATTCTTATTTGTTGTTTAGGATGTGTATATATTAGCATTAACTTGTAGATTTTAAAGTGTGTGCGTAGATTATAAATTTTATTTTTTTGATTAAACAAGGACAATGAATCAGCATGGATACTGTTCCACCAAGATACATCAAATATATTTTTGTGTATGTAGAGAGAAGAAATGGGTTGGTACAGGAATTTAGTAGGAAAAAATCTATGAGATAGCTTTCATTCTATTTGAGAATTAGTTTTAGTAAAAGGTGTGGCATGTAATACTATGTTCAAATCGATGGGTAGGTTGTACGAGGTGTAGTAAAAATTAGAGCAGAGACATAATGTTTCACTATTGCTAATAACACTTGTATACTTTCACAAAGAAAGATGTTATCTTTAATCTTGAAGTAAGAAACCCAGCTCATCACTAAACCCACATTAGTAGTAATCAGCATAAATATAAAACCTTTCATCGGTAGCATCCACAAGAGCATATAATTTTTCAAATAATGTAAGTGGCTTGAAACTAGCTATTTTATTGTTGATGAGATAGACAACCTCTTTTATGAACTTTGTAGAATGAGATAATTGCTATTGTTTCTCATGTTGTCAGTGTTGTACTAGGGCTGCTGGTTACTACTCAAAAATTGTAGCTCTTTCTTCTGAATAAGCTACAGATAATATCAATGAAAACCTTTCTTAAGTGTAGTAAAAGATGCCAAATATGATATCATAGAGGTAAGATAGATGATATTGTATTTGTGGTCTCTTGTATTATAGCTTCCTATGCTTGAACCACTATATTTTGATGTTTCACCATGTTTTAATGTTCTGAAATACCATGGATGTGCCTGGTTGATCTCCAAGTTTGTCAATGGAGATTTGTAGGCCACAGAGCTTGTTGCTTTCTCAGTAGAAGGAAATCACACATATTTCACACATTTAATGGACATCTACAGGCTTGAAGTGAATGTAACAACATGACGATGAAGATATCTCCAACTTGTGAGAATGACATAGCAAATTTTATAGAATCTACACCTTTTGTATCCCAGAATATGGTCTAACCTTTCGCAAAATAGAAATGGTGTCTATGGTTATCAAGAAACTTGGTAACCAAGTAGGAAATTAATCCATTGAGAAATAACAAAATGGTTAAGAACCATTTTAAAATAGAAAATGATAAAGTGGATGTAGATCCAAAAGGAAATTCTCAAGTGTACTAAGATTCTATGAACCATGCTAAGAGTCGATAGATGCTCAGGATGTAAGGTATCTGGATTACTAGATAATTTATATGCTTGACACTTCATGGACTGATTTCCCCATAGATAAGAATCAGCATTCTCAGTCCAGTTGTGACCAGTGAAAATAAAACATACAAAATTATCAATGACTATTATAAGGACCTAACTGTAACATGAAATTTCCTTTCATAATATGCCAGTTGGGTACTAAATTTAAATAAGGAATAGGAACCTCACTCTAAGACACAATTTTCCTCCTAGAAGGTTGTACTCAGTATTTATCAGGGGCGACTGTAGTTCAAAGCTGAGCGTACTATAAAAAAAGAGAAATGAATTACATATAAAATTGTGAAAAATATTTGAAAGTAACAAACTTTCCTATGGTTTAAGGCTCCTAATAAATGACAGAAAAATTTCATTAAATAAGTCACAGAAAGAATTACTGAAAAAGACTCAAGTGTCACTTAAAAAAGTCACTAGAAGTGTCATCCCTTCTCTTGATGTTGACAACATCAATATGTATAATAACCTTAATTGAATTGAGTTAATGTGCCACATGCATCCCGAGCAGAGCTGTGAATTTCTATTCCACCAAAGTGTTTCATCGGCCCCTCACTTTTTATGACAGTACATGTATGAATTTGTTCACAGTACTCTCTGAAAATTCACACAAGTTCATTGGTTTGGTATGCCTGCAAAGAGATGTGTGATGTCGTGTGGGAACAAATTCATGTGCATCCAACAGCCACACAGCTCATTATGGTCTTATTAGGAAGCATATTTCTATTTGATATCAACAATCAACTCTATTTTAACTAGCTAAATAGACCAGGCAATGAATAAGGAACATTGAGCATTCACAACCATCCGGGACCAATATTCTCATTATTTTGGAGATAGTGGTCAGTTGACAATTCTGGCATATTCATTAGGAGATGAATACATATATTATCAGAGCATAACTCTAAAAGTTATAGTGCTATGGGCTTCAAAAATTGCATGTTGAGAGTTATCCCTGCCTATGTTGCATATCAAGGAGTGTGCATGTGGAACACATCTTTGTAATAAATTTTTCTTGGTATGTAGTTGTTCCTATAAAGGTGCTAGACAAAATGGATAAGAAATTTGAATATATGATGCTTCAACTAGTGAAATCCCTGAGGCCCCATCTATATGCATATGGGCTTCTAAAAAACCATCAACTCTCATGTTAAAGAAAAGAACCTTTTTGTATCAAGAAAAGATAGAACACATGTCATCTACATTAAATCAAATGGAGTAAACTATAAAATATCTCTTAGTGAGATAGAACCATCAACTTTATATATAGAACCATAAGAATTGTTATCAATAGAATGGCATACCACGAAATATACATAGAGCTAGGCAAACATAATCAGAATCCAAACCCAAAATGCTCCTCTGAAACTAGAGAAAACAAAACTATACATTCTCAGTGTGTTCCATGTCCACTACGAACACTAGCACAATTTGAACATATACTTCTAGAGACTAACCCACTCTAGGTAGTGGACTGACATTGCTCCTAAGTTTTGGACATGGAACCACTCTAAACCACCTGTCCAAGTACTTTCTCTTCCTTCTCTCTCATCCTTGCTATGTATGTTAGATTGAGTGATCAAATTGCTACTTGTTTAAGTTTCTACAATTAATATAGTTTGGTGGTCTAATCAATTTTGTGAGAATTGTGAATCTCTATTCAACCCCCCCTTCTAGAGCCCATTGATCCAATAGAGAAAAGTACAAGCCATCAGTTCTTTCAAGGAGACACACCATCAGATCATGAACAAGGTAGAAAACAACCCCTTAACACCTAATGAAAACCATCAATTTGTCGCCTAAAAGGAAACCCTAGAGTCAAGGAACAAAAATCATCGACTCCAACATGAATCAAGGTTTAGAGCACCTACTTTAAACTTGTACAAGATTAAGAAGAGAAACAAAGAAGATTATACTATCAAGATCTACCACATAAGCACAAACCCTAAATAAAGATCCATCCTTTCTACTTGGTACCATGCTATAGAGCAAGATCTATGCATATCAAGTATAGGGTAAGCAATAAACATGAAAAAAAGTTATATAACTCATCTCAAGGTTGAAGATGAAGCTCTAAAAAGCAAGGTAGTCAAATATAGAGATAAGAAACCCTATCTTGAGAACCCCACACGTCCAAGCAAGCTCCTTTCTCTAAGGACAACAAACCCTAGGCCAAAGAAGCAATAAGGAAGGTGTTCTTCAACCTCTAGCAAATGCTCCTCAAGGAAATCCATGGATCCAGCAAGAATGAAGAGAGAAGAAGGTAGGGAAGCAAGGAAAATGAAGGAAAAGAGATGATCTTACTCACCTAAGCCAAGAAACAAGGTAAGGAAGCACCAAAGGACCTCAATAAGGGTAGATCCAAACCCTAGGTGCACATGCAAGCAAGATAAGTCAAACTTGTTCTTCCTTGAGATCATTATTCTTCACAAAGAAAGAAGGACGAGATACAAGCAAAAAAAAGAAAGAGAAAGAGAACAAGGCTTGGGGTGAGAGAGAGAAGAAGGTCAAGGTGTGAAAATGAACATGCCATCTGTCACAAGATAAAATCTCATGACGACGGAAGACCAGGATTCCCAATGGTTGTAAGGATCTAGGGTGACTATAATATGTCAAACCTAGAGGGGCCATTGACCTCCCACAATAGGTTGTCTATTGGTTGCTGCCTTCCCTTGGTCACTAAGTGAAACCCTAGTGTCACCATCTGTTGGTGCACTACACAAGTAGAACCATCAACCTAGGTGCTTGAAGAGGGACATCATCAGATCTTGAGAATCCTAGGATGTCCATTGAATCACAAAACATAAGGGAGAGCCATTGGTTCCCAACCATCTCAAGGCAAACCATGGAATTTAGGGCATCAAGGTGAGGAAACCTTAAGTTCAACCCTAGATAGATGTCACCACAAAAACCAAGGTGCAACTAGGAGCCCCAAGGTACAACAATCTCAAACATGATATGAAAGCATATGAGGCACAAAACCCATGTGAAAAATTACAAGAAAAATTCTAGATATGGGTAAATTGCATAAAAGGTCGTATTAACACAATTATTGCATAGCTTGCTCAAACAATGTCCAAACTTGACCAAACTTGAAATTTTGATTTGTCACATGATATAAAAGCACATCTCAAGGTGTTAAACACTTAATTAAGGTACATAAGCATGTTCAACCAAAATGCAAGGCCAGGGGTCTTACACACATATGTATATATATGCATAATTGTGTTATCGTCTTGAGTTTGGTATATGCAAATACAATTTATATTATTTTGGACTGTTTGGATCATGTTTTTGATTGGTTAGACTGGGAAAAAAGACATAAATAATTTCTTACACTTTCAGCGCTACGCAAATAACCCAAGTAAACCAATATTTTTTTAAACCAATATTTTCTTTAACTATTATGAAATATGAATAACACAATTTCTAAATTATGAGATGATAGTTATTTCAAAATTTCTAATACACATATATGACCAAACTTCTATAAAGTACTTTTCACTCTAATCCAAGAAAACTTCTCCATGAAGGGAATAAAAGACATTCAAAATGACTCCTGAGTGGAAAACCACTCAATACAAAGGAAGTTATTCAAATAACTAAGTAGAGACTAATTCAAATTATCCCATCTTTTAATATATTTAAATTAAGATAATGACAAATGTGAATTATGTGAATTAAATATGGTCAAAACCTAAACATAATTTGATGGGAAGGTTCTTGATTCTCCAAATAGGATGTAATCCAATTTGGTTACCATTTAAACTTTATGTAAATACATTAGTATGTAGGTTGAAATAAATAATGTTGTCTTTACTCCTAATCAAACCTAAATTCCTATGTTATTTGGATGTCACATGGTTTCTTTTTGAGTCCTATATAGAATCCTAGATCCTCTAGGGTATCTACAAAGTGGGGGACAACCCTCTTGCCCGATCCCTATAATGTGATCGGACACTACAGTCTCGCTTCTTCTTAGTTTCTATCCCCATTCCCACTTCATCCCACAAGCAATTAGGCATTCGTTTTGCACTCTTGAAGTCTTCCCAAACCTTCTGACCCCTGTTTGTGGGGTTTTCATTCCCTAGAGACCCTATTCGATGAGAGTTCTCCTTATTCTTCCACAAGTCAAACTCTTGTGAACTCCATAGTGATATGGACTTCACCTATTTAAAACACCTTAAGAAATCAATGATGGACCACCCAAAAATGTAAGTCGATGACTCTTGCACACTCGTGGACCTTGCAACTCTGTCCCCACAAAACCTCCTCGTAGTTTGTCGTCTAGTTTGTATTTGTGGAAACTTAGACCTTTGTGACTCCAAGAATAGAGTATGTGATACTTCTTTCAACTCCAAATATCATCTACACCCTCCAATTTCATATTGGGGGTACGTGTATCTTGTTTCCCCTTTTCATGTTTATTTCTATTCTAAAAACCATAGAGTTGATTCTGGTGATCCTAGTGCACTTTTTCTTGTGCTCTACCCCATTATACTTTGAGGGTCGATTATGAACTCTGGAAGCATTGCATTTCTTTCTATTTTGGTGATTTGGACAAGTTGGGACATGTTTTCTTGTTTTCTCCCCTATTCGGCCTCTCTGTCTTACTATTTCTTGACCTTAGAAGACCATGATTCCCAATATTGGGCTCGTTAGGTCTAGCTACATGCAATGAAGTTGGCTAGCCCCTTTTATTTTAAGAACAAGAGTAAACGACGATGATGATCCGGACACTCCTATCTTCACAACCACGTCGCTTCATCCCTAATTCTAACATTGCTTACTTCCCTTTCTCATGCTCACCACTTCTATTGCTTCCCTCTATCCACCATCGACTCCCTCTAAGCACATTAAGGGTGTCTTTCATTTCCTAGAGACATTGTACAGACTCATCCAACAACAACATGATGTCGCCTGGGAAAATGAGATGTGAGAGCATTGGGGTTCCTCTCACTCTAAAAGTAGTGATTGCACATCGTTATTTCTACTAAGTGATTAGGAGTAAGAAATGTCTTTGACCTCAGTGAAGAGGAGTAGTGACAATGGATATGCTTGGAACAAGCCACCATTACTGGAGAATTGGTCTGTAGGTAGGCTGTTGACAAGAATCGAGAATGATGTTGTGTTGTTTGTATACACTCCTTGATCTAGTGAATCCATTTATCTTCGAATCCAAAGTGGAGTAGTATCTATCACATGACATCCCATAATACATGGCCAAAGACCTTCAATATGTCTAGTTTGATGCATGCTTGGTCTTTGCTTGTTTGATCTTTTCTCATAAGTTGTACATAAACTGAGATGTCTCTAAGTAGTCAGGCTCCCTGGTTGGGGAAAACAAGTGCAGGAAGAACCTACTTTAATCTTCAAGCATGTAGCTTAGACCAAATTTTGGTAAAGGACCCTATAGCAGGCAATGGTTCTGAAGTCCCTCATGGTAGACAAATTGACTGTTTTTGTATGAAAGCAAGAAAGGCATGATTGCATTGCCTCACCATACACCCTCCCTCAAACATCCATTTGATATTCAAATACACGTCTTCAATAATGATAGGCCATGTGTGTCTAAACAACCATTCATTAAATCCATCAAGCCCCGTGCTTTATCCTTACCAATGGAACACAAGGCACATAAATCTCCGTGGTGTAAATCGGTGCACACAATGAGCTATTTTAGGCATCAGACAACCTATGCACAAGATGGATGGGATATTGCTCAAGATGAATGCCTTGAACATTGTAAAGATTGGCTAAACAAATTCACTACCTTCATAATGGGCATGAGCATGGATCATATCCCCATCCTTAGTGATGAGCTAATGGATTGAGTCTCTGACCACTTGCATTGGCCACCCCTAGTAGAAAGTCATACTGCACTCAACATCCCATTCTTAAGCAACAATGCTTCTCTGGTAGTAGATACATTATGGTAGTACATACATTCTTTAGTCTTGGATAGAGAATCAAGGCACTTCCTTACTTCTTTGTCTTGCCAAAATAGAGTATCATCAAGTGATTCATCTTGTGGTGCCTTGTTGATCTTTGATAACTCCTTTAGGGTGTTATGCTTAAAGGAAAACACGTTACACTTCTCAACAACCCACTCCTAAATTGCACCCTTGGTATCCTAGAGTTTCTTGGCCACCACATAGAGGGGACTTACCACTTCTATTCTACCTCATCTGCACTTGATCATCCAATCAAACCCTTCCCAGCCTATCCAATAGTTTAGGCTTTGAAAAGGTCTGCAAATCTTCTTTTCACCCTTCCATACTAGGTACAGTAGTACAGAGGCATGATCACTCAGTGTTGACGGGAATCTCAATGACTTGAAGGCCTTCATGATGGCATCTATGAACACATCATTCACTAACAAACAATCAATCTTGAATGCGCGACATGTCTCTATAAATCTTGCAGGTTGCTTCACATAAGTCACCCACCATGGAGAGGCACCCTACTTCACCTGCATGTGGTAGCAATGCCATTGAAGTCCTCTATTGACTGCAATCTAGGTTCTCCTTCACTTTCCCTATTTGAAGAGAAGTTGGTAAAATTGAAGTCTCCCAAGAGAATCAATGGGCCACGTATGGACTAGGACAACTCAGTGAGCATCATCAATAGGTCACACAATCCTTGCTAGTTTTGTGTACCTATACATCATTGTGACTGTTATCCTTGCACCCCCTATGATAGTATAGGTGGTCATTACTGTGTGGGAGGTTGAACTGATGAATTAATTTACCATGCCTTGAGGTCATAACCCTAGAGTATGCGGTCCACCTTGAACAAGTTTATGGTTGGAAAAAAATCTCATCCACTATGGAAGAGACAAGCAGACTTATGGGACTCCACCTCTTAAATCATTGTCTCTATGATGATTACCATGGAGGCGTTTGATACTCAAACCACCCTACAAGCTTGATCTAGAAGTATGATATAGAAGAGTCATCACACACCTCATCCATGCATTTCTCAGATGTGTGGGTCTTGCTCTTATGTTGCCTAGGGACGCTTGTGTATGCTATGGATTTTTCTAGTTTTCTAGTTATAGAGAAAGAAAAAACAAGAACTAGGAGGAAAGCAAAAGAGAACATAACATGAAAATAATTCTAGGAATAAGCCAAACAATGCATAAGTCTAATCTCATAACCTCTAATATCAAAAATTTTGGTGCAATATCTTTCTTATCACACCAATATGTGCTACCCTTCAGTGTTACATTGAGATCCTAGAGAACCCCACCTACAACTGCCTTACCTTGAAACACATATACCACACATGTTGTGCAAGAGATGCTCCTATGGATACTACTATCTGTTGATACAAACATTACCAAGACTTATCTAGGTCAGAGAAGACTTAGAGGCCTTTGATCTCGCATCCAACGTTCTAAGATGACTTCTCCTGAAAGTCTGATATGTGGTTACTGAAACATGTATATGATGCTCATTTAACTGAGTCGACTGTGTGACATATACATGAATGTAACAGGTAAGGCTTAAGAAAGCATTAAAACCTTGATCTACCATACATTAATAGGCACATTATGTCAATATATTCAACCCTATGTATCTCTTTCAAGGAGCATCAAAATATTATGGAATTCAGATCACAACTCTAAAATCACTCAAGCTACATTCTATTAAACTTTGTGCCAAAACTCAACTGTTAGATCATCCAACTAAATTCCTCAAAAAGAAATAAAAAAAGAGAGATCTCACTCATGATATCAATATCCATCATCATCCAAACCTTACCAAAGCACCGTAACTCTCAAGATAACTCGACATAAAAATTCCAAAATGTTATTAAACACTTATGGATTCAAAACGTCCACACCATTTCAGACCTCCACCTTGGAGGATGTGTCTAAGTTCACCCAACTTCCTCTACATTACTGATGGTTTGTGGTACAAAGGAAATCGATTTGGGTTGCCAAGCTATAAAGAAGTGAAAAACCTCTCCACTAAAAAAAATGAACATTAAAACATCCATCCCAAACATACTCATAGGTTTTTTGGAACAGGTGTGAAATTTTCAAATCTTTATTAATGGTAACCAAAAGACCAGAGTATAGCAGCAGAAGAAAATGTTTGACTATATTTCAATTTATAATATGATTACAAAGGTACCTCAACGACATCTCCCAAAGGGGTTTACATAAAAGATACATCATAAGGATCCATGTAGAGGAAATCTAAACCATAACAAGTTTGTCTCCAAGCTTCACCATCATAGGCTAACTCCAAGTCCACATGTCACGCCATCCATGTCCTCCACCTAGGGTTGGAATCATACCCCAACAAGAACGAAACAATAGGAGACATCAACAAAAAGCTGGTATGTGCATACTAAAAAAACTTTGAGCAATGTAAGAAAATAAGGACATCAAATATAAACGCTTCCCATATAAGAGATCAGGACTACCCACACGGGCATAAAAGAATAGATTCATCATCATAGTAAAATAATGATACTTGCCATAATTAAAATAATAAAGTAGTGCCACATAAGCACATGTCATAACCATCATCCTGCATGTATGTGAGATAAGAATAACACTAGAATATTATAAGAGACAACGGTGGCCAAGAATCACACATCTTGAACCTAGTGAGACATGGGCCAAGAATCACACATCCTTCCCTGGCATGGGGAATCACACATCCACCACCCAAACATATATATAACATGGTCCAGGAATCACACATCCTGCCCTGGCATGGGAAATCACACATCCACCATCCAAAATATCACAATGTTGCCACAAATTATAACGAGACAAAACCAATGCAACTATACTACTCTAGGGTTACTAAATCACATAGCAGGTAAATGTAGAGGTAAGTAGAAAAGTATAGTCAAACATTATATAAGATTTTCCGTGTCACACAATGGACAACATATGAAACCACCAATAAACCTCCACATCACAGTGGGCATACACCATCAACAAGATCATCATGTACCATATCAGAAGGTAGGAGCCAAAAGAATATCCAAGATCACAATCAAGAAAGTTCACATGAACCATGATTACAAGAGATAAGACATGTTGTGTAGGCTCAATTCAAAAGAATGAAAAGATAGGTGAATTGCTCAACATTGAGTAATAGGGGATACACAATACCTTATTTCAAGATCCTAGAAACACATGTCATAAATCTAGAGGTTTCCAACATCAACTTTACCTAATTATAATTATTCACATGTATTAGGGTTTGACATATGCATTAACGTAAAAGAAACCCAACTTTTGGATTTTTTTTCACTAAACTCCACTTTAGACTCTGAAAATATCACCATTATCTTAGTTAGAGTTTTCTGATCAAAATGACATATAATATTATGTATTTTGAAGATATAGACTTTTAGATGCATTTTTGATGATTTTTATTTACTTAGTTCATTATCAAAAACACTTTTTCGAAAAGCATAGAATTAGGCATCAAAAATGTTTTTATTAGAAAGCTCATCTTTTTCTAATTTCAGAACATATGTTGCTTTTATTTTTCGACCAACAAAAAAAGATATTAATTTTCTAATTCTGACCAATGAAAAGCTGCCACGTAGGCAGAGGCGCTTGAAATAGAGAGAAGAAGAAGGGAGCGACCAGGGGCAAAACCATAAAAAGATGACGAGTCATCCCCTTTCTCCACCTGGTCCATGACTGTGGAAGCAAGCAGCTAGCTTGGGGAGAAAATTGGGCAAAACTGGTATACAAGACCAAACTCGAAACCGAACGATGCATATGGAAGCTAAAACAAAGAGAAACTCAATCGTACCTTCAAATTGGATGAAGATGGTGTATAAAAGGAGAAACAAGGGCCGCAAGACAAGGGAAAAAAGTCAATCTACGTCTCTCCATGCATGGTCTCATCTAAATTGATAGTCCAAAACAAAAAGTGATGTCTAACACACACATAAGTACCCTTATTTATAGGTATGGGTGTGAAACACTCTGATTTGGTATGGAACTTCCCAACCATGGAAAACGGGAATCTAGTTCTTCTCAAATACTCCACGAAACATTGAAAATAAGGACTTAAAATGTGCACAATCATATTTAGAATACAACGGCGAAAGAATCATGCAAAAAGATAGACTACAGCCCAAGAAATCTGCAAAATACTGAGCACCTATATTATTCATGTGGCACAATCCTACCCAAGGTAGGAGATAAGTCAAAAACCATTGGATGTGGATCCACGGTGGGTCGCTTCACGCCCAGCCATCCGATGGAGTGTGACACATAAATCAAATCCAAATCAAATTAGAATAAAGTGTGATCACATTAATTCTCTTTTTCTCTTTCTTCTTTTGGAGGCTCACATGAATGCTAAATTAGGTGAAATTTAGTCCAGAGGCCAATTAGAGCATCTAGATTCTGAATATGAAATTAGATTTGCCTTTTGAGAATTTTTATTGGGTTAAATAATTCAAACCTCATTTTCTCTTTCCTCCTCCATTAACGACATTAGGATTATCCAACAATTACAAAACTTCACCCATAAGTTATATTCAACTGTTGGATATGAATCTACCAATAGTTTCATTTGTTGAAGTTGTTTGTTATTTTAATTGTTGATATCAAGGTTTCACATATGTTCTCTCTCCTAAATTACCTTCTCATCATATATTTTCCAACTGGAGTCAAAATTCATCCAAAGATATATTTTAACATGTAGAACATGAATTTGACATTTTTAATTTTTTAAAACTTTTATTATTTTATTTAATACATTAAATTTAATCCCTTATTTTATCCTTTTAATTTATTAGAGGAATCTAAAAACTTTACAAAAATATGAAACTTGGCCTATAAGAAATAATAAACGTGAGAAACACTATTTTCACATTTTTGTTTTAACTTATATTTTATATTTTACATGTTTAAATCATTTTCTCTCTCCTGAATAAAAAATATTTAACATGTACCAAATTAGATGCAAATTTGCCCAAAGGCTTATTTCTATGCTTAGATCACGAATACAAGGTTATTTTCCTCTTTTGGAGTCAATAATTATTTTATTTGATAATTTGGAAAAACTTAGATTTTCTATTTTCCAAAATGAATTAAATTAATTATATTAAAATAATGTGAAACTTGACCCCCAAGGTAATTGGGACCCAAGGAACGCGATTTTTAACTTAGATTTCACTTTTAAGACCTTCTTAAATGAGTTATGTCACTTGTCCCACTAATGGCCCATTATCATAATTACTTATTCAATTAAGTTCTTTATCATCTTATTATCACCAACTGAATTATATGAAATATTAAATTACATTTTTCATGCATTAGATTATTAGGAAAACCCAAAAGGTCAAACTTCTAGGGTGGGGTCTAAGATCCGGTATGTTATAGTACTCCACCCCTTAAAAGGATTTCGTCCTCAAAATCTATAGATCAAAACATCAACACTAATTACTCTCCACCCCTTAAAAAGGTACAACCTAACAAGTCAAACTAAACAACTTTCTAGAGCTACCCATATCTCTTAGTTTGTAGAAGTTTTAGATATTTATATTTCTCATGTATCCAACTAAAGTCACCACCTAGGGTTGAGCTTTAGGTCCTCATATCTCTAACCTATCAACCCTACATGAACATTACAAAAGTCATAGGGTAGGTCAACTACACCTTTATATCATTCCTAGTAACAACTTCCAAAGTCAAAACTAGGTTTAGATCTAGGTTTAGGGTTTTACTACCAAAACTTCTCATATCACTTCCTCATATCACTTCATTGTGACTTAGTTTAGAAAACTTCGATGAAATCCAGAACTTTTTTGTACATATAGTAGTATAATGAAAATAATTTTTGTAGATGAGAAACATTGTGAAGTAAAACCAACAAGTTGGCCAAAATTCAATGCAAAACCAAGTCACAATATTTCCATATTAGAACCTTCTCATGACCTAATCTCATCCTCAAAACAAACCTTATTGTCTAAAAAGATCATCATTGATCAAATCTAGGATCAACAACTCACTTGGAGGTAACTAGCAAAGTCAAGGGTTTGAACAAGGGAGACAAAATTGAAATAGTCAGATTCTGACTACCATGGGCTCTGATACCATGTTGTAAAGAAGTGAAAAGACCTCTCTACTAAAAAAATTCAACATTAAAACATCCATCCCAAACATACTCATAGGTTTTTCGGAACAGGTGTAAAATTTTCAAATCTTTATTAATGGTAACCAAAAGACTAGAGTATAGCAGAAGAAAAAAATGTTTGACTATATTTCAATTTATAATATGATTACAAAGGTACCTCAACAACATCTCCCAAAGGGGTTTACATAAAATATACATCTTAAGGATCCATGTAGAGGAAATCGAAACCATAACAAGTTTGTCTCCAAGCTTCACCATCATAGGCTAACTCCAAGTCCACATGTCACGTCATCCATGTCCTCCACCTAGGGTTGGAAGCATACCCCAGCAAGAAAGAAACAATAGGAGACATCAAAAAAAAGCTAGTATGTGCATACTAAAAAGAAACTTTGAGCAATGTAAGGAAATAAGGACATCAAATATAAACGCTTCCCATACAAGAGATAAGGACTACCCACACGGGCATAAAAGAATAGATTCATCATCATAGTAAAAGAATGATACTTTCCATAATTAAAACAATAAAGTAGTGCCACATAAGCACATGTCATAACCATCATCCTGCATGTATGTGAGATAAGAATAACACTAGAATATTATAAGAGACAAAGGTGGCCAAGAATCACACATCTTGAACCTAGTGAGACATGGGCTAAGAATCACACATCCTTCCCTGGCATGGGGAATCACACATCCACCACCCAAACATATATATAACATGGTCCAGGAATCACACATCCTGCCCTGGCATGGGAAATCACACATCCACCATCCAAAATATCATAATGTTGCCACAAATTATAATGAGACAAAACCAATGCAATTATACTACCCTAGGGTTATGGAATCACATAGCATGTAAATGTAGAGGTAAGTACAAAAGTATAGTCAAGCATTATACAAGACTTTCCATGTCACACAATGGACAACATATGAAACCACCAATAAACCTCCACATCACAGTGGGCATATACCATCAACAAGATCACCAAGTACCATGTCACAAGGTAGGAGCCAAATATCCAAGATCACAATCAAGAAAGTTCACATGAACCATGATAACAAGAGATAAGACATGTTGTGTAGGCTCAATTCAAAAGAATGAAAAGATAGGTGAATTTCTCAACATTGAGTAATAGGGGATACAAAATACCTTATTTCAAGATCCTAGAAACACATGCCATAAATCTAGAGGTTTCCAACATCAACTTTACCTAATTATAATTATTCACATGTATTAGGGTTTGTCATATGCATTAACGTAAAAGAAACCCGACTTTTGGATTTTTTGCACAAAACTCCAATTTAGACTCTGAAAATATCACCATTATCTTAGTTAGAGTTTTTTGATCAAAATGACATATAATATTATGTATTTTGAAGATATAGACTTTTAGATGCATTTTGATGATTATTGAATTAGTTCATTCTCAAAAACACTTTTTTGAAAACATATAATCAACCATTGAAAATATTTTTATTAGAAAGCTCATCTTTTTCTGATTACATAACATATCTTACTCTATTTTTCGGCCAATGAATAAAAATATATTCATTTTCTAGTTCTGACCAATGAAAACCTGCCACGTAGGCAGAGGTGCTTGAAACAGAGAGAAGAAGAAGGGAGCGACCAGGGGAAAAACCATAAAAAGATGAGGAGTCATCCCCTTTCTCTACCTGCACCATGGCTGCAGAAGCAAGCATCTAGATTGGGGGGGAAATTGGGTAAAACTGGTATGCAAGACCAAACTCGAAACTGAAAGATGTTTATGAAAGTTAAATCAAAGAGGAACTCAACCGTACCTTCAATTTGGATGAAGATGGTGTGTACAAGGAGCAGCAAGGGCCGCAAGACAAGGGAGGTAACTTGATCTACGTCGCTCCATGCTTGGTCTCTGTTGAAACTGAGAGTACTAAAATGAAAAGTGATGTCTAACGCACACATAAGTACCCTTATTTATAGGTATGGGTGTGAAACACTCCGATTTGGTATGGAACTTCCCAACCATGAAAAATAGAAATTTGGTTCTTCTCAAATACTCCACAAAACATTGCAAATAAGGACTTAAAATGTGTGCAATCATATTTGGAATACAATGGAGAAAGAATCAAGCAAAAAGATGGACTACAGCTAGATAAATCTGCAAAATACCGAGCACCTATACTATTCACGTTGCACAATCCTACCCAAGGTAGGAGACAAGTTGAGAACCGTTGGACGCGGGTCCACGGTGGGTCGCTTCACGCCCAGCCATCCAATGGAGTGTGATACATAAATCAAATCCAAATCAAATTAGAATAAAGTGTGATCACATTAATTCTCTTTTTCTCTTTCTTCTTTTGGAGGCTCAAACAAATTCCAAATTAAGTGAAATTTTTCCTAGAGGTCAATTAGAGCATGTAGATTCCGAATAAGAAATTAGATTTGCCTTTTTAGAATTGTTAATGGGTTAAATAATTCAAACCTCATTTTCTCTTTCCTCCTTAATTAATGACATTAAGATTATCCAAAAATTACGAAACTTCACCCACAAGTCATATTCAATACTATTAGTATCATTTGCTGAAGTTGTTTGTTATTTTAATTAATGATATGAAGGTTTTACACATGTTCTCTCTCCTAAATTACCTTCTCATCATATATTTCCAAATGGAGTCAAAATTTATCCAAATATATATTTTAACATGTAGGACACAAATTTGGTAATATTTAATTTTTTGAAGACTTTTATTATTTTATTTAATACATTTAAATTTTATCGCTTATTTTATCTTTTTAATTTATTAGAGAGCAATACGGCTGCATGTGCCCTAGCTAAATTTCACCTGAAGAATCATAAATGAGATTTCAACTACATTATGCCTCCAAGTGAGGTTTCTAGTTTAATAGATAAGGATAGATGTAATGGTAGTAGTACTACCATGTTTAACATTAATCGTTTAATTAGTGGTTGTAATAGATTTTCAAATTTGCTTGCACGAGGAGGGAGAGATGAATAAAATTGCCTCCTGACTTCTCCAAAAAAAATGGCCTATAAGCAATACTAAACGTGAGAAACACTATTTTCACATTATTATTTTTTCAACTTATATTTTATATTTTACGTGTTTAAATTATTTTCTCTCTCGTGAATAAAATAAAATATTTAACATTGACCAAATTAGATGCAAATTTTCCCAAAGGCTTATTTCTATGCTGAGATCATGAATCCAAGGTTATTTTCCTCTTTTGGAGTCAATAACTATTTTATTTAATAATTTGGAGAAACTTAGATTTTCTCTTTCCAAAATTAATTAAATTAATTATATTTATGTGAATAATGTGAAACTTGACCCCCAAGGTAATTGGGACCCATGGAACACGATTTTTAACTTAGATTTCTTTTTTAAGACTTTCTTATATGAGTTATGTCACTTGGCCCACTAATGGCCCATTATCATAATTATTTATTCCATTAAGTTCTTTATCTTCTTATTATCACAAAATGAATTATATGAAATATGAAATTACATCATTCATGTTTTAGATTATTAGGATCATTCCAACCTCAACCTTGTTTGGTCAAACCCAAAGGGTCAAACTTCCACAGTGGGGTCTAAGATTTGGTATGTTATACAAGTTAAGGTATCATCGTATCATGAGGAAATCACAAGTTGTTTGATGGTTAACGGGTGATGGTAGCTACATCAATATGGGCTCCATATGGGCTCCCTATGGGATTCGTTGAAGAGTGAGGCATCTAGTAGTGTGTCTTCTCTGTATATACCTTACATGTGGTTGTATTTTTTAATCATGCTGGTGAAGTTGTTCTTCAGAGAGGCTATCAGATAGGTGATTGTTGTAGCTTTTGGAGTCCTAGCCGCTCTATGGAGAAAGGAAACTATTGTCCCTTTCATACTGGATGAGTTGTATAAGTACTTGGATAAAGAACAACTGTATAGAAAGATAAGGAGGCCCTTCCATGTTCTATAGATTAACCTAGGAATGCACATTTGTCCTGCTATATTGATGGATTCTTTAAATCCTCATTATAGAGTGGCAATTGAGTTTTTGTCAAAGCACATTTAGGTGGGTGAGCCTTTATAGATGCATGGAGTTTTGGCTCATTGGCTTGCTGGTTTGAAGTCTACAGATATTTGTTGAGTTGGATGGAGTTCCAACTTGATAATTTGGCATGTGGCATAGCCATGGCTATTTTCAGCTTGCCTAGTCTGGAGGGTTGCATTTCATACTCCCCTATGTATGTGATGTGGTGGTTCAATCGTCGACAGTGTTTGTATCATGTTGAAGCACTTCCTCCATTTTTTAAGAAATTGATGCGAGATTCTCAGGGCGTTCATGTGAAGGTGGCAAAGATGTGATTGTGTCAGAGGTTGACATGGCGCTCCTTCCCAATGGGTCAAGAATTCTCTCAAGAGTACCTAGTTTGGCTTGTATCAGTATTTTCACTGGTAGTGACTTGTGATTCCTCTGGAGAACCACGATGATGTTTTTTTGTTTATTGACATGAGAAACCAAAGTTTTGTAATTATTTTACCTCTAGAATAAAAATATAGAACTCCTATTAATGTGTTTTAAGACTCCATGCATATGTGTAAGTTTTCATATGTTTAGGGTCATCTCCTTCCTATCTACCTGCTTGTAGGAAGCTAGAAGATTGAAACCCCAAGATCTTTAAGTTATCTCTCATCCTAGATTTTTAATAGACATTTCCTCCTTTTGAATTTTGTGTTTTGTTCTAAGATAAGGAGCACCCTCATCCTAAGGGGGGGATGGAATAAGCTCTATTGGACATGGGTGTCACGGTAAGATATAAAAGCATACCATGTAATGAGTGTGTAAGCGCCAAGTCTCTACCCAGTTGGACCAAGGTGCTAGAAGTTGGAGAAACCCCGGTAGGGTTTACTACTAACATGGTTTAGAATAGCAATCTACCACGAGCATATGTATGCATATTTAAAGGTCTTTCTAGATGTTTCTTTTGAGATACCCATGGTTGCAGGTCTTTTCATTCAAAGCTTTTTGCTTCGACATTAATGCTCATGGCCTTAGTATGATATTTCAGAGTTTTATGGGTAATGAATGGGGTTTTCATAGTGAGAGTTTCCCATCTCATGACTCTGGGGTCAATGTATGCAAAGATCGGTCTCACCTCTTGCCGTAGGGAAGCAAGAGTATCTTCCATGGTTTCAAAATTCGTCCCTCTTGCAATGGTCGTTCCCTTTTTTAATTAACCCTAACAGATGTAAATGTTATGGAATCTCCCTAGGTATAGAGATCAAGATGTTGATTGTGAGGATTGGATATGACTTGACTCTAGGGACTCATAGCCTCTTCCATCCTCATGCTTGATCATGGGGATTCTCCTAGCTTGAGTTGCATTCATGAATATTTTTATATGCATTTGGATTTGGTAGTGCCTAACTTAAGGAGTTATTTTAGGTTGGCAAATAGTGGGGCCTAAGGATAACGGTCATGCTCCTTCCTTCCTAGGCCCTAGGTTCTACTTTGACCTTTCCACTTCAGGGTGCATGAGGGTATGTGGTTAGGCATATAGTAGATTTTAGGTGTTTATCAAAAGAATGTGAAATTTTAGCTCTATTACATGGCTTTCTTCTAGAGATTTGCTCGTTCTGTAAGTCTGATTAGAAGTAGTAGAATTTGACGAGATTTGGTCCCTTATTTTCTCATAGTGTCAGTCTGTTAATATCATTTGGCCATGTCCTTCAAGCATTGGCCGCCCCAGTCATAGATGATGTAGGTCCCTCCCATTTAGGGTTGAACTTTCCCCTGGGATCAACATTCTGGATGACTCATAATATGAGGTTGCCCTTCTATAATCTATGAGGTTGAGACATCTTGTTTAAGGCTCTAGTCGTTCTTGCTTGATAGCATTGTGCATGATGCAGTGCTTTTTCCCATCATTCTTTAAGAGTTTGGAGGTTGTATGCTCAGTCTCGAATCCATTCGGTCTGTAGGATATTTGATTCTTATATTATGTGGAGCGAAGGGATTTTCATTTCAATTGGAACGATCCCTTCTCACACACATGTCGATTTGCTACCTTCCGACTACAATTCCGTATGCTAGAAGTACGTGAATTATTCAGGAAGAGGCCTTCTCCTTCGCTATCTGCTCCTCTTACTCCTGGTCATCGTACAATGGAAAACGACGAGATCTTAGGTATGGCAGCACTTCCTCTTAGTCATAGGCATGACTTAGGGCGAGTTAAAACATCAGCCATCAGATTAAACAAAGCCTTTAGATCTGCCTGATCCTGACCTGTCGGTACTACTGATAGGGTGCTAGTACTACCAGATACTCTAATTGTGAGGCCACTTGTCCAGATGTTAGTATTACTGACATGGTTGTTGATAGTACCAAGTTTCTTCGATAATTCTTGAGCAAGATGTTGTAACATTGTCAGTAGTATCGACTTGCATGTCGGTACTACCGAGTCTTCTTGATCCCTTCTGATCCAAACCGAGTATATGTCGGTACCACCGACTCTAAAGTCGGTAGCACTGAGCTATGTATATTCTTCTACATTCACCTAAAGTGCATAAAATCCAAACATAAGCTCTGAAAATATACTAAATATTTTGGAAACATTGAAATTATATTTATTTGCTGCAAACAAGTATCATATGCTAATAAAAGTAAATCATGCACCATTAATATGAGAGTTGACCAAAAATTGCACCAAAAGTGAATACAAAATAGCCTTTGAAAACTACAAATAAACACTGCATCAAACTCCTCTAAGATTAAATGTTGCTCGTCCTCGAGCAACACACTTTCGAATATGTTTGAGACAAGTCAAAAAAGGACATAATAATATGAATCGCATTTCTCAACTATCCCCACTTGGCGGTCCCAAACTGGCCTTCATTAATCACTGAATAATTAACTGCTCGATAGAGACCAAAAAATTCATAAAAGACATCCACCCTTAGATCAATGAACACTATCAAGAGAGAAGTTAACATTATAATCAATCAGGCTTTTGCTTGGTGCATTATGTGATTCTCTATTCAACATTGCTCTTTCCTAACTACCAATCCACTTGGAACCATTTCTTGATATAGATATATCCCATATACTTGGGAGTACGGAATAGCCCATGTTGATGTTCTGATGGACATGTGGTAGGCCATCAAAGTGATTGGAAGATGTTTATGCTAGCATGAGAGCCGGTAGTCTTCTTCAGAATCTTGATCAGATTTTTATTAGTGAATTCTACAAATCCACTTATTTATGGTCGGTAAGGTGACATTCGATGTTGTTTGAACCCCAAAGAGTTCAGTGATTGGCAATATTAGTGATGAAGTTTGTTCCATTATCTAAAATGATCTCATCTGGTATCCCATACTATCTTATGATGTTGTTCTTGAGGAACTTGATGACTTTTCAGGATGATGCTTTAGTGATGGACACTTCTTCAACCCACATGATAAATTAATCAACTGCAACTGGGATGAAGCAATTGTTGTTTGATGCCTTAGGGTTGATCTTTCTAGTGATATCGATGCCCTAAGCTGAGAATGGCCAAGGAATGGCCATGTTGTAGATTTTATTTACAAGAAAGTGGATATAGTCTCCATGGATTTGACATGCTCAACATTTGAGAACAAATTGACAAAAGATTTTTTTCATGATGTTCCAATATTATCCCAAGATTTGCATTTTTTTTGCCAGCATAACTCCATTCATGTGTAAGCTGTAGGACACACCATGGATTTCCTTTATTGGATCTCCCACTTTTGTATTTTCAACATATCAAAGAAGATCTATGGGGTAACTATTCTTCCCCTAGAACCCACTAAGCAGCTCATCACTTGAGTGTAAGTTGCTCTTTCTAGGAGAGATTCTTGGTAATGACTCAGTTTGATAGATACATATTGATTTCGTGAAACCAAGCCCTCTCTTTTGTATTGGGTTCATTGTTGATGACCATGTAGAAAGTTGGTTGAATAAGTTCCTCAGCTTACTGAGAGAAGGTATGGCCTTCTTGGATGTCAATCCATGAAGTAAGGGTTGCTAGTGCATCACTAAAGGCATTGTGCTCTCTTATGATGAAATGGAAGGAGACACACTCAAAGATATAAGCCAGAGCGAACATGTTTTCTTGGTACGGTACCAGATTCTAACGATGCATTCTCCAATAATTCTAGACTTAAGAGTTGACAAGGAGGGAGTCTCCATAGACTTGTAGTCATCATACCCCTTGTATTGCAAGATGGAAACCTAAGATACATGCTTCATATTCATCCACATTGTTAGTTGCATCAAATTGCAACCACTACCCACAAGTAGCTTATATCCATGGGGGTTTTGTATGATCGTGCCTATTTTGACTCCTTTTTGGTTTACAGGAATGTCAAAGAAAACTATCCATCTAGAGGGATCCCATGTCTGGTTTGTTTATCATCCCTATATCTTCATCTAGGAACTCATACACACAAGAGTTTCTTCTGATAGCGGAGAATATGCTAATGGAACTATGAGGGATTATTCTTTTACTTCCTTCATGGGGAGATAGGTGATGTCAAATTATAACAACATCACCTACCATTTAGTACATCATCTGGTTAGTGTTGGGCTATCACAGAGATAGCAAAGTGGATAATGCTTGATGATTAGCTATAAAGGATATGTCATCAAATAGTGAGGAAACTTCCTTATCATGTGGATCAAGGCCAAGTAATATTTTGTGATTGTAGTGTAACTATCCTCTATGTCATTAAACTTCTCGGACAAGTAGTATATAGAGTGCTCGTCATTGGTTTTTGCTTGACTTAAGCCTAGGCCCATTGATGTCTCACAAACAGATAGGTGAACAATGAGAGGAAATCCAAAAACAACTAGCATTAATACTAGAGGATTGGTGGGGTAATGTTTGAGCTTCTAAAGCGCGACCTCACAGTTTTCATTTTGAGTAGAGTCAATATTCTTCTTTAGGAAATTGAATATTGGCTCACAAGTCAAGTGTGAGTCTAGTAATGAAGTGGATGATGTATTGGAGATTCTTGAGTATGCCTCATATCTTCTTCTCAGTTCTAGGGGACGATATATCTCAGATGGCTTGTGCTTTCCTAGGATCAACTTTGATCTTTCTATGACTGACAATGTATCCCAATAGGTTACCAAATGTAACCAAAAAAGTGTAATCAGTGAGATTCTGGTGCAGGGAGAACCTTTACAATTGTTGAAACAACTTCTCGAGGTTGGTGAGGTGATCTTTATGACTTCTAGATTTAGTAATCATGTTATTTATGTACACCTTTACCTCTTTGTGCATCATGTCATGAAAGAGGGAAACTATTTACCTTTGGTATGTAGCTCCAGGGTTTTTGAGAACTAAATGCATGACTTGATAGCAAAACACTCCCCACTATGTGATGAAGGAGATCTTTTATTTGTCTTCTTTTTCCATCTTGGTATGATTATAGCTAGAAAATTCATCCAAGAAGCTGAGAAATGTGTGGCTAGCTGTGTTCTAAATGAGAACAACAATGTGTGGAAGCAGAAAGTCATCTTTTGGAGATGCCTTATTGAGGTCGTGGCAATCTACACAAATCCGTACTTTGCCATATATCTTTGGAATTGGGAAAATGTTGGCAAGTGATGTAGGATAGATGACTAGCTATAGGAAACCAACATTATATTGCTTTAAGCTTCCTCCATAATCTTGAGTCTCCATTATAGTTGTATCTGTCTAGCCTTCTGTTTGAGGGGGAGAACATCAGGGATGTTGGGTAGTCAATGGACACTGATGGATTCATCCAACATAGGCATGTCAACGTAGTTCCATGCAATCACATTGATGTAGTGACATATCAACTCTACCAGTTGTTCTTTGCTGCTTTGTGGTAAACAGACTCGAATTTTGACTTTGTGTGGCTTGAGGCCAGAATTGAGGTTGACCATCTTTTTCACATGTTATATATGAAAGGTATGATGCTCCTTTGTAATATACTCTCGGATAGGGACATATTTTAACTTATCATCTTTGTTGTTATAGATTTATGCCACCTCTGTGAAATAGATGGAAAACTCTCAGAGAGCCTGCTTGTGTTCAAATTCTTTTGGGTTTTATGAATCTTGATGTTTTTGGGGTTTTGTATATTTTGCATTTTTTTTATATTTTGGAGTGATGAGTTAGGATGTGGCAAAGCTTGAAAAAAATCCACTCTAGAATCTCTACCACATCGGGGTACCATTCTTCTAGCGGGCTTTTGTTTTGGTGTGGAGGAAGATCCAGCCCTTAGAACATTGTGGTAATTCACACACCAGTTTGAACCTCTTCTTCTTTCAAGAGAGGGTCGATAAGTGTTTGTGGTTTTTCTACGACCGTTGAATCAAAGATGGCTTTGACACCCCATCCTTCCATCATTTCATAGGCATCGTCATACTCATCCCACGTGATACCATAGTCTTCTTCTACAACCTTGATATATGTAGTGTTGGGGTCATCTTGGTTGGACCATCCGTGATAGACCTAGAGAATTGTAGGCATCTGCTTGGGTTGACATTTCCACCTCTTTTGGTGTTGGTTTGGTGACTTTCTCCTAGACAACATGGTCATCTTGATGATGTATGATGTTTATTGGTGTCTGATAGTTCTAGGCGCGACTTAGTAACACCCGGTCTAAGCCTTCTGTTGATTGTGTCCTCATTTGGAGGGATGACTTTTGTCTTGGAATGTTGATTGTTGTGGGCGGTCCGGATGCCCTAGTATTTTCTTGTGATGATGACGATCTCCCTGAATCTTATTGCAATCCCACTATAGTCCCCATGGTCATCGTTGTCAACCTCTTGCATGAAGTATGACAATGTCACGAGAATGATTGCCTTAGTTGTATCTTAGTAATCTTCAATGATGGACATGGTACAAGGAAAGTACAGAGGAGAATCATTATGATCAGGGCCAAAGTCCCTCAAATACAACACCCTAAGTTGGTTTTCTTCTTCTAATTAGAGGTGTAGGGCTTCGATTCTCAAGTCACGGGTTATCGGTAGGCTATTAAGGTAATATCTTTGGGTTAAGTCCCTCATAGTGGGCCATAATGTTGCAGATTCTCAATACACCATCCACTTAGTGATCTGAGGTTGGGCATAGTACGGGCCATAGAATCCCAATTTCAATCTTTCTACCTCAGAGGGATATAGATGATTTCTATGTGTCCCTATCATCGAGAAGCCAACCCTATATCGGGATGGATGTTCATCTCCCGTAATTGTTCTGCAAACATGCCAGGGTCACAAGGGAGATGGTGTCTCATTCTCTGTGGAGGCACCCAATAGATGTTGGCAATGTGAAGAATCTTTAAGAAAGTAGGATATCCTCATGCTTGATGCATGCAATAGCATTGAGATTGACAACTTGAAACCTAATGATGTTGCGCCCCATTTGATACATTGGTTTTTGATGTAGTAATGAGGGAACACCCAGTTGTGGTGAATCCATGGTCACCCCACAAGGAGTGTGAAGGAATGACTTAGATCCATCACAATGAACAACATGACAAATGTCTACATCCTGAAAGGAGTGTGAAGGAAAGACTTAGATCCATGACGATGAATGGGATGCCAAATTTTTGTCATCCAATTTATCACTTCAAAGTGATCTCCACTAGAGCATATTTGATTAGTCCATCAAAGGAGGTTTCTTTCCCATGCTATCATCTTTCACAAAGACATGTTGAGACATGCTTCATTGTAGATGAAGCAGGAGAGTATCATAAGGTCATTGCATATTGTAGTAGTATATAGGGGCATGTTGTGATTCCCACATGCAAAATATTGTAGTAGTATGTCAGAATATCATCTTTAGAAAATGAGATCAAGTGTTGGTCATGATTAACCTGATGGTGGCTGCAAGAGCTTATGTTTGCATGTCTTTGAAACATAGGCCCCTTCTAGAGTCATCATGATAGCATCCCAATGTGCCAGAGAGTTCTACATCACTTATACCAATGACATTTCTCCCTTAGAAGGATTGTATGGTTTATGAATCTTCATGTTGGATCTCCTCAAAAATCTCATGTAACACCCCTCCAAGTACATATGTATCAGCAAAAGAAAACCTTATGTCGCCATAACATAGGTCACTTGGCTTGGAGTAGGGCCACAAAAAATGATATACATAGCAACAAGATAATTGAAACACCGTGCATTAATTCAAAATATAGACTCATACAATGTCCTTTCGAAGAGAAAAATGATAATGTAAACTATCTCATCTTTAAACTAGAATCTAACACATGAAAGATAGAAGAAATCTAAGGCATAAATCTTCTCTGGAAATTTGATATTGGATCTTCTAAGGTGTAGATGGAACCCACCAGCTAAGACTTGAGAACTTCTACTTTGAAACACTCACTTCAAATTCATTTTCTCCTTGATCTAGCGAATATCACCCCTCGACTATGCAAAAATAGAGACATACATCAATAAGAGGCACTATAAACATTATAAGAAAATAAAGTATATATAATTGACTTGAGAGAGAAAATCTTCACCTGTATTTGACTTGAGCATTCTTGAGTACATGAATCTTATAACAAGAATAATTGAGTAGTAAATATATGCATCTCTCTATGAATGCCCATGATTTGGCTATAAAATTCCATAACGACCCATGAGGTCCATGTTTTGAAAACTATATAAAAATGATCGAATTCCATTTATTTTAACATTAAGATTACCATGAATAATAATTTAATCTTGAACTTTAATCTTTAACATGATGATAAATATCCCTCTTAAAACTTGAACTTTAAATCCATTAATCATTAATTGTTAATCATAATCTCAAATTTTAATGATCATGATAACTATAAGGCATAGGATATATAAATCATCAAGAAATTTCTATATGAGCATGATTAGAGCATTGAGCTTGAAATTAAAAGCATAATTAATTAACCATCAACCAAAGATATGTAGAGTGGAATAACCCACTTATGCGGAGAAAGGAAAATCCTAATTTAGCACCTTTAATCTCAAGTCAATCCTACGTTCCATAAATTACATGATTTATATTAATTATCACCATATATAACACCCTAAACCCTAATTTGAGTCTCTTAAGGAAACATAGTCTGATACAATGAAATTAGGGTTTAAAAAAATGTTGAAAACATATTCTACATGGAAAAATCCTTTCCAAAACATATTTTTCCATAATTTTGTGATTATCCTTTGATTTACTATGAATTTCCAAAAACTGACCAATTAGGAAAAGGGGAAAACCCACCTATAAATTTACTTGGTTAGAGGTTGTCAGGACTTGTTGAGTTGGCCCACTCAGAGCACAACACCTCGCTTGGTCTCTATCCAAATGTGCAATTAGAGATAGGATGCAAAAACCCATATTTATCCATCTAACTAAAAATAGCCCAATTAGAATAGTAGGGGCGGAAATGACCAAAAACAACCTCAGACCCTCCTTGCAATGATGAACAAAAAATGAACCTAAAACTGAGGCTCATGATTTGAAGACCCCTAATCTAGAATTTGTGAAAAACATGAGAATCTTATCCCGTACGTCTTCCTCATCATCGAAAGAACTTGGTGAACCCAAAAGTAGGTTGTTGGACTGCCAGATGCTCAGAACAATCATCACCATAGTAGGATGGGGTGCGGGGATCATACAAAAAATGAGGAAGTTGTGGGGAAAACTAAATTATAGACCACTTCAAAGCACCTTGATGAAGGTGAACTACAACAAAAACTAAACCAAAGAGGGTCATTGGTGTGCATTGCTAAAACAAGGTGGTAATATCAGAAAAAGTGGGGAAGTCGGGTATCATGAATTACTTCATTTCAAGCAAACTAAAGGCTCAAAAAGCTTTGATATTCCTCATTTGTTGTCTCCTAAAGTTCTTCAGGGATTGTGGATGATAGGACCATTAGGTAGAGCTTGGGACAAGCTCTACCTGGTGGTGGAGTAGCATTTGTGAGCACAAGAGTGATGGGGTGAGAAGCTTATGAATTCTAGTTTCCAGATGATCTTTGATTGCTTTGCGATAGTTTCTTATATAAGTGGAGGCATGTGGAAGGTTGTCTTTCATCTGATGGTTAGTACAAGGGAGGATGGTGGGGTTCCTAGCTGATTGGGATTCTAGGGCACATAACCCTATTGTACCAGTGGCCTATCAGCTCGAGAGGATGTTCCCATGGTGAAGGAGTAGTCTTGTGGAGATTGGTCTCATTGGAAAGAGATATCGGCTAGGAGGAATGGTTGCAACATTAAAGAGTCCAGAGAGTACTAGACTCAGGTGGGAGGGAAGCCTTGACATCGTGCGGCTTCCTCCGAGTCTGAATCCAACCCAATTCGGACAACTGAAGGCGCGTGACACAATAATAAGAATGGAGCATTAAGATAAGATATGAAAATGATGATGTATTTGATTGATTTCAATTATCAACTATATAAGATCTTCTCTCATTAAATTAGGGGGTCAAATGAAGTCCCAATGAGTTTGAAATTGGATCATAGGTGTATTAAGGATTCTAGAATCTATCCATTTCATAAAATCTAAGTTTTGATAGACTTTTTTCCATGAATTTTTTATAGGTCGTTATCTTAGTGTACATGTATTAAAATATATAATAAGGTGAATTATCATTTCTTTAAGGAACTAGTTGAGTTAAATTTCCAGATTAATAATGTCCAACCATTTAGGACTTCACATTATATTTAATGCATAAATCAATGGATCATCTTAAGAGTGAGAGAAGGAGTAATTTCTCATTTCTTTTCATATTAGGATGATGCCAAGTTATTTAATGCTTAAAGAAACATGGTATATTATTCTACATTAATGAATCAAAATTTTATAGATTGTGGATATTTCTATTAAATTAATTGTTTAACCTTTATCATAAAAACTCCATTAAGATTTTCAAATTGTATTCATGAAATTTTGGGATGTTACATCTCAGGTGTCAGGAATACCTTTTTGGCATACATGGTGGGGATGGAGACCTTGTTGGACCCTTCTGTTGTGATGTTGGTGGGGACTCTTATGTAAGTAGTCACCTTTTCTTTCCCTTGTTGAGGGGTTGAGGTATCTCTGGTGAGTCTGAGTGTCGATCTCCCTGTGTCACAATAAGTGAAGTCACCATGGATGATATCACAACTATAGGGCGAGAGTTTGTACAAAATGTCTCCTTCAGAATCCATGTCTTCTGTTTTTTTGGGTTTGGGTTTGCCTTTTGGACATTGATTGATCATGCCTTCTACCCCTAGTGTGTCCTTGGGATGAGAATCAGTCACACCTCTTATCCTTGGTGAGTGCTTTGCATTCCAGTTGGCTTTTTTATGTTTATCAAAATCATCAGCTTATGTTCCCAGATTGAAGTGGAAATTTGGATACTTCAAGACCAATTCTTGAGTGCTTTCTCTAGTGGAAGAATAAGTCCACATGGAAAGTCCTCTAGTGACAAGATCACGACCACCGTGATTGAGGATGGTGTTACCTCTTCTGAAGTGAATGTGTGACTTCCCCAATACCTATGAGTTCTTTCAAGACATGCTTGAGTGTACTGTAAGAGTCATTTTTATATGTTGGCATTGTAGCTCTTTGCAAAGGAATTCAGAGGCTCCCTTATGATTGAAAATTTGAGTCGATATTTGATATCTGAAGGATGGTGCTGTGAAATGGCGTGAACTTCCTTTTTGGTTTGGAAGTCTCCTATATTGTGAGAGTTATAGTCATTAGATTGGAATGAGATTTCAAATTACTCACTATCGAAGTAGTGACTGCGGTCATCTACTACATGACCGGATGGAAAGGTGGTGGTGTGTAACCATAGTAGTTGTTTGGAAACCACAAATACTGTAGGGCATGCATTGAGGCTTCTAACTAGGTGACATCACCTAATCTTGTTGTTGTTGAGGTGCTAGGGTGTGGACAACTTGGGGTGTTGGTTTCCATGTTGAGGAGACATGTATGGTTTGCAGTTGATGCTTTTCCATCCTAGTAGGGACAAGTACTGCTCCAACAGTGGCATATGATGAGTTTGCCTTTGCCCATTTGGAATTTGGATTAGTCATTGAGGAGGCAGGAAATGTTTGGAAAGTGAGGCCTATGTTTTGATAGATCCCTATTTAGATTTAGTGTTCGATCTATACACTCGCTTGTATGAGCTTAGGGAAGGTATTCTATTTTTGTAGGGATAAGAGGAAACTGAGAGACGGTGAGGCAGCTCTGATCACCATGTTGAGGGCATACTTATCTTGAGGTTTGAATTCTAGATGATCAACAAGCTCCCTCCACCATCTAACAAACTCACAGAAGCTCTCATTCATCTTTTACTACAATGCCTTCAGGTCCTCCTTGGTCGAGACTTGGTCTAGATTCTAGGCATATTGATCAATGATTCTTTCGGCCATCTTGGCCCATGTGGTGATGGCGGTCATATCCTGATTTTTGTACCAGCAAAATGTGGGACCAATCAAAGTCCATGGAAAACAACATAATAGTACATTGTCATCATCATGGACCATCATCATATTTGAGAAATATACCTTGACATGTTCCATAGGGCCCCCTTACTAATGTATTCATTGAATTTTGGAATGTTGAATTTGTCTTGCATCTTCACATTGGGAAAGTGATAGAAATAACTGAATGTTTTTCCACTATCCTTTCCTTCTAGGAGTCTAATCTTTTGTAGGATCTTAAGAAGTAGGGGATCTATGACAGTAGGTGCTTATGCAATAACTTCTTGATGTGCATCTGCAACTAGTAAAATGGGCAATTTGATTGTTGTTGGTGATGCCATATTTATAGGTAAGAGAATCCATACCCTCCTCCCATGTATGGGTTGTACCAAGAGTGGGGTGGTGGATATCTAGAGTTCAGGTTGGGGACTGGTCCTCAGCCATTCAGATACTGCATTTGAACCTTTGTGACATGTCAGCCGCTTGAGGCTCTTCCTACATGACTGGGGCTTCTTCTTCTTTGTTCTTTCCTTTGGCATCCCGTTTAGGTCTAAAGAAGGTCATTGTCGTCTCCTGAGTTATTAGGATGGGCCCAATGTCTGCGGATGTTAGACTCTTATAGAGCACTATCTATAATGTTTCTAGCTGAGGCAGAAGAGAGCCCCTCGAGTTGTATGGGAAGAGTGGTGTGGATGATCCTACATGTGTGGCTCCTTGTTCGTTGAACCCTAGATAGTGCCATACTTCCTTGTAGGATGAACTTGATGCAGGAAAGAAATGAATGCTGAATGTTTATTTGAATTTAGGTCCGTCTTGGGTGACTGTTACTTCAGGCATGATGACATATTCCTTGCATTTCTATACCTCTACTGATTTTTTTTCTTGTTGTGTATCCTAAAATTACCATTAGTGGGATTCAAAAGTGGGGTATAACATTAAGAGAAAAACAACATATGCTTTGGTACGATTCTCCCGACACACATTATGTTAGTCAAGAATTTGAAAAAAAAAGAGGACCCCTCCTTGATGGGAGGAGGTGCATGAAAGGGATGCTTGTTGTGTGTGTTTTATATTGACTTTTTACACTTCTTCACACAATTTCAACTCATTATGTCCCAAATTAGCCTATATTTATATTCATTTTTCCACACCTTTTAGTTTCTTTGCTTATCACATGATGTTGATTGCAGATATGTATTAAAAAGATCAAATTGGAGATAACCTAATTCCCCAAGTTTTGCAGCTGACCCAAAGAACATTTATGAAGAAACGACCGAAGACACGGCGTGTTCTATTAAGAACACGACATGTTCACTTACAGATAGTCTCATAGGACAAAGAACATGTCGTGTATTATTAAACACACGGCGTGTGATTCTCTAGTAGCGTCTAGTCCAGATCAGAGAAAATAGGCAACATGACATGTCCTTCATCAGACACGACATGTTCCTGGTACATGACGACCGTCTGCACCTTTCTGCCAAAACACGGCGTGTGTTTATTCAAACATGACGTGTGCCCTTCATTTGATTCACTCACTGAAGACAGAAACACGGTGTGTCTAATTCAAACATGCCATGTACCTCATTGCAGTGACAACACTGAGTAAGCACAAACGACATGACACGGTGTGTTCAACAAAAGACACGTCATGTCGTTGTCAGTTTCTACAAAAATGAAAACGAATGCCTTTTGTTTTAAAAGCAAATGGGAGCCTATGAGGTAGTCATGCTCGATCATTTTGAAGTGTTTTACTCCCAAGAGAAGTTCTAGAATAGAGTAAGGCAATTTTGGGGTAGAAGAAGGTGGTTTCTTGGAAGAGAACCCCCATTTTACTTCATTTCTTCTTCATTTTCTTCTCCAGAGGTGCAGCAGAGTAACTCTCTTCATTCTAGCTTTTTGGGAGTGAAGTTGGTCTGAGTGAGATCTTTCTAAGTGGTTGAACTTCGTCCTCTAGCTGGAGTTCACTTCTCTTAGCCTACATATGTGGTTCCTCTAGCTTTTCCTTCTCTTAAGAATGTAAAACTCTGAATTTATTATCATGTATCTGCATATTTTCAGTATGGACGAGTAGAGCTCTTTTCTTGAGCATGGGAGAGTAGCTCCCATGACATTGTTCATGTGAACTCTAAATTTATGCTTATTGCTTTTTAATTTGCTTTCTTTCATGGAGGCCTACGGTATTTTCTTACTTGTATGCTAGGCTGGCCACCTTTTATACATGTTTTATGCTTGCCTTGTGATTCGGCAGAATGCATCAGAAAGTATGGAGTAGGGTCTATGGCAATATTTTCTTGACTATGAGAGTGGCTAAGGATTATTGAGGGTTTTGGTTATGTTTGATACTAAACATAGATGTGAGAGCGTTATGTGAAGTTGAGAACCAAATCATGGCATTGGGAAATGCATGACGATGAAAACCTCCTTGCTTATTAAACATCAATCTTTTTTCTTACGTTCATGTGATATAATGGCAATGGTAGTGAAATCATACGTACAAGTTCCTAATCATTTAATCAATTATGTTGTTTAAAACCTTTGTCTTGTTTTCCTTTTCTTAGGTATATAAACAATCAAGTTTTTGAAATATGATTTAGATTAGGGAAAGTTAACATGTTTGCGCCTAACTAGCCTATCTCCTCATGTTCGACACTACATTGATTTTCATATACTTGCGGTTGATTAGTGATTGGAAATCTTTTCCTTTTTTAAAACTCTCAAAAAGTTTTTGGCGTTGTTGTCGGGGAGCTACGATAGTTTTTTGTTAGAGTAAAAGTGTTAACTAGTAATTGAGACTAAATCACCACTATCACATTTTACCTTGTAATATCTCTTAGTCTTGTGAATCTCACTCAAATCCTACTTTTGAGGTTGCATGTGTCGTTCTAAGAGAGGTCTACAAACTTCTATCTTCTTAGATCTAGAGATAGAACACACTTTTAGTAGTTGTAGATGAGCAAGGAGAAGTGAGAACTCTTCAAACTTAGAGGGATCACAACCATCACCACCACCACCATCTTCTTCATCCTTGAAGTAGTCATACAAGAAGAACCAACCATGGAGGACAACTGTCTTTTGAAAGACTTCACTATACCATCTGCCACAAACATTTGTGGAGCCATTCATCTACCTGCAATGGAGGCAAACAACTTCTCCATTATCCCTTCTATGATGTAGATGATCCAGCAAACCCGTTTTGCGGGTACCGCCACTGAAGACCCAAACCTTCATGTAGCTGAATTCCTGGAGTACATGAACACCTATAAAATCAATGGTGTATCTGATAATGGAATAAGGATTCTACTATTTCCATTCACCTTGAGAGATAGAGCCAAGGCGTGGCTTTTATCACTTCTTAAGAAGTCCATCAAGAGCTGGGATCAACTATTAAATGCTTTCCTTGCAAAGTATTTTCCACCAAGAAAAATAGATCAACTGCGAAACCAGCTCACAAAATTTTCTCAATTAGATGGAGAGACTTTGTATGACACATGGGAGCGGTTCAAGGACCTACAACGCCTTTGTCCTCACCATGGATTGACTAATTGGTTGCTACTTCAAACATTTTACAATGGACTATTCTACAACACCTACATGGCATTGGATATCGTTGCTAATGGAGCTTTAATGAATAAGTCTTATAGGGAGGCTTTTAATATCATTGAAGATATAGCACTCAACCACTGCAAATGGGGGTCGGATAGAAAGGCACAATCATCTTCTGCACAGAGTTCTTCAACCGAAAAGCAAGGAGGAAAGCATAGTGTTGATGCAGTTGATCTAATTGCAGCCAAGCTAGATGTCCTTACACAAAAGTTTGAGAAGATGACTACAATGCAGATCCAAGCAACTGAGGTAACTTGTAAAGCTTGTGGATTTTCCAGACATACTTCTTCTACTTGTTTTGCTCGTAATATGAAGCAAGAGAATCAAGAGAAAGTGAATGTCGTTGGGATGCATGGGATCAAGCAATACAATCCCTATTCCAACCCATACAATCCGGGATGGAGAGATCATCCTAATTTCTCCTACCAAAACACTATCAATGTGCAAAACTATTGACAAGGACAACAACAACCACATCAACAACAACTCTTCAACTGAAAATCAAACGGGAATCCACTGGGTTTCAATAACAATAGGGGTTACCAACAACAACAACAACCCCAGAAATCTTCTATGGAGACTATGATGGAGCAATTTATCTCTACTCAAGCACAGCAAATTGAAGAGTTCTAAGGAAATGACAAACTACTAAAAGATGCAATTGCTCAACTCTCCACTAAAGTGGATGGCATTTCCACCCATACAAGAATGTTGGAAAATCAAATCACCCAATAAGCTTTAGTGTAGCAAAAGAACACATCGTCTCCTTCCCTTCCTAGTCATCCGGAGGTGAATCCAAGTGGGCAAGTAAATGCTATCACCTTAAGGAGTGGAGCTAAAATCCAAAGACCATCTCCACCCAAGGAGAAGAGCGTTGAGGTTGTTGATGAAGAAAATATGGACACTCCCTTTGATGACAAACTAAAAGGTATAGCTGAAGTATCACCTTCTTACAAAGCAAGTGCACCATTTCCACAAAGATTTGCAAATAAGAAGGAGGATACAAAGTTTAGAAAATTTATGGAGATTCTAAACAAACTTCATATCAATCTTCTGTTGGTTGAGGTCATATCTGAGATGTCGTGATATGACAAATTTCTAAAAGACATCCTCACCAAGAAGAGGAGGATAGATCATATTGAAATCATCATGCTTTCTGAGAGAATGAGTTCAATCATTCAAAATAGACTTCCCGAGAAGCTAGATGACTTGGGAGCTTTCACTCTACCTTACAATATTAGCAACGCCACATTTGACAAAGGTCTTGTAGACCTTGGAGCTAGCATTAGTCTCATTCCATCTACTTTGTGGCAGGAGCTGGACCTTATAGATTTGAAACCTATTAAGATGGCTATCCAGTTAGCTGATCACTCAATCAAATATCCCAAAGGTATTATGGAGGATGTACCAGTGCAAATTGGTAAATTCTACATTCCTTGTGATTTTGTTGTGTTAGACATGCTTGAAATCCCTTCCAATCCCATTCTCTTTGGGAGACCTTTTTTGAGGACTGTCGGATGCCTTGTTGATGTCTGGGAAGGAAAGCTTACACTCCGGGTCGGTGAAGAAGCTATAGAGGTTTTTGTGTTTAATGCCATGAAGGCACCTTCACAAGTAGAAGAACTTTGTATTATCCACTCTATTGACTCTATTGTGGAGGAAGATCATAATGATGCTAAATTGATATTTAACTATTTTGATGATGACGAAGCTACAAATGACCACTCTAAAAATTATGGAGTATTTTCTATTGATCAACCAAATGCTATTATTGAAGATACTTCAATTCTTGATGATAAAGCCGAGGAAAACATAGCTGAGAGAAAGGTAGAACTCAAAGCCCTTCCACCTAGGCTGAGGTATGCATTTCTTGACCCCGATTCCACTTCTCTAGTCATAATCAATGATGAGTTAACTAATGAACAAGAAAATAAACTGCTTGCTAAATTACGTTCATATAAAAATGTCATTGGTTACTCTATTGATGATATAAAGGGCATCCACCCTTCCATTTACATGCATAGAATAAACATGGAAGATGATGCTAAGCCCACTATTGAACCACCTAGACGTTTAAATCAAAACATGTTGAAAGTAGTTAAAAAGGAAATTTTTAAGTTGAAAGATGTTGGCATCATTTATCCTATAAGTGACAACCCTTGGGTTAGTGCCATTCATGTGGTACCTAAAAAGGGGGGTGCAACTATATTAAGGGAGATAATGATGAGCTAATACAAACACGTATAGTCACAGGTTGGCATATGTGTATTGATTACTGGTATTTGAATAAAGCAACTCGCAAAGATCATTTTCCCTTGCCTTTTATCGATTTGATGATTGAGTGACTTGCAAACCAGTCTTACTTTTGCTATTTGTATAGGTATTTTGGGTTTTTCCAAATTCCAATCTACCCTCCCGATCAAGAGAAAACCACATTTACATGCACCTATGGGGACCTCTGCTTACCGTCACATGCCCTTGGGTCTTTGTAACGCCCCAACCACATTTCAATGTTGCATGATGGCTATTTTCTCCAATTTCATTGAAAAAATAATGGAAATATTCATAGATGATTTTAGCATTTTTGGAGATTCCTTTGATCATTGCTTGTGCAATTTATCTAAAGTCTTAGCCCGTTGCAAATAGGTTAACCTAGTACTAAACTGGAAAAAATGCCATTTCATGGTACAATCTGGTGTAGTACTAGGCCATATTTTTTCTAATAAGGGTATTGAAGTTGATAGGGCTAAAGTGGAATCTATAGAGAAGATGTCTACTTCTTCAGTCAAAGAAATCTGTAGTTTCCTTGGACATGCAGGGTTCTACAGGAGATTCACCAAAGATTTCTCTAAGATTGCAAAACCACTGTGTTCCTAATTGCTTGCAAAAGATGTTGAGTTCATATTTGATGATGCCTTCCATGTAGCCTTCAACAAGCTCAAAGAAACTCTTCTCTCAGCCCCAATCGTACAACCATCGAACTGGAGTGCTCCTTTTGAATTAATGTGTGATGTGAGTGACTATGCAGTAGGAGCAGTTCTTGGATAGCGGAAAGATAAAAAGCTTCATGCTATACACTATGCAAGCAAAACCTTAGATGAGGCACCAATTAACTATACAACCACCGAGAAGGAGATGCTTGACATATTATATGCTTTTGACAAGTTCAGACAGTATTTGGTAGGATCCAAAGTTGTTGTGCATACAGATCATGCTGTAATTAAGTACTTGCTTAACAAAAAAGATGCTAAACCCTGACTCATCCATTGGATATTACTCCTTCAAGAATTTGATCATGACATATGAGATAGAAAAGGAACAAAAAACAATGTTGTAGATCACCTATCTAGGTTGACTATAAGTGTTGAAAGTTCATTGCCTATTGAGGACTGATTGCCAATTGAGAAACTCTATGCCTTGTCTTCCACACAAGCATCGTGATTTGTAAATTTTATAAATTTTCTTGCTATAGGACAACTACCTCCAGACTTGATGTACCAACAGAAAAATAAGTTTCTTCATGATGTAAAATTCTACTATCGGGATGATGTGTTATTGTTTAAGTAATGCGTTGATGTACTCATAAGGAGGTGTATCCCAAACAAAGAAGTTGGTAATGTGATTTTATATTTTCATTCTTCTCCCTGCATAGGACACTTTGGAGCCCACAAAACAGCAATAAAGATCCTACAATCTGGCCTTTATTGGCTAAGTCTATTCTGTGACATGCACACATTTATCAAGGCTTGTGACAACTGCCAAAGAGGTGGGGGAATTTCAAGGAGAGATGAAATTCCATTAAACTCAATTCTAGAGATAGAAGTTTTTTATGTGTGGGGTATAGACTATATGGGCCCCTTCCCGTCTTCATGCAGCTACAAGTTCATATAGGTGGCCTGTGATTATGTGTCCAAATGGGTGGAAGCAATCCCTACTCAAGCTCCAGATGCAAAGTCAATCCTCAAACTTTTTCAAAAGATCATCTTCCCAAGATTAGGAGTTCCAAGAACAATCATTTTAGATGGTGGCAGCCATTTTAAGGAGAGAAACTTCAACAACTTACTTTGCAAATATGGGGTAAAACATAAGATATCTACACCCTATCACCCTCAAACATCAGGCCAAGTGGAGATCTCTAATAGGCAACTAAAGGCTATTCTAGAAAAGACTGTCTCCAGCTCAAGAAAGGATTGGGCACTTAAGTTGGAAGATGCATTATGGGCATACTGGACAACTTTCAAAACATTGGAACAACACCTTTCAAGCTGGTCTATGGAAAATCATGCCATTCACCTGTAGAATTGGAGCAGAAAGCGTTATGGGCAATAAAGTTGCTAAATTATGATCTTAAGAAAGCAGGACTAAAGAGGCTACTGCAACTGCAAGACCTAGAGGTTCTACGAGTGGGCGCTTATGAGAATGCCAAAATCTTCAAGGAGAAGACAAAGAGATGGCATGATAAGAGAAACAAAATCAAAGACTTCAAGGAAGGAGACCAAGTTTTGCTTTTCAATTCTAAACTCAACTTGTTTCCAAGAAAGTTAAGATCCAAGTGGTCTGGACCATTCTTAGTCCTACGTGTCTTTCCGTATGAGACCATAGATCTACAAGGGAAACAATCCTCCTTCAAGGTCAATGGACAATAATGCAAGTTTTACATCACAGGAAATGAAGTTGACAAGGGAGTCACTTGCTCCCTCCAAGATGCTTGATCAAAAGACTAAAGAGTCCTACTCCGGACTTTAAATGGAGGAACTTGTGAGAGTTGACCCCACATTAGACTAGAATTTATATTAGTAGTTTGAGTCAAGAACAATCTTTAAATTTCTCAAAAATAAGCTTGTCATAGGTGCATGTAATAACTTAAACATTTATACTTGGATCACTATACTTTTGCAGGTGCTAGGGAGAAGCTAAATTCTACATAAACTCAAATAGACACGATGTGTCTTTATTTGACATGGTGTGTTGCCTCTTGCAGTACGCGAAAAATGAGAAGAAACTCAAAAACACATGTCGTGTCACTATCCAGTAGACTAAAGTAATACTCGATCTGGAGAAGAACACGACGTGTCTTAATTTAGACACGACATGTACTTCAACAGCAATGGGGAGCATACGTTATCTGGAAAATAACACGATGTGTCTTTATTTGAACACGACGTATCATTATCAGTGAAAAAGATACAATTTGAATTTCTGGATTTGAACATGATGTATGCATAATAACACACGACGTGTCTTGTAACGCGTAAAGGAAGTTTTGTCAAGAAACATGTCGTGTCTTTCAACAGACATGTCGTGTCTTATGATGAGAATAGGGGTTTTTAACCCTAACCGGCCGTCATTTTCCTCACTTCCTCACTTCATTCCAGACGTGTTTCCAACCGTGTCAGAGCCTCCTCTACTGATGACCAGTTGTGTGCGATTTGGAGCAAGAAATCACATCTCCAAGCCACCATCGACTGCACCAAGGCCATGAAGTTCCCTCTTCTCTACCGATCTTCTTATATGGCACCGTCAAGACGGGTTCTTTTTCTTCTTTTCTCAACCTCCAAGAAGAAAAAGCTTAGTAACCGGCGCCATTTGGCCCTTTAGGGCGTGAAATCACAGCAAGAAGATCCATCCATCCCGTATCCTCCGTCTCTTTCTTTTCCCATACTAGAGACATGTCGTGAAATCTGCAAATCGGATGTGTTCTTTGTGTTCGAGCTGCCACAGTCGCCTAGGTACACAACGTGTCTTTTGACAGACACACCATGTCTTTCTGCTGGTCAGCGAGTTCTACAGCAGAAAGCCACACCGACATGTTGTGTTCACAGAAACAAGCCATGAATCTGCATCTGCTGGGTCATCTGTACCAGCATATTCTGTGGCTCCTACCCGGCGCAACCGTTCAAAGGTCTTGCCAGCTCCATGTCTCTCACTAGACTCTGATGTCCTAGGGGCTGGTGTCTTTTGACATTTCAACCATGGCACCTCTCAAGCAGACATCCAACCGCAAGCATGGTGCTAGCTCCTCCTACGCACCAGCATACATTTCCACGACCCAGTTTTGAGTCACTCCTGAGGAAGACCCTACATACAAGTTCCTCGTAGCAAGGAGGGTGCTTCCTATGCAATTTTCTTGCGAGCAGACTCTCACCACCCTCGGCTTCAAGGATGAGGTCTTCATGTGCCTGGAAGATTTGGGGCTAAGCTACGTAAGTTGCACGGTATTAAACACTTACCCCTGTTTAGTTTATGAGTTTTTGACGACGCTCACTACAGAGCAAGACCCACAAAAGAAGATGGAACCTTATGGTATTATCCATTTCCGCCTTTTGGGTTGTAGTTTTAAGCTTACCTTCAGGCAATTCTGTGAGGTTTTGGATTGTCACTATGAGGGGGCAATTAGTTATCCACCAACTTTTGACAGTGATGAATTCTGGTTTGAGATATTAGATGAGGAATGCCATGATGCCAAGAAAGCTAGGGTGTCTTCTATTCACAACCCCATTTTCCGATACATGCACCGCCTTCTTAGTACATGAGTCTTTGCTAAGAAAGAAACTCAAGGGGTTGTTAGAAAATAAGATTTTTTTTCTTTTTGTGGATAATGATGTATGACTATCAGATCAATGCAGCTTATTATATCCTTACATGTTTCCTAGACACTAAGAGAGTGAAGAAGAGGGAATCTGGAGACATAATGTGTGGAGGCTTGATCACTTTGATACAAAAAAGTTAGATGTTAATCTGACAGGTCTCGAGGCTGCACCAGGTAGAAACCTGGTAGAAATTTATTATCTACTTTCTATAGGATTGATCTCAAGGGTTGCCAACAGTAATACCAAATTTCGGAAATTCTTTGACAGATCAGCACATTAACATTCCAAATCCTGAGCATATCACATTGGAGAACAAAGATAACTGGAAAGTCATTCTGAACACTGAAGAAGAAGTTGATGCAGCTAGAGCTACTGATGATACTGAGGCACCCCATACTGCTCCAGTACCTCCGTCCACAAGCACATAGATGGAGTAATCATGGGCCATGTCTGATGTGAGGCATCAATATGGCTATGTGTAGCAGTAGTTTGACCACATAGATAGCTACATGGACCTGATGGGTCAATAATATTCTAATATGAATGATATGGTTCATCGCATGGATAGTTGGCACCTTTCTCAAGACCACTACTCCATGCCACGACAGCACCATCCTACTCCTCTGCAACAGCCTGAGTTTGTTCCACAACCCATGTGGGTTGATATTCCAGATGACGATGATCTCATCATCCAGTTGTTCCCCTCTGGTCACATGGGCCCTGGCCCATCCCACTGATGCCCCACCCCATGACAGGTAACCAGTTGTTACCTTCATAGGTTTGATTGATGCAGTGAGGACACTGCAAATTTCAAGCTTAGGGGGATGCAACTGGCCGATATTGTAGTTTACTTTTATTGTTTTTCATGTTGTCATGTCTTTTCTTCTTTCATGTTGTTCTTGGTTTTTCTTTCCTTTTGTGGCAAAATCATGTATGATGTGAGGCTATCTTGACGTAATGAAATGATTTTTCTACCAAGTTTGAACCATCTTGTCCTTTTGCACCTTAATATGTCATTGAAAGAATTCTAGAAAGCATGCATAGATTAGTTGAAATCATTTGGCCTTCAATACACATTTATTTCTGGTTTATAGTTGTAGCTTGAACACTCACATTTTTCATCATTGATTGTCTAAAACATGTAATGGTTTCATTTTTGTGAGTAAATTAACATCACAACATCTTTTGGAATACGAGATACCTTTGCCAAGCTCTTAGTGCATTTTTCAACCTTTCTTTTAGTAATTTTTTTTCAAAACAACTAGATGAAATCTAGCTAATGTTGCTATTTACTTGACTCTCCCATGTTGTGGAAAATATTTAAAATCTCTTTTATTTCATTTCACCTTCTTACCCCATAAAAGATGGCTTATTCACCCACATATCATGCTAGCCTAGTGTAAGTTTGAACTGGCCACGATGGTTAGGTGGTATGTCTTAAAAAGAGGGTAAAATACCCCAACCGTCACTCCACATGAGCATAAGCCTACATTAGCAGCCGAGTGCCGGAACCCATAATCCATTGCCATATCATATTTGGGAAAAGATGAGAGTGCAAATAATTATGTTAGTGTTAGCTAAGACTTCATCATTTGCATCCTTAATAGCTGAGAAATAGTGTTGTGCATCCACTAGTTGTTTGGCTTGGTTATCTAACTTTTGTTTAATGTTGTTGAGTTGATTGATTCATTAAATTGAAACCACCTTTGTTGAACTTAAGAATCTTTTTCATTGATGTTTAAGTTGAGTTGATGGCCATGAGTATAAATTGTTGATCATTGTTGGTTAAACATTGCATATCTTTCTTTCAATTAATCTATGCATGAGCTTTAAATTTCTTTCATGTGCATTTCTTTTTTTTTTTTGCTTGAGGACAAGCAACGGTTCAAGCTTAGGGGGATTTTTTGTGTGTGTTTTATATTGACTTTTTACACTTCTTCACACATAGTTTCAGCTCATTCTGCCCCAAATTAGCCTCTATTCATATTCATTTTGCCACACCTTTTAATTTCTTTGCTTATCACATGATGTTAATTGTAGATATGTATTAAAAAGGTCAAATTGTAGATAACCTAACTCAGATCCAACCTCAATGGGACTTCCCCAAGTTTTGGAACTGACCCAAAGAAAATTTCTGAGGAAACGGTAGAAGACAAAGTGTGTTCTATTAAGCACACGGTGTGTTCACTTACAGGTAGTCTCATAGGACAAAGAACATGTCGTGAGTTATTAAACACACGACATGTGATACTCCAGCAGTGTCTAGTCCAGATCAGAGCAAAGAGGTAACATGATGTGTCCTTCATTAGACATGGTGTGTTCCTGGTACATGAAGACCGTCTGCACCTTTCTGCCAAAGAACACGACTTGTATTTATTCAAACACATCGTGTGCCCTTCATTTGATTCACTCCATGAAGACAGAAACATGATGTGTCTAATTCAAACACACCGTGTACCTCATTGCAGTGAAAACACTGAGCAAGCACAAACGACATGACATGGCATGTTCAACAAAAGACACATTGTGTCGTTGTCAGTTTCTACAAAAATGAAAATGACTGTCTTTCGTTTTAAAAGCAAATGGGAGCCTATGAGGCGGTTATGCTTGGTCATTTTGAAGTGTTTTACTCCCAAGAGAAGTTCCAGGGTAGAGGAAGGCAATTTTGGGGTAGAAGAAGGTAGTTTCTTGGAAGAGAGCCTCCATTTTATTTCATTTCTTCTCTGTTTTCTTCTCCAGAGGTGCAATAGAGTTACTCTCTTCATTCTAGTTTTTCGGGAGGGAATTTGGTCCAAGTTGGATCTTTCTAAGTGGTAGAACTTCTTCCTCTAGCTGGAGTTATCTTCCCTTAGCCTGCATCTGTGTTTCCTCTAGCTTTTCCTTCTCTTAAGAATACAAAACTCTAAAATTACTATCATGTATCTGCATATCTTCACTATGGATGAGTAGAGATCTTTTCTTGAGCATGGGAGAATAGCTCCCATGCCGTTGTTCATGTGAACTCAAAATTTATGCTTATTGTTGTTTAATTTGCTTTCTTTCATGGATGCCTATGATATTTTCTTGCTTATATGCCAGGTTGGCCACCTTTTATACATGTTTTATGCTTGCCTTCTGCTTCGGGAGAATGCATTAGGAAGTATGGAGTAGGGTCTATGGCAATATTCTCTTGACCACGAGAGTGGCTAAGGATTAATGAGGGTTTCAGTTGTGTTTGATACTAAACATAGACGCGGGAGTGTTATATGAAGTTGAGAACCATAACATGGCATTAGGAAATGCATGACAATGACAACCTCCTTGCTTATTAAACATCGATCTTGTTTCTTACGTTTAGGTGATATAATGGCAATGGTGGTAAAATCATATGCTCATGTTCCTAATCATTTAATCAAATATGTTGTTTAAAACCTTTGTCTTAATTTCCTTTTCTGAGGTCTATAAACAATCAAGTTTTTGAAATCTGATTTAGATTACTGAAAGTTAACATGTTTGCACCTAACTAGCCTAGTTCCTCTTGTTCGACACTCAACTACATTGATTTCTTTATACATGTGGTTGATTAGTGAGTTTAAATCTTTTCCTTTTTAAAATTCTTAAAAATTCTCCCATATTTCTTGCATTTTTCTTATGATGAAAGACTTTTGTATTTCTTTCTTGATGTTTCTTTTTTGGTGGTTGTTCCTGCCGCTAGCTTTGTATATATGAGAGGATTGATCCACCTTTGTATGGTATGTATTTTGTCAATGCCCTGGTGAGTAAAAAAATATGGTGGAAGTGTTTGTTTCATTGGTAAGTGCTCCAAAAGAATTATTCAAAGTAGGATGTAAGGTGTGGTATTAAGGAATTGATCAAGAGTAAGGTGACCCTTTCAGTTATAGTGACTATGTTTAATCTATCACTTTTCTCCCCCAAGGTTTCCTTGTCAAGAGGGGTTACCAAACTTAAACAACATCCATGACACCCTAGTTTGCTCCTAGCTTTAGAGGTTTCTCTGGATATTTCTTGTGAGGAATAGTTGGCAAGGAGGAAGGTCATAATCTAGGACCATCATGGGGTGGATCCAACATTGCCGAACAATGTCTTGCATGACGTGGAGGAACCAACCTGCTAACCCAAGTTTCAAGGATATATTCTTCTTTTTAGTTTGTTAATATTTGAAAAAAGTTGTCTCATATTGTTAATCTTTGAGAAAGATTGTTTTAGATTGTTAATCTTTGAGATTGTTAATATTTCAAGAAGAATGTTTAGATTGTTAACCTTTGAAAAAGATTGTTTGAGATTGTTTATCTTTGAGAAAGATTGTTTTGAGATTGATAGGCTTTGAGAAAGTTTGTTTGGGATGGTTAACCTTTGAAAAGATTGTTTGAGATTGTTAATATTTGAAAAAAAATATTGTTTGAATCTACACATGGAAATGGGTTACCAACAATCTCAATTTTATTTCAATAGTGAAGACAAGATATATGCATAGGTTGTAGACAATCCCCTTTTAGATCAGGAGTTTAGGTCCATGTTACATCTGTGCTCAAACATGACCTATATAGGAGGGGTTGGTCCTTATCTTCTTTATGGATAGATGTCACTAATCGAGGGATAAGTCGGGTTTAGTAGATAAAGGTACTTCTCTTGATACACTTGTCACTACGGTGGACATAATTAGTCATGAGTTCTAGGAGAGTGGGATGATTTTAAGGCCTTTGGAAGTCAAACTTATTTCTACTTCAGTACCTAAAATGCATCTCGTATCATTTCCATGGATCCGATGTGAGGTTGACACTCATTCCATGACACATGGGTTTATAGGTGTGTGAAGTGCATGTGATGGGTTTTTAGCTATTTTGAGCAAGCCCATAATGCATGATAGTTACAGATATGCAGACAAAACAATAGCAACAGTATAGAAAACATCAGAGTTTGTATCTAACTTACATATTATGTTCATTCTATATACATTTTTTTTGTTTGTATTTTCTCTTTTTTTAAGTATTTTACCTTTTCTTAGAAAAGAACAAGGGAAGCAAACACTAAACCCAAGATGGGAAGTAAGGCCAAAACTCCTAGTCAGTTGTCAATGACAATTTCCAAAAGCAAAACAAGATCAGAGACAAAACTCTGAAAGATCAAAAAATTAAAAGGGAGCAGGGATGGAGGATTTCCTTGATCCATGCACCCAAAGGCAGTGGATCAGAGTGATCTGCCACCCTATTCCCTAAAAGATAAAAAAAGAAAAGAAATAGACTGTAAAAAAATCATGAAGATGCTTAATCCTCAAAATATGACAATGGGAGTTTGATTCAAATCATCTTGTATATCCCCAATGGAGTCTCCAGTATATCAAACCATGTCAAAACAAGGGGGATCAAAGAGAGATATTCATGCAACAAAGCTTTGTCCTTTTTTTGGTGGTTGAATGCCACATAAAAAAGAAAACTTGTTCGGAGTTGCCACTGTGTTTGAGAGAAAGATGAGGAAAAAGGTATGTCGAGAAGCCACAGAGGATTCTAAGTGATTATCCTAGATGCATAAAAAGTCAAAAATAAAAGTGAAACCATAGATTGAATCTAGTGATCTAGTTACATGGGGAGAATTAGTAAATGGTATCAAGTGCATTGATGTGATGAAATATTGAGAAATCCATAATTTATTTAATTAACGAAACAAAACAAGATAAAAAAAAGTGATTTTTTTTATTGTGGGAGGGCTTTTCGGGCTAGATATGTCCATGTCTTTCCCTTCATTTCCTTGAAAGTCCTAGTTTTTAGGTATGTTGTGGTCTTAGTAACCTCAGGACCTCCCACAACGGGTGTCCATAATTGGCAATCAAGTCTGATGTGTATGTTCAAGGGTGACTAGAAAAGTATGCTTGTAGAAACTCGATCTAACTTTTTAGAAGTAGTAAAAGCAACAAATATAAGAGAAATAGAGCAGTTATAGTAAATAATAGATAAAATGCAACAGTAGGTAAGGTTATGTGCAATAGTAACAGACCAAACATTAAACATATAGTAGATTCAGTAGTTTAGGCACAACAAATAGAGTAGTTTACCGTTCGACCGACCTAGCAGGGTAAGTGGTTCTGGAGGAAGGGTCCTATGATCACTGGTAATATGAAAACAAAACAAGAGGTAGTCATTTCTATTGCTTCAGGAGAGATGAAAGGTGCCTAGAATTCATTGGATATAGGGGTCTTTTTATAGTCCAGGATTAGGGCTCGACATTCTGAACATAATCTTCTAGAAAATGTGATGGATCGCACTGGTGCGCCACCCTTGGCATGCGGATCAACACCATCTTCCCACAAGGCACTGATGGATGAATTTGATCCACCTAGGTGTCCTCCAAGTAAAAAAATCTCATATTCCCAATACTTTCAAGAATGTTCTTGGGAGAAAAAGAAGAAATTTGCACAAAAAGTTAATTTAGGGTTATCTCCTATGAAAAAAAAGGCAACTCAAAAGGAAATATTCAATTCATGACAATTCAAGTGAGATATTTATGGCAAGATAGTCTACTCTAGTCAGAAATGAAGATCAAATTGCACCTTTGGTCTGAAAGAATCTTTCTTTGTAGAAGAGCCCAAACTGGGTGAAAGTGGACAAAAATGGATGTACTAAATAGGCAGAAAATGTAAAAAAGGTGGGAAAATGTGGAAATTGGGTAGTGTATGATTCCATTTGCCGGAGAGTTGACATTAATCATGATTTTTTGTTAAATGAGAAAAAATGGGGTGTCAACAATTAGTATAACATCGATGGTAATAGTATTGAAAACCTATATTGTATTATATAGCTTTGTAAATAATCTCAATCAAAAACTAGTTTAATATTTTGATTGTACATGTCCTAATTAGTCTTTTTGTCAAATTTCACTTTGTTTAGACCTTGTTTGACTCCTCATATACAATAGTAAACAAAGCATATGTTTGAAAACGTAAAATATCATATATTGACTGGTGATATTAATAAGGCTACAATTATCAATGATTTATGTTGTCACATGCTTTTCTCAGCACTCTCCTATTTTGGACAAATGATAAATGTTCCTCTTTTATCCACTTGATCATTACCTGATCCTAGGTTTGTCTTCCAGCTATAGGAAATCCTCCCACCTATTTCCTTCTCATGTTGGGACTCCAAAGTCCTCATGATTATCTCCCCCTCAATTTCCACTCTATTCTCCCCCTTACCGAGTATTATACTTCATTTAGCTTTAAACTCTGAATTCAAACCCTTGAAGACCTAATTTTTTAGGGTTTTATCATGTATAGATTTCAAACCACCCATGAATCCATTTACTCCTCTAAATTATTTCCATAATTGAAGGAGTCCCATGAATCCACCGATATAAGAGGTGTAATAAACTATTTTACACCAATGTAATACGCTATATAAACCTATAAAGCAATTCATTCACTCAGTCTAACTTTCACCTATTGTGGAGGTTTTGTGATGAGATTTTTAACCTTTGCATCCATCAAACGGGGTCAAAGAAGTTCTCTTATGTCACCAAAAGCTTAGGAGGTCACCAATTCGGTGAAATTTATCCTAAGTTCATCATCACCCTTTTCTACTCAAGGATATGGTTTCATGTTTCTTTGATTTCAATTCAGCCCTGTTACAACCTTCACACAATATTTCTTCACTAGTGACTTTTCCCAATCATCTTAATGTAATTCCCATGAGTTCTATTCAATGACATCTACATCGATGCATTTCTCAAAGTCCTCCTAACTCATTGACACAATGTGCTATTTTATCATTTCCACCCATCTCAAAACCTGAACCATGAGGTTTTTGACACTGGGAAAGTGTGACAAACACATCTTGAGTGTTTTTAACATGAGCCGATCACATGATTCATGATACAAATATTGATGGTTTCTAGTAATACTAGCCATGTTTCATTGTTCTATGAAACAATCAAACCAATTTTCTGACTTACCCTTACTTTGTTTCATCATGTTGCATGATATCATGGTCATTTGTTCTTTTACTATTTTATTTTCGTATGGAGTTGTACACCTTCATTGTTGCGAGCCTAAAGCCATGTGACCAACTTTGGGTGGGCCTCAACAAGGCACACCCAGGTTTTTGTGTTTTATTAGTTAATGTGACACTTTTTGGTTTCTACTTTAACTTCTACAAGCATACACCACTAAAGTGGGAAGGGGTAGGTCCATAAAACCTTATATGTCACTCTTTTTTATCATCACATCAAACTCAAATGTCAGGTTTTAGATCTTTGATACAACTAGCCTAAGGTTGAAAAATATATGACATTTTCCTAATAACTTCATAATCCCATCATCGAGATGTAGTCAAACAAAGCACCAATAAAATCTAGAAATTTGATACTTCTTAATTATAATGACATATAGAAAAGTAACTTTTTATGAAAGATCTTTATTATGTAAATCACAAATATAATTCTAAAAAACTAATGCAAAAACAAAGTCACAATGTAAAACATACCAACATCTTCATATTTCACCACTTCATTATCCTCATCACTTGACTTCACCTTGAATTCAAACTTCATCACAATACAAGGATTATATGGGCACATCATTTTTATTCTAGGAAAAATCACACGGTGTCCTAACATGCAAGAGTGAACTATATAAAATCTTGATCCTTAATCATATTCTTAAAGACAATATAGGTAAGTTCTAGGATAAATGAAGTGTTCCATTATAAGGTATGGGTTTTAGGGACAAAATATTTCATTGTATCTAATATCATACTTTAAGTGGAACACATGAGGAAATGACTCATTAATAAATGGAATAAAAAGAAGACATCCCACATGCCAAACCCCATAACATTTTTTCACATAGCGACACATATTAAATTATACATCATTTGGGTATGTTTCATACTACCAAATGTATAGAAGTGAATAAAAGAATATAATGATTAAATATATATTAAGTCACTAAGGTTCCACGCCAACAAGGTTGAATACATGAAGGAAAAATATATAACAAAAACTAGTCCTAAAATCACACCTGAACAACTCAATTCTATATCCAAAATATCAACTACCCTTATGGAGGTCTTAGGCAACATAGCCAAACTTTTTGAAAGTTTGTTTGCGTACCCAATTCTCTAGGAAATACATATTACTGAGTAGAGGCTTACTTCACAATGGGATGTCACAAAAATGATAATCATTGCTCAAAAATATAATTTCATTCAACTAACTTAGTAAAATAATTTACAAATCTCATATCTCAAGTTCCAAAATATAAAACATAACTTTGAACTAAACTAAACTAGTACATAGTCTTAACAACAATTCTAAAACTAAATTAAACGACATATGATAGTTGTCACCCCGCCAGGTCTAAACTCTTAGTTTGCCTTTATCATGTTAATGTTGAGCCCTCAGGCCTTATGAGTTCAAATGGAACATAGTGGCACCTATGTGCAATTGAAGCATAAGTTATGGCACTTAAGGTGAAAATCATGAGCTCAATTGGAGCATAAGTTATGGCACTCAAGGTGCAAATCATGATCTCAATTAGAGCATAGTTATGGCACTTTGGTATAAATCATGAGCTCAAGTGGAACATCAATTGAGCCTATGGGCCTTATGATCACATTTTGTGCATAAGAGTAGAGGACATCATAATTGATAGCTGAGATCATATCATGTGAATCCAAAATTTCAATTAGTTTTCTATTTTTCATCATTGCCAAGTTACTATTAAGTTATAAAAATACTCAATGCTACTTACTCTAACGTGTTTTCCATTCTGAATGCATGGATGGGGACGTGATGTCGGCATGAGGAAAGAATAAGGGAGTGTAACCAAGGAGCATACATCTCAAGGACATATTATGAGTTTAGCCCTAGTGGGGTGCCAACTATAATAGAATGATGTTTTTAGTTTATTTCAAGTTATGGAAGCATGTATGCCTTTGTAGTGTAAGTTCATGTGAGAATTGAAATTGTATCCTGTGATGGTTATATAAACTATATTTTGTGAAATGATTTTCAATTTATGACATCCCCAGTGAGAATTATGCTTCAGCTCAATATTATACATGTTTTAGAAAATTGGGATGTTATAATATATATATATATTTATAAAGAGAGTCAGGCTAGTGTACACTCAAGTGTACCGGAGGCACCGTACACCTCAGTCATTTTTAAAGATGCAGTAACTTTTTGGAAAATGTAAACCGTTGATCTTCTTAATTATCGTAAGAACATAGTATATAATAAAGTTTAGCTCATTTGGACACTTATAGGCTGTGCATCTAAAAGAGGCAAAAATCATGCATTTCAAATTAGTTTTGTGCGTCGATTTTGTTGTCCTTGAATGAGTGACTTACACTCATCCAATTGAGTTTAGATTTTGTATGTGGCCTATTATTATTGTAACCATGAAGATCAATGGATTAGATTTTGGAAAAACATGGTCTAGATAGGCAAACACCATTGGAGTGTATGACGTGATCTATACACTCGAGTGTATTCTAGCCTGACTCTCTCTCGCTCTCTCTCTCTCTCTATCTATATATATATATATATATATATATATATATATATATATATATATATATATATATATATATATATATATATATATATATATATATCAATTAATGAATAGGATGATCCCAAAAAGGACAACAAGTAAAGTAGCAAGGATCCCATCAAAGAAGCGGAAAGCAATTACCCAAGTGGATTACAATAACCCTTTTAATAGAGTGTTGATCAATATGTGAAGAAACATAGTTGAATCTTGTAAATTTAGCAGTTATAAAAATACATATAAATATTAATATGAAAATTATAAATAAAAAATAAAAGGTGTATTGAACCATCCCTAAAAATATGGGGTACCAGCACCTAAACAAAAAAGAAGAGGCATCACCACCTCAATCTAGCAACAAATGATTAATGGACATAAGAACAAAGTTATCCTAAAATAGGCATCACGACCTAGTTTTACATATAATAATTTATGACAAAAGGGCATCACCACTTAAATGCAATATAAAGAAATGAAGACACATCAGGCATCACCACCTAAAGTGTTGATATATTTATACATTATGCTAATTACCATAAGCAACATGCACAGTAATAGAGAGACAATATTTTGTTTAGTGAAAACCATCACTTAAGTATCTAGATTTTACCATATCACAAAATGGATGAATGTGGGATATGCGACGACGTGTAAAACTTTTTAATTAGGGTTTCCATTAGGCAAATGGATCAAGTACACAAGTAGGATGAAAATCTAGGATCATAAATCAAGTTTCCACAATAGATTTTAATTTGTGATTCCTATAATCCAACAAGAATTATAGAATCAATCCCAAGAAATAGGACTGGATTAGGTCTCATCAATACAATCAGTGATTTCCAAAATCATTAACCTCTATGAGGTCATAGAGAGAGAACTTGGTCAATTTCTCAACGTGATCAAAAGAGAATACAACATACTGGTATTGAAATCAACCTAGATTGTAATCTAAAGTCAGGCTTAGTCCAAACCTAGGGTAATATTAGCACAAAATTTAACATTCACTCAATTACATTTGAAAATCTATAATCACCTTTTCATTATCCATGGACTAAGTAAAGTGATACCATTATGTAGAGTGTTTTTTATGATTCCATAAGATATTTACTTCTAATTTCTAAGTTATAAATAATTATGATTTTTACTAGTTCTGAACAATTGGAACTCAAAAACATTGTAATGATACGTAGAACATAAAAGCTTGGGTGTTCCTTGCTAAGGTGACCCAGTCATAGTCGGCCACATAGTTGTAGAACAACTGCAACTAATGTGTGGTGCCATGGGAAACATACATTCTACTTCTATGCTAACCTTATTGAAGTCTAAATTCATACATGTTGCCATTCATATAGGAATGGCATTCTCTGCTAACCTTATATACGTTTAAATTCATACATGTCGCCTTTTAGAAAGGAAGGGTGGCTTATCTTGGTGTCCGCCTACCTTCCTAATTAATATATCAATTCATAAACTCCAAATCTCTGGGCGATCCAATTTCCATTAACATTTGGTTGCATTTTCAATTCACTTCGCAAGTACAACAATGGTTGAATTTGTCATCGTTATCAATTATGAATGGTAGGGTTTTACTGATTAATCAGTCGTTCTGAATGACTACAACGAACAAATATCCACACGAAGCTTGGTTTTGCAAATTAGAGATTTAGAGTGTAGTTGTCTGGTCATGAAAGGGTCCCCTGAATGTTTTGGTTAGGCTAACACAGCTGAAACTATAGGTGGGTTTGAAACAAAATGCCCTTGACCTGATCCATACCCGATTTTTGTCACAAATTATACATGTTTATACTACTCAACAATAATGGGTTTCAAATATATAATCAGAAACCTGCCCTAAGCACGATTAGAAGTCACAATCAAAATTAGAAACATTATAGTAATTCAGAAAAGACTTAATACTTACCATTCTAAGCACGATAAAGTTTGAATTTAGCGAGGCAAAACTTCATGCTTCCATCACACAATCACTTATCTGATTTACAAGGAAGCTTGCAAGAGATCCGAACAATCATATGAGATAACAAGGCCAACATTACAAAAATCCAGAATTCCAAAAGTGGTTAACAAGATGATAATTAAAAGTTTGTATCCAAAATTCCCACTAGTGATAACAGCTGATGAGTCTTGATCTGATGAGAACAAGAACAAAACTCCCAAACATGTCGTAAGCACGATTAGAACTCTCAATCAAAACCAGAAACATCATAGCAATTCAGCAAAAACGCAGTACATAGCGAGGTAGCACTTCATGTTTCCATCACACAATTACTTATCTGATTTTGAAGGAATCTTGAAAGAGATCCGAGCAAGAATATGAGACAACAAAGCCAACTATATAAATATCCAGAATTCCTTTTTACAAGATATATCATAACAAAAGTTTACACCAAAATTCCCACTAGTGATAACAGTTGATGAGTCTTGATCTGATAAGAACAAGCACACAACTCGTAACATGATCATATATAGATTCTAACATCATACCTCAGAGTATCATATAACTATTGTATCACATCTGTTAGAAATCTTTCTTATCGTTGATATACCATGTTGTTGTTAATATTTGTTATTGTCGTTCATGCAACAACGACAGGTGCAATGTAATTAACAATTCAGGCAGATCCAAAATAAGAAACGAAGTTCAAACAAAGCAGGAGAACAGAAAAACAGGAGTTAGATTCGCAAACCAGATCGTTCGTTGAGAAACAAACGTGTTACATAAAGAAATCAGTGCCCGGTAATCCTTGTGTATAGGCACTGTTCTCCCAGTCTCAATCTGACACGAACCTGGAACAGACACGTTGCTTGCAGTCGACGTCGTCTCGTTGCACCACCACCGGTGCAACACAGCAACCGCAGGAACCACTGCCTGGCAGTTGCGTCTCGGTGAAGGGAAGGAGAAGTCGCGCTTCGCACAGGAGAACGACTCCACGAAGTGACTCTGGGATGACAGCTCTTGCACTTTGGATTAGGGCTCTCAAAACACACGGCGGCAGAAGACTACTTTCGGTGTGTTTAACCCTAATGATCGGAGGCATATATATAGCAACGCACGTCCCTAATCCTATTCCCAGTGAGACGCAAACACTTAGTTGCTCTTGTACACAACACAGAATAATCCGTAAAAGAGAAACACTTTCTAGTTAGGATTAAGAAATCTGAATAGGAATGAAACAATTAATTACACGAGTAATTAATTACTTAGTCGTATCCTAGTAAAAAAAGAAGACGGAAGACGGAAGACATTCTCCACAATCCACAAGCCCAAGCTCGAGCCCGAGCACATCCCGGCCAGGCCAGGCCAGGCGAGGCGTGGTGTGCGTGCGTGCGTTGTGATGTGGTAACCCCACCCACCAAGGAGGTGAGCATACCTCCTTCCTAGGACTCCTTTGGATACTAGTGCCCCATGTGGTCATATATATGAGGACCATAAAAGTTCTAGGAGTGAGCAATATGGGATAAAACTTCTTTGCCATTTGCACTAGGGACAACACAACATTCTCACATGTACTTGCTGCACTACATTGGGCTTAACCCATGCGAAATAAGTGATTACTACAGTAACATCACTACAGTAACGAGCTGCTACAGTAATCATTTATCTAACAATCCCCCACAAAGTTCAATGTGTAGTGTGCTCTACCATTCAATCCTTCATACTGTGTTTTCAGCAGATACCTTTCGGTTTGAATCTACATGAGTTATCCAACTGTGACCCCCGTAAGAACTAGGTGAACAAAAGTCTAGAACCTGAACCTTGGGTACAAGAGTATAGGTTGGTAACAACACAATAAAGACATAGTAGTAAAGAAAACAATGCACTAAGGCCATGCATACAAAATTTTATATCATGATTGATAACAGAGAACAACCCAATTCTCCTGTTGCGGCCTATACAACATCAATCACTTAGCTGGAGTCTCCAACGATGTACTGCTAACATCCTGTCCTAAGACTTGACACCATTAAGATATTACTCTCTTACTAACTTGCAGTCATGACACTAACAGGTTTCCCAGGGAATAGACACACAGATGCAAAAAGCATCAAACAAGAATATATAGTGTCATCTGATTTACCCGACAGCTTGTTATTACCACATTGAACCCAATTTGTGGGATCTCCACTCTTTTGGGTTGGGTTGCTACTGCCTGCAAATCTATAGGGGTTTCAGTCCCATCCCCAACCTGGTTTTTTCCACTAAAGCCAAGGTAAGACCTTTAGTGAAAGGATCGGCTGTATTATCTTTGGTACCGGCGTAGTCCACAACCACGACCCCATTAGCCACTAGCTCCCTTACAGATTTCAATATGACTTGGATGTGTCTACGCTTTTTTTATTGTACTTGGAACTCTTTATCTTAGCAATAGTTGTAGTGATGTCACAGTGAACTGAAATTGCAGGAAGCGACTTCATTACCATAGGTAAACTAGACATAAGTCCATGTAGCCATTCAACTTCCAATCTAGTTTCATCTAAAACACACAACTCTGCTTCAAAAGTGGACCGACACAATATGGTTTGTTTCTTAGACCTCCAGGAAACAGCTCCTCCTCCCAACAGGAATATATATCCTGAGACACCATTACTCCCAGAATTCACGGCAATCCAGCTTGCATCACTATATCCTTCGACTACGGAAGGATGTTTACCATAATGCAGCCCAAGGGAACGTGTTCCCTTGATATACCTCAGAACTCTATCAAGAGCTTCCCAATGGGTCTTGTCGGGACAACTGGTGTATCTACTTAACTTGTTCACGGAAAACGCAATGTCTGGACGTGTACAGTTCATAAGATACATCAAACTTTCGATAATCTAAGAGTATCGTAATTGACACACTGGAACCCCAGTCTCATTCTTGAACAAGGGCTTGGATGAATCATATGGAGTCTTAATAGGTTGACGTGATGTGTACTCAAACCTATCCAGTATCTTCTCAACATAGTGAGACTGAGAGAGAGTTATACCATCAGTAGACCTTATGATTTTAAGCCCTAAAATCACATCAGTGACACCCATATCCTTCATCTCAAACTTGCTACACAAGAATGACTTTGTCTCATTTACTACTTTCATATCGGAACCAAAAAGCAGAATATCATCAACGTATAAGCATAAAAAAATGAATCCATTATTGACAATCTTTCAGTAGAGACACTTATCTAATTCATTAGAAATAAAGTCAAATGATGATATCACAGAATCAAAGTTCTCATGTCATTGCTTAGGGGCTTGTTTCAAGCCATATAATGACTTAACAAGTTTACACACTTTGGACTCATTCCCACGACCCACAAATCCCTCAGGTTGTTCCATATATATCTCTTCTTGAAGATCACCATGTAAGAACGCGGTCTTCACATCCATCGGATGGATATAGAGATTATAAATGGAAGCCAATGCCATCAGCACTCGGATTGTGGTCATACGGGAAATAGGTGAATAGGTATCAATATAATCTATTCATTCCCTTTGTGTGTAACCCTTAGCAACTAACCTAGCCTTATACTTATTGATTGTCCCGTCTGCATTAAGTTTTTCTTAAAAATCCATTTGCAACCAACTGCAGAACAACCAGGAGGCAAATCTACCAATTCCCAAGTTCCATTCGAGAGAATTGATTGGATTTCATCATTAACGGCTTCTTTCCAAAACTTAGCTTCTGGAGATTCCATAGCTTGTTTGAAAGTAATAGGATCATCCTCAACATTATAAGTGAAAAACTCACTTCCAAAGTCCTTGGATGTCCTAGGCCGTTTACTTCTCCTTGGTTCATCTATTTCTTCATAATCATCAGATTCAGAAATAGCATGTTCTGAGTCGCCCCCCACATTTGTCATCCTTTCCACGTGCTCGGGAATGGAACCTGTGGTGAATGAATCTTCTTGAGAAACTTCATTGGGCACACCAGTTTTCATAGGAAACACATCCTCAAAGAATGTTGCATCACGTAATTCTACAATTGTATTGACCTCAATGCCAGATTTATTTGATTTTACAATCAGGAATCTGTAAGCATAGCTTGTCTCTACATAACCCAGGAATATGGCATCAACCGTTTTCGGTCCCAATTTCTTCCTTTTGTGTTCCGGGACAAGTACCTTAGCAAGGCACCCCCACACTCGAAGATATTTAAGACTCAGTTTCCTTCCTCTCCACAACTCAAACGGACTACTCTATGGATGTTTATGGGGAACTCTATTCAGAACATGGAAAGCCGTATTCAAAGCTTCCCCCCACATAAAGTTGGGTAATCCAGATGTTTGGAGTAAGGTATTTACCATATCTATTAAGGTTTGGTTTTTACGTTCAGCTATCCCATTTGATTGTGGTGAATAAGAGCAGTGACCTCATGAACTATACCATGTAATTGGAAAAATTCCAAAAACAAGTTTGAGGTATACTCTCCTCCCCTATCAGACCTTAATCACTTAAGTACTTTACTAGTTTGAGTTTTGGCTTCTTTCTTATAAATTTGAAATTTATCCAATGCCTCATCTTTACTTCTAAGTAAAAAGACATAAAAGTATCTACTCGCATCATCAATAAAAGTTATAAAATAACGCTTTTGATCTCTCGTAGCAACACCATTAAATTCACAGATATCTGTATGCACTAAATCCAAAATTTCTAAATTCCTATTCACGGAATGAAAGGGCTTCCTAGGCAATTTAGTTTGTACACAGATTTCACATTTATTGTTGCTAATTTCAGATTTAGGGATCAAATTTAGATTCATCATACGCTTCATTGAGGCAACATTAACATGTCCCAAACGTGAATGCCATACATCGGATGAAACAAGATTCATGCAAACAGAACTATAATCATTCAGAATTTGAAACAGGTTCAACATGAATCTTAAACAAGTTCTCCACATCACATAAGTACCCCTTGCCAAAAAACAAAGAATCACGAAGGCGTGTAATAATAGCCTTATTACATTTACAGTCTGCTCTATAACCTTCCCTAACTAATATGACGCCACTAAGGATATTGCGTCTAATGGTTGGAACATGTATGGCCCTGTTAAGAGTCAAAACCTTCCCTGAAGGGAACTTCAAGTCCACCCGTCCTTCGCCTTTGACTTCTGCAGAGCTGGAATCGCCCAAAGTCACGGACCGACCTCGAGATGTCTGGTAAGACACAAACATGGATTATCAGCACACATGTGTACATTAGCCCCAGTGTCAATTATCCAATAAAGTGGTTCAAAAATAGAAAATATTTCAGGTTTAATAGACACGTACCCATCATTGAGGTTCAAGGATGTAGTCATGATGTTGACCACAGCCTCCTCAGTTGCATATGCGGTAGCTTTCTTTGCCTTCTTAGTAGGACAATCCTTGTTCCAGTGGCCAACCTGTCCACAAGTCCAACAAGGTTTGTTCTTCGGTTTCTTTTGGATCTTTGCCTTGGGTTTATGTGCATTCTTAAATTTCTTATCTTTGGTGTTTTTTCGTAGAAGTAAGATTAACAGTTGGATTTGCATCAGTAGGCACCTTGACCCCTTTCTCCTTTAAGTGTTCTTCTTGTATATTAATATCCATCATTAGTCCATCCATGGTGTGTGTCCCTTTGCGATGCTTCAGAGACATACCAAACGATTCTCAAGACTTAAGGAACTTTTCTATGATAGACATAACAACAAACTTCTCAGGCAACACCATCTTGGCATCTGAGAGTTCATGAACTAGGAGTTGTAGATCATGTGTTTGATCAGAAACTGACTTACCCTCATCCATTTGAAACTTAAGAAATTTAGACACGCAATATTTTTCAACACCTTGATTTTCAGTGCTAAAATTCTTAATCAATAATTTCCACAAAACCTTGGACGTAGTGACTGGAGACTTTGAGTAAGAATCATACAGTTTGTTATTTAAACCAAACAGAATCAAACCGTGGCACGTTTTATCACCCTTCTTCTAATTAGCAATTATATTTGCATTATCAGGAATTGTTTCATCAGATATAGGTTCAGTTTCAACTAAGTACTGATCATAACCCGCAATATTCAGTCAAATTTCCACCCAATCTGCCAACGGGCAAAGTTGGTACCAGTAAATTTTTCAGACATATTGCTGGTATCAATTTTACATCTGGAACCACCCTGACCGGTCATTGTTAATTAATGACAGAAAGCTGATTTCTTTCAGACTGTTGTTAATATTTGTTATTGTCGTTCATGCAACAGCGACAGGTGCAATGTAATTAACAATTCAGGCAGATCCAAAATAAGAAATGAAGTTTTAACAAAGCAGGAGAACAGAAAAACAGGAGTTAGATTCGCAAATCAGATCGTTCGTTGAGAAACGAACGTGTTACTTAAAGAAATCAGTGCTCGGCAATCCTCGCAGATAGCACCATTCTCCCAGTCTCGATCTGACACGGACCTGGAACAGACACGTCGCTCGCATTCGACGTCGTCTCGTTGCACCACCACCGACACAGCACAGCAACCGCAGGAACCACCGCCTAACAGTTGCCTCTCGGTGAAGGGAAGGAGAAGTCACACTTCGCACAGAAAAACCGACTCCACGAAGCGACTCCACAATCAACAATCCACAATCCACAAGCCCGAGCCCGAGCCCGGCCAGGCGTGGCGCGCGCGTGCATTGTGATGTGGTAACCCCATACACCAAGGAGGTGAGCATACCTCCTTCGTAGGACTCCTTTGGACATTAGTGCCCCATGTGATCCTACATATGAGGACCACAAAAATTCTAGGAGTGAGCAATATGGATAAAACTTCTTTGCCATTTGCACTAGGGACAACACAACATTCTCACATGTACTTGCTGCACTACATTGGGCTTAACCCATGCTAAATAAGTGATTACTACATCGCTACAGTAACGAGCTGCTACGGTAACTAATAGCTACAGTAATCATTTATCTAACACATGTCATATAGTATAACTACTCAAATTCCATCACACAAACCCATATCTAGGAGGCGAAACTAGAACAAGCATATGAGACAGCAAAGCCAACAACATGATATCCAAAACTCCACTGGTGGTAATACGAAGATAACTGAAACTTGTGTCCGAAATTCCACTAGTGATAACAGCTAACGGGTCTTGATCTAACAAGAACAGCACTAGCCATAACTGGATGATATACGTTGATATACCATATCACATCAGTTGGAACATCCTACAAAAGAAAGACCCTAATCCAGCGCACACACAAGCTGATGTCATCATTATCAATCTTTTTTCTTGTAACTAATCAGTCATTCTGAATGATTTTTAGCAAACAAAAATATAATCTAAGTTTTGTTTTGCAAATCAATGTAGCTGTGTGGTTGTAGTCAGGTCCTCGGAGGTTGTGGTCACCCTAACATAATCTGCATGTGGGTTTGAAAGAAAATGCCCTTGTCCTGATCCATACCAGATTGTAATAGGTGCCTCATTACATCTGTTTAGACCACTTAGCACTAATACCGTTTGAAATATATGATAACACAATCTGTCCTAAGCGCGATTAGAACTCGGAGTCAATATCAGAAACATAATTAGCAATTCAGCAAAGACCCAGTACTTATCATTCTAAGCTCTACAAGATTTGAACTTAGAGAGCAACACTACAAGTAATTTCCATCACATAATCACAATCTGAACATGAAGGAAGCTTGCAAGAGATCCGAACAAGCATATCAGACAGCAAGGTCAAACTATAAGATATACAGAATTCCAAAAGTGGTTGACATATAAGACGATAGTCAAAAGCTTATGTCCAAAATTCCCACTAGTGATAACAGCTGATGAGTCCTGATCTGATAAGAACAAGCACAAAACTCATAACAAGATCATATATACCTTCTATCATAAGACTTCTGAGTATCATATAACTACTGTATCATATCTGTTAGAACATTCTTACATATAGTTGACATACCATGTCATAAAACTACTCATATTCCATCGCACAAACCCATATCTGAACTAGGAGGCGGCGAAATTAGAACGAGCATAATAAACAGCAAAGCCAACAACATGATATCCAAAATTTCCACTATTGGTAATACGATCACTACAGAAAAAACAGAGCAGATTACACGGGGGGGTTATTATCAGAAATAACGGCATAGCATTGTTAATGGGGGTCGCCGTTTCCAATACTTTCCCGCCAGTTATTAAGAAATAGTCCCGCCATGCCAAACTAAAATATGTGAATCCTTTTCTACAATTTTTCCCTTTCTACTGCAAGTAAACATTTGTTCCCCCAATCTCTAGGGCGAGACGCATACAGCAACGGCTTTTCAGTACGGGACGAGTGAAGACGCCGCGCGGCTGGCGGAATCTCATCACAGGCGCGGCTGGCGGAAGCCCATCACAAGCGCGGTCGACGGAAACGCATTAGAGGCTCAGCGGGCAAACATCTGTGGAAAGGAAGCAAGAGGCAGAGGAGCAAGTAACAGAGGAGCTGCTGAGCGAGCCAAAGGCACAAGGAGCTAACGGCAGGTGATTTCCGGTCAAATTTTCTCTGTTTCCTTCCGTAGTCAACGTGATCGTGATGGGGGATAAGATGTAGGTAAACTTAGACATTAAATTCAGATGATTAGCCACTACATACAGCGGATGTTCATCCCATATCTTCCGCCCCTCTTTTTAATCGCTTGGTATTGTAATTGCCGACCCATCTGTTAGGCATAAGGCCGTGTTTGGTTTGCTGGATAAAGCGTGGGAAAGGATTCAAATCCGATTGATACCTGCTACCCCACGTTTGTTGCAACAATACGGGAGTAGCGTGGTATATAAATCGCACCCCTCTTTTCAATGCCCGACCCTTGATTCTTGACGCTGTCTCCCGATTACTCCCTCCTCTCGACGTCTATCTTCAGGTTCTTCAACTACCGCCACGGTGTTGCTTGGCTGCCGGATTGCAACACCAGGCCTCTCCTTTCTTGTCGATTTTCTGTGACTGTATTCGTCGAAGCTTCGTATGAAAACTGCCGTCTTCGCGCCTCTGCTTCTCTGTCACCGTCAACTTCTTCGATCAGTGAACATCCATTTCTTTAGCGGAACACAACCGAATAAGCTAAGATATCCATTGTAAAGTGGTTTTCGTTGTAACTTCGTGGGCGTCTTGAACAGAGAAACAAAGACGATGAGCAGCCAGCAATAAAAGAAAGGAACGTTTACATATTGCTTATTGCCATGGTATTTTTAGATATGCCAGAACTAGATGTTATCGTGAGCTTAGTTGGTGAATTAAGTAAGAAAAGTTGGACACCCAAATTAGAACGATGTGCTTCCTGGATGAATTGAGTACCGGGTTTCATAGTTAGAAAATCCAATCTAAGCACATGTGCAAGAAGGAGATGAGGATCTGTTCGCTATTAATAAAATGGTAGACATGTCTAGGTTCATGTCGTTCATCCTTTCTGTGGTTGCATCCAAACTTAGGAGTATAAAATATTGTCCTTTCCATCGCAAGTACCTTTCCATCCCAATCTTCTATGCAATCCCTCCTAATGTTTTCCCGTAAATCAAACGTGGCCTAAGAGCGTGTTTGGTACGCCAGATGTGAGGCTTGAAAGGAAATTATTTCCTAAAAAAACTGTTTTCCTACGTTTGGTGCACAGCCTTTGGATGGCATTGATCATATCCGACGCCGCCCCATATCATCCATATACTGGATAAAGAAAAGGGGCACCACCCCTTGGGATTCAATATCCTGCCTATCGCACACAGAGCAACACAGGAAGCATTAAACCACAAATTTTTTTATGGCGACCTCCATCTTTACTTTTGTGACCTCTCATTATCATCGTATTCATGCTTCCACTCTTCATACAGGTGGCTGCTTAATATGAAACTGAAGGTGAGCCTTTCTTAATCAACAGTGTGCCCAACTTCATCCCTCTGACTTCTTTGATACCGTGAACAATGTTTGTTGTTTTCATGATAGCAGGTCCTCACCCACCTCTTCAATGAACTTGAGGAAGTAGACAGAAACTGAAAAGTAAACTATTGCTTCCTTGGCCGCTGGGTGCTTCCTAATTCTCGTGATTGTAGCCAAAAAGTTTTATACTGTAGTGCAGCCCAATAGAGGAACACAGTGGTTGGAGCTTTGCCTCTGTATCAACTTCAGAATACCATTCATCCATTATGTCATTTTCTCCCTAATAACTTTAACCAAACATAGGAACGGAATCACGATTCATTTCTGATTGATATGCCTTCCCATCTTATCCATTGGTTCATCCTCTTTCTTTGATTTCCTGGCAACCAAACACGGCCTAAATGTATTTTCAATCATTTAAGAAGGGTTGGGAGGAGGTAAGCCTGCATCTCACCTTAAAAATTCATGAGGTACCACACCTATTTTTTAAATGAAATAGTTGGTGGTTTATGATGATTAAGGCCTACCTGCAGAACGTAAAATCATAATCTCTTCAAAAGAAGAAGTGTGCACTGTCACATTTCCCTAATGCTACAACATCATTAGAGCTATAGGTAGTCACAATATTATATATAAATTTTTCAATCCTCTGTTCTAAGATTTTTGTAACTTGTTTATATGTTATGATAAAGGGATTAGTATGTTAAGTTTAAATAGTGATTGAAACTGAGCAAATGTTTGTTATTTTTTGTGATAGAATTACTCCTAGAAATATTTATGTGTACCTATTCTATCTATCACTTTGTCCAGATTCTTTTGTGAACTGTCCCTTTATATTTTCTTGAGTTGTAAGTTGAAAGATCTGCTCCTTTCTTCTTTGTTTGTTAGAAAAAGTCAAAGATTACTCCCTCTTCAAGTAGGATCTAAAGGAAAAGTACGCACAAAATAGTTTCCAAAAACATCATGTCGCATGAAAAAGTAGACATACATTCCTCTAGTTTTCTTTAATTTCTCTCTCTAAATATTATAGGATAAATCTATTTAGAAATCTTTTGTCATTCTGATTTATATCATGCTGATAAATTATTTTTCTTTGTACTTCTTTATTCTTTCCAATATATAGTTCTTAAGGAGTTCATGTTCTCATCTACCAGTAGATACAGTTCAAAGAAGCTATCGAGATGAACCATTTATTTTTCCATCACTAGCACAACAAGTGTATTACTCAATTGATCCAAAATTTTCAGATTGGAGTGTCGTTTGTCATTGGAGGCCTAGAAATACATATGGTTGTTCCAACTATCCTAATTTTAATGAAGAGGATGACGTGATCCTTAGAAATATCCATCAAGCCAAGTTCATTGGGCAAATAGATGAAAATAACAATAATGACTCTTGGTCTAGATCTGATGTTCCAACCGATCTATTAATTGATACATTGCAAATAGATAAGGCAAGAAAACGATTAAAAAGAAAAAATATGCAAGGTAACATTATTATGTTTATGTTGAATTTATATTTACTTTTGGAATTTATATGCTCCTATTTTTCCAGGATCATGAGTCGTTTTAGTAGAAGGACCAAGGCACTTGATGAGATAGTTGATCGCAATTATGCATTTCAAGGAAAAGTCACTTCAGGTGGGGATCAAAGTACTTCTTTTGGTTTGAGTGAACCATTGAAAAATCTTCCAGGTATGTTTTTAGGAAAAACTAATAATTTACTAAACAACCAAATCAAATTTATGACAAGTTTTTTCAAAAATAGGACTTAAGGCTCCTTTGAAGAAGAAAATGAAAGCAAAAGTCTTGAATGATAGTAGACAATTTCCTACTAAATGTGTTGAGGATTTCATGCATAACCCATTAGATCATGATAGTATTTCTAGAAATGATAATCTTTTGGGAGGCTCTATTCCTAATGTTTCTAGAAACTCAAACCCTGGGTCAGCAATACTTGGTCCACAACCATCATGTTCAAACTTACCTTCTTCATTGCACCTTGAAGAGAGGACAAAATCTCATACCATGGGTTTGCACTTCTATTCTCATTATCTATATTTTAAATCTCACACAACTCGAATTGGCTAATTGTTTCTTATCATTTGTGTTTTAATACCATTAGCTAATACTAAAGAACCAATCGTGAACCTTCTCAACTTCTTACACAAAGAATATCATCTCACATCTGAAGATGTAGCAGTTCGACAGTTGTTAGATCAAATATCTCAAATTTCAGAAGGTGCACATGGATTACAGAATTTGCATGATATGTCAATTCCAAATGAAGGTATGAATTTACATAAATCTGTGATTATAAATTCTTTTATATAAAATTTATTAATGTAACTATATTTATGTCGATTAAAAGTAAGATTCTAATATACTCAATTCAAATTATCATGTAGATGTTTCTATGGAAGCTAGAAGGAATGTTTTCAGCTTCACCTCTTTATTGAATTCTACAAGGATACCAAGTGAAGAATTTGATAAAGAACATTTTTTGATATTTGTAACTCATTGAAGAATTTGAAAATGAATGTTTTCTGTCTTATAGCTAACTTTGTGGAAGAAAGGGATCATCATTCCGGCAATAACAATTCTTTGAACTCTACAAGGCCCCGAAATGAGGGCTCTCAAGGTGGTAAGTAATATCTATCTTTCTTTTATGATTTTTTGTGTATATTTTGAGGAAATAGAGGGTATTTTATGATTTCCTTTGTATATGCTGGAAAAATTCAGACCATCTCTTACTTTAATGAATGTTTTCTATCTTATAGCTAACTTTGTGAAAGTAAGGGATCATCATTCTGGCTATAACAATTCTTTGAACTCTACAAGGCCCCGAAATGAGGGCTCTCAAGGTGGTAAGTAATATCTATCGTTCTTTTATGATTTTTTGTATATATTTTGAGGAAAGAGAGGGTATTTTATGGTTATATGCTGGAAAAATACAGACCACCTCTTACTTTAATGAATTATTCTGTCTTATAGCTAATTTCGTGGAAGAAAGGGATCATCATTCCGGCTATAACAATTCTTTGAACTCTACAAGGCCCCAAAATGAGGGCTGTCAAGGTGGTAAGTAATATCTATCGTTCTTTTATGGTGTTTTGTGTATATTTTGAGGAAAGAGAGGGTATTTTATGGTTTTCGCTGTATATGCGGGAAAAATTCTGATGACCTCTTATTTTAATGAATGATTTCTATCTTATAGATGACTTTATAGAAGAAAGAGATCAACATTTTGGTAGCCATAACAACTCTTTGAACTCTAAAAGGCCCCGAAATGAGGGCTCGCAAGGTGGTAAGTAATATATATCCTTCTTTATGATTTTTTGTCTATATTTTGAAGAAAGACAGGGTTTGTTATTGTTTTTCATCATATTCTCTATATATGCTGGAAAAATTCTGATCACCTCTTATTTTAATGAATGATTTCTATCTTACAGCTAACTTTGTGGAAGAAAGGGATCATCATTCCGGCTATAACAACTCTTTGAACTCTACAAGGCCCCGAAATGAAGGCTCTCAAGGTGGTAAATATTCTATATCCCTTTCTTATGGTTTTTGTGTATATTTTGAGGAAAGATGTAGTTCAATATTATTTTTGACGGTTTTCTTTGATTTGGTTGTATCAAAAAATTGATGTTTTTGAAAATGAATATGAACATTGTTTATTATTGGTTTTCATAATCTTATAGGTATCTTAAATACAGTCCCAGGAAACTCTGTGGGTCAAACTGCAAGAATGATTACACGCTCCTTTGGTAGAAAATCTTTTTAATTATGAATTTATATTGCACTAGGACTATGTAATATACTAATTTGACTTGTATTTTTGATAGCTCGCAACGTACCATCTATACCAAAGAAAAGATATAGAGGAGCGGCAAAGTTATGTTCCTTACTACCACCACGAGGAAAAAGACACAAGTGTATGTTTAATGATCGAGGATCTCCAGTTGGTGAAGTAGCTAGGAAATTGACAAATTTTCTTGGAATTTTTGCCAAGAAGGGCATGTATTTTCCATTGCACAAAGAATGGAGTGCAGATCATATTAAGGGGTTTGAATCCACTATGGATGATGTCATGGTATGTTAATCAAAATGATCCTACTATATTAGACTTTTTGTAATATAAAATGTTTCTAATACTTCCACAATTTTAGGAGTTCTTTGAGTTTTATATGATAGATGCAGAGACAATTGCAAATATGCAACATGTTGTGTACTGGTGCTACACTAATATATAGGGAAAGGTAAGATCTTGGCGTAGGAAATTAAAAAGTAAAACACTTGACTTGGATCATCCAGATTATCAACATCAAGAATCACCAGATACCAGAGTCACAGAATGGGAATGGAAGAAACTTTTGGAATATTGGATGTCTCCTATTAAACAGGTGATGTTGCCAAAATTATTTTTTCTAGTTCATTTATAATGTTGTTTAAAAGTCATAATGATATTCAGGTATATATATTAGAAAATACATTTTTTCCATATGATGACTATATATTATTCACAACATGCTTTATTGTCCTGGATTCACAGCACCACCATTCACCAGAGATATCTCTTGGCCCTTGTGGCCATTAAAAAACCTATCGGTATATAAGGTATGTTTCACATTATTATATCATAATATGGTCACCACTCATGTTGCTTATATATTATTAAAATATTTGTATTCCTTACAGATAATAAGGCTGCCAGATTTTGTCATTATTAACAATATACGCGATTCACTGGCCTTTTTTGGAAAAAAGGATATATGTGCATCACCTTTTTGTTGATGTGGCTGATATGGACATAGCTGGATCTCTTTGAAAGATAAGGACCATGGGTCATTTAAGAAGAAATATATTCACGTACTAATGGGTGTATGCTAGCAAATTTGGGTACGTTGTTTGCTTTGATATTGAACCTCTCAAGATGATAGAAGCATATGGTTTAACATTTTGGGACTCAACCAATCATATTTAACGATGTTTTGCAGGCAATATTTTAGTTGCTAATAGAGTATTGATTATTGACAAGGCTCTCATTATTTTTGAAATATATCTTATCAGGAATATTGGTTATCAAGGCATTTTTCTATACTTGATAGGGCGGAAAGCTAATGACTGAAGTTATATTTATGGCGGAAAGCACCTACATAAATCATTTCTTGGAGGGAAAATAAGAGGTATGTCAACCATTACTACCTTTATTGTAGGTTATTTGTGATTTGTTGAAATTTATCCTTATTTATTCTATTTTACCATTATGATTTAGAATTTTAAATGATGTTACAATCTTGAATATGAACTATTTTAATGGTAATAAATATAGTATATGGTCATGGTGTCAAATATATAAAAACATTCTCCAACTTGGGCCAATACCCATCTTCTCCCATTAAACCAAGGGTGAATTGTGGATGTAGTAAGGGCCAATACCCATGTTAGCCATAGCATGATGCTAAATCAATCCTATTATGAAAAAAATAACTCATTAGGCAATTTAAGAGAATGATGTGAATTACAGGTGTAGTAAAATATGGTATTGGTCGAACATGTTGTAGTATATAGATGTAGTAACTCTTGAGGCAATCTAAGACAGGTCACCTCTGCAATAATCCAACTTTGTTGTGACCTTTAACACCCCGTTCCACCCCTCTTCCTAGAAGATGTCAAGACCTTGTCTAAGGTGTCAGGAGAAGAAAGTGCCAACCGACTCGTTAAATTTGACAATAATGTTGGTGGTTGAAGAGTATCCCTGAAATGGATAAATATTCTAGAAGTGATTGATTTGTCTCCCTATCAACCAATCCTTCAGATCTGAAGTCAAATGTGAAGTTGTATGTCGTTTGTGTGATGTTGTTGTTTGTTCATGTTGTAAATGATGTAGGCTTGTATTGTTCTTGAGCATGAGGGGAATGGAAAATCAGACTAGGGGATTCCAATTTTATGCACATGATTTTTTTCTTGTTTAGCATTTCTACTAAACAAAAACATGAACTAATTTGATTGTGTGTCATCTTCTTTGGCTCCCATTACTACAAAATAAAAGTTGAGTGTGTGGGAGGTGGAATTGTGTAGGTGCAATGGTAGTATGCAAGACAAGGTGGAGGTAGACTCACTACAAGTTCTACCAATGCAATAATTATTTTGCTCCATTATTTGTTAGTAGTCATTATTGATAGAGCTTTATACACCTATAGCTATCTACTAGTAGTCATTAAGTAGTATTCATTTTCGAGGATTCCTGAGTCAGTAATAGGGACATAGCAGGATACATTTCCCCAAGCGTCACATGGTTTGCCTTTATAATTTACTTGTCTGTTCTTAGGAAAGATGAGGAAATTTTGTTGGTAAACATCCTTGTTGTACGGCAGTAAAATAGGTGTCTTTTGAATTGAGAGAATATTGCAAATTGTACAGCTTTAATCTTTTATCTAAATAGACCGATTCCTATACAAATTCATTAAAAAGGTCAGACCTTGCTAGAACATATTTGTTGAATCTGAATATCTTCTGTTCTTAGTAATGGTTATTGTCTTTTCTAGGCATTTGATATTGGTACATGTCATTTTCATCAATACAATTTGATAAGAAAATCGATTTGATTTTAATATACTTTCTCTCCATGGATATACGTTTCTACTATTATTGGCAGTAGTTTTAAATCTAAACTGATGTATTGGATGCAACTCCTTAGTCTTTATACCAACTGATGAGGAATGAGACAACTAGATATTTTTCCTTTGATGAAGTAAGAAATCGTACAGGAAATGAACTTGAGTTTCATATTCATCCCACACGTGAAGAAGAATGTGATTGTGCACTTTGGATGCGAGCCAATGTTTATATTATGAACTCAATAAATTATGTAATTCTTAAATGTTTCTATTTAGCCTTATCTTATCTTCATTAGTGTTTGGACAGATATAATTTCTGATGCAATATCTTTATTTCAGGAGAACGTGAATTATTCTGGTTGTTGTTTGTGCAAGAGTACTTGGACACTAAACTGAAAGGCTTCATCGAGGAATGGAATATGACCGTTTGAGTTATTAGAAAGTGGTTCCTTTCTGTTAATACTTGCTGTTACTTGGAACTTGATCGTTTGAGCTATTAGAAAATGCTGAGAACAAGTTAATACTTGTTGTTCATGAAGCCTTTTGTAGCTTCTGTGGAACGTGGATTCACCAATTTTGTATGATACTATGAAACCAGATTATTGTTATATATATGATCGATAATGAAATATATTTGTTAATGTGATGTGTATTAAGTGGTATTTCAAAATTTTCTAGATTCCAAATTAAATAAGCGCCCTGTCATCACGTTTCAGAGAAGTGCTATCAAGTTTACATATGTTATTGTATATTATATGTTAAAGAGAATTGTGCAGCATCGAGAAATGTGCAGAATCAACCGGTGCTACTGTGTAATGTGATAAGACCGTGCATTCTGATATTGGTTTTAACGGAGATAGGGAGCACGACCCAGAATACACGGTTGAATTAGAATACACGGCTGACCCAGTTCACTCTGGTTCAGAATCAATGGTACGAATCGTTGATTCTGGGCATCTTTCTAGTAGTGGATGATAACAGAAACTTGTATCCAGAATTTCCACTAGTGATAACAACTGATGAGTCTTGATCTGACAAGAACAGCACCATACAAAACTGGATGATATACCAGTTGGAACATTCTATCATAAGACTTCTGGGTATCATATAACTATCCTATCATATCTGTTAGGACATTCTATCATATCGTATCTGTTAGAACATCCCACAAAAAAAGGACCCTAATCCAGCGCACTCACCAGCTTCTGCCGTGTACATGTTTGTTGTACTTACCAAGTCCCATTATCAACATTAAACTGCGACATGAGCAGCCTCCCATGGAGCTCGCTTATGTTCCAGTCAACCTCTTCAGCGGTCGAGAATGTTTCAGGAGTCGGAAGTGGTGGTTCAGCTGGTCGATCACCAGGTTTGTAAACCATAAGACGAGCCTTATCACCGACATCAGTAGTTAGAGCAAGGGACTCAACATGGACAGCTCCAGAAGTCGCATCAGCAAACCTATTGTTCCCGTCAACTTCATCATAGAGTATCGACTTCCCACGCAAGTCAAGCTCAACCTCCCTCGTCTTCTTCCGTTTCGACGTCCCATGAAGAAGCTCGATCCCAGCGACTTCCCCAAAGAGTTCACCACCCAGGATCATCCGAGGGAAGATGACGAGCGGGTTGGAGATTGTGAGGCTCTCATACCTCGCCAGCCGCACCCAGAAATCTGGGACGCCGTACTTCGTCATCACCCACATCTCCCATTCCGCTATGCCGATGAGGTGGAACAGCGCGCGCGATGGAGGTCGGTGATGGCGACAAGGAGGAAACGGCTGGGCCGTGGTAAGGGAACACAGTGTTGTGCTGGGCCTTCTTCTCCACCAGCGCCGCCGGAAGCTGGATCCGGCAGAACTGCTCGCTGCGGACGTGGTAAGCCATGATGGTGTTGGTCTGCTTCCCAAACACACCACGTCTGTGGCTCGTCGCGGAAGCGTAGGTCGCGTAATGCAAGTACCCGTTCGCAAACGCCATCGGTCCACGAGGGTTCGACAAGATGTACTTGGCGTTGGGTGTCTTGAGCTTCCGCCAGGTCCCGGACTTGACGGAGTACAGCTCCTCACTGACGGGCTCGTCGTCGAGCCATACCTTCATGACGACACGGAGGATTTTGAAGTCGGTGCTGGCGGCATCGTAATTAAGCCAAGCCAAGGCATGACTCGTACAGGTCGACGAAGTACCCCTTGCGTGGACTCTCCGTGCCGTCTTCAGAGATTGCTGTGACCGAGTCCTGGTCGGGGCTCTCCCTGACGAACGGCGGGTCCGGGAGGGACAGGATGCGGTGGGTTGTGGGGTTCCAGAGGATGAATGTGTGTGTGAAGTCACTACTAAAATGTTGCTTGTAGGTTATCATCATCGTCATGATCATCATCATCATCAACAACGACAACAACATCAACATCATCATGATTTACTATTATAGATAATGCACGTAATTGTGTGATACATGCTCTTAAATGAATAACAATGCGTCTACTTGTATGGGAAATACACCTACTTGTCTGAAAGATGCTCCTACTTGTATGAAAAATGCACCTACTTATCTAACAAATGCTCATAATTGTCTAGCAAATGCAATTACTTGTATTGTTATGAATGCACCAACTTTTGATGAAATATTGAACTTACTTGTATAACAAATGTGCACAATGCTTCTTTTAGTACAACCCTTAGGTAGGTTGGGAAGAAAGATGACATGAGGAACAAAGTACCTCAACCGTAAGGGAGTGCCAACAACTCGTCTATACTGAGAGGGATCTAGAAGTGAACATGGTCCTTCACCGAAGTGAGGTCTGCATTGGAGTAGAAATTCGAGGAACTACTATCAAAGAATGCAACTCTGCTTTCTCAACCTCAACTAAATAAGGCAATTTCTTGGCTTGAGAGTGTTGTATTCATTCATTTATTCATTGACATTTTGGATTCTAGGATGGGTGTTGACTTGTATGGCAAATGCGCCTACTAGTCTGGCAAATGTGCCTACTTGTATGACAAATGTGCCTACTTGTTAGTAAATATGCCTACTTATATTGTCCTGAATGTGCAAACTTTTGATAGAATGCACCCACTTTTCACTAAACACACCTACTAATGCCCTTAGTGCGCCTACTTGTATATAACTACCCATACTTAAATGACAATGCGCCTACTTGTATATAAATGCGCATACTTATATGCCAAATGCGCCTACTTGTCTGGAAAATACAACTACTTGCATGGAAATACGCCTACTTGTCTATCAAATTCACCTACTTGTCTAGCAAATGTGTCTACTTGTATTGTCTTGAATGTGTCAACTTTTAATTGAATGTGCATACTTGTATGCAAATGCGCCTACTTGTCTGGAAAATGTGTCTACTTGTATATAAGCATGCCAAATGTGCCTACTTGTCTTGAAAAATGTGCCTACTTGTATGGAATTGTGCCAACTTTTCTAGCAAATGTGTCTACTTGTCTGGAAAATGCGCCCACTTGTATTGTTCTGAATGCCCCAACTTTTGATTGAATGTGCATGCTTATATGAAAATGCATCTATTTGTCTGGAAAATGTGCCTACTTATTTGGCAGATGCATTAACTTTAGATTGAATGCATTCACTTCTTAGAGTATGTGCATAAATAGTAAATTTGCACAAATCTTAACATAATGTGTTCAATATTTATAGAAAAGTACTCAATTATGGTGTGAATGCATCCAATTATGATGTGAATACATCTACAATTTAGATGTTGTAAATTTCTCTCTCTTAATTTTTCTTATTGTTATATATTTAAAATTATGTTGTATATCTTTTTTTTAAAAGTATATAAATATTAATATTGTTGGATTATATTTTTCTTAACGAATCTAATGGCCTTTATTTCGATAAAAAAATCATCATGGATCAAAAGTTATTAGCAAAATAATTTCTCTTTCTTATTTTTTCTCTCTGTTGTCCTTTGTTATACACATGCCACGTGGCAAATAAAATCACCCCACATGGGCAGAAAGAGGGAAAGGGGGGGGGGGGCGAAACCACCTGTATATGTGGTTGGATGGGAGCCAAAACCACCCACCCGCGTCAAAAGAGCGTGAGGGATTGGGCGCGCCACCTATCTATTTTCACTCTCATATCTGGAGACTTTTCAACTTCTGGTACTATATTACAGTCTCAAAAAAATGTTTCATATTCTGTATTTATGTTAATCGAGGACGGAATGTGAGATTTGGTGGAAGAAGTGTGCTCTATATCATTACTCTTAATCTTCTTTAGCTAAATCTAGCCGTACCATCCTCTTTTTCTCGTGTTCTGTACATCACAAACTGAAACTGAAATAATATGAAAACATATTTAAAAGCTATACAATTATTGTAAGGTCCTTAACGTTGTATGTCAAAAATTTCAAAATAACAATTGTTTATGCTATGTATTTCTACTTTGTTTGGGTCAAGTCCACCCTCTCACATCCACTATCTAAAGCCGGCGGATGTCGCTGCTGCAGTGTCTGTCCATGGCTCGACGTCGGATATGTATCATCCTTAGCAGCACACTGTGTCACTGTCTCCTTTCTTTGCTTGCTCCCCAAGCAATAGCTAAACAAGGTAAGGGTTGGTCGGGTACTGCTCACGTGAGGTTGGGTGAGGTTCGTACCCACTACTTAATACTCGGGGCTCGATTCTGAGCTCAGACACCGACCACTCGTCACCACCATCCGCTCTCTGCTATCTAGGGCTTCCGGCAAGCCACAGACACAAGCTTCCGACGGCCACTGCGTCTCTTCTCGACGGACACTCACCCTACCCTTGTCTGAGACATGGCCGACGCCGTCTCTTCCACCACCACCACCACCGCCGAGTTCCCTACTTCCATTCTCGCCCACATCTTCGACCACCTCACGGTGAAGTCCCTCGCCCTGTGTTGCTGCGTCTCCAAGGTCTGGCAAGCGGTCATAAAATCCCCAAATTTCCTATCCAAACACTTCGCCGCCGCACTCACGACAACTCTCACCCTCACCGACACCTCCCTCAACCCTCCCCTCCTACTCCGTCGCCGCTGCCCCAGATCAGTTGACGAGCTCTACACACTCCACGGCCTCCCAACCACCGCCACTCTCATCGACGACTGCCGCAAGACGACAACAACCCAAACCCACGATTTCCCTCTCCTCCGCGCCCTACCGCCGCCTCCACTCACCGCTCACCCAGGCAACAGGTTCTTCCGCGTCGCAGCCTCATGCGCCGGCTTGGTCCTCCTCGTCGACGACTTACTCCACTTCACACACACATTCTTCCTCTGGAACCCCACAACCCACCGCATCCTGTCCCTCCCGGACCCGCCGTTCGTGAGGGAGAGCACCGACCAGGACTCGGTCACAACAATCTCTATAGACGGCAAAGAGAGTCCACGCAAGGGGTACTTCGTCGACCGGTACGAGTCATGCCTCGGCTTGGCTTACGACGCCGCCAGCGCTGACTTCAAAGTCCTCCGTGTCGTCATGAAGGTGTGGCTCGACGACGAGCCCGTCAGTGCCGAGCTGTACTCCGTCAAGTCCGGTACCTGGCGCAAGCTCAAGACACCCAACGCCAAGTACATCTTGTCGAACCCTCGTGGACCGATGGCGTTTGCGAACGGCTACTTGCATTACGCGACCTACGCTTCCGCGACGAGCCACAGACGTGGTGTGTTTGGGAAGCAGACCAACAACATCATGGCGTAAGTCGTCGACGAGCAGGACCAAGCCGGCGCATGAGGCTGCGACGCGGAAGAACCTGTTGCCTGGGTGAGCGGTGAGTGGAGGCGGCGGTAGGGTGCGGAGGAGAGGGAAATCGTGGGTTTGGGTTGTTGTCATCTTGCGCCAGTAGTCGATGAGAGTGGCGGTGGTTGGGAGGCCGTGGAGTGTGTAGAGCTCATCTACTGATCTCGGGCAGCGGCGGAGGAGTAGGAGAGGAGGGTTAGCGGACGTGTTGGTGAGGGTTAGAGTTGTCTTGAGCGCGGCGGCGAGGTGTTTGGATAAGAAAGTTGGGGATTTTATGACAGCTTGCCAGGCCTTGGAGACGCAGCAACACAGGGCGAGGGATTTCACCGGGAGGCGATGGAAGATGTTTGTGAGGACGGCGGATGGAAAGGCGGTGGTTGTGGTGGTGGAAGAGACGGCGTCGCCGGTCATGTCGCAGACAAGGTAGGGTGAGTGACGTCCGTCGAGAAGCGATCGATCGAGTTGTGTCTGTGGTTTGCCGGAACAAAGAGCGGATGGTGGTGACGAGTGGTCGGTGTCTGAGCTCACTGTATCGCACCCCGTCTTCTTCCCGTTCCCTCTCAAAAGATAGTGAGTCACTCACTCACGTGAGCTGCACCCGACCAACCCTTGCCTTGTTTGGCTATTGCTTGGGGGGCAAGCAAAGAAAGGAGACTGTGTGCTAACCATGATACACACCCGAGCCTCGAGCCATGAACAGACACTGCAGCGAGCGACATCGCCAGCTTTAGCAACTGCAACTGCAACTGCGACTGCGAGTACTGGATGTAGACAGCGGATGGGAGAGGGTGCACTTGACCCAAACAAATAACATTTATTCTAAATTTTGTTCACTCTATATACAAGAAAGTCATTTGCACATGAACAAGAAATGAAGACTTATTTTGTCCCCACATATGCATAACAACAAAATAAAGACGGATGTGACTCACTTTTTTCTTCTATTTCGTTGTTATGTATATGTTGGAACTAAAACGGTCTAGTTTTTTGTTCATGTAGCAAACCCCATTCAAATTTGATACATTTACATGGGATCCGACATGTGATTTGCAATTCGTGAGATCTCTAACATCTAAATGACATCTAATTAGTGTAATGTGACATGAATGGTCTTTAATGCATAAGAAGTGATTCAACATATGTTACTAATATTTGAACCCAAAAGGGGGTTTCATACTTGAAATGCTTCTTATCATGTCGGACAATGGCATACTTCAGTTTAATCATAGAAGTGCATGATTCTAGTCCACTAGTTTTGCAATGACATCAAGTCATTGGATCAATTATTCATGATGTCCAAATTTACTTGCCCAAATGTTACTCTAGCAAGAACAATCGTTTGTAGTCTTTCTTATAGGGATATGCTTAAAAACAATTAAAGATCTTGGTAAAATCGGAAGAAAATATGTCCATCCGTTGAAAATTTGTTAACAACATTTGTATACAAAGCAGTAAACTACGTTCATAGTAATGTAGTGTCTTTGTTGTTTTAAATGACTCATTGGCACTATTCATTCTCACCTATTTTAAGGAGTATTATAAGATTAAGACATTAAGGTGTCCTCCCTTTCAAGCACTCAACCATTGCAAGACCAAGTAAGTCATGATCCGACACAAAAGTTTCATTTTGCTTATTATCAATTCTTAATCTTGTGCAAGATATATTAGAGAAAATGTTATTGATATATTTACTCTATGACGGAGAGGTTGGTTGCCAATTCGATTGGAAAAGCGGTAACATATTAGTAATATGGTGTTCAAGGAAAACTATGTCTTCTAAATTATTTATCTAGAAAAGCAATGGAAATGTTGAAGTGTACATCTACACTCATTTCAATTTTAGAGTTAAGATGTCTTTGAGTTCAATTATTGTTATTGTTCTAAATCCAAAATTTATATTAATTTTTCAAATATAGTATAATATTTATTAGAAAAACATGAAAAATATGTCAAACTCAGAAGTAGTTGAATGAAATCTACCCTATTAAATGATATTTATATAATATATCTGCTTCAATATATTTTCCTAATGAAATTTTCATATTATAATGTTTACTTGTTACTATTATGATTTTTTTCTATATTTTACACATACTAAAATTGTGACACATTTTGACGGGAAACAATTTTGAGATTTTAAAAGAGCTTATTAGAAGAAGTGTTAAGGTGTTGACTAGATTATAGAATAGATAATTCAAAGTTAAGACATTATTGTATCACACATATCGATAACATATCATACCTATCATGATACAAAAATTCTACTCATATATATAGATCTTGGAATGTGTAAATGGCCACCCAACGAAGAAGACTTGTTGAAAGTTGTAGGTGTATTCGTTTTCTTCACAAAACTCCTAAACTACTATGCCTATGAAGATCTCATCACCGTCAATTCAATGTTTTACTAGATTAGTTTCTTTAATAGATGAATATAGTATGTCTAAAATATGAAACAAAATGATAAAAATAATAAATATAAATGAATTGGGGTTACTTTTATTTATGACTTTATCTAATTATTTCCATTATTATATGGTACATACCCTCTAATTTGGGTCACCATTTATAGCATAACCCTCTAAGTAGGCAAGAAGTACCTCTAGTTAAACATTGAGATGCGAACAGATTGGCATGAATATTCCTCTAAATATGCACAATGTGCCTCTTAGTTTTTATCAACGGACATATGAATTGACATACCTATGTCTTTAAATTTGGCACAAAGATCTAAGGATCTTGGACACATGATCTTCTTCACTTATATATTTACCTAGTGCACTCAAAGTGTTAGCAATAGAAGAAAATCTTGCTTATATTTCACTAATGGATTCATTAGGTTGCATACGAAATTGTTGAAACTTTTATTTAAGCATGTTAATTTTGGTATTTTTAACTTGGGTGGTACCTTCATGTGTTATTGAAATTTTATACCATATATCATAGGTTATTTCACATGAAGATATCCTATTAAACTCACTTACATAAATAGAACAATATAGTATGCTTACCACTTTTGCATTTAATTGAACTTGTTTTATCGTATTTGGATCCCATGTTGCATATTTCGTCATGGGAAGTACATAAGGTGTAGATACCATCCTCCATAGCTCTAGGTTGATCCCTTGGAAGCAGAATTGTATTCTTCTTTTCCAGTAGTTGTAGTTGTTTCCATCAGGGTGGTGGTCGAGTCACACGAGTCCCTTCAAGGTTGAGGTTGTGAAGTATGTCGTCCCCCATTCTTCAAGACCTGTTAGGGCTCTTTGAAGACCTGCTCTGATACCAATTGAAAGATCAAGAATGGGGGTGAATAGAGCTTTTTGAATCTTAAAAATAACTTAAACACTCAACCAAATAAGGAGGAGGAAACAAGGAAGACACTTCTGTTTAGAGTGGTTTCAACCTTTGAATCACAGGTTGTCAGTCCACTACCCAATTGTCTCCAGTTGGGATTTTGAAAGTGATTAATTATATTTACCTTTAAAGGATGTTACAATAAAATAAAATCACCTTACTTGAAGTGGCCTTCTCCTAGAAGTAGCCTCAACCTCCTTGAAGAAGCCTTCTTTGAAGTAATTCCAAGCCCTTAGAGTAGCCTTCTTCTCCTTGAAGTAGCCCCACCACCTTGAGATAGCCTTCACCTATAAGTAACTCCACCACCTTGAGATAGCCTTCACCTAGAAGTAGCTCCAACTTCCCTTGAAGCCACCTTCTTGAAGTAATCTCAAGCACCCCTTGAAGCAACCTTCTCCACCAAGAAGTAGCTTCAACCAAGTTCCCTCAAGAAGCATCCACAACTTGGAGTAGCCAAGGAGCACAAGTAGCTTTAACCTGTGAAGGGGGGTTAGAAGAAAGGAATTACACCAATTACGTATAGTGCTTTGATCCTATATCAAGTGTTAGACCTCTCAAACCACTTAGGATGGATGTTGCTATGAGGTGTCTAAGAGTTTATGGTTATAGGACATGAATTTGGATCTTGCAGAACAAGATGGCAATTGTTGCTTAGCTTTGTTCCTCAGTAGAATGTATTCTCAAGGTTATCTTGTGTGTCTTAGGTGTCCTAAGGCCTCTCCTATTTATAGGAATTGTTTGCAAGTACTTAGGAACATTCTAGGGAGTTTTTAGAGTGTTCATAGTGCTTAACTAGATGCTAGGTGTACCTCAGTTGGCTAGCAATGATTAATTTATTCGTGCTTAAAAGAACAATCCAGAACCCTTCTCGGTTGACAAAGTTTTCGACCGAACTATGTCCCGATCGAGCATTTCTTCGACCAAGGGTGGGTTTAAGGCTAGTATGTAGAAACGTCCATTTTCAACTCCCAACTACTAACCACTTGTATAATGGTAAGCCTTGGACCTAGGTTTGCTCGGTCGATAATATTTTCAACTGAAACCCATTTTAGAGCACAAATGTGAAAGTTATTGAACAATGCTCATATGTTCGACCGAGGTGGATCTTGATCGACAAAAACTTTGACAGAGTGTGTCTCGGCCGACAAGTTTCTCGATCGAGGATGTCCCTATTTTAGTCTTTTGAATCACCTATTAAGTGTGTGTTTCAATGAGTGATGGTGACTCTAACTCTAGGATGAACCTAACTAAGGGTTATAAGTGGATAGGGAAGGTCTAACACTCGATTTAAATGAAATCTAAGTACTTGTACATTATATTTTTGTACAAGTGTTTACATTTGAGTACAATCATGAACATATATACAATTAAGTGCATTTGATATGCAATTTGCATTTATCATCAACTTTCCACTTAGTAGAATCTCCATATTTCCTTAAACCCTGGAATAATCAAATAGCATGTTAGATCCACAAGTATGAAATGTTTGTCATTGTCAAAACAAATGGTATGTTAATGTCCAATTTAGCCAACAATCTCCCCCTTTTTGAAGATGACAAACATTTCTAAAATATAATCAAAATAATTTAAATGAGATGAGTTTCATACATGTGATCAACCTGAGATGAAAAGGTTCTCTTATTTTCATATAATATGTGCTAATTATTCCTAAATGGATATGGAACATAGTATGCGGCTCTTAAGGAAATGTAGCAACAATTAATGTCAATCCAAGAGATCATGAAACTCGTTTATTTTGTTTTATTTCATTTATCCCCCTTTGTCATTTTATAAAGATAGCCATATAATCATTTTTATTACTCCCCCTGATTAGAAAACTACCCCTCAATATCATACGCATGTTGTAAAAACAAAGTGATGAAAAATGTCCAATGAAAGCCACATGATAAATATTTATTATCATGATCAGGTGAACACAAACAAGCGCAATAACATTAATGATAAAAGTGATTACATAAGATTCACTACTCACTACATAGGAAAATAATATCACTTAGGAGAGTTCAAGATTACGTTAACTTAAGGATCTTTCCCAAGGAATGGGGAATCACTATAGTACTTGACAAGTGTTTGCCAGTCAAGTGCACATGTCTTTGTAAGAGCATATGCCTCTAGAAATGTAGGTGTCCGATCAAATCTGAAGTGAGTTTTGATGTCTTGGAGTTGGATGGGTGACTATTAGGTATGAGAAAGGTCATTTGAAGGTGGTGGTGGAACTTGGGTGTATTGAATGAAAGGGTTAAAAGGATAAAGGCTCCTGGGATAGAGTGTATAAGGGTATGTGTCAGGAACATTGAGAGACAAAGCTTGCATTCTTTAGTTTACATATGTCATGGCATGGTGGTTGTAGTCTAGTTGTCTCTCAAGGTGATGGGTGGCCCCTTTGAGAAGCAAACGTCATTGGATAGATTTTCTATGGAGTATCTAAGAGGAGTAAGAGGTGGAGGATTTACTTCAGTGGATGTCTCCCCTTCTGTCCTAGCTCTCTTGTGCCAAAAGTCAATTCCTATTTTATCCATAGTGTTTTTGGTAAGTCTTTGCAAACGCCTATCACACTTATACCCTAAGTCCTCTAGGTTTTTTTCAAGAGAGAATTTAATTATTTGGCACACAAAATCAACATAGGGAGGATTTGTATAAAATTCAAACATATTATATAGGATAATGCGGATATAATTCATATGAATGTTTTCTAGTATAGCATAGATGAGGCACATCCTAAATTGTGGGATTTTAGTTTTGTTGGCTCTAGGGTAGATATTATGGGAAATAATTAGGTTCACTACCCTAGCTTTAGGGGTTAAGGATGTGGCATAATAAGTACCCCCATGCTCATGAGAATAGGTGTTGGGAAGGAAAATAGCCTTTTTGATGTCACCTAGGCTAATGGTATTATCTTCAGCGGAGAATTTTGAGATAAGATTTTTGGTGGTTAGGTCTATGAATTCTCCATACTCTTCCACATATATATCTAGCATTTTAAGGATGTCATTTTCAGATAAGTGAAAAGCTAACCCATCAACCATGGAGGTGAAAGAAAATGGGTCATTGGAGTCCCTAGTAAGGTTAGCATAGAATTCATTAACAACTTGGGTGAACCAAAAATGCAAGGATGAGATAAGGAACTCCATCAATTTTTGCACCTTGAAGAGCTCAGAGAGGTCAAGAAGCGTGATGAAGTCATTGTGGTCCACCGGGCATCGAGGAAGAGGAGTCTTTGATGTGAGCTTCAGGTAGCGTTCTCGAGCAGTAACGTCATTGAAGGGGATGTCATTGATGACGCTCTAAGCTGGAGTGACTATCCTTCCCTTTCTCATAGCAACTTGCTTCTTCCCACCACAAGCTGAAGAGGAAGCCATCTTGAGCAAAGAGAGGTGGAAGAAGATCTAGAGATGGTAGGGGATGAATGTTGCTAGAGAATAGCTCTAAGAAATTCTAGAGAATGGATGGAAAAGAAAGCAACTGAGGTGTGAAGAAAATGAGAGGAATGGAGTGCCTTTTATAGCAAAACAGAGACCTGCTCGGTCGACAATTTTTGTCGATCAAGAGCCCAACGACTCTTTTGCAATAGCTCTTTGGAACGGCTAGTCGTTCGACGTTGGATTTTGAATTTGGGGGCAACGGTCGAGGATTCGATTGACAATATTTTTGACCGAGGGGCTTTTGTGAAAAACTTTTCGGTCCCAGAAGAATTTTGATTGAGATTCTCATAGTCTGTCGAGGGTCCCACTGAGTGAAACTTTGTCAAGAAATTTGTCGACCGAGGATCTTCTTTGTCCACAATATTGTTTACCGAACATGATACTATGAGTAGTTTTATTGAATTGATTAGAGCTTGTTTAAGTGCTTGTTCATGATAAATTATTGTGACTAATAAAAGGAATTGTTCTAAAATTATATACACTAAAATTCACATGAATTTCAAGTAAGAAAATTATCAAGAATTTTGAGCACATATATCAAAGAAAACATCTTCTAGTGGAGTAATGAGTAACCTATTTCTAATATATTAAAATTGATCAAGAGAAAGAGGTTTGGTAAAGATATCAGCTAATTGTTCTTCAATATCAACATGATGAAGAGATATATTCTTTTTAGAAATATGATCTCTTAAGAAATGATGTCTAATTTTAATATGTGTGGCATGACTATGTAACTCGAATTATGGGCCAAGCTTATATCACTAGTATTATCATAGAAAATTGGTGTTGAACAAAATGCAAAGCCATAGTCATTCAAAACTTGTTGGATATAGAGTACTTGAGCACAACATGAGCCATCAACCACATATTTGGCTTCAGTGGTGGATAGGGCAACTATATTTTGTTTCTTACTAAACCAAGATACGAAATCTCTTCCAAGTAAGAAACAACCACCACTTGTGCTCTTACGATCAAGTCGGCAACCAGTATAATTGGCATTGGTGTAAGCTTTTTAATCCAACACTTGTCCTTTGGGATACCACAATCTATAGTCGATAGTACCAACAAGATATCTTAAAATTCTATTGACGGCTTGAAAATGGGAATCCATTAGTTTTGATTGAAATTTAGTGCAAAGTCTAATGGAAAATATGATATCTGGTCTAGAAGCAGTCAAATATAGCAAGCTACCAATCATGGCCCTATATAAGGAATCATCAATGGGTTCACCATCTTCATCCTTGTCAATTTTAGCAGAAGTGACCATGGGTGTGGTAGCATGTTTGCAGTTTTCCATACCAAATCATTTTAAGAGTTCCTTGGTGTACTTCTATTGACCTAGAAAAATTCTAGTGGGCATTTGTTTTATTTAAAAACTTAGGAAAAATGTTAATTCTTCCATAAGGCTCATCTCAAATTCTTTTTGCATGATATTACTAAATTGAATATATAAGGAATCATTTGAAGCACCAAAGATAATGTCATCAACATATATTTGAACAACAAGAAAATCTGATTCATATGTTTTGAAAAAAATGTGGAATCATATTTTCCAATCGAGAAACCATTATCAAATAGATAGTTTTTAAGTCTTTCATACCAATTTTGTGGTGCTTGTTTTAGACCATAAAGAGATTTCTTAAGTTTATAGACATGGTCAAGCTTGTCAGGAATCTTAAAATTAGGTGGTTGAGCAACTTAGACTTCCTCTACTATGATTCCATTTAAAAAAGGCACTTTTTACATCTATTTGAATTAGTTTGATGTCTTTATGGGAAGATAGAGCTAATAACATTCTAACAGCTTCAAGTCTATTCATTGATGCATAGGTTTCATCAAATTTTATCCCTTCTTATTGATTATATCCTTGAGCAACCAACCTAGATTTGTTTTTAACTACTTCCCTGACTTCATTAAGTTTGTTTCGAAAAAAACCCCTTAGTTCTAATGATGGTCTTTCCTTGAGGTCTAGGAACTAAGTCCCATACATTGTTTTTGGTAAATTGATTTAGTTCTTCTTGCATAGACATTATACAATATTAATATTTTAGAGCTTCATTTACCTTTTTAGGTTTAATAATTGATACAAAGGCCATGTTTGCAACATCTCTAAATGATGATCGGATTTTTATTTTTTCAAAAGGATTTCCTATGATTAAGTCTTGAGGATGGTCCTTTATTAATCTAGGAATAGATTGTTGTAACTCATTATTATGTTGTTCAATTTTAGAATTTTGATCATCTTTTGTTAATATGGTTAGGTCCTCAATTTGATGAGTAATATCATTTAAGTTTTCATTTTCAATTTCATTTTCAGTACTTTGTGTTGTCATTTCATGAAATGTAAAATGAATTGATTCTTCAACTTTTCTAGAGATGGTATTATAAATTATAAATGCCTTACTAGAAGTTGAATATCCCAAGAAGAATCCTTTATGTGATTTAGAGTCAAATTTATCTCTATCATCTTTTGTATTTAACATGTAACAAGGTGTACCAAAGGTATGAAAATAGTCAACTCTTGATTTCTTATTAAAGATGAGTTCATAAGGAGTTTTCTTAGGATGGGAGTGAATTATTACACGATATAATACATAACATGTCATATTTACTACTTCAATCCAAAAGATTTTAGGAGTATTATGTTCAATTAGAATGTATATTCTAATTGTATCATCTTTAGTTGAAAGAAAATGAACCCATGTGTATCTACTATAATCATAAACAATAACAAAGCAATATCTTTTTCCGCCAACACATTGAGTTCTCATAGGGCCAAACAAATCCATATGAATGAATTCTAATGATCTAGTAGTACTAAGCAAGGTTTTGGATTTGAAAAAAGTCTTATTTTGTTTGCCTAGAGTACATGGTTCACAATTTCCAGGTTTATCAAAATAGAGTTTAAGTAAACCATGAACAAGATCATCTTTAATAAACTTTTTAATAACTTGTGAGCTTGCATGACCTAATTTTCTATGTCATAATTGTAAAGGTTCATCATTTGTAAGAAGACATTTTCCAATAATAGATTGCATAGAATTAGGTCTAAGTATATATAGATTTCCTATTCTTTTTCCTTCATAAACAACATCATTAGTGATCTCTGTGAGTAGTTTATAGCAAGATTTGTTAAAAAGAACATTATAGAAACTATCACGTAATTGACTTACACTAATCAAGTTGTGATGCAATCCATCAACAAGTAAGATATTTTTAATTTGAAGATTTGTACCAATATTACCTATTCTAATAATATTACGTTTGGCGTTATCTCCAAATGTGACCATTCCATTCTTCTTTTCTTCAAATGTTTGGAAATACTCTTTGTTTCTATTCATATGTTTGGAACAACCACTATCAACCACCCAATCCTACAAAATAGATAGATTTTGGTACCCATGTGGTGGTCCTTTTGGTTAGGAACATTTATTAAAAAAAATTATATTTTATAATAGCATATTATGAAAAGTTTTTGTAGGTTTTGAGCAACAAAGTTGAATATAGTCACATGTTTATTGTTTTAATAATAATTTCTTTACATAACTATACTCGATCGACTATTTCCTTGATAGGAAGTGTTCTCGGTCAAAATGTTTGTCGACCGGAAGGATTTACCAGAAAATGTGACTTTTGATAGAACCCCCCTTGGTCGATTATTTCTTCGATCGGAGAGGGTCTCGGTCAAGAATGTTGTTGATTTAGATGAGGTTCTGTGTTTCCAATAAGTTTATCAATTTCAAGCAAACCATGTTGTCAAAATCATACAAGAATATGCAAGTTAAAGCTTAGTTTAGTTGAGATAAGACAATATGATTTTCAAATTAAGATTTAGGTCATATCTCAACTAAATATTCCATATTTATAAGTTTGTGGTTTTGGAAACCAAACTAAATCTTTATCCTTATTTTTCTTGTAAGTGCATGAAAATGAATAATGTCTAAGACGTAAACAATAATGACATCAAATGAAATCAATTTCATTCCTCTCTTTAATATTGTGGTCATGAGTTAGATTGTTTTTAGGTACATACATAACTTTGGTCTTGGGTACTTGTGTCTTTCTAGCTCTATGTTCTTGATAGGATATTTTTGGGGTACATAACCTAGGCCTCTCATCCCAATTTGACCAGATGAGTCCTTTAGGATTTTATCAAAAATGTCATTTTTTCAAGCTACTAATATCTTTTTGCAACTTAGAAATTTCATCCATTTTCCTTTTAGTGGCTAGTTTTTCTTGATCTAAATTAGATAACAAACTATCTCTTTCTTTGAAAACAACATCATAATACAACGAGTACATAGAATAGGTCGAGTTTGAAGATCATTTATTTTAGCAAGAAATTCAACCCTTTCTTGGCAAAGAAAATTATAGTTTGTTTCTACAGCAAGCAACTTGATATTATGATCATTGACAGATGATTTTAAAGTATCTCTTTCAAATATGAGACTTTCATTTTCAGAAGAAAGTACATATAACTTAACATGCAAATCATCATTAGTTTTTGTAAGATTCTTCCATTTCTTTTTACAATAAACATATTTATCATGTATTTCTTGAAGAATAGTAACTAATTCTTCTTTAGATAATTCAAGAAGGATTACCTCACTTGAGTCTTCACTTTCATCTTCCTTAGCTATAAGACATTCCACTTCTTTCTGTACACTTTCACTGTCATCACTTGATTCGTCCCAACCAGCTTTGTAAGCTTTATCTCCATTGTCTTTCTTCTTGAAGGAAGATTTATTCCCTTTATTGATCTTAGGACATTCATTCTTTATATGTCCTTTCTTGCCACATTCAAAGAACCTAAGAGAAGAAGAAGAAGCACTAGATAGTTTGTTAGATTTATACCTTCTATATTTCTTACCATTTACAATCAATGCATCTTCTTCATCATCTTCTTCATCATCTCCTTCACTTGTTTCATCACTTTCTTGAATGATGCCTTTTGATTGAGCCTTTAATGTAGCTTTTTGGGTTCCTTACTTTTTACCTTTTAAAATTTGGCCTCCACTCTTTCTTCTTCTTCAAAGGTGACCTCATGAGTCTCTAGGTTTCCAATGAGCTACACCATCCTCATTGTGGTGAGATCATTAGCTTCTTCAATGGTCATCACCTTTGGCTTGTATTTTGGAGGAAAAGATATAAAGATATTGGACACCTGATCTTCTTCACTTATATACTTACCTAGCACACTCAAATTATTAACAATTGAAGAAAATATTGCATACATTTCACTAATTGATTCATTAGGTTGCATATGAAATTGTTGAAACTTGTGTTTAAGCATGTTAATTTTGGTATTTTTAACTTGGGTGGTACCTTCATGTGTTATTGAAAGTTATGTAATATATCATAGGCTATTTCACATGAAGATATCCTATGAAACCCACTTACAAAAAAAGAACAATATATTATGCTTACCACTTTTGCATTTAATTGAACTTGTTTTACCGTATTTGGATCCCATGTTGCATATATTCCATTGTGGGAAGTACATAAGGTGAAGATACCATCCTCCATAGCTATAGGATGATCCTTTAGAAGTAGAATTGCATTCTTCTTTTCTACTAGGTGTAGTTTCTTCCATCAAGGTGGATGTCGAGTCACATGAGTCCCTTTAAGGTTGAGGTTGTGAAGTACGTCGTCCCCCATTGTTCAAGACAGGTTAGGGCTCCTTGAAGTCCTGCTCTAATACCAATTGAAAGATCTAGAAGAGGGGTGAATAGAGATTTGTGAATCTTAAAAATAATTTATACACTCAACCAAATAAGGAGGAGGAAACAAGGAAGACACTTCTATTTATAGTGGTCCAACCTTTGAATCAAAGGTTGTCAGTCCACTACCCAATTGTCTCCAATTGGGATTTTAAAAGTGATTAATTTTATTTACCTCTCAAGGATATTACAATAAAATACAATCACCTTCCTTAAAGTAGACTTATCCTAGAAGTAGCCTCAACCTCCTTGAAACAACCTTCTTTGAAGTAACTCCAAGCCCTTGGAGCAGCCTTCTTCTCCTTGAAGTAGCTCCACCACCTTGAGATAGCCTTCACCTAGAAGTATCTCCAACCTCCCTTGAATCCACCTACTTGAAGTAATATCAATCACCCCTTGAAGCAGCCTTCTTCACCAAGAAGTAGCTTCAACCAAGCTCCCTCAAGCAGCCTCCACAACTTGGAGTAGCCAAGGAGCACAAGTAGATTTAACTTGTGAAGGGGGATTAGAAGAAAATAATTTCACCAATTGTGTATAGCGCTTTGATCCTATATCAAGCGTTAGACCTCTCAAACCACTTAGTATGGACGTTTCTATGAGGTGGCTAAGAGTCTATGGCTATAGGACACAAATTTGGAGCTTGTAGAACACGATGGCAATTTTTTTTAGCTTTTTTCCTCAGTAGAATGTATTCTCAAGTGTAACTTGTGTGTATTAGGTTTCCTAAGGCCTATCCTATTTATAGGAATGGCTTGCAAGTACTTAGGGACATTCTAGGGAGTTTCTATAGTGTTCTTAGTGCTTAACAAGCCATTAGGTGTACATTAGTTGGTTAAAAGAAGAATCCAGAACCCTTCTCGGTCAACAAGTTTGTCGATCGAACTGTGTCCCGGTCGAGCATTTCTTCGACCAATGGTGGGTTTAAGGCAAGTATGTAGCAACATCTATTTTCAACTCCCAACTACTAACCACTTGGTCTAACGGTCACAAGCCTTGGACTGAGGTTTACTCAGTTGATAATATTTTTGATCAAAACCCATTTTAGAGCACAAATGTGTAAGTTATTGAACAATGCTCATATGTTAGACCGAGGTGGCTCTCGGTTGACAAAAACTTTGACTGAGTGTGTCTCAGTCGACAAGTTTCTTAAACCATGATGTCCTTTTTTCAGTCTTTTGAATCACCTATAAGTGTGTGTTTCAATGAGTGATGGTGACTCTAACTCTAGGGGGGAACCTAACTAAGGGTTATAAGTGGATATGGAAGATCTAACGCTTGATTTACATGATGTCTAAGTAATTGTACATTATATTTTTGTATAAGTGTTTATATTTGAGTACAACCATGAACATATACATAATTAAGCACATTTGGTCTTCAGTTTGCATTGATCTTCAACTTTCTACTTAGTAGAATCTCCTTATTTCCTTGAACCCTAAAATACTCAAATAGCATGTTTGATCCACAAGTATGAAATGTTTGTCTTCATCAAAATAAAGGGTATGTTGAAGTCCAATTTAGCCAACAAGAACTAGAATGGCTGCACCTTTTAATTTCATGGGAACTACTGGTGAGATGTTATTATGTGGTGTTACTAACGAAAGAATTATCTAAACACTAAAATATAAATATGGAAAAGTGATAACTATAAGGCCCCGAAACTTGCTTAATGAGTTGAATAAGATTAATTACCATATTTGAATGCTTATAACCCTAATATAACCTTTTGATATGCTTTGAAATCATATGAAAAATTTAAGTTTCAAATTTGGTCCAATTTGGACACTGGTTGAGCAAGTAATGAAATTTTATGCACATTTTGGACTTTTCTGCAATTTACCCAATTGAGAGGTTTTCTTTACAATTTATCACTTGAATTATGTTCCTTGTATATTATATCATCATTCTTGAGCTTTTTAAGTCATGGGGCGCCTATTTAAATCTTGGTTTGAAGGTGTTTTCTCCAAGGGTATTTTAGGGTTTATCCCTTCATGGATGAGCTACCTTTAGTAGCTATCAACTAATGAGTTATTTGTTTTGCTTGTAAATTCAAGAAACTAGGGATAATAATGCCTCTATGTATGGTGGGTGAGATTCTTGTGTGTATGCTTGTATATTCTTAATGGTTTAAGGCCATGGACACTTGGAAAGATACTAGAACTTCAACTTTTTCTTTTTCTTAATCTTAAAGTTTCATATACTTATCCCCAAGCACCAAAACGATACATTTTCTCTCCACCACTTCCCTCCTTCTCCCAACCTCGTTCTACCTCTGTTCTTCTATGAATTTCCGGTCCAAGGAAGAAGAAAGAGGGAATCTTCTTGGAAAAAGAATCTAGGGTTGTAATTGATTTCCTTTTTGCGCTTAAAAAGCTTCCTTCTAGTGATCTTCACCTAAAAGAGTAAGAATCCCCTTGTTCCCTCTGTTTATTTCTTTGTTGTCATTCATCCTACTTTCTCCAGGTCGGAACCTTTCCGTTTCATGGTAGAAATTTCTGTAAAGCTCTAAAACCCTACCTTTCGTGCTCTTTATGCTTAGGGTTTGGTCATTTGATGAAGAAAGGTGCTAGATAGATGCGTTCACAAGTTATGCTTGGATTTTCTACCCTATGTGCTCGAGTTTTCTTCTGTTTGGGGTTTCATCTTCTCATTATAGGAAAGTTTTATAACTTGCTCCACGTTTATTTCTTACCATAAGCTTTCTAGCTCATGTTCTTGCTTGAAAATGATGATCCATGCACTAAAAAGCTATGCTTGACATGGATTTTGATTTTTATAATGTTCCCTATTCTGATTTCAGTCTGATTTCAGTTCTAGATGAACCTGTGATCATGTTTACATTATTCCTAAGGTATAATATGACTTGTATCAGATTGGTTTGACAACCTATGGTGCTAAGTACCTATCAACCAATGGTCAATTTTAGGGTTTTAAGCTGATTTCTTCTATAAACCCATGACCCAATGATGGTACCATTGCATCAACCCTATGGTGTTATCTTCATTACAACTGATGGTTGGGATCAAAGGTGTCAGATGATGGTGAAAACCTATGGCTTAGGTCAAGTTTTGGATCATTTAGAAGTTTAATGATCAACCATTAAGTACCCTACTGATGTTATCAATTAATTATGACATTAGCTTAATATTTGATGTTGATTAATGAATATAGTGCTGATCTAACAACATATGGTGACTTAATGGTCACTAATGATGGTGGATCAGGTCTCCAAAACCTATGGTGATTTAATCATAGAGCTGTAGCATCAATTAAGCCTTAGACCAATGGTTTCTTGGGTCACTTGATGCAATGGTCGGACCTATACAGTAATTGATGGTTTTAACATATGAACTTGACCCAATGGTCAAGATCTAATGTTTATTCCTCGAATAAAGTGGAATGATGGCTAATGTAATATGTTGGTCCTAATAATGTGATTTATATGGTTTCCTTTATATGATCAACTTAAGGAGCTTACTTGTTGACAATGGATGGCTTGTTTTAAATGAACACTCAATTTTGGGTTTTACCCTACTCTCAATGGAATTTTTTGTGTTGTTAATCAAGGGATGTCTAGGGTTAGATGGTGACTCTTTCTAGATAACAAATCATGGACTTCATTTGTGGTTCATATAAGGTGTTTACTTATGTAAACAACCAATGGCCTTACCTTTTAAACATCCAATGGTTCTGGGTGACATTATGGTATGGTGATATGGGTTGAATGATGATGGAACAAATGAAGGGTTACCCTTAATAAGGTAGTCTTACCTATTCACTCATATGAATAGAAGGGATGATAACCATATTGTGCTGATATGTAAGCCTAATGAGGTATAGCTTGTTATACCTAGCTTTAATATAACTAAATGATGGTAATTGGGTATGAATAGTCCTTGAATGATTAATAAAATCATGCAGTACTCTCTTATTGTTGTTGAAACCCTAGTATGATATAACTCGATAGTTACACCTTGATTTATGTGTGAGTTCATACTTGAGAATAGTATGGAATGCGATGGTGATGCTTCACCTTATGCATCCATGATCCAACGGGGATGCTATGAGTTAGGGTTTGGGTATGAGTGTTGATTAGTAACATTAATATAATTTATCTTGTTGAACCTAACTCTAATGCAAATAGATAAAGATGAGTATTCATGTTTAACCTTCTTATATGATGACATGATAATGAAATAACCTCCTTAACATGATCATAACCTTAATGTGTTAATTGGTGGTTATCATAGCCACATGGTTGATACTTTCTTATGCTAAACATGTGCATTATGAATATGATGAGGGTTAATCATATCTAGATTCCTTGAATGTTGATATAATAAAGGAATGTTCTTAATGTTAATATAACCCTACTATGATTATTTATGAATATCTCCTAGCTCATTAATACAATATTGTGTTGATCTGGTGTATTATATGTAAGTGATGTTGTTGAGCCTTGTTATAAGGCACGGAAAGATAATGATGATCTTGCAGGGAATAGTATGATGGTCATAATGACCTTTGGGCATGGTCGAGCCCTAAATGAGGTGTAATCCTCTTGTGTTGATAAGGGTTGATACCCTATGATATTGTAAAAAGGATTTATATCCTGTGATAGTATGATGGTCTTAATGACCTTTGGGCATGGTTGAGCCCTGAATGAGGTGTAATCCTCTTGTGTTGATAATGGTTGATACCCTATGATATTGTGAAAAGGATTTATATATTGAGATAGTATGATGACTAGTGTGGTCTCATGAATGGCAAGTGAATGGTACCATGTGATGATGAGATGAGAAATTATGTTTCACATGTTTTATATATTTTGAAGTTGTGATATTTGTATGCTTACTAGAAGTGAATTAGGGTTTGAATATCCACTTGTTTGATGCAGCCTTAATTCATCCAATTGGCATAACTAATCAAGTGCAACTCTAATCATGTAGTGCCTTGTACCGTAGAACCATCTTCAGTGTCAGAACTTGACGGTTGGTGAAATGAGTATTCCTAAGGGAAACTCAGAGTGCATACTGTTGAGTATGTGGGGGTGGCAGGTTGTGGATATATCCTTGTCATCCACAATGCAAATTGTGACGGTTGGCTATGATCATGCCTCATACTTCTGATGCGATTGTGAACGATTGCAGTCATGTCTCGGTGATTATAACATGATGTGATTAGAGGACAACTGCGGTTGTACCTCAATGATTGGGTTTGAATACCCTAGATGCTAGCGTCATGACTTGTACCAAGGTGGGCTAGTTACAGGACTATATGTCACCATGGTGGCAACTTTTACTGATATGTCACTGCCTTTTACTCGTAATGACTGAGGGGAAGAGATCTTAGGATATTGACACTCCTAGATCTTGTACGAAACCGAATATCCCTTCGCATGGGTTGATTGGACTTTCAATTGTACGCTTCAAATTCCCCAGGGTGTAATAAAAGATGTAATATAGTCATGTAGCGTATTTGTTTAGGGTTATACACAACGTTTCACATTGGATGATAGCCCTTGTTTGTTATCTTTACATAAAGATGATTCTTAGTGCAATTAAGAGATAGTAGTTACACTTAGGTTGTGGACATTCTTAAGATTGTAGATGCATACATACAGTAGCTATGCTTGTGTGGATAACTATACTTCTATTACTGATTATAATCATGATGCTAGCTATCTCATGTTGTTAGTTATGTTTAGCATGCTAGCCATGCCTTTGTAACTAGAGATGCATATACTTCTAATCATGCTTATCCAGATAGTTGTGCTTATGTTTTTAGCTCTTCTTATGATGTTGATATGTTCAACCAATTAGACATGCTTATGTTGTTAGATATGCTATGTAACTAGACTTGCTCATGATGCTAGAAATGCATATGCTACTGAATTGCTTATATTGTCAACAAGATAAAGGATGATAGTCTGACTAATGATGATAGTTATTATCTGCTCATTTATGTATTTTGTTAATCATCAGTACTACTAATTCTATTTGTTATATCTGATTAAAATGTTTAACTATTTAATTACTTAAAAATGTTGTAATCAATAAATGTTGTTGGAGATTATATCTCTTGCTGGGACATGGGTCTCACCCTTGTGGTTAGCCACATTTTTTTAGGTAATCAGAAGTGACAAAAATAAACATGTGGTGGCAAAGAAGATCTATAGTAATGAATCTTTGGGAAAGTTGATTAGATGTCTAGTGTGTCCTAGAGTCGGCCCTGTACTCTCAGGTCTGGGCAGGAAAAGTTTGTATTTGGTATTTCAAATGAATCAGAATTTTGTCAGCATGTTAATGTTTGTTGTGTGGCATATACAAATATTGTTCTCCTGTGTATATATGTTGTAGATAAGGTGATAGAACAATTTGTATCAAATTCTTGGCATAGTATTATATAAGAAAGATGTTGGGCTCTGATGTAAATGTTTCTGAGCGGGTGCTGGCATCGAAATCAGTTTTAATTTACCCATATTTTTGGGTGTGTGTGATTAATTAGTGATCCATTATGCTTTATATTTTAAGTAATCTCGTTTAGTGTAATGGGTTCTCACAAGTTGGTATCAGAGCTTTAGGTTCACTGAGTCTATAGGGACACTAGGACTTAGGACTAGGATGATGTCAAAATTAGGAATATAAAATAAAAATATGGTGCATACTGCCTAATCTCAGTATTTAGGTGCCCTAGCTAGGTATTCAATTATTGAAGAAAAGGTAAATATGGAACTCTTAGATTGTTATCTTTCTGGTTACTCTGATCAAGTAGTCATTTTGAAACAATCCAAAGAGAATAACGAATAAGAAATCATGGTGTGAATATCTCAATCCTACTTTAAAGAAGATGAGAATTGCATCATTATCTATCAAAACTTGAATGTTTGGTAAATATAAGAGAAAGATACAACACCATAAAATCTAAATCTGAATACAAATAAGGAAAAGAGGAGTTCTTGAAGATGTGATTCAAGAATATAATAAAGTAAAAGACAAACAAGTCTATGCTTATAAAGTGAATCAAGGTATGAAATCTACATAAGATAGAGAGAACTCCTATAACAAGTACAAAATGAGAAGATGAATGGGAACAATGACAAAAAAATAAGATGGAACCTGAGTTAATATCAGAACAACCTATGTGTGTAAGAAAGTGTTAATGAAAAATCAGCATGGCATGTGAAAGAAATTAAGGGAGATGATCCCGATTTAATGAAGAAAATGTTGAATATGACGATTTACCTGTCGATAAGTGGTTTAAAAACATAATAAAATAAGAGAACATACCAAGTGTAATAAATAGTCATCAAGGAAGGAGTAATGAGATATGTTAATCATGATGATTCCTATGCTAATGGCAAGGAACTTGAAATGAAAAAGGTAAAATGATACATAAGAAGTTGTAACTTGCATAATGAAAATAGAATTGGTTACCTTTTTTCTAGTGACCTTGAACAATGTTGCTATGATGTGGGAAGTGTGTTTCCCTTTGTGTCTTTTCTTTCCAGGGCACAACTTTCAAGTGGATCATTGCCACTAGGTATGTGTGGATTCATTGTAAACATGAGGGTATTATAGCATAAGGTTGTTTAGACTATGGTTCCAAGTTCATAAAGTTTGGGATGCTTTTTCTTTTGAGCCTTCCAATAATTAGGAAGACTCCTCCTATATGTCTTGATATTTGTTATGTTGGTAAAAGTAGATGATATAAGGATGTGAGTTGCTTATAGTACATGAGGTGGATACTAAGGTGATGAATCCTAGTATCCAAGATGTATTAATAATATGAGAAATATGTGAAGGTTGGAGATGTTTATTAAATGAACATTCCAAGTATTCCTCTTCCGTAGATAGAGAGAGAGAGGGAGAGAGAGTTGATGATGACCCTCTAAATGTTGCTTGGAAGGAAAAACAAAAGTGATTCTATAATGTTGTGTATGGTTCAGTGATAGCTGGGCAAGACCACTACGAAGGATAGATGGTTTGTTGGTTAATAGATATGTCATACCGTGTTCCTTTAAGATAAACCTATGATCAAATATCAATGCATAAGAGTTAGATTGGATGAAATAATTCACATGCCCATTATGAGTTTAGAGTTATGTCCTTTAGACTAACCAATGTACAAATAGAATTTATGAATAGGAGGAACAAAGTGTTCTAGTCATGTCATACAAGTTATATCAAGCTTTGAACAATGACATGTCAAAGCATTTCAAAAATGGTCAAAAATATGATCAATATTTCTTCAAAAACCTTAGGGTTGCCAAAGTAGCAATAGCTATGAGATAAGTTGAACAAGAGTGAGATGGGTTTGATTAAAGTTCTTTATGGGATCATGATATGTTTTCTATGTAGGTTGTGTAAATCCTAGTAAAGTGAAGATAGTGTTGTTGTTTCACCCCTAACAAGGTTGAATAGGAATGAAGTTTCCTTGTATGGAATGATTAGGTGTCATCATCAACATTTCTTTTGATGCTAAAAAAGAACTGGCAAGTGTTCCAGTGTCAGTGTATCTGAAAAAAAAGGATGGATACATCGCCTTTTTATATGCTTCAAGGAATGGTATGTGACACATGCCATGATTGGTAAAAAGCTAGAAAGTATGGATTTTGAGTAATGTTTTGATACAATAGATATAATTTTAGGATGATAGCTGGAATTGAAAGTTGAACATTACTACTAGAGTTGTATAGATGACACAACAAGTTTCTACATTCCATATTGAGAATGTCTTTTTAGGTGGGGGTTTTTGTGCTGACCCGAGAGGAGATATGTATGATTGATGTAAAATCACGATGATATGCAAGTAACCATGTGAAGGTAATAGTATGAGGTGCAAAGGAAGTACCCATCTTTGTTTACCTTGGATTTCAGGGGCAAAATCCCTATTAGGGGTTTATAGTTGTAAGGCCCCGAAACTTGCTTAATGAGTTGAATAAGCTTAATTACCATATTTGAATGCTTATAACCCTAATATAACCTTGTAATATGCTTTGAAATAATAATACAAGCTTAAGTTTCAAATTTGGTCCAATTTGGACATTGGTTGAGCATAGTACGTAATTTTATGCACATTTTGGACTTTTCTACAATTTACCCACTTGAGAGGTTTTCTTTGAAATTTATCACTTGAATTATGTTCCTTGGATATTATATCATCATTATTGAGCTTTTTGAAACATGGGGAACCTATTTAATCCTTAGTTTGAAGGTGTTTTCTCCAAGGGTATTTTTGGGTTTACCCCTTCATGGATGAGCTACCTTTAGTAGCTATCAACTAATGAGTTATTTGTTTTTCTTGGAAATTCAAGAAACGAGGGATAAGAATGTCTCTATGGATGGTGGGTGAGCTGCTTTTGTGTGTGCTTGTATATTCTTAATGGTTTAAGGCCATGGACACTTGGAAAGATACTAGAAGTTCAACTTTTTCTTTTTCTTTATCTTAAAGTTTCATATACTTATCCCCAAGCACCAAAACGATACATTTTCTCTCCACCACTTCCCTCCTACTCCCAAACTCATTCTCCTTCTGTTATTATACGAATTTCTGGTCCAAAGAAGAAGAAAGAGGGGATCTTCTTGAAAAAAGAATCTAGGGTTGCAATTGATTTCCTTTTTGGGCTTAAAAAGCTTCCATCTAGTGATCTTGACCTAAAAGAGTAAGAATGCTTGTTCCCTCCATTTATTTTATCGTTATCCTTCCTCCTAACTTTCTACAGGTCGGAACCTTACTATTCCATTGTAGAAATTTCTCTAAAGCTCTAAAATCCTACCTTTCTTTCTCCTCATGCTTAGGGTTTGCTCATTTGATGAAGAAAGGTGCTAGATGGACGAGTTCACAACTTATGCTTCGATTTTCTACCCTACATGCTTGAGTTTTCTTATGTTTGTGGTTTCATCTTCTCATTGGAGGCAAGTTTTATAACTTGCTCCACGTTTATTTCTTACCATAAGCTTTCTAGCTCATGTTCTTGCTTGAAAATGATGATCCATGCACTAAAAAGCTATGCTTGACTTGGATTTTGATTTTTCTAAAGTTTCCTGTTCTAATTTCAGTTCTAGATGAACCTGTGATCATGCTTAAATTATTTCTAAGGTATGATATGACTTGGATCAGGTTGGTTTGACAACCTATGGTGCTAAGCAACTATCAACTAATGGTGAATTTTAGGGTTTTAAGTTGATTTCTTCTATAAACCCATGACCCGATGATGGTACCATTACAACAACCCTATGGTGTTGTATTCGTGACAATGGATGGTAGGGATCAAATGTGTCAGATGATGGTGACAACTTATGGCTTAGGTCGGGTTTTGGATCAATTAGAATTTTAATGATCAACCATTAAGTACCCTACTGATGTTATCAATTAATGATGACATTAGCTTAATATTTGATATTGATTAATGAATGTAGTGTTGTTCTAACAACCTATGGTGACTTAATAGTCACTAATGATGGTGGATCAGGTCTCCAAAACCTATGGTGATTTAATCATATAGTTGTAACATCTATTAAGCCTTAGACCAATGTTTTCTTGGGTCACTTGATGCAATGGTCGAACCTATATTGTAATTGATGGTTTTAACATATGAACTTGACCCAATGGTCAAGATATAATGTTTATTCCTCCAATAAAGTGTAATCATGGCTAATGTAATATGTTGGTCCTAATAATGTGATTTATATGGTTTCCTTTATATGATTAACTTAAGGAGCTTACTTGTTGATAATGGATGGCTTGTTTTAAATGAACAATCAATTTTGGGTTTTACCCTACTCGTAATGGAAATTTTTGTGTCATTAATGAAGGGATGTATAGGGTTAGATGGTGACTATTTCTAGAGAACAAATCAAGGACTTCATTGATGGTTCATCCAAGGTGTTTACTTATGTAAACAACCAATGGTCTTACCTTTTAAACATCCAATGGTTCTGGGTGACATTGTGGTATGGTGATATGGGTTGAATGATGATGGAACAAATGGAGGGTTACCCTTACTAAGGTATTCTTACCTATTCACTCATATGAATAGAAGGGATGATAACAATATTGTGTTGACATGTAACCCTAATAAGGTATAGCTTGTTATACCTAGCTTTAATATAACTAAATGATGGTAATTGGGTATGAATAGTCCTTGAATGACTAATACAATCATGGAGTACTCTCTTATTGTTGTTGAAACCCTAGTATGCTATAACTTGATGGTTACACCTTGATTTATGTGTGGGTTTATACTTGAGAATAGTATGGAATGTGATGGTGATGCTTCACCTTTTGCATCCATGATCCAATGGGGATGCTATAAGTAGGGTTTGGGTATGAGTGTTGATTAGTAACATTAATATAATTTATCTTGTTGAACCTAAATCTAATGAAAATAGATAAATATGAGTATTCATGTTTAACCTTCTTATATAATGACATGATGGTGAAATAACCTCCCTAACATGATCATAACCTTAATGTGTTAATTGGTGGTTATCATACCCACATGGTTGATACTTTCTTATGCTAAACATGTACATTATGAATATGATGAGGGTTAATCATATCTAGATTCCATACATGTTGATGTAATAAAGGAATGTTCTTAATGTTAATATAACCCTACTATGATTGTTTATGAATATCTCCTAGCTCATTAATGCGATATTGTGCTGATCTGGTGTATTATATGTAAGTGATGTTGTCGAGCCTTGTTATAAGGCATGGAAAGATAATGACGATCTTGCAGGGAATAGTATGATGGTCTTAATGACCTTTGGGCATGGTTGAGCCCTGAATGAGGTGTAATACTCTTGTGCTGATAAGGGTTGATACCTTGTGATATTGTGAAAAGGATTTATATCATGTGATAGTATGATGGTCTTAATGACCTTTGGGCATGGTTGAGCCCTAAATGAGGTTTAATCCTCTTGTGTTGATAAGGGTTGATACCTTGTGATATTGTGAAAAAGATTTATACCTTGAGATAGTATGATGACTAGTGTGGTCTCATGAATGGCAAGTGAATAGTACCATGTGATGATAAGATGAGAAATTATGTTTCACACATTTTATATATTTCAAAGTTGTGATATTAATATGCTTTCTAGAAGTGAATTAGGGTTTGTATGTCCACTTGTTTGATGTAGCCTTAATTCACCCAATTAAAATAACTAATCAAGTGAAACTCTAATAACATAGTGCCCTGTGTCGTAGAACCATCTTCAGTATCAGAACTTGCTAGATGGTGAAACGAGTATTCCTAAGGGAAACTCAGAGCACATACTGTTGAGTATGTGGGGGTGGCAGGTTGAGGATATATCCTTGTCATCCACAATGTAGATTTTGGAGGTTGGCTATGGTCATGCCTCATACATTTGATGCAATTGAGAATGGTTGTGATCGTGTCTCAGTGATTATAATATGATGTGATTAGAGGACAACTACGGTTGTACCTCAGTGATTGGGTTTGAATACCCTAGATGCTAGCGCCATGACATGTACCAAGGTGGGCTAGTTACATGACTACATGTCGCTGTGGTGGCAACTTTGACTGATATGTCACTGCCTTTTACTCGTACTGACCGAGGATATGAGATCTTAGGATACCATCACTCCTAGATCTTGTACGGAGACGAATAGCCCTTCGCAGGGGTCGGTTGGACTTTGAATGGTATGATTCAAATTCCCCAGGGTGTAATAAAATATGTAATACAGTCGTGTAGCATATTTGTTTAGGGTGATACACAACATTTCACATGGATGATAACCCTTGTTTGTTATCTGTACATAAAGATGATGCTTAGTGCAATTAAGAGATAGTAGATACACTTAGGTTGTGGATATTATTAAGATTGTAGATGCGTGCATACAATATCTATGCTTGTGTTGATAACTATATTGCTACTGTTGATTATAATCATGATGCTAGCTATCTCATGTTGTTAGTTATGTTTAGCATGCTAGCCATGCCTTTGTAACTAGAGATGCATATACTTCTAATCATGCTTATCTAGAAAATTGTGCTTATGTTTTTAGCTCTTCTTATGATGTTGATATATTCAACCAATTAGACATGCTTATGTTGTAAGCTATGCTATGTTACTAGACTTGCTCATGATGCTAGATATACATATGCTACTGAATTTCTTATATTGTCAACAAGATAAAGGATGATAGTATGGCTAATGATGATAGTTATTATCTGCTCCTTTATGTATTTTGTTAATCATCAGTATTACTGATCTTATTTATTATCTGATTAAATTGTTTAACTATTTAATTACTTAAAAATGTTGTCATCAATAAACGTTGTTGGAGGTTATATCTCTTGCTGGGACATGAGTCTCACCCTTGTGGTTTGCCACATTTTTTTAGGTAATCAAAATTGACAAAAACAAACATGTGGCAGCAAAGAGGAGCTATAGTAATGATTCTTTGGGAAAGTTGATTAGATGTCTAGTGTGTCCTAGAGTCGTCCCTGTACTCTCAAGTCCGGGCAGGAAAAGTTTGTATGTGGTATTTCAAACAAATCAGAATTTTTTTAGCATGTTAATGTTTGTTGTGTGGCATATACAAATATTGTTCTCCTGTGTATATATGTTGTAGATAAGGTGATTGAACAATTTGTATCAAATTCTTAGCATAGTATGATATAAGAAAGAAGTTGGGCTCTCATGCAAATGTTTCTGAGTAGGTGCTGACATTGAAATCGGTTTTAGTTTACCCATATTTTGGGTATGTGATTAATTAGTGATCAATTGTGCTTTATGTTTTGAGTAATCTCATTTAGTGTAACGGGTTCTCACAATAACTGAATCTAAATTTAGTAATATCAAATAGAAAATATGAAATTCTTGGTAATTAGAAATTAATCTTAAATAAAGTGATCCTATCATCAATATATTTGAAATAGTAATATAAAATAATATCCTTATAATATATATTAATCTTATTTTGATTTCTTAAGACATGACTTGACCAACTTATGATATCAGATATGTGATACATGATATTTGTGTCTAAAATTTAAATAAATAGTTTGATGTATCTAAAGGTAAGCTAATAGGTTGAATGTCATAAATATGATTAATTATTGTATGGCTCATTACATACCATAATGCCATGATCATCATCATCATTTAAGATGCACCCCCAACCATGTTAAGGTTAGGTACATGGATCCCTCTTTTCTAATTATCTCTATTATGGGTCATACTCTGATCAGAGATGTAAAGATTGAAATCTCTCTTTATAAACTCATCCCAAGTTCATTTTGATCCTTCTCTGCTCCTTATAATTGTGCTTTACTCAATAACCTTTCTTTGAATAGGTGATATTTATGGTCTGCATACAATCTTAGATGACCTTCACGCAAATTGTCCTGAAAGCTCACCACCCCCGGTTTGTTCCTTGTATAGTCATTCTTACATGATCTTTTCTTGTCTTCCCACAAATCCTTCACAACATCCCTATTGTGATCATATTCATCTCTTTGAGACCTTGTTACTTCATTAACCAACATTCACTCCCGTACAGTATGGTTGTTCATATATCTATTCTATAAAACTTGATTTTAACCTAGGAGGGATTTTTTGGCCATAAACTACTCCAATTGCACTCCTCCACTTAAGCATCCTATTGTGGTCATGTGACAAACATCATCGTAAACCTCACCCTCCCTTTCAATCATAGAACCCAAGTAATGAAACTTATTACATATTGGTACATCCATTCCATCCAAACTGAACTCACCATTCACAAATATAGATTGACTAAAACTGCAATGCACATATTCAGTTTGTCTTCTACTAATCATAAATCCATTATATTCTAATGTATTTATCCAAATTTTAACTTTATCATTTGATATTTCTTTTCTTTCATCAATTAAAAAAAATCATCAACAAATAATATGCAACAAGGGATATTATATTGAACATGCTTTGTCAACTCATCCATAACAAATATACAATGGGCTGATTGTATAGATTTCATGTACCCAAATAGTGATATGAAAATTTTGTATATCCCCTCTAAGACTCCTAACACTTTAAGTTGAGCCATCACACATGTCTTTAATCAGGTCAATGTATTGATAGGCACACCTTTTTACTTAAAACCCTCCATAACACTTCCCTTTTATTCGAACATACGCTCCAAATCAATTAACACCATATGAAGATCTCTTTTATTGTCTTTTTACTTTTCCATAAGACACCTTATCAAAAATAAAATCTTCCTAGAATAAAAGCAAACTGGTAATCTGATATATGTCTTACTGATCTTAGTCTTTTCTTAATAATCTGCTCCCAAACCTTCATAGTGTGACTCATCAACTTGACACCTCTTTAGTTTGTGTAGCTTCAAATGTGTCCTTTGTTCTTGTAGATTGAGATTGTATTACTATTTCTCCATACATATGGTAGCTTTTTCTTCTTCCTAATTTTGCTAAAGAATTTTTTTCTTCATTTGGCTTCTTCATACCCCATACTCTTCCATACATCAATGGGAATATCGTTTGGAACATATGTCATTTTCATTTTCCTCTTTTTCAAATCATTCTTGACCTTAGGTTGTGAAACTTGTCATGTGTAAGAGCTATCTCTTGCATTACCCAAGTCTCTTACATTATTCGTAGTATATTCATTGAAAATCTTATGAAAGTAGTTTCTTTGTTGGTTCTTTATATCATCATCCTTCACCAAACCTCTTCCATCTTCATTCTTGATGCAATTGACTTGACTCAAGTATCTTCCTTTTCTTTCTCTTATACAATCCATTTTATAAATATCTTTTTCCCTTCTCTAGTGTCCAATTTCATATATGTCTCATTAAATTATCTGGACCTTACATCTTCTCTAATTACCTTCTTAACATCTTTCTTTGCTTATTTTTATCTCTAAAAAGTTGCATCATTCTATATTTTTACAAGCTCCTATAGGTTTTCCTTTTGAGTTTAATAACCTTAAATATTTCATTATTCCACCAACAAGTTCATTCTATGTAGGCCCATACCTTTCCAACACTCCCAAAACCTCTTTGGAAATTTTTGTTATGCATGATCTCATACTTTTCCACATAGAGTTAACAACAGTCCAAGTTTCAAGTCTCTCATTCATAGATTTATCATAAAATTTCAATTTATTTTCTCCTTTAAGACTCCACAACTTGACCATTCTATCTTGGCTATTGTTATGCTTACCTTTGTTGATCTTCATGTTCACATCTAGAACTAGCATACTATGGTCGGTGGTGATTTCTTCCCCAGGGAACACTTTACAATCCTCAAATACTTTTTTATCCAGACATATTGTAAGAAGGTTATCAATTTGAATAAATTACACTCACTCTTGAGGGTAATAATATTTGGATCTCTTTTCTTATAATGTATACTTTCTAAAATTGTACCATAAGTAATAGTAAAATCCAAAATTATCTTTCTTCTCTATTTTTCCACGAACTCTCTCATATCCAACATTGCTACTCACCACATGGTCATTTAAGTCACTCCCAATAATGAATTTATCCTATATCGATATTTCTTCCATTGGTTCATCCATTTTATTGTATAAATCCTTCTTTGCCTCTTAACTAAGGCCAACTTGGGGGGATACAAACTATTAATATTAAAAAAATTCCCTTAAGAACAACCTTTATAGCTTTTATTCTAACACCCATATGTTTGATATTGACAACATCATCCTTCATCATCTTATTAACAATAACTCCAACACCATTCCTATGTCATTCAATACCTATATACAAAATTTTGTACCTTGTGTCTCCAATCTCCTCGTTCCCATAACCAATTAATTTCCTGCATGCTAACAATGTTAACTTTTCTTCTAATCATGGTATCAACTATCTCCATAGACTTTCCTATTAAAGAGGTTGTACTTAAAGAACCCACTCTTCTAGTCATTGTACCCACTTTCTTTTTTACATGTCTCATTCAAAGTTTTTAGAAGGGTCCATGTCATAAGAGATTGAAAAAGTTTCATGGATAGATTCCAACCTACCACCAAACCTCCTCCTTTACTTAGGATTGTGACTAGTTACATTTGCATGGAATGTACTTACTAAAAGAACATGTACCACGTACATGAAGGGAATGATAAATTCCAATACGTGGAGAGAAACCAATCACTGGTATAAGTCTCCCATAGAAACACACTAATTGTCTATTAGCTTTCTAATTACCATTGTAGGTTATATTTAGGGATTAAAGTTTTTTATTTCATTTGTGTTCATCTTAACCCAACCCATATTCTCTAGTTCTCTTTATGATAATTAACACCAGTAAACTTCATTTGACCATCATTTAACATTTAGTTAACTTTCAACACATTGATGGGTCATTTATGTAAAATCATTCTATTTATACATCATCATTCATGCTACCATTATTAATATTTTTTTTACATCAATAGAGAATAATGTGATGATTTGAAACTTATACACTATTGTTGATGCATCTAGAATATTACTTGGATTTATGCCTAAAATAAGGATCTCTTATTACATATGAATGGGATACAACATTGAAACCCTAAAAATTATCTTTTAATGACTTCAAAAATAATTAAGTACTAGTGACAAAGTTTTATCATCAACATATAGTAACGGTTATTTACTCTAAAAACAACCAATATTTTCAAATATTATCTCATTACTTGATAAGTTATAGATAAAACAATTAGTTCATGTTCAAGTTATATATTAAAACATGTAAAATTATATATTGACGCTATACAACCAACATAATCTTTTGATGACTTTATATCATCAAGTTAAGTTTAATCTACCAAAAATAATATGTTATAATCATAAACCTTAATTACCATAAAATCCTTGTCCACCACTTAGTATGGGTTAAATATGACCTCTAGCATTTTGATGCTTTTCATAAATGTTTGAGCATATTTATTAAATTTTCCCCTCATAAATAATTTCTACCATGTAACTACACACACAATGTTCTTCACAAAAATCGACGTGTTTTTGTGGCACAATATCAATTATTTTAGCATTTTTATAACATTCTATTTCCCAAAATTTTAAAAAGTTTTCTATAAATTTGAAATGGATTTATGGGACATATATGATTTTCACAAGACAACCCTATTTTATTGGTATCTAACTGCTTGATAATAATATAAGGGCTCCAAATATTATTGCTCTAAATTAGTTGTGTGCTTTAGTTTCCTCCCTCAAACAAGTAGGTTTCACTAGCAATGAAGAGAGTGAATTTGTTTTTTTTATAAAGCATGTACTTGTACACCATGCAATTACATGAAAAAAACCTTGGAAAGTTCCATATAATGACTCAATGCTCCCATATACAAGGAGAAGGTGGGATTTTAGGGTCAAGATTTCAAACTTAAATACCTGAGATACATGACTCCACCATTTGGTTTTATAATAGCAACATGGCAGATTATGGGGAGGGTCATTATTGTGATTCCCATATATTTTTACAAATGGTATGATGAGTCTTGTCCATGTTGTTTTGGAAATTATAGTAGCTTCAAATTGCCATGGTGAAATGTGATGGTGATCCTATGATTTCCTTGTTCCTCTTTCATTGATAGGATTGACACCCACACAACATATGGGGTGATGCTCCTTAGAGTCTATGTTTATCTTTCCATGACTAAAGAGATGTTTTACTCCTCCTAATGCCTCTTAAGTTGAGTTCTACTTCCTCATTCTATCTCCACTAACTACCAAGATCATGTGGTGGATAATTCTTTGGAAGGTGGGGATTATTCAACTTATTCACACAACCGTATTCCCACAACCGTCTTCCACTAAATAAGTATACACGATATCATCTTGAGAAAACATTCACATTTCATGAAATCATCTAAAGTGCATAATGATAAATAACAACCAATAAACCAAAGCATTTGTGCCAAATATGCATGGCCCCCTTACCTTGGAGCAATGTAGATCCTAAGATAGTCTTCATGATCCTAGAGTCAAATCTAGGTCAAATATCCACTTGACTTGATTAGGCTCTAAGTACATGTTCATAAACATCATTGATCAATACCTTGTATTGATCTTAGGTTGAATTAGGGTTAGGGTTTGGATGCATTAGGATTAGACTCACTAGTCAACATCATCAACTTAGGAAAACTAGGTTGGAATAAATCACCTTAATCATATGTGGTACATAATAAGGGTTTCATAATTCAAACTAATAAAACATTAGAATAGAAAGGAAAATCATAGATTGAAAATAATAAAATCATGTTCGCCTCGAAAAACCCCTTTCCGTTGACTATCTATTTTCATTTTTTAAGTATCCTATGTTTTACTATGAATATTATAAAATTGACCAATTAGAATCCAGGAAACCATATAGTGGCATCAATTTAGATCAACGATTAATCCAATGTAAATTAAATGTGGAAGTACTAAAGTACCTTAGGCGCACATTACATATAATCAATCAGGCAGGGGCAATATTGTCATTTCAACTTATTTATCAGAACTCGTGAAAATAGAAAATAGGAACTGGAATACCCTTGTTGCCCTTGCAACATAAATAATGTGACTAACATCCTAGGGGCATCAAGGTCAATTGATGACCTGATTTGTTGCTCCAAGCGAGCCATGGCTTGAGATTTGCTCCAGGAGCAAGAAGTTGAGATACATCTATGATCAATGTTGAGGCTCTGAGACTCTCTCAAGGAGTCAAGACTACCAATGAGTTCGCCAACTCCTAGCGAATGCACGGAGCCTACTCATGGGCTTAGTTGGGAACTAGAGCTTGAGAAGCTCCTCGACCATGGCGGCACAACAAGAGTGGGAGTTGGAACCATGGATGAGCCACGAAAGGCACACAAAACCAGCCGAACCAACCCTAACATTTGTGACGATCTTAAAGTACAATCCTATGAAATCAAAGACACCAATTATGCACTAGTCTGTCAGTGAACAACGAGAAATAGAGGAGCAGCATTCGAGGCATGAAGCCACTGAAACCAGTTGAAAGCACGTCAAAAATGCATTAGAAACCTTCACGGAGGCACGATGAACCCATCGATATGTTTGTCTTGGCTAAAGAGGAACTGGGGCATCGAGACGTAGGAACGCCGGTGAGGACTCCAAGAGGAGCTATAGGGTACAACAACTGGGGTGACCTTATGGTAAATGGGAAAAGGGAAAAGACACATGAGAGTTCAGGAATGCTTACTGTGGTCGTAATTGATCTGGGATGGTTAGAGTAGTCGGGGTGAAGTTTGGGTTTCTGGAGAAGGAGGAGGAGTAGGTCCCAGGGCTCAAAGGCGCAAGTGGAGAAACTGAGCAAGGAGGAGGGTTTCTCTGAGTCTAATGGTCATCATGGACCCCTTAAATAGTTGTGGGTTTCACTGTGATGGTGTTTGCCACATCGGGGAAGAGAGTGGTGAGGGTGCCACTTTGGGCATTTCATCCACAGAGAGGTAGGAGGGGTGAGTTATGGCTCAGTCAATTCAGAAATGTCTCATGGAGATGATGGAGAAATAATTGCACGGTGAGGAGGAAATATGAGGGAGAGAGGAGTTTGGGAAGGAGAGCATTATATTGCACTTAATACTCGTGATCTGAGTGGAGGTAGAGGACGACCCTCGCATCGTCAGAGCGTGAGTTCGTTGGATCATGGTCATCTGATTGTGCCCAAAAAGAAAAATGAAATAAGGAGCGCATAAAAGTAGAAATAAAACCGCACATAGGGTTAATTAATTGCATTGAATGAAATAATGTTCAAACCTAGGTCAAACTATATTCAAATGTACTTTTATTGATTTGAGGGTCCAAACATAGGTCAAATGAGTTCAAATTTTAACCATAGGCAAATTAGAAGGTCTAGAATATTCTGACGGAATTAGATTTCATTTTTGTTCATATCATGGTCCATAACTTGTATATTGACCATTAAAATACATTAAAAGTAATATATTTTGAAAAGAGCTATTATTATTGAATTCTTGAGTCATAATTCCGATTTTTACTCATTCAATAGTCACATTGTTACCTTATTGACCTCTTTCTATGCTTTTTGACCATTTTAGAGGAGAGTGAAAGTGAAACCGGATTAATATGAGTTTTTTAAATAAATAATGCATATTTGAGAGCAAAAATGAAATTGAGTCTTAATTTAAGTTTTCTTATACTATTTTCATATTAGGACAATTAGTATTGGTCTTTTTCCTAAAAACCCCTCAACTATTATTATTTATAAAAACTCCATTTGAAGTTTTAAATTGGCTATGAAAATTGGGATGTGACAGTTGTGGATGGCACCTGATGCAACTTTGACAATCGTTTGCTTCTTTTCAAGTAATATACAACATTTTATATATCACTGAAAACACAATGAACCTTTTCTCATTCATTATTCAATGAAACAACTTATGATAGTATGATACTTATACTTATTAGTGGATGTTGCTCGTGACTGCCAAGTTCCACCTAACTAAAACAAGTGTAACTGATTTGGATAGCCAGTTAAATATCTAACGTACTGGCATTTTCTAAAAGAACATTAGGGTACCATTCATCATCACATATTAAAATTAAAACATTAACTAACCAGTAATTTAAATCGTAAATCATTTACTTAGTGAATATAACACATTATTAACATTATTCCTGAGTTTTTCTTCATTATACACCATACTTTTCTTATCTAAATCTAAATAGATAGTTATGGCAGTTTAAGAACAAATCAAAAACATAAAAAATCAACTACTACTAGATAATATGATTCATAATTTTTGTACACTTATTTGGTAAAATATAAAAATTGATCTATATGACAAGATATGTAAAATCCTTTCAAATCTTTATTAGACAACTATTGAACTCGTTAGATAGACTATATTACAACTTGCAACTAGAAAAAGACAGGTCCAAACTTGGCATGAACCAACACATTTTATAACTTCATAGGAAGTGAAGAAAAACATTATGTCAAAATTTAACTATAATCATGTAATCAAAATGATAAATGAAAAAAATAAATAAGTAACTATTTTTGAAGAGGTCATTGTTCACTACAATATGAGAAGTAGTGATACTCATTTTTCTTAAAGAAATGTTCATAAATAGTTAGGAGCTACGACAAAATACCTGCCATTCTATCTCATCAAATATATTTTCCTTTGTCTTCTCTTTTTTATGTTTTTTTATCAGAGCCCAATCCAAAAACATTAGAAAGAAGAATTTTGTTGAGGGTACTGAGATCATGCTTCAGATTTCCAATATAAGTACTAAATTTGGCATTGTATCTCCATTTATTCACCAATGATTTGGTGTAACGAAATTTAGGAATCAACAATTTTGTTATTTCTCTAATCCACACCTATAGTAAAACCACTTATCTAATTAGAAACTGTATATTTTGTTGATAGAAGTGTATTTAATATTCTAATACATTATGTTCTTACCATTAAAATAAAACTACACCCTTTTAGGTGGCTTGTTCCTTTTGATTTCATACCTTCCATACCAAAGTGAAGAAAAATGAAAATAGCATCACTCTAGTTGTAGTTTCCAACTATATCTAAATCATCACAATATTCAAATATCATGACCGTATAGTATATCCTCCATAAGTAACAAAAACTAGATGTCAGCAGAATAAGCCAGACTTTTAAAAAATCATGCTGGCTTTTAGTATCTATTTTGGTTGGCAGACTATCTAGAACTGATTCAACATTAACGACTTTAGGGTTAGATTTCTAGAAATATGTATCCATGATTGCACTTTTTTATGTTCTTAATTGAATGAAACTTGATTTCCTATAATGACTAGAAATAATAATAATTAATAAAGTTCTATACTTCAAATTGAAAAATTTAAATAGAAATTTCATATCTAGCACATCAAACATTTGACAATCTAAAAATATAGTGCAAATACTTTTGAAAAATCACATGTTTTGGAAGACCAAGAATTTCACCTACATGTGACACCTTTAATTGTATAAAATATTCACCAATCTTAAAGTTTTTTCTTTTTGATCATATAGTCCTACTAAATCTTGAATGATATGGATATGAAACATCCTTGGGCATCTCAGATTCATTACTTGTGAAAAAATCATATCCTTCAAAATTATCTTATGTTCATCTGATGAAATCTCCAACCCTTTTCTAATTTTTTCAAAGTTGCATCTACTTTGAAATTTTCCATTCACAATAGGAGTGTTAGGACTTGCTTCTTTAACATTTATCGTACTATATTAAAATAAATTAAAAATTAGATTTGAAATGAAATGAAATCAGAGTTAATAGTCTAATTCTAAAACACCCATATTTTCTCATCTAATATGTAAATCACATTGCAATAAAACAAAATGAAACTAATACTGAAACCTACAAAATGTTTTGTTAAAACGTAACACACTTCAATCACCTAACCCCATCCAAGGCCTTCAATGATTCTACTTCTCTAATATCATACCAAGATCATATGAACTTTAACCATGCTTAGCATATATATAGATGGAATCGAAAAAATATTAATCTAACTTTTGACAACAACAAGAAGGGGAACACTAACTGCTACACATACTCATATTTGATATATGATCCCTATGTGGTGTGTAGAGTACATTAATGTTATCTAATGTTGAGATGTGTCATGCATGAGATCTTCATTTAATATCTAATCTAGTGTTCAAGGACCTTAAAAAATAACTCAATAAAACCACAATCAATAGATTGAGCTAATTAATAAAAAACAATGACTGTTTTAGATTGATTTGCTACTTGATGAAGATGACTGAGAATTGTCTCAACCAAGCACGATAGAAAGCCAATCAAAGTAGTAAACACAACTTCAAAACACTTTCTAAAATTTGAACACTTAAAATGTGTAAAAGAAACGAAGTGTTTAGTACCTCATTCTAACAATCAGATCTTGTAATACATTAAGAAGGACATTCCAAATAAAAATAAATAACATCAAATATAGAAACATAAATGAACATTTTATTCAGCTTATTCAAAGGGAATAAGTGTTCCACTTAACAAACAAAGACTAACTGATCTCTTGACATTCATCTAAATTTTGTGTTTAGAAAATACAACCTAGGCATATTTAATGATTTCAATATATGACGGTCCAACAACAGATAGTCAGTAGATAAAGAATTTATAAAAGGACATGGACTAACAAAGTAGTTCTCCTTGTATTTGAGGTAGGATCGCTAGGCGGTGTGAGGAGGACCTTAATGACCTCTATTGTTGAGATGTTTCGTGCATGAGATCTTCATTTTCATGTCTAATCTAGTGTTTCAAGGATCTTAATCATAAAATCTTCTTAACCACTTGTAGATGATTAGGTTCTCCCATAGGTAACCAACTTCATACTATAGTACCGAAAAGAACTTATAACAATGTGAAAGAATTTTTGAAATTTCTTCATAAGGATGTATTCTCCCAATTGGCTTGGAGACATTCCTCATTAGCAATGGACTCGCACAACAACTGAGTTGCTGGACCGTAGGTCTGGTTTGTTCCCCAACGAAAGCATATCTAAGGACAAGGGGGATGGGAATTTGATCAACTAGACTTCTACGACAGTCACCATCGGTGGTACTCACCGCCGGTCACTCAACACACTGAGCGGAGCCAACATTGGTGTTGTGTATGTGTCGTTTCCCCTTTCTCGTGCACTTCCATATCTGACCTAGTTTGGATACTTTGGACCACCTAGTTGATTTTTCTGTCAACGACAATGAAGTAGAATCAGACTGGCAGGTGTCGTGCGTCGACGAAGATGTGGAAGAATTTTGCGGTCATCTGACTGATGGTGTTGGCGTGAAGAGTCACTGGCTGAGGGCGTTCGAGAGTGCTAGCTTGATTTGTGGAATAATTGAGCTCATGGTTGCACTGAGATGTTTGAGAAGAAATCATGACGGGTGAAAATAAACGACACGTTAGGTGTGGTGACCGAATCGCCCAAACGAGATCAACGAGTGCGGAAATGATTAGTAGTGGAATTATCAAAAATCACTAAAAATTAAAACTTTGTAAAGAGATCTTCGAAAGATAAAAATCTTTTATAAAGAAACATGATAAGTTGTTTACAGACTGATCCATCATCACATCTCTGTAATAAACACATCTCGAGGATATTACATCAATCACCTTGTTAACTGTACAAGGTAAGATACAAAATCTTGAGGCATCATGCCAAGATCTCATATATACTGACTCCTAGGACCTGAGAGTATAGAGATGACATAGGACATACTATCTATAAGACTTGACAGTCAGTATCTCCACCTGAGATTCACTGCTACCCCTAATGTTGATGTTGTTGATACTGCTCACCCTCAGATGGGTTCCTCCATCCTCGACGTCCTCCTAAAAATTCGAATCCCACAAGGGGTGAGATAATTTGAATAATTGTCCCAGCAAGAGTTATAACCCTCCGCCATAAGCTCTGTTATAGAAATAAGAGAATAACATAAACAAGATAACTTAAAACATTCAACAGCAGGCTTAGGAGTAAGTAAAGCAATATTTACTTAAGAAATCATTTCAATAAGGAATATGAAGAACATATATACTAGTTGTTTGACTTGAAAATTTGTAAACAATGTAATATCAATCATTGTTTCTCATAGTTCAACCTAAGCAGTTATGCTACACGGCTGATTATGTTTTTCAAACATCATTATGCCCTGTGGAGATGAGGTATACCGCTCATACTCCAACCGATCATTACTAAATCGCATCATTATCATACCTAGGTCATCAAAAGAGCCAGATTCTTATGACCTCATCTTCCTTAGTAAGTGTGAGGATCAACATGCAGGACATCTTGTGTCTCTGCTACAATAGCTTTCCAGGGTATTCTGGCAACTTTGCTATTAGAGTCATAGTGACATGCTGAACTCTCTTCACCATCGAGGGATTTCTTGTTTATCTCTCATCGATGCGGCATTAAAGATTCCCTCGGGAGATTAATGAAACATCACCCGACATAAACACATAATGAAGGATTGATGGATTAAGGTACATCTTACATCAATTCCTACATCAAGACGTAAGGATATTCGCGTCCATAACCCCAACATACTCAAAAGTATGTTTTCCAGGAGTTCCCTTAGGAAAACCTATTTCACCATCATTAAACTACTGACAATGATGGATCTATGATCAGGGATCTACATGATATGATTACACTGGATTACTTAAGTACATTTCAGCATTCTTTTAGCATCAAACATGTTTTCAAACATTTAACTATTAAGGCAACTGCTATAAAAGAAGAGCACTAATTGTATCGAGTTCAACTCACGTCATTTATCATATAGATATCAATTCTTTACCATTTCATCACTATGATTCAAGAATAGGGTGTTCAAACCCTTAAATTATCATAAGTCATCTAATCAGCATAACCTTGATGTTGCTTATGGCTCTTACAGCCCATCAATCTCATATGATGTCCCTTAAATTAGGCAACATAATATATCACTATTCATAAAGCTTATAACATTCTTTCAATGAATATGATATCATAACCCTTACCTGGCTATGATCTCTTCTTCATAAGAACCTGCATGGTTAATTCAATTGATAATAATAAACAATCCATTTCCAAATCAGTGATTTATAAAGCAGAAATAACCGTTCAATTCATTGGTTGTACCATCATGCCTTCACTAAGGCTAGGCTTCCTCATTCAATTCACTTAGGGTTACTTAATCCCTTTATTTTAGTTAGGAATAGTGATTCCTTAATTCATACTTCAATCATAAAGATTCATGCTTAAAAGAATAACCTGGAACTAGGGTTTACTGTTCATTTCATCATATCACCCTCAATTAGGGTTTACTATTCACTTTACATGTTATTACCCTAGAATTAGGGTTTACTATTTACATCACAGTGAATTGAACTCATATCATCATCATGTATGAAGATTACTATCATTAATGCCTTCAAATTATATTAAGATTCATCAATCACAATAATTAGGGTTTCCATGATCTCACTAAGAAGGATCATACCCTAATCATGTGTATTCATACATATCGAAGGTATTTTACTTGATTCTTATTCATATAAGGAGTCTTATCTCTCTTGTTACATATAAATGATGTTTATATCACTCTTGATTAGGTTAAGTCAAACCAACTTTGAATAACATAAGTCAAGTCATCACCATAAAGGTCATTAGGGTTTACTTGATCAAGGGGTACTAGTCACTCTAACCCACTAAGGGTACATTTGTAATCTTCACCATTGATCAAAACATACATCAACCAACTAATTACTAAACCCCTTAATGACTTTAGGTATCTTTAGGGTTTAGGTTAAACAACTACTAAACCATCTTAACCTTCAAACCATCAAACGTTCTTAACATAGTTGAACCCCAAACGGTCCTGCACTTTCAACCTCTAAACGGTTTTGAAATCGTTTGGGGTTGTTGAACGTTTGTTGACTTTCAAGACCGCATAGCCATCAAGACCATTTTCCCTAATTGAGGTAAAGACCGTTTGATCCCGTTGACCATTTGGCCAAGTTTGACTTTGAAACCGTTTGAGCAAATCAGCCTTGAAACCGCATGACCCTAAACGGTTTTGAAACCACATGAATCCAAAACGTTTTGAAACCGTTTGGTCCCAAATGGTCTTGAGACCGTTTGGATTCAAATGGTCTTGATACCGTTTGGATTCAAACGGTCTTGAGACCATTTGGTCCAAACATCTCAAAACCGCATGGACCCTAAAGTGTATGAACACTTGCAATTGAATTTGGGTTTTCAATGTTGAACCCCTCAATTGTTCATGACAAGGTTAACCACTTATCAATTGAGCCAATTAGGTTAATCCTATACAAATTTGACACTCAATTGACCCTCAATTGATCACCAATTAGGGTTGGGACCAATTGGATTAGGGTTTGGAATTGATCAACCTTCAACATTCATTAACATGAACTTAATTGATGTTGAACCCATTGAACCATCACCCAATTGGGTCATGACCTGACCCCAAATGGTCTTGGGATCGTTTGGACACCCTCCAAATGGTATTGAGATCGTTTGCCCAAAGTCTCATCAAAAACTAAGTTAATTAGATAAGGGTTGAACCCTAAATAGGTTACCAAATCAGCACTTTACTTATTTCAATAACCTATTATGATTGGACCTTCAATTGATTGATTTTTCTTAACCCTAGACCTCCAAACGGTCTTGGGTGATCACCAATCAGTTTTGAGACCGTTGGAGTGATCTCCAAACGGTTTTGAAACCGTTTGGGCCACTCAACCCAAACTTCAACATGATTGGTCCATTTAAATCAGCAATGAACCCGATTAGGGTTTAGGTGATTAAAGTGCCTTCAACTTGAGATTTACTTGGAATTAGTTAATGATTCTTGGAGGGTGATTATTTCATAATGTGTCCAGCAGACCCCCAAATGGTCAACGCTTGGTCAAACCATCCAAATGGTCTTGGAGACCGTTTGAATCTAAACGGTCTTGTGAAACCGTATGAATCCAAACGGTTTTGAAACAGTTTGTTTTCAAATAGTTTTGCAAACCGTTTAGACCAAGGGTGGGAAACCGTTTGATAAAGTAACATTGGTATTCACGCCCCCTTCTTCTTCCTTAAGATCAAGGTCTGTTCTTCACGGTTTTGCTTGCAAGATTGCAAAGAAGGATGGAGGGAAGAGGAACAAACAACGTTTGAAAGAAAGAAAGTTGCATAATCAAAGTTTTAGGGTTTAGAGTTATAAAACCCTCCTTAAAGTCAGATCTAGAGCTCCAAGCTTCCAAGCTTTAATGGCATCTTGATCTCCACATGTCGTCCAAGTTTGCTTCCTCAAGAATTGGTTGGAAAGGATGGCTAGAAAGAAGAACTAAGTAAGAAAAGCTAGCAAACCAACCTTGTATCATGAATTCCTCCATGAATCCGAGCGAAAAGGCAACCAAAGCTTACCTAATTTTACTTAGCCGTTCTCCCATACTCCAGAGATCTTCCCTTAGTCGGTCCAAGCAAAAAGATAAGAAGGGAAGTGAAGGAAACGATCTTTGCTAAGTAAGGAATGGTGTATATATACTTTGGGCATGTTTTGTAAGATAAGGACAACTTTTATCCTCATTATCAACTAGGTCCATCTCTCCTTAAGCAAAAATTCTTCTTAAACCAAGGTCAAGAGGAAAGTAAGCCAAACATCCTACTATGTTTCACACTTATAAAGGGTCATTTTGCTTACAACTTGGTTATTTAAATGCAAGTGTTATCCTTCTTATTTGATTATTCAAATGAAGTGCCCTCTTCATAATTTTATTCTAATTAATGCAAAAAGTCATAAAAGATACTCTAGAAGGTACACCCCATGTTTTGGGTAAATTGCACTTTACACCAAAACTAGGGTTTAAAGCACAAGGATTGCTCCACAAGCTGCATCTTGGTGCCCAAGCTTTGGAGAATCCATAACACTTCATCATATTCATTCTTATGATGTCTCATCACCAGAGGAACATATAAACATGTGAAATTTTCAAGTTAACTCCTCTAATTGGGTAATTTACACATAAGTCCCTATTAATAAAACAATATTATAACATAGTTTAAAAAGGGCAGAAATAGAAATATAATTTCGTCAAAAGCTTTAATTACATACTAAAAAGATAATCACAAGTTTCTAATTACATAATTAAACAAAACACCTAGGGTTAGTTCATAACCCAGGTCAGGGATGTCACAAATTATCCACCCCTTACAAGGATTTCGTCCCCGAAATCAACAAAACATATTAAGAGAAAAGAGCAGGGTATTTCCTTCTCATCTCTTCCTCTAGTTCCCATGTGGCTTCTTCAACACCACGGTGATTCCAGAGGACTTTAACAAGACTTATATCTTTCTTTTTCAACTTTTTAATTCTGTCATCAAGGATTGACACTGGTCCTTCCTCGTATGACATATCGTCATTCAATTCTACTTCCATAGGTTGTAGAACTGACTCTGTATCAGGGTGACATTTCCTCAGCATAGAAACGTGAAACACAGGGTGTAACTTCTATAACTCTGGTGGCAACTCTAGTTTATAGGCTACTTTTCCAATTCGTTCAATGATTGGATAAGGCCCCATAAACCTAGGAGCTAACTTCCCTTTCCTTCCAAACCTCAGAACTCCCTTCCAAGGTGAGACCTCGAGATACACTCTATCTCCAACTGGGAACTCCAAAGGTCTACGACACTTGTTAGTATAAGATTTCTGCCTATCATGTGCAGTCTTAATCTGTTGTTGTATTACTTTGATTTTTTATGTGGTCTGCTGCACAAGATCGTGACCTAACAGTTGATATTCACCGGTTTCATATGAACATAGGGGTGATCTACAACGTCTACCATATAAAGCTTCATAAGGTGCCATGTCAATTCTATGTTGATAGCTATTGTTGTAGGCAAACTCTATCAAGCTTAGGTGTAGATCCCAACTCCCTGTAAACTAAAGAACACATGCTCTCAGCAAGTCTTCCAAGGTCTGTATAGTCCTTTCAGACTATCCATCAGTCTGAGGATGAAAGGCTATACTAAACCTTAACTGGGTGCCTAAAGCTTTATGAAGTCGTTCCCAAAAATGACTCGTAAACTGGGGACCCCTGTCTGAAACTATAGTGACTGGAACTCTGTGCAGTCGCACTATCTCCTAAATATACAACTGTGCTAGCCTCTCAGCAGAATAGGTTGTCTTGACAGGTAAGAAATGTGCTGTCTTTGTCAACCTATCAACTATTACCCAAATGGAATCATATCCTTTGCTTGTCCTAAGTAAGCCAACAACAAAGTCCATGGTTACGTGGTCCCACTTCCACTATGGTATGGGCGATGGTTGCATTGTTCCTGCAGGCTTCTGGTGTTCAGATTTAACTTGCTGACACACATGACACCGTATAACAAACTCAGCAACGCCCTTCTTCATTCCAGGCCACCAATACATATCTTTTAAGTTTCGATACATTTTGGTGCTTCCTGGATGCATAGCATACATCGGAGAATGAGCTTCTTCCAGGACTAACTTCCTTAAGTTATCCATATTCGGCGCTATCATCCTACTATGATAACAGGCTACTTGATCATTTGAGTCATGGAAACCATCTCGTTTCTCGTTACCATACTCCGGTCTAATCTGTTGAACTACATCATTGATTTGTTGTGCCTCTTTAATCTGCTCTCTCAGAGTAGGTTTTATATGCATCTCAGCTAACAACCTGGCTAACAATGACACCTTCAACTGTACATTGTCTTACCTTAAGGAGATAAGCATATCTCTCCTAGAGCATACTAAAGAGTTTATTTGTGCCCTATCTAAGGCTGGTGTTGCTGATTTCCTACTCAAAGCATCTGCAACTACATTGGCCTTCCCTGGATGGTAATCAATTGTATAATCGTAGTCTTTGATTAACTCCATCCAGCGATGTTGCCTCATGTTAAGTTCATGCTGAGAGAAGATATAATTAAGGTTCTTATGGTCAGTGAAAATCTAGAATGTCTCTCCATAGAGATAGTGTCTCCAGATCTTCAAGGCATGAACCACAACAGCTAGTTCCAGATTGTGTGTTGGATAATTCTCCTCGTGTTTCTTAAGCTGTCGAGAAGCAAAAGAAATCACTTGTTTATCCTGCATTAACACACATCCGAGTCCATTCTTGGAGGCATCACAGAAAACTATGTATCCTTTGCCTTGCTCAGGTAATACAAGTACGGGTGCACTTGTCAACCTCTCCTTCAGCAGCTGGAAAGATTGCTAACACTTATCACTCCAAACAAAAGGAACATCTTTTCGGGTCAACTTAGTCAAGGGTAAGGCTATGGAACTGAAGTTCTTAATGAACCTTCGGTAATAGCCAGCCAACCCTAAGAAAATACGGATTTGTATTGGTGTTTTTGGTTGTTCCCATTGTAGAACAAATTCTACCTTTTTAGGGTCAACACGAATACCCAAGGCAAATATCACGTGTCCAAGGAAAGATACATTCGGTAACCAGAACTCACACTTGCTAAACTTAGCGTATAGGTTGTGTTCTCTTAGAAAATTAGAGCCTGACGAAGATGTTGTTCATGCTGCTGAGCATCTTTACTATAGATCATAATGTCATCTATAAAGACAAAAACACACTGATCAAGAAAAGGTCGGAAGATTCTATTCATGAGTTCCATAAATGAAGTTGGTGCATTAGTTAGTCCAAACAACATAACTGTGAACTCATAGTGACCATACCTCGTTCTAAAGGCAGACTTGGGTATGTCACTATCCTTAATACGGAGTTGGTGATATCCCGATCTCAAATCTATCATTGAGAAGATGGTTGAACCATACAACTGGTCAAAAAGATCATCAATCCTCGGCAGAGGATACTTGTTCTTTATTGTTACTTTGTTTAGTTGTCTGTAATCAATGCAAAACCGCATTGATCCGTCTTTCTTCTTAACAAAGAGAACTGGAGCACCCCAAGGCGAATTACTCGGTCGGATGAAACCCTTCTCAAGCAACTCCTGTAGCTGTTTCTTGAGTTCTGCCATCTCAGCAGGCGCCATCCTATATGGTGTTTGTGTTATAGGTTGCGTGTCTGGGATCAAATTGATTTTAAAATCAATCTCTCGAGGTGGTGGTACACCTAGAAGTTCTTCAGGAAATACATCTTCAAATTCCCTGACTACAGGAACTTCAGCAGGGTTAGGACTCTCCATGGTAGTATCTACCACATGGGCCAAGAATGCATAACATCCTTGCCTCATCAGCTTCTCAGCAACTATAGCTGACACAAAACAAGTGGGTAGAATCTTTCTCTCTCCTTGAAAGATCCATGTGTCACTATCGTCAGTAAACACAACTTGCTTGGATTCACAATCCAAGACAACCCTATACCTTTCTAAGGTATCCATCCCAAGGATTATATCAAATCCTTGCATCTCAAGTGGTATAAGATCCACTTGAATGCGTTGTTCAGAAAAGAAGAGGATGCAGGGAGAGCACACCTCCTGCAACACAATAGACACTCTCAATGGAGTTTCTAACAATAAGCTATCTGCTCTATGACTTACTGTCATATTGCAATTACGAAACACCTTTCGAGTGATAAAGGAGTGTGTAGCACCCGGATCAATCAAAATAGATACAACATAGGATGTAGACATATCAGAATATAACAATTCCATCTGACCTGCCACAACCTGAGGGTTGATCACTGCATTAGGTGGATTCATTGCATAAAACCTTGATGTTGCATGTGGTTGATTCGGTGTCGACGATCCAGCTTGGGACGCTTATCCACATCCTCTAACTCATCCTTGAAATTGTCTCCTCTGGGATCCTTGCTAACTCTGCCTCTGTGGTTGAGTTATGCTCACTTCTCGAGCTTTGCAGTCTTTCATCAGATGTCCCATCTTCCCACATATATAGCAACTTTTATTCAGTTGTTGTGGTCTGGGTGGTCCTGTGACCGACATAGATGTTGAACTGTGAGCTCCTTGTAGTGGTAGGCTTCGTCCTCTACCTCTACTTGGTATCCACTATGTCTGAGCACTGGGTCTAGGTGGTGGTGGTGTAGGCGTAGAAAACCTAGGCTTCTTGAAGTCTTTGGATGAAGATCCTTGGAACTGGGGATACATCCTCTTATTATGGGTTTGTCTCTTCTCTACTACGGACCTCTCTATCATCCTGACAGACTCTATGAAGGTAGCAAACCTTTCCCTATTCTCTAGGGCAGACACGGGAGTAGTCAACTCAACGTTCAACCCTTTCTCGAAACGTTGAATCCTTTCTTCATCTGTGGCTGCCATGTGCGGACAGAATCGCAACAACTCCATGAACTTAGCTTCGTATTCGCTAATGTTCATCAGACCTTGCCTCAATCTCTTGAACTGAGAGATTTTCTCATCCATGAACGTCTTAGGGAAATATCTATTGATAAATTCCCATCAAAAGACTTCCCATGCAACCTCCACACCAGGCCTCTTCTGCTCTTCCATGGTCCACTAGTGACCAGCACTCTCTTTAAGAAGATAGACAACATGTCTAACCTTCTCAGCTTCTGGGATGTTCAGGATTCTAAAGGCCTTTTCTAATTCGGTTAACCACATATCAACATCTTCAGGATCAGCTGTTCCAAAATACTCGATTGCTCCAACTCAGAAAAGTCGTTCAAACGTCTTTCCGATTCCCTGTCCTTCAGATTGGGTAGGTGCCCTAGGTGCAGGTATGGGCATCCTATCTGTTATGTGTTTCATGGCTGCCATAAACTGCCCAAACATGGTCTGGATGACTGGGTTCCCCATGTCAGTTGGATTGAACTGGGGTGGCTCAGGTACATGTTGTTCTATCTCTGAGTTCCTTGCACCATCTCGGGGTGCAGCCTCACTACTCTCCGCCACATACTCCTCGTGGGGTCCAAACATCCTTAAATTATCTTCTTCTCCTGAGGAGCAGAAGACACTATTAGATATGTTGGAAAACACTAAAAATAGACTTGACATCCTAAGTCCTATGTCTCTGTAGACTCAGCAAACCTAGAGCTCTGATACCACTAAATTGTGGCGACCGAATTGCCCAAACGAGATCAACGAGTGCGGAAACAATTAGTAGCAGAATTATCAAAAATCACTAAAAATTAAAACTTTGTAAAGAGATCTTCAAAAGATAAAAATTCTTTTATAAAGAAACATGATAAGTTGTTTACAGACTGATCCATCATCACATCTCTGTAATAAACACATCTCGAGGATAACAACATCAATCACCTTGTTAACTGTACAAGGTAAGATACAAAATCTTGAGGCATCATGCCAAGATCTCAGATATACTGACTCCTAGGACCTGAGGGTACAGAGACAACATAGGACATACTATCTACAAGACTTTACAGTCAGTATCTCCACCTGAGATTCACTGCTGCCCCTGATGTTGCTGCTGCTGATACTGCTCACCCTCAGATGGGTTCCTCTGTCCTTAGCGTCCTCCTAAAAAGTCGAATCCCACAGGGGTGAGACAATTTGAATAATTGTCCCAGCGAGAGTTATAACCCTCTGTCAGAAGCTTTTTTATAGCAAAAAGAGAATAATATAAACAAGATAACTTAAAACATTCAACGGCAGTCTTAGGAATAAGTAAAGCAACATTTACTTAAGAAATCATTTAAATAAGGAATATGAAGAACATATATACTAGTTGTTTGACTTGAATATTTTTAAATAATGTAATATGAATCATTGTTTCTCATATTTCAACCTAAGCAGTATTGCTACACGACTGATTATGTTTTTCAAACATCATTATGCCCTGCAGAGATGAGGTATACCGCTCATACTCCAACTGATCATTACTAAATCGCATCGGTATCATACGTAGGTCATCAAAAGAGTCGGATTCTTATGACCTCATCTTCCTCAGTCAGTGTGAGGATCAACATGCAGGACATCTCGTGTCTCTGCTACAATATCTTTCCAGGGTATTCTGGAAACTTCGCTATTAGAGTCATAGTGACATCTTGAACTCTCTTCGCCATCGAGGGATTTCTTGTTTATCTCTCATCGATGCGGCATTAAAGATTCCCTAGGGAGATTAATGAAACATCACCCGACATAAACACATAATGAAGGATTGATGGATTAAGGTACATCTTACATCAATTCCTACATCAGGACGTAAGGATATTCGCGTCCATAACCCCAACATACTCAAAAGTATGTTTTCCAAGAGTTCCCTTAGGAAAACCTATTTCACCATCATTAAACTACTGACAATGATGGATCTATGAACAAGGTTCTACATGATATGATTATACTGGATTGCTTAAGTACATTTCAGCATTCTTTTAGCATCAAACATGTTTTCAAACATTTAACTATTAAGGCAACTGCTATAAAAGAAGAACACTAATTGTATCGAGTTTAACTCACGTCAGTTATCATATAGATATCAATTCTTAACCATTTCATCACTATGATTCAAGAATAGGGTGTTTAAACCCTTAAATTATCATAAGTCATCTAATCAGCATAACCTTGATGTTGCTTATGGCTCTTACAACCCATCAATCTCATATGATGTCCCTTAAATTAGGCAACATAATATATCACTATTCATAAAGCTTATAACATGCTTTCAATGAATATGATACCATAACCCTTACATCGCTATGATCTCTTCTTCATAAGAACCTGCATGGTTAATTCAATTGATAATAATAAACAATCCATTTCTAAATCAGTGATTTATAAAGCAGAAATAACCATTCAATTCATTGGTTGTACCATCATGCCTTCACTAAGGCTAGGCTTCCTCATTCAATTCACTTAGGGTTACTTAATCCCTTTATTTTAATCAGGAATAGTGATTCCTTAATTCATACTTCAATCATAAAGATTCATGCTTAAAAGCATAACCTGGAACTAGGGTTTACTGTTCATTTCATCATATCACCCTCAATTAGGGTTTACTATTCACTTTACATGTTATTACCCTAGAATTAGGGTTTACTATTTACATCACAGTGAATTGAACTCATATCATCATCATGTATGAAGATTACTATCATTAATGCCTTCAAATTAGATTAAGATTCATCAATCACCATAATTAGGGTTTCCATGATCTCACTAAGAAGGATCATTCCCTAATCATGTGTATTCATACATATTGTAGGTATTTTACTTGATTCTTATTCATATAAGGAGTCTTCTCTCTCTTCTTACCTATAAATGATGTTTACATCACTCTTGATTAGGTTAAGTCAAACCAACTTTGAATAACATAGGTCAAGTCATCACCATAAAGGTCATTAGGGTTTACTTGATCAAGGGGTACTAGTCACTCTAACCCACTAAGGGTACATTTGTAATATTCACCATTGATCAAAACATACATCAACCAACTAATTACTAAACCCCTTAATGACTTTAGGTATCTTTAGGGTTTAGGTTAAACAACTACTAAACCATCTTAACCTTCAAACCATCAAACGTTCTTAACATAGTTGAACCCCAAACGGTCCTGCACTTTCAACCTCCAAACGGTTTTGAAATCATTTGGGGTTGTTGACCGTTTGTTGACTTTCAAGACCGCATAGCCATCAAGACCGTTTTCCCTAATTGAGGTAAAGACCGTTTGATCCCGTTGACCGTTTGGCCAAGTTTGACTTTGAAACCGTTTGAGCAAATCAGCCTTGAAATCGCATGACCCTAAACGGTTTTGAAACCGCACGAATCCAAACGGTTTTGAAACCGTTTGGTCCCAAACGGTCTTGAGACCGTTTTCCCCCAAACGGTCTTGAGACCATTTACCCCCAAACGGTATTGAGACCGTTTGGTCCCAAATGGTCTTGAGACCATTTGGTCCAAACATCTCAAAACCGCATGGACCCAAAAGTTCATCAACACTTGGAATTGAATTAGGGTTTTCAATGTTAAACCCCTCAATTGTTCATGCCAAGGTTAACCACTTATCAATTGAGCCAATTAGGTTAACCCTCTACAAATTTGACACTCAATTGACTCTCAATTGATCACCAATTAGGGTTGGAACCAATTGGATTAGGGTTTGGAATCGATCAACCTTCAACATTCATCAACATGAACCTAATTGATGTTGAACCCATTGAACCATTACCAAATTGGGTCATGACCTGACCCCAAACGGTCTTGGGATCATTTGGACACCCTCCAAACGGTCTTGAGACCGTTTGCCCAAAGTCTCATAAAAAACTAAGTTAATTAGATAAGGGTTGAACCCTAAATAGGTTACCAAATCAACACTTTACTTATTTCAATAACCTATTATGATTGGACCTTCAATTGATTAATTTTTCTTAACCCTAGACCTCCAAACGGTCTTGGGTGATCACCAAACGGTTTTGAGACCATTTGGGTGATCTCCAAATGGTTTTGAAACCGTTTGGGCCACTCAACCCAAACTTCAACATGATTGGTCCATTGAAATTAGCAATGAACCCGATTAGGGTTTAGGTGATTAAAGTGCCTTCAACTTGAGATTTACTTGGAATTAGTTAATGATTCTTGGAGGGAGATTAGTTCATAATGTGTCTAGCAGACCCCCAAATGGTCAATGCTTGGTCAAACCATCCAAACGGTCTTGGAGACCGTTTGAATCTAAACAGTCTTGTGAAAAACCGCATGAATCCAAACGGTCTTGGAGACCGTTTGAATCTAAACGGTCTTGTGAAACCGCATGAATCCAAACGGTTTTGAAACCGTTTGTAACGGTTTTGCAAATCATTTAGACCAAGGGTGGGAGACTGTTTGATAAAGTAAAAATGGTATTCATGCCCGCTTCTTCTTCCTCAAGATCAAGGTCTGTTCTTCACAGTTTTGCTTGCAAGATTGCAAAGAAGGATGGAGGGAAGAGGAACAAACAACGTTTTCAAGAAAGAAAGTTGCATAATCAAAGTTTAAGGGTTTAGAGTTATAAAACCCGCCTTAAAGTCGGCTCTAGAGCTCCAAGATTCCAAGCTTTAATTGCATCTTGAGCTCCACAGGTCGTCCAAGTTTGCTTCCTCAAGAATTGGTTGGAAAGGATGGCTAGAAAGAAGAACTAAGTAAGAAATGCTAGCAAACCAACCTTATATCATGAATTCCTCCATGAATCTGAGCTAAAAGGCAACCAAAGCTTACCTAACTTTACTTAGCCGTTCTCCCCTGCTCCAGAGCTCTTCCCTTAGTCTGTCCAAGCAAAAAGATAAGAAGGGAAGTGAAGGAAACGATCTTTGCTAAGTAAGGAAAGGTGTATATATATTTTGGGCATGTTTTGCAAGATAAGGACACCTTTTATCCTCATTCACAACTAGTTCCTTCTCTACTTAAGAAAAACTTCTTCTTAAACCAAGGTCTAGAGGAAAGGAAGCCAAACATCCTACTATATTGCACACATATAAAGGGTCGTTTTGCTTACAACTTGGTTATTTAAATGCAAGGGTTATCCTTCTTATTTGATTATTCAAATGAAGTGCCCTCTTCATCATTTTATTCTAATTGATGCCAAAAGTCATAAAAGATACTCTAGAAGGTGTATTTTACATGTTGCACCCCATGTTTTGGGTAAATTGCACTTTACACCAAAACTAGGGTTTAAAGCACAAGGATTGCTCCACAAGCTGCATCTTGGTGCCCAAGCTTTGGAGAATCCATAACACTTCATCATATTCATTCTTGTGATGTTTCATCACCAGAGGAACATCTAAACATGTGAAATTTGCAAGTTAACTCCTCTAATTGAGTAATTTGCACATAAGTCCCTATTAACAAAACAATATTATAACATTGTTTAAAAAGGGCAGAAATAGAAATATAAGTTCCTCAAAAGCTTTAATTACATACCAAAAAGATAATCACAAGTTTCTAATTACATAATTAAATAAAACACCTAGGGTTAGTTCATAACCCAGGTCAGGGATGTTACATTAGGGATACAAAGGAAAATGACTAAATCAGAGTTTATTGGGGTTAATTGGACCATTCAGGCTCCAATTAGGGGTTTATTACATGTTACGTGTATCACGGTCCTAATGGGAAATAGTCGAGAAAGTGCAAGAAGCAACACTATATGTTCCAATTATCAATTGATTACGCCCGACATCTTAATTTGCTTCAATGACGTATTATTTGTGTGCTACGAAACACGTTAAATATATCATTTACATAAGCAAATCAAATCCTTTTGTCATCAATGGCATCTTATTTTTTCTCTGTCTTATAAGCTCTTGTCATAATATATTTATCAAAAATTTTATGTTGACGCGCCCCAGGCGCGATGCGTCCTTAACGCGGACCGTAAAGTGGGTTTTCACTTCGGCTAGGGGTGGTTTCCCGACCGGGCCACTTTTTTTTTTACCATGTGACATTGCTGTACACAAAAGATCATAAAAATAAAAAATATGAATAATTTTTTATCCGTAATAGATTTTTGACGAAATAAAAATCATCGGGCTCGTTATGAAAAATCCAATGTAACAAGACTAATATATACTTAAAAAATGATGTCTATATTTTTTTTACAAATATTTGGTGTATTATGTTAAGATGTGTGTTAATTTATTATTTACGCACAACATCTAAAAGTAGACGCATTCAATCAAAAGTGGGCGCACTCAGGGTGATAGTGTGCACTTTCAATTAATTTGGGAGCATTGAGGCACTAGTGGGAACATTCAGTCAAAAGTGGGGCATTCAATCAAAAGTGAGCGCATTCAGGGTGATAGTGTGCACATTCAATTAATTTGGACGCATTGAGGCATTAATGAGGCACACTCAATCAAAAGTGGGTGCATTCAGGGCGAGAGTGTGCACATTCAATTAATATTAGGCGTATTGAGGGCACTAGTAAGCACATTCAATCAAAAGTGGAAAAAAATTACTAGGCATATTCAATGAAAAGTGGGCGCATTTAGGCTGGTAGTATGCACATTCAGTTAATTTGGGTTCATTGATGCACTAGTGGGCACATTCAATCAAAATTGAGCGCATTCAGGGCATTACTAGGCACATTCAATCAAAAGTGGGCGCATTCAGGGTGATAGTGTACACATTCAATTAATATAGGTTGCATTGAGGCATTGGTGGGCACATTCAATCAAAAGCGAGCACATTTAGGGCATTACTAGGCACATTCGATCAAAAGTGGGCATATTCAGGGTGATAGTGTGCACATTCATTGAATTTGGGCACATTGATGGCACTACTAGGCACATTTAAATAAAAATGGGCGCATTGAGGGCATTACTGGGCACATTCAATCAAATGTGTGCGCATTCAGGGCGATATTGTGCGTTCTCTTAATAGTGGGTGTATTGGGGGCACTAGTAGGCACATTCAATTGAAATGGGGTGCATTGAGGGCATTACTAGACGCATTCAATCAAAAGTTTGCGCATTCAGGGGGATAGTGTGCACATTCAATGAATATTAGGTGCATTGAAGGCACTAGTAGGTGTATTCAATCAAAAGTGGACGCATTGAGGGCATTAATAGGCACATTCAATTAAAAGTGGGCGCATTCAGGAAGATAATGTGCACATTCAATTACTATTGGGTGCATTTAGGTACTAGTGAGCACATTCAATTAATATTAGGTGCATTGAAGGCACTAGTAGGTGTATTCAATCAAAAGTGGACATATTAATGGCATTACTAGGCACATTCAATTAAAAGTGGGTGAATTCTAGACGATAATGTACACATTCAATTAATATTGGGCGCATTCAGGTACTAGTGGGCACATTCAATCAAAAGTAGGCCCCTGAGTGCATTACTAGGCGCATTCAATCAAAAGTGGATGCATTCAGGATGATAGTGTGTGCATTCAATTAATATTGGGCACATTTAGGTACTAGTGGATGCATTCAATCGAAAGTGGGCGCATTGAGGGCATTGCTACACACATTCAATCAAAAGTTGGCACATTCAATCAAAAGTAGGCACATTCGGTTGGATCCTAGGATGGGTGATTGAATGCTCTAGAGGAGGGGAGTGAATAGAGCTGAATGCACTTAAACAAAATTCATTAGACCTTCAAGGTATATCACATGATACAGTTGCTAAATATGAAATTTGAGTGTAACTAAAACATACACATCAAGGGAGAGAGAGATTGAACAAGCACCAATCAACAAGCTATGTAGAGTGGTTCCACACTTCAAATTAGAAATATGTTAGTCCACTACCTAGAGATGTCAACCTCTAGGATTTCTAAGTGTGTCTTCCTCTATATATTCACTTATAAGAGTTACAACACATGACCCACCAAAGGACTTAGCTATCCCATACAAAGAGTCTTCAACCTTACCAAGGACTTACCTAATTTGAAACGAGTCTTGGGTCTTCTCCAAGGACTTACCCACTCTTGGACAAGTCTTTAGACTTCTAGGAATTACTCACTCTTCTTGGATATCTTCAACCTTTGACTTCACCTTCACTCGGAGAGCTTTCACCAAGGACTTACCCACTTGAGAAATGAGTCTTCTGCCTTCACCAAGGGCATACCCACTCTTGCTCCAAGTCTTCAACCTTGATCTTCACCAAGGGACTCCTTCCCTTGTTCTTCTTCACCTCTCTTAGCAAAGAGAAAGAACCTTCATCTTCATGGTTGAAAGAGAGATAGGGAGGAGGTGGGAGTAAGAGCCTCACAAGATATACATGTAGGACTAGCCCTCTTACAAATCTCCTACTCACTCTAATAGATGTAGCAAGTGATTAAGCTTAGAGAGAGAGAGGAGGCTATAGGAGACACTCAACTATAGACTAGGAACCTCATATAGAGTTTTACATTGAATGCTCAACCTTGGAATGAAGCCCAAGGGGTCCTATTTAAAGCTGAGGATGCCTCTTAACTTTTGGTAACACTAAAGAATGAAAACTAGCCGTTTTGTGACTTGTAATGGACATATGTTCGATTATTGCAACTCCACAACGGTGAGAAACACTTTTCAACACTTTTTCGTACAATGCAATCGGTCGAGTTTCTATAAAGGTAACTCGACCGATTCCACTAAGCGACAAGACCAATTTAGGCCATTTGTCGAGTTTGTCCTGGAGTAACTCCACTGATTCACTTAAATTAGTTTTGGTCTGTAGAGGGATCAGTCGAGTTCTGTGAAATGAAAACTTGACCGATCAAAAGTCATTTTCAAGATCCAATCAGGATCGGTCAAGTTTGTAACTCAACCGTTGTATCGCCTGATGTGAATTTTAGAAAATGGCTTTTGAGTGCTTAAATATTCGATCTAAGTGTTCTTGATTTTTTCTAAACTCAATTACAAGTCATACACTCATTACAAGTGATTTATAACATGATTCTAATGGATTTACATCATATTCCAAAAATGTGCACTTGTATTGACTTTGACTTGTCTTTTCTCCAAGTTGAGATGCACAAGTTAGGGAATTTGGAGTGTGTCTTTACATAATATGAAATCACTCAAGTAGAGAGATTAGACACAATTAGTTGGAATGGTTTAGTCATCATCAAAACAAGGGTTCAATCAATTTAGACCTTGAGTCAACGTATTCATGGTGATAATGTGCGCATTCAATTAATACTGGGCGCATAGTGTGCACTAGTAGGTGTATTCAATCAAAAGTGGGCACATTGAGGGATTAGCATTCACATTATGTTAAAATTTATACTAATTTGCTGTTTATACACATACTTTAAAAAATATGTGCATGCACACCATAATTGAACGTTTTTCTACATATATTAGACATATTATGTTAAGATTTGTGCTACTTTACTATTATGCACATACTCTAAGAAGTACGTGCATTCACACCATAGGCGCATTCACACTGTAATTGAGTGTTTTCTACAAATATTGGATGAATTATGTTAGGATTTGTACTAATTTTCTATTCATTCACATACTCTAAGAAATAAGTGTCATTCACACCATAATTGGGTGTATTAACACCATAATTAGATATTTTCTACAAATAGCGCATTATGTTAAAATTTGTGCTAATTTGTTATTTATGCGCATGCTCAGCCCTTTTTAAAAAAATACAAATAAGATTTATTTATTATTTGATTTTTATAAAATATGTCAAGTCTTGTTCAAAATAATTTGTTACTTGGAACCTCTCTCTTTCCGCTTATTTCATCCCTCCTATTGCCTTTAAAAGTTTCGTGCTCCCCAAGCGACACTTCTATCCGTAAATTGAGCTTTCCAAAAATGTCCCCATTCGTACTCAGAACGTCCCAAAAAGGTAAAAGCCAGCTCTATAATTAGTTTGACGATCCATCATTGCTAGCGACATTTCCATTTGAGCGGCATCCAATACAACCAACGGCAGCTGCTGAGTGACAGTCCAAAGAGAACCAAAGGAAGAAGTTGCTCCGTGGCCGCCGTCTCTTCCGGGCAACCTTAGGCGTGGTGTGCTGCCGTCCAAACGAGATGTCTGTTTACGTCGACGACACGATGTCTGTTTCCGTCGACGACACGATGTCTGTTCCCGTCGACACTGTTTCTCCGATCGGGGAGGTCCCTTTCTCTGTCCTCAAGAACATCTTTCATCGGCTGCCTTTGAAGTCGCTCGCCGTGAGCTGCTGTGTTTGCAAGGAGTGGAATACCTTAATCAGGTCGGCTTCCTTCCTTTCCACGCACCTCGCCAACGCCGTCAACCCCAGTGTCTCCACCGCCACTCCCAACCCTACTCTTTTCCTCCTCCGCCGCTGTCCTCGATCTGTGGAGGAGCACTACACCCTCCACCGCGCCCCCATCATTAACGCCAACGGGTACCTCTCGTCCGAATGTGGCATTCTTCCCCTCCTCCGCTCCGTGACGCCTCCCCCACTAACCCCTCACCCCGCCAACCGCTTCTTCCGCGTGGCTGCCTCTTGTGCCGGCGCCGTGCTGCTCGTTGACGACTTGCTCCACTTTACCCACACGTATGCGCTTGGGAACCCCACAACCCGCTGCCTCCTCCACCTTCCAGCCCCGCCATTCCAGGGAAAGAATCACGGCTCGTGTCTTGGCCTCGCGTACGACGCGTCCTCGGCTGATTTCAAAGTCCTACGTGTCTCGGCGCCGTCTTTAGATCTCTTCATGCGCGCGGAGCTGTATTCAGTGAAGGCCGGTTCGTGGCAGACCATCCAGTGCCCCAGGAAGCAATACGGCCTGGCAAACGCTCGCGCCCCAATGGCTTTCTGCAACGAGTACCTTCACTACGGCGTCTGGGAGCCGAGCGCGAGCATGGTGGAGACGACCAACTGGATCATGGCTTTTAACGTACGCGGGGAACAGTTCTCTCGTATCACCCTACCTCCTGCGCTCGTCAACTTGGACACGCGGTCTAACACGCTTTTCACATACCATGGCCCCGCGGCGGCGGATTCCGGTTCCTCGTCGCCATCCTCCACCATCGCCTTGTTCCACGTCCCTGACGTAAAGCTCTGGGAGGTCTGGGTGATGACTGAGTACGGAGTGACGGGTTCTTGGGTGCGCTTGGCGCAAGCTAAGAAGCATTTTATGCCCCAGACTATGGCTATTTTCCCCCGTTTGGTTGTGGGTGCTGCTATGGATGGCGTGGTCCTTGGGGTGGAACTTCTTCCTGGGCAGCGGAAGACGACGCGGGAGCTTGACCTTCATCTGCAGGGAAAGTCGCTCATCTACGACATCGTAAACGGCACTAATACGCTCACCGTCACCACTTCCGGAGCTGTTCATGTTGAGACCCTGGCGCTCAGCGATGTGGATCCCGCACGCTTGGTGGTTTTCGACGCCAATACCCGCCCGCCAGCCCCTCGAGAGCCTCCTCCTCCTACCGCTTATACAGCCGACGAGCTCAACTGGGACAAGGATGAGCTGATGAGGCGGCTGCTCGTCTCTCTGCTGTCTGGATAGCTGCTGGAGTGTGTGGTGGCGATCTTGGTTTCAGCTTTTGTTATTCACAGCAGATCGTTTCTACTGAAATTGGGTATTGCAATTTCTTGTTAGGCCAGTACAAATGCATATCAAGCAAAAAAGAATCTAGGTAGGAGAAGGGCTCATTACGTGTTTCTTATCAACACAAAATGAATTTCAGTTTAGCATAGGATTCCCTTAATCTTGTATTACAGGGACTTTTTTATTTTTTTCTCTCCTTTCACAAAATGTTGCACACCAATGACTATGAAAATGACAAACTAACTTTAGGGATTGAGTTGATAGATGGACGAGTTTCAGAATGTGGAGGTGATTGACGAAAATTATGTTAATGCTAATGTTATATGACTATGAGAATTTACAGCTTTTCTCTTTGAAGCCCTTATTTTTCCTTATGTGATAGCTCCAGGGTGCAGTTTTTCTTTTATGAAGAAATCTGTTCTCCAATGGACGTCAGACATCGAAATTTGCAAGTGTTACATTAACATATTTCATACATTATTCCTTATCACCTAATTAAGCAGCAAGCTGAGGACTTATTATATTACATTTTGAACATCCAAACTGCTGCGTTCAGACTGTTAGTATCCGGCCTGTTGTAAGCATATAATCTTGTATCATCTTACATGTTAAACATTCAATAGCTTATTCTGATCATTCTCTGCCATTTCTGCCACTGGTATTGTACATCAGGCATTTGCATCAGCTTGGCGGTACATCATTTAAGACAGAGCAGTAATAACCGAGTGGTGTGCAACATTAGACTTTGGCTGGTCTCATAATAACACTTTTAGCCCTTTTGGGCAAATATAAGTAAGATTTACTATTCTGATGTCTGGATAGCTACTGGCGTGGATGGTGGTGATCTTGGTTTCAGCTTTTGTTATTCATGGCAGATCGCTTCTATTTGGGTATTACAATTTCTTTTTCGGCCAGGTCAAATGCATATTAAATAAAAGAGAATCTAGGTAGGAGAACATTCAGTTTAGCATAGGATTCCCTTAATCTTATATTGCAGGGAATTTTTCTGTTTTTTTTTCTCGTTTCACAAAATGTTGCACACCAATGACTATGATGATGACAAACAAACTATAGGGATTGTGTTGATAGGTGAAAGAGTTTCAGAATGGGGAGGTGATCGATGGAAAATTTATGTTAATGCTAATCTGTTATATGACATTGAGCATTTGCAGCTTTTCTCTTTGAAGCCCTCATCTTTTCTTATGTGATAGCTTCAATAGATGTCAGACATCAAAATTTACAAGTTTTACATTGACATATTTCGTAGATTATTCCTTATCACCTATTTAAGCTACAAGCTGAGAACATATTCTATTATATTTTGAACATCCAAATTGCTGCATCCAGACTGTTAGTATCCAGCCTGTTGTAAGCCTACAAGCTTGGATCATCTTACCTTTTAAACAGTCAATAGATTATTCTGATCATTATCCGCCATTACTACCATTGGTATTGTACATAGGCATCGGCACATCATTTGCAACAGAGCCGTAATAACTGAGTGGTGTAGAACATTAGACTTTGGCTGGTCTCATAAATAGAAATGTAGTTCATTTGGGCAATAGAATTAAGATTTACTAAATGTGTCTGTGTTTACGATGAAAGGTTGAAGGTTTTCCCTTATTGTGGACCAGTAAACATATGTACCCAAATCATTTGACCCCATCAGAATGTGAAGTTTCAGTGTCCTTGCAAATTGTTATATGTGAAGGAGTCTTCCTTCAATATAAACAAAAGTTTCAGTTATCACACTCTTCAGTAGCATACATGATAATTTTAATATTAGGGGAATGGTTGAGCACCGCGCACCGGCAGGTGTGTCTCTTGTAAGTTGAGCATGCGGCTCTGATCTTAGAGGAGAGGCTGTGTATTGCATCTCAGTTGATGGTCACATTTGGTTATAAAGACAGAGATAAAGAGATAAGAGTCGTCGTCCTTTCTCTTCCTGACCCATGTATAGCTGATTACTCAATGCTTAACTTAGGGGAAGATGAAGAATTAGTAGTAGAGCTAGCTGATTGCTGTGGTTCTTTCTCTTGTGCTTCTTTTGCGTTAAGTGTTGGTGTTTCTGGCCAAACTAAATCAGTCTCACCGTGACTCTCACACTGCATAAGTTGCAATATCATTGATCATAGATCTAGTCTGTGGTTATGTTTGGCCATGTGAATGAAATGAATCTCAATATCATGTTTATCAAAATCCACCTTGTTCCATGCCAATTTCTGGTACTTCTTAGTATTTCAACTTCTTGAAACTGTAATTGCCAACAATTAGATGAGTTTGAAACAATTTATTATTGGACATGCATATTGTTTGGTGGAATCTTAATGGATAATATGAATGGGCATGTGTGCATGCAGATTGTTGATTGCAGTAACTTTTCTGGGTGTAAATTTGATTGCAAAATGCAGAGGTAAATGAGATCGTGACTGTAGGGTGTAAGCATGACTAAGACTGTTAATGATAATTGTTGCATCGTGAATGGCAATCGGCTTAGATCGACACTGAAAAATATGAATGTGAATGGGTAATGTCATCACGCATGCGGGTTTGATATTGTTGTTGATTATGTATTCATGCATTCTGCATATCTTGACATAATCGGAATCAGATACCGAACTACGAGTACAGTGACTTTCTCTTTATTCAGTTTGAATTTATTTCTAAATGCAGACATCTTCTTTCTGTATTCATTTTCTATCCCACAATTTCTGTTGCTTGAGTATATGTGAGGGTTTGGTCTACTGTTTTCGTTTATGTGCATGACTTGGTCTAATTTCTTCTGGTTGTTGCCTATAGGGTCTGTCCTTGCGTGGAGTTACCCATATAGATGTGTTGTATTCTTCGATGTTCCCTTTGTGGAATTTAGTCTGTTGGATTATGCTTCCTGCGTGGAGCTGTTTTGTTCCCTGCCAAGAACTCTGTCTTAGATCTTTTTCTGGTTTGACTCTGGTTCCTTGGAGTCCTAAGTCTGTTTTCTGTGGGTTATCTAGGTTTTTTTAGGGGCCGCAACACTGTTCTGTACCCAAAGTTTGGTAATAAATAAGAATCACGCTAGTTACACCAATTTTTTTTTTCTTCTGTTGCTGCTGCACTTCTTCCAGTTACTAATCGGATTCGCACCTAGAAAAAACAGACTACTTCCATACGGATTGTATTCTCACAACTATCATTGCTTTTTGACTTGTTAAACTCTAAACTACAACGACGTCTATCACCAAATTCATATTATAGGTAGCAGCTCCCCATGAAAGTTATCACTCTAAACAGACTAGGTCTCATGGACCCAAAAATTGTACTATTTTGATGTTTGTTTAATGGCTCATTATCCTCTACTTGGTAGGCTTATATGTGTTATAAAAAACTCCTGACAACTTTCGGTTGTGTTACAGTTATCATGTTGTCAAGCGTGCACAACAAGCAAATTAGGGATCAAAATTACATTTTGTGCTAATTTGTAGTCCCATATTTGTACTACATATCATTACCGTTGATGTCACGCGATTCCTTCTTTCCTATACTAGTGATATAGCTGTGTTATCCAGGTTTAGTTAACAGGGATCCAAAACTACAGCAATACATTCCTCAGGTTTGGTTTATCTCTTTTTCTTTGATTTTGGATCATATTATATAATAAAACATAACTAGACAATCGTGATCACATCCTACATAGTTATTCTTCTTCCTGCAATCGTTAATGCTGAGTTTTCCTGAATAACCTCATTGTTTTCAACAAATCCCAGAGAATTCCCTCCAATTTCACAAATACTAAAAAAAACCCTCCACCGTCAAAATCCATTTGCATTGATGGTGAGCGGGTTTTTGTTTTTTTTCTAATTTTAAATTTCACTTATACACTACTCGGCCACGAACCTCTCTTCTTACCTGTTTATTTTTATTCAATATTTTTTTTGTATCTAACACAACAAGGATAGTTGTCAATCCGATCTGAACCCAACCTGGCCTACACAAAGTTAATTCAATCTGGACAAAAGTTTTAATCATCCCGAACTAAACAGAATGCATGCCATCTTCATTGATTTGAGTGGACCCAAACATAATTATTTTTGTGCAAAAACCAAACTGAAGTGATCTATACTTGATAAGACCTGACCCAACCTTGAGTAATTTTGCAACATGCAGACCCTGTCTGAAACATGAACATGCTGTATTTTGTTGGTAAAAAGTAAGTGATAACTAGACAGATTCAAAACTTACTTGAACTGAACTCGACAAGAGCGGACCTGACCCAACTTTGAGTAATTCTAGCTCGACTTGAATCACCACGTTCTACATTTAACCTGAATGAGTCCTATCCAAAACCTAAACATAAAGTATTTTATTGACAAATAAATAATTGATAGTGTAGACATACCTAAAACCTACCTGACTCGAACTGAACAAGATCCTGACCTTAAGTAGCCCTGACCCGTCTCGAACGGACATGTATTATAATCCGATCTGGTCCTTCGAGAAACTTGAATAGACTATGTTTTTTTTGGCAAAAAGATACACGATAACTCCGACAGGCCTACAACTTACTTGACCTAATCGGACAAGACCCGAACCCACCTTCAAGTAATCTTTATCCGACTTGATCGAAATATACTAAATCAGTTAATGTTGGTTTGAGTCGAGTCATAATTACTTAAGGTTGGGTCAGATTAGGTCTTGTCCAGTTTCAGTCAAGTTGACTTGCGGTATGTCTACATTTGCATTTTTTTGCCAATTAAAACAATAGAAAATGATTATGGTTGGTACAACTAAAGTCAATGCCGGTTAGTATGTGTTTGGTTTAGTTGAGATGAACTTATATCTCCCATCCAGATTGGGTTGTGTTTATGTTAACTTTATTAAAGCTCTTGTCAGGTTTGGATTGTGTTCACAAAAACTAGATGCCTTGCCATCCTAGTTGTAGTAGGCACATTAATAAAAGAGAGTTGTGTTCATGATTCAAGTAATGCCTTCATGTCGGTTCAAGTTGGGTCAGAATTACTTAAGGTTGGGATGGGTGAGGTTTTGTACTTTGTTCGGTTTTGGTTATATCTACATTATAAATTCTTTTGCCAATAAAAACAAAGAAATTATGTTTTACATCGTTTCAAGTTGATATTAGGTGTGTTCACTTCAATTCAGTGTAATTTTTACTTTTATTCAAGTTTGGTCAGGTAAGGTTGACTTTGATTAGACCAGGTCAGGTTTGGATCAAATTGTAGACTACCATATTAATTGTAGACCATAAAAAATAAATAAAAATAAAAAATAAGAAAGGAAGAAAGTTGACAAGGTGTCAATGTGAATTAAAAAAAACCATTCATCTTCAAACACAAAAACAATGAGACGTTGTCTGTGGAGGGGGTTTTCTTATATTTGTCAAAAGCGAGGGAAATTTAGGATTTATATTAAAGAAGGAAAGGGTTTAGAAAATACTTTTTGGCATTTCAATTCTTCAAATATTCCTCCTCCCTCTCATCTCTTTGCCATGAACAGTAACGACATATAGTCCTCTGAGTTAAGAAAACTAGCATCAAGCATCCGCCCTTGCCACATCAGGTGGACAGACCCGTACCTGAAAGCCTAACCTGATGTACAACGATCGCCGTCGTTGAAACCCCACACCGCCGATGGTGTAGACCTTAAATAGCAAATTGTTCAATTGATGGCTTTTCGACAATCATTTTTACTTCCTTGACTTGTGTGAGACCCGTCCAGAGCACTTAACATTAGCATGTGCTGAGAATTTCAAAATGGTGTAAAATATTTTTCCATAAATGCTAGAATTCTAAATCTTTAGAAAAATAGAAAATAAAATTCTTGGATGTTTGGGGCAGGATAGGGTTTAAATTAAGTCTCTTCTTTTTGAGGCATGCAGGCGCCAACCCCAACCAACTCAGTCGGGATCTAGTGTGTGTTGTTTGGTGAAAATTAGACTAATGAGGTATGTTTAGGATTCCATAACCCAATTATCCAGATCAACTCATGCTTTTGATATGATTACAAATTCTAGTCCGAATTTAGCTGTCTTATATGTTAATTTTTTATATACAATACTGAAAACGAGATCAGTCCAATCTGGTTGCTAATTAGATGACAAACAACACACGATTAGAAACCAGACTAACCTAACTCGTTCAGTCTCAAAAAATTCTATTCTGAATCAAGTCCAAATATGTTTTCTAAACATGAACACCTTTGTTTTGGATAGGATCGAGCCAGGATGAGGGCCTATACTTTTGCACCATGTGAGCCTTCAATCCAGTTGGGATCTGATCCCATGTTGTTTGGTAGAAATTGGACTTAATCCACACAAACTCAGTCATGCCTTAAGCAAGATAAAAAATCCTAGTTCGGATTTAACTCTGTATTATATGTTATTTTATATTATATGCAACACTAGAAATGAGACCAGTCTAGTCTGGATACTAATTAGGTTACCAAACAGTATGTGACTAAACCAATCCTATTATCTTGTTATAATCCCAAACAATTTCTGATCGGATCAAATCTTAGTCCTATTTGGGACAAAGGCTAATATTTGAGATGCATTTGTTTATATGTTCATTTCATCAATTGATTACCAATATCCTTAGGGATTAGGAAATACTAGATTGTCATGTATTACAACATGAAAGAAAAATGAATTAATTTTGTATTGATGTAGAACTAACACTAAAGAAGTTTTGAAGAATTTGTCTAATTGAGTGTAATATAATGATGAATTAATTCTCACCACATAAAATCTCATTGCAATTGGTCCACGTTATTGGGGAATTACAATTGACCTCCAATCAAATCAATCCACCAAGAACAAATTCAAGTGTGAAAAAAAGGTATTCCATGGCTCCTACAATAAATATTGGGGAAACAAAAGATAAAGTTATTTTCTACTAAATTCTATAGTCAAAACAAAAGAAACCAATTGGCAAAACATATACTAACCCATATTTATTCCACAATGATGAACATTGTCTTCTTTTTCCCATTATCGAGAAAACATCCTTAACATTTCTAAAATCTCCATTATGGTACAAAATAGGGTTTTTATTCAAAGAAGCAGGTAAATAATGAGCTACTTCCTGATTGGAAGACGTTAAATCGTTTGAAAAGTTGGTCAAATACCCAAATGGCATTGCTACAGTAGTTTGCATGTCAGTGAACTAGAATTCAATCAACATATTGGTAAGTCAGTCTAACTTAATAAGGGTGACTTCTGCTACGTTGACTAGCAAGGTCACCTTACTTGAGTTAAAGTTACATTAAAAGATTGGTCCAACTTTTCACAAGTTAGCTAACTTCTCAAGATTATCTTGGATAAACATCTCTAAATTCATGTAAAATGCAACGTTTGTGATCCAATCTAAACCTAATATACTCATATGAGCATGTGTTCTAGGGTATCTTTTTCACTCTTGTGGATCTAAAAAACTATTGTATCATTATTTATAATTTTCACTTCTCGACTAAAAACCAAGGTTTACTCCATCCAACTAAATTAATTTGCCAAATTCTTTCTATATCTCACAAGGTTTTAAGATATCAACTATATTATTATGAATTAGGTCTTATGGATGTATTGTTAATATAAGCTTAGATTTCTCTCTAACCATTGATAATACTTAGTTGAGTATATATACATGTATAATGATTAATGAGTTGGATGATGCATAGAAAACTACATTACGTCAATAAACTAAAATTTGGGTCTCTTAACGTTGAATTACTTACTAAGTATAAATGATATTGTAATTATACTGTAAGATAAAAATATTTCACATGTTGATAAGACCCTACATTTAAATACCGACACTGATTGAGATGTGGCTGCATCTTGGTGGAACCATTAGTCCCATGGTCTTTTATAGAGGGCTAAGTGAATGCATTCCATTATTGTATCTTGGTTGGCACAATCCAAGTTAACAAAAGCAAAAGATATAAGTAATCCATAAGAGTAGTAAATTATTTATAATGTCTTCAACCATGTTTCTTTTAGGTGATCTTCCAAGCCATGTAAATGATTATATGTTTATAAATTTGAATGACATTTCACATAGTTTTGAATTGGACTAGGTTCTCCTATAAGCAATAATTGTAGGGGTTTTGGGGTGAGAAGGCACTTTAGAATATAAACATTTCTTAAATAAAACCCTTGTCTTGGATTGTTCATACCCATAAAATGTCGGTATATTAGAGATAAAGTAGGAATATTGAATATACCTTGGCATAGACTAGTAACCAGACAAATAGACACGTTATGTCAATATTGCTCACGTACTTGTAGATCCAGATCTGAAGTCAATGTAATGCATCAACTTAGTCATACTCACAATAACAATGTAAGGAGGCGGGATCACCCCTTTACTAAAATAAATTTGAAAAATAAAACATCCATTCCAAACACACTCAAAGGTATGTTGGAATAGGTGTAACATTTTCAAACTTCAATAAATGGTATTCAAAACAATCAAAGTATAACAGTAGAATAAAAATGTTGATGATATTCAATTTATCACAAGGTTATTATAAAAATACATCATAATATCCTGTAAGGGTTTACATGTATGACACAACATAAGGATCTAAGTAGAGAGAAATCTAAACCATAACAATTTTGTCTCCAAGCTTTAACTCCTTAAGCTAGTCTAAAACTTCATGCCTTATCATCCAAGTCCTTCCCCTAGGGTTGGAAGCATACCCTAGTAAGAAGAGAAAATAGATGACATCAACAAAGGCTAGTATGTGCATACTAAATAGGAAAATTGAGCTATATATGGAATAAATGACAAAAAATATAAAAGGCTTCCCATAAAAAGGATAAGGACCACCCAAATGGCTATCAAGAGAAAAGGAATTGAAACCATATGATAACAAAAGAATACTTGCCTTTAATAAAATATAAAGATTTTGCCACACAAGCACATGTAAAGAATTAGGGCACACACCCCATATCATCAACCTGCATGCATGTTAGATAAGCATAACCCTAGAAAAATATAAATACAAAGGCGGCCAAGTCTCATAAACTTGAATCCTGATAGAGAAAAGAATACTGCCAATCTCTCAAATATATAAAACATGGAACAAGAATCACACATCTTGCCCTGGGCATGAGGTTCCTTTCCATCCTAAAAGAGTAGGAAATATCACATCTGCTCGACAGGCAAAAACACATCTGCCATAAAAACCAATGCAATTACACTACTCTAGTGCTACTGAATCACATAGCATGTTAAATGTAGAGGCAAGTAGAAAGTATAGTTAGAATATATAAATTAGTCACCACATAAGTGACCAACATATACATCCACCTCATAAGTGGACAAAAGACATCACATGTCATCTTTTAGATTTCCATCATGAACAAAGCATAAGATAAGAGTTCAAAAGAATATCCATGATCACATGATCAATATCAAATAAGGTAGTTCACATGAACCATGATTTTCAAAAGAAAATACATTGTGTATAGGCTAATCTCCATAGGACAAAGAGAATGAATAAGCATATGTGAATTGCTCAACATTGAAGAATAGGGGATGCATCATACCTCAACTTTAGAGTCTAAATAGTCCAAGTCAGTCCTAGATCCAAGCCTAGGCCTCCAAAGAACCTCTAGGGAAGGTGGATAGGTCCAATTAGTAAGGTTCCCAAGCTTAGAGAGGCTGGTTTCTCCAACAAAGCTCCTATCTCGAGCAAGAAGCACCTTCTCCACTTTAGAGGTGAAAATCCCTAACAAAAGAACATGGAGATGGGGAGTTTAAGGGCTCTAGGTGGGGTTTCACCATGGAAGACCAGGGTTATGACCTGGAGGAAGGTGAAAGGAATACTAACAACATGAAAATAGGGAAGGAAAGGAGAAAACTTACTAGTTTTGGTCGAAATAACCAAGGAGGAGCTTTAGAAACCCTAAATAGAGAAAATTTGGAACCCTAGGAGCCTTCTTCACCAAGGTAGGCACCTCCTTTTACCTTGGGACAGCACCTTCATGGAAAAATAGAGTAGGAATGATGCTCTAATCTATAAGAAACAAAGGAGAGCAAGAGTTTTTGAATTGGGAGTTGGGAAGGGGTAGATATGGCTATATAAAGGAAGAGGTCAAGTATGAGGTGTCTATGAGACTTTCCATGTGTCATGTATAAGGGTGTCCATAGACATGAAAGTCTTTATGGATAAGCAATAAGTCAAGCATGAGGTGTCAATTTACTTTCCATGAATGCTAAGGGTGCCTATGGACATGCAAACCTTTATGGATAAGGAAGAAGTCAAGCATGAGGTGTCCATGGAGCTTTCCATGTGTCCTTAGCCTAGGGATTTCATGGCCATGCAAGAGAACAGCTTATAGAGGCTTCTTGAATATCAAATGTCAATTTATGGACACTTATAGGCCATCCCGACCGACCTCCAATCAAAGAAATAACCCCATTGGTTGATAGCTTCTAAAGATAAGCTCATTTATAAAGAGTAATCCCTAAAATGCCCTTGGAAAGAAACACCTTCAAACCAAGATGTAACTAGGCGCCCTATGGTTCAAAAACTTGAGAATGGTAAGGAAATATATAAGGATTATAATGCATGTGATAATTTGCAAAGAAAACCTCCCAATTGGGTAAATTGCAGAAAAGTCCAGAATGTACCTAAAATTATATAACTTGCACAAACAACATCCAAATTGGACCAAACTTCATCCACAAGTTATCTTTGATGTGTTGAATATGAATTTGCCATTATTTCCATCTTTTGAAGTTATATAATCACATTATTCATTACTTATGCCTTTTACTCATTTTCTCTCTCTTAAACTTATCCTAATATTTCAAGGTAGTCCAAATTAGATGAAATTTGACATGTAGGCGAATTTTGATATGTACATTTTGAATTTTAAGTTTGTTTCCAATTTTGAGACTTATTTTTTTTGAGATATATCATATGGCCCATTATATAAATTATTCATCCAAGTAAGTTTCTTATCTTCATATTACCACCAAAATGAGTTATGTGGCATATTTTATGTATCCATTATAAACCTAGGATTTAATGTTAGAAAATTAGGTTACATTAAGGTGATATATACATGCATTAGCTCATTGAGGTTATACTAAACATCTATTTAGGTCTAACCTTCAACCTTGTTTGGCTAAGTCTAAAATGTCAACTTCCAGGGTAGGGTCTGAGATCTAGTATTACAAACAAATTATGGACACGTCTTCCATTAATGATGGAAGTAATCCTCCAACCTCTGCACATGTGCCTTGGCCTCCAAACGTCCACGTGGATGAAGGGAACATGTGGTGCACCACCTTGGCCTCTAGGTAGAAGTACATTAGAATTGCAAATGTGCTAAAGTCTCCCATCCTTGTCTTGTAGCGGGACGTCATCATTGGGGCTTTCTTTCTCTCTCTCTATCTCTCAATGGGAGAAACTAAAACTCATTTATCCCATTTATTGGATGTTACATCATTTATGTATGGGATTCATAGGTTAGGGTTTCCCAAAACCCAAATCCTATTTCCAATTGAAATCTTCAAGTAATAAGAAAATAGACAAAACTTAGACAATATTCCAGTTGATTCACTTAGAAGTGATCAGATCACTACTACATTTTTGGCCAGTAACGCCACTTCCCATAGCGTCATTTTTACTAGAATAACTGACCTAATAGACTACTGCATCGGTTTTATCATAAAAACTGACCTTATAGGTTTCCCGCGGTGAAAATTTGAGCGATTTTGGCTTCACGCCTCGATCTATAGGGTCGGTTTTTTCAAAATAACCGATACTATAGGGTCAACAAAAAACGCGGGCACCGCTTTGGAGCTCTAGAGTCAGTTTTTATATATAACCGACCTTACAGATGTGGTCTGTAGCGTCGGTTATCCTAAAAAACCGTCGCTATAGGTTAAGTCTGGGCACCATTTTTTAATAGACTTTTAGGGTCGGTTTTTTACCCAAAACCGACACTATAGGTCTTCTACATTGCACATAGCAGCCTGATTGTAAGGCTTAGGTTGCCATTTGCTGCTGCTACTCCCTGTTCCCGCTCCCGTGCCCGAAGAAAGGCAGCACCACCTCTACAAAGGTGACCTCCCCCAACCATCTCCTTGTCCGAAAAGAGGCAAACTAGCGCCGCTTTCCTTGGACGACGACGCCCAAGCTTCGTACCACCATCTCCGGTGACGACGACGCTCCTTACCACCATCTCCGACGCTGTTTTCCTTGGACGACGACGACGCCTTAGGCGTTGCTTCTCTCTCAAGTGCTTTCTTCCTTGAAAGTCGACGACGACGATGCCTTAGGCATTGTAAGGGTCGTGCACATCTCTCTGGTTCTTTTCCCGCACAAGCTCCCTTACCGACCGGTTCTTCTCAAGGTATTGTCTCTGCCGCCTCACTCCTTTGTTTACGTCTTACTTTCAAGCAACTGACCAGGTAGCACGGCCGTGCTGGGTAGCACAGCCGTGGTGTTTGCACGGCTGTGCTGGGCAGCACGGCCGTGTCGGCTGAGTTGCAGAATCATCAAAATTTGTCAATTTTGAATTTGTTACTGCTCCTATAAAATTGATATACACTGACCCCTAATTAATACATTATAATAGGATTGAATCGTGCATTTGTGTTGTTGCAGGTGCTATTGACTTGATGTTGACTTGCATATATTTCTTCTTCATCTTACAAGTGAGGTATAATATTCTCACTCTCCCAATGTGCCATTTTATTTGACTAGTAAATCAACCAATAATAAAAATATGTATTCATTCATATCTACATTTTGTTATCAATCACATATGTAATCATTATCTATACATTCCAGAAATATGAGGGTAGACATTGTGTAGTCTCAAATTGACACTTTAGGGTTTATATATGAGATCATCGATGCATGATGTTTAACTTAATATATAAATATGACAATAATACATTTATGCATGTATCAACTTAGAAACCCATTCAAAATTTACTCATAGGAGTAAATTTTGGATAGTCCCCGGTTTGGGACTGTTTTTGGATATTTAATCTCACTTAGGATGTAACTGTATAATGTATGTTTAGTTTTGAAAAAAATTTCGTAGTATTTCCTCATTTTTTCTCTGGGTACATATGTGAGTGGTTATTTACCATTTACATCGGTGTACTTGGAGAACTTAGGGGAAATGCTGCTAAAATTTTCTTCAAAACTAAATATACATTATACAGTTACTAGTGAGATTAAATATTAAAAAATGGGATAGGTGGTACACTTTATTATAAAAGTAATTAACTTCCTATCAATAAAAACTTACAGCTTATAGTATCAATATTAAATGCTTAGTTTTATAATTAATTTTTAATGTGATATAGAAAATGGATCAAAGTTGGATGTCTATCAAGAACCGTTATAGTCTAAAGTTTGCCAAAGGTCTTGATGAATTTATCAGATTTGTTGAGGAACATAGGAAACTACCTACAGATAGGTTCTATTTTCCATGTAGAAATTGTGGTAACAATTTGAAAGTTGATACTGCTGAGGAAATTAAGGATCATTTCATATGCAATGGGATCATACAAGGTTATAATGAATGGTATTGGCATGGAGAGAAAATTAATAATGGATCAGAAAATGTCGATACTAATAGTTGTGGCATAGAAGATATAGATAATGATGATAATTTCAATGATGAACCGATTCAGGATGACCCGATTCAGGATGATATGGTTTATGAGATGCTACGTAGTTGTCAGGACAATGTCATTGATCCACCTTCTTTATTTTCAAACATTGTCCATGATGCTGAAAAACCTTTATATAAGGGTTGTACTAAGTTCACGAGGTTGAGTGTTGTGATGTGATTATATACTCTTAAAGCTCAAAACCGGTGGAGCGATAAGAGTTTCACTTCACTGTTGTCTTTTTTGAAGGAAATTCTTCTTGAAGGCAACGAGCTTCCAATTTCAACATATCAAGCAAAGAAAATAATGTGCCCAATGGGAATGGAGGCTAATAAGATTCATGCATGTCCAAATGATTGTGTGTTATTTCATAAGTACTATAGTAATTTAATAAATTGTCCAAAATGTGGTGCGTCAAGGTATAAGACCGCAAATTCAACTAAGGCTAAAAATGGCTCTCCTGTCAAGGTGATGTGGTATCTACCAATAATACCACAATTTCAACGCTTATTTTCTAATACAGAAGATGCGCAAAATTTGTCTTGGCATGGGGAGTTAAAGGCCAATGATGATGGCATCATACGACATGCATCTGATTCACCATAATGGAAGAAAATTGATTTATTATACCCTCAATTTGGTAAAGAACCAAGAAACTTAAGACTTGGACTCTGTACAGATGCAATGAATCCCTATGGTACATTTAGCAGCCAACATATCATGTGGCCTGTTATGATTGTTATATACAATCTTCCTCCTTGGTTGTGTATGAAAAATAAGTATGTCATGTTGTCAATATTGATATCAGGGCCCAAGTAACCTGGAAATGATATTGATGTTTACCTTCAACCTCTAATAGATGACCTAATGAAACTATGGGAAGAAGGTATTATGACATATGATGCTTCACGTAAAGAGATCTTCAGTTTGCGTGCTATGTTGTTTTGCAAGATTAATGACTTTCCAGCTTATGGAAATTTGTCTAGATACAGCATAAAAGGATACAAAGCATGTCCTGTTTGTGAGGAAAATACTGATTCAATCAGACTGAAACATGGTGGTAAAATCGTATATCTTGGTCATCGGAGATTTCTCCCACCAGTGCATCCTTATCGAAGGCAACGCAATGCCTTTAATGGGTCAACTAAGGAACGAAGTGCTCCTAAACCTATACCAGGAAATGTTGTATATGACAGGGTGAAACATATTGTTAATGAATTTGGAAAGAGTTCAAGTAGTCATACACTCGCATGTGACAAATCTCTAAACAAGAAGAGGTCAATATTATGGAATCTTCCTTATTGGAGATCTTTAGCAATTAGACACTGCATTGACATCATGCATGTTGAAAAAAATATTTGTGATAGCATCATTGGTACGCTATTAAACATACCAGGAAAGACTAAAGATGGCATCAAATCTAGAAAAGATTTAGAATTAATGGGTATAAGAAAAGAATTATCAGTGGAGATCAGGGGTCGCCACACATATTTACCACCGGCTTGTTACACTTTGTCAAAGAAGGAGAAAAAGACTTTCTGTGAGTGCTTGTATAATATTAAGGTTCCACAAAGATACTCTTCTAATATTCGTAGATTGGTATCAATGAAGGATCTGAAGTTGATAGGTCTCAAATCTCATGATTGTCACACCTTAATGCAACAAATTTTACCTGTGGCTATTCGATCTATATTGCCGAAGCATGTAAGGTTTGCAATCACAAGACTCTATTTCTTCTTCAATGAAATATGCAACAAAGTGATATATCCTGATACTCTCAATAAATTATAGAAAGATGTAATTATTACCATGTGTCAGCTTGAAATGTACTTTCCTCCTTCATTTTTTGATATCATGGTTCATCTTGTAGTACATATTACAAGGGAGGTGAAGATGTTGGGTCCAATTTTCTTACACTGGATGTATCCATTTGAACGCTATATGAGTGTTTTTAAAGGTGATGTTCGGAATCGTTATCATCCTGAAGGGAGTATTGTTGAGGGTTATGTGGCTAGGGAGGTGATGGACTTTTGTAATGATTTTTTGAATTGCAATGAAACTTCTAGCGATCTAAAAAATTCCCATCACACTGAATCTTATTGTGGCAAAGGAACTCTGGGAGGACGAGTGAAAGGAATCAGTCGTGAGTTGTGGGAACAAGCACATTTGTATATTTTACACAACATCGATGAAGTTAGTAGCTACATCACAGAACACAATGATCTTATCAAGAGAAATAATCCGCGATCCAGTTGAATGTGGCTTGCAAGAGAGCATAATCGAACATTTATTAGGTGGTTTGAAGAGAAAGTATTTCATCAACTATCTGAATCACCGAATAATGTTGCCGAGAACATAAAATGGATCGCCTTTAAGCCAAAAATGGATGTCATGTCATATGAAGGTTATGACATAAATGGATTTTCATACTACACAAAGTGTCAAGATGAAAGTAGTGTAGTTCAAAATAGTGGGGTCACTGTTCAAGCTTGTTCTTTGTATTTTGCTAGTGCCAAAGATAAAAGACCACACGAAGCTAAGATGTCATATTACGGCGTCATTGAGGACATATGGGAATTGAACTATACAAATTTTAGAGTTCCTATCTTTAGGTGTAATTGGGTTGACAACAACAAAGGAGTTTTAGTGGATGAGTTGGGTTTCAAATTGGTGAATTTTGAAAAGATTGGTGAGAAAGATGAGCCCTCATTGTTCCACTAGAAGATTCCCCGCTATCAGAAGAAGCTACTCGCGTGTATGAGTTCCCATATGAAGATATAGGGATGATAAACACAGTAGACATGGGATCCCTCTAGATGGATAGTCTTCTTTGACAATCCTATAAACCAAAAAGGAGTCAAAATTGGAACACTCGTACAAAACCCCCATGGAGATAAGCTACTCGTGGCTAGTGGTTGCAATTTGATGCAACTAACAATGTGGATGAATATGAATCATGTATCTTAGGTTTCCATCTCACAATACAACAAGGGGTATGGCGAATACAAGTCTATGGTGAATCCCTCCTTGTCATCTCTCAAGTCTAGAATTATTGGAGAATGCATTGTTAGAATCTGGTATTGTACTAAGAAAACATGTTCTCTGGCTCATAGTCCATTTCATCAAAAGAGAGCACAACACCTTCAGTGATGTACTAGAAACCCTCACTTCATGGATTGACATCCAAGAAGGCCAGACCTTCTCTCTGTAAGCTGAGGCACTTATTCAACCAGCTTTCTATATGGTCATCAACAATGCACCCAATAAAAAAGAGAGGGCTTAGTTTCACGACATCACGATGTATCTATCAAACCAAGTCATTACCAAGAACCTCTCCTAGAGAGAGAAACTTACACTCAAGCGATGAGTTGCTCAATGGGTTCTAGGGGAAGAATAGTTACCCCATAGATCTTACAACCAGAATCTTCTTTGACGTGTCGAAAAGACAGAAGTGGGAGCTCCAATAAAGGAGATCCATGGTGTATCCTATGACTTACACATGAATGGATTTATGCTAGCCAAAGAAATGCAAATCTTGGGATAATATTAGAACAACATGCAAACAAACTTCTATCAATTTGTTCTCAAATTTTGAGCTTGTCAAATCCATGGAGACTATATCCACTTTCTTGTAAATAAAGTCTGCAACATGGCCATGCCTTGTCCATTCTCAGCTTAGGGCATTGATATGACTGGAAAGATCAACCCTAAGGCATAAAACAAAAATTGCTTCATCCCAATCGTAGTTGATTACTTTATCACATGGGTCGAAGTAGTGTCCATCACTAAAGCATCATCTCGAAAAGTCATCAAGTTCCTCAAGGACAACATCATAAGATATTATGGGATACCGCATGAGATCATTTTAAATAATGGAACAAACTTCATCACTAATATTATCAATGAGTCACTAAACTCTTTGGGGTTCAAACATCATCAAATGTCACCTTATCTACCATAAATAAGTGGATTTGTAGTTTTCAATAATAAAAATCTGATCAAGATTCTGAAGAAGACTACCAACTCTCATGCTAACTGGCATGAACATCTTCCAATCACTTTGAAGACCTACCACATGTCCCTCAGAACTTCAACATGGGCTATTCCATATTCCCAAGTATATGGGATGGAAGTAGTCCTTCCAATTGAAATGAAAATCCTTTCACTCCACATACTACTAAAATAAAATATCCTAGAGACCGAATAGATTCAAGACCGAGCATACAACCTCCAAACTCTTGAAGAATGATGGGGAAAAGCATTGCATCATGCAAAATAATATCACTCAAGAATGACTAGAGCCTTAAACAAGAAGTCTCAACCTCATAGCTTATATAAGGGCAACCTCGTATTATGATTCATCGAGAATGTTGATCCCAAGGGTAAGGTCAACCCTAAATGGGATGGACCTACATCATCTATGACTAGGGCAACCAACACTTGAAGGACATGGTCAAATGATATTAACATATTGACACTATGAGAAAATAAGGGACCGAATCTCATCAAATGCTACTACTTCTAATCGAACTGACACAACGAGCAAACCTCTGGAAGAAAGCCATGTAACAGAGCTAAAATCTCACATTCTTTTAAAAAACACTTAAAATTTGCTATACGCCTGACCACGTACCCTCATGCACCCTGAAGTGGAAAGGTCAAAGTAGAACCTAGGGCCTAGGAAGGAAGGAGCACGACTATTATCCTTAGGACTCAACTGTCTGCCAACCTAAAATAACTCCTTAAGTTAGGCACAACCAAATCCAAATGCATATAAAAATATTCATGATTGCAGCTCAAGCTAGGAGAATCCCCATGATCAAGCATGAGGATGGAAGAGCTATGAGTCCCTAGAGTCAAGTCATATCCAATCCTCACAATCAACATCTTGATTTCTATACCTAGGGAGATGCCATAACATTTACATCTATCAGGGTTAATAAAAAAGGGAAGGACCATTGCGAGAGGGACAAAGGTTGAAACTCATGGAAGATACTCTTGCTTCCCTATGAAAAGAGGTGAGACCGATCTTGAATGAATTGACCCCAGAGTCATGAGATGGGGGGACCTCACTACAAAAACCCCATTCATCCCCCATGGAACCCTCAAATATCATACTAAGGCCATGAGCATCCATGTCGAAGCAAAACTCTTTAAATGAAAAGGCCTGCAACCATGGGTATCTCAAAAGAAACATCTAGAAAGACCTTTAAATACACATACATATGCTCTTGGTAGATCTCTATTCTAAACCATGTCAGAAGTAAACCCTATCAGGGTTTCTCCGACATCTAGCACCTTGGTCCAACTAGGTAGGGACTTGGCACTTACACACTCATTACATGGTATGCTTTTATCTCTTAGCATGACACCTGGGTCAAATAGATCTTATTCCATCTCCCCTAGGATGAGGGTGCTCCTCATATTAGAACAGAACACAAACATTCAAAAGGAGGAAATGTCTACTAAAAATTTAGGATGAGAGATAACTTAAAGAGCTTGAGGTTTCAATCTTCCAACTCCCTACAAGGAGGTAGATAGGAAGGAGATGACCCTAAACATATGAAAACTTACACATATCCATGGAGTCTTATAACACATTAATAGGAGTTCTAGATTTTCCTAATCAGACATATTTGTTAGAAAGGAGATCACAACCATATGCACCTGAAGGACTCGAGTCCAATGCGCATTTTCGAAACATCATGGAGGGAGCACACCCAGCCGTGGCACATTTCATTAAGCAAAACTTTTTTTCCAAAAGTAAAATAATTACAAAACTTTGGCTTCTCATGTCAATAAACAAAAAAACATCATCGTGCTTCTCTAGAAGAATCACAAGTCACTACTAGTGAAAATATTGATACAAGCCAAGCTAGGTACTCTTGAGAGAAGTATTGACCCATTGGGAAGGATCCCCATGTCAACCTCTGGTGCAATCACATCTTTGCCACCTTCACATGAACTTCCTGAGAATCTAGCATCAATTTCTTAAAAAATCAAGGAAGAGCTTCAACTTGATACAAACACTTTCGATGATTGAACCACCGCATCACAAACATAGGGGAGTATGAAATGCAACCCTCCATACTAGGCAAGCTGAAAAGTAGCCATAGCTATGCCACATGCCAAATTATCAAGTTGGAACTCCATCCACCCCAACAAACATCTGCAGACTTCAAACCAGCAAGCCAACGAACGAAAGCTCTATGCAGCTGGAAAGGCTCACCCACCTAAATGTGCTTTGACAAAAACTCAATTGCCACTCTATAATGAGGATTGAAAGACTCCATCAATATAAAAGGACAGATGTGCATTCCCAGGTAAATATATAGAACATGGAAGGGCCTCCTTATCTTTCCAGTCAGTTGTGCTTTATCCAAGCACTGATACAATTCATCCAATATGAAAGGGATAATAGTTTCCTTTCTCCATGGGGTGGCTAGGACTCTAGAAGCTGCACCAATCACCTATCTGACAGCCTCTCTGAAGAACAACATCACTAGGATGATTAAAGAATACAACCACATGCGAGGTATATAAGGAGAAGACACACTACAAGATGCCTCACTCTTCAACGACTCCCATAGGGAGCCCATATGAATGTAGCTACTATCACCCATCAACCATCAAACCGCTTGCGATTTCTTCATGATAAGATGATGCCTTAGCTTGGAAACCCAACTCAATTTCCTCTATACCACAACCCACCAATCATGTAGAGGATGTTGGGTGATTTTAGCCACATCCTCCAAGGTGGAGGTCCAAATGACGTCACCAAAGAAGGCATGGCTCAAAGGATCCCATAAGTGGTTTTCCCCCGACATAAACTCCCTTGCTATAGGGATGTACACCAGATGACGAGTTGATGGTTTATGCCAAAGCTTGCCAGCTCGACTTCTTTGGTCTCATAAAGATCAATGATACAATGGCATACCAAAACTTATTGTAGGATGTCACAAAAGCGGGATCTCCTGGACTTCCTTTTCTCCCATAAGCATGCGTCTTTGGAGACAATTTTTCTTGAAAAGATAAAGGGTACAATCCTATTTTATGACAAACTCATCTCCAAAAAATGGGGACTCTGTGTCCTTCACCCTGATAGAATTGTACAACATCTGTAGCGAACTCTGATTCACATTTTAAGAGAGGCAGAACCCCAAGTCTAGGCCGACAGATCACCATGATTCAACACCTCATATCAAAACACAGATCAAGGCAATCCTCTAATCAACCAATCATCTTGCAAAGATCCAACTCATAAATTCAATCTCAAATTGAAGATCACAAAGACTCACAATCATTTCTAAACTCAACATCACATTTTTGTAAAAAATTCAAAAGATTTTTACAAATTTCAATATAGCTAGTACATGATTTTTCTTGCAGAAAGGGAAAATAAATCGTGGAATAAAAATGCTAATGGAAAGCATCTTCTTCTTCAACTTTGTGTTTAGCCACCCAGTCAAATACTTGGTCAATGTTGATTATCAGTGGAAGAATATCCAAAAGAATGAAACTCACTGCCTGCGTCCTTGAGGATACCACTGTTAAACCAATGGTGACCAGAAGATGAGATCCCTGAAGTTACCTCGACAACCAGGGTATCATCTCTACACCTAGAGGAACCTGGCCATGCACAGTTGAAGACGGATCTCCACTCTGAATGGGGACATTTGAAGAAAAGATCCATAGACCAGAAGATCCACTAATGTGCTTATTGTGCCCATAGATCGGTGGGACACTCAAGCTGAAGAAATATACCTACAACATCTAAATCATCATCCATTTCTGCAAATGATGAGGTCTAGTGAAAGTCACTCAGGAAGTGACATGACCATCCAATGCCAAAATTTCAATCAGGTCACAACCCGGGGAAGTCATCAAAGACACATGCATAAACTAGTGGAGAAGGTGGAGCATTGGGTGAAGAAACTTCCTTAGGAAAGAAAAATGTCTTAGGAGGGGATGGATGACAAAAATCATACCCATGATCATCCTTCTCATTAGCCTAATCATAGTTAGTCATCTTCATTGAAAATGTGTCAAAGATAATGCAAGCAAGCACAAAAGAAGAACCAAACTTAGACATTCACCACAGGAGGACGTCAGAGCCGATCATATGCCTTCTAGAAAAGAGAATGGGATGGTCATGCACAAAGTACCACTCCAATTACTCATCATATGTCACCTACCTAGACATCAACTCTTGAGCAACTTGACAGATCCCTAGTCTAGAAAGGACCAATATGGGCAACGGGTTGAAAGGGATGCGCCAAACACTAGTCCACTAATGAGAAGCATGCTTTCCTATGTAGATCCTACTACCAGATAGAGACTCAAATTGGATTCAACTAGAATTCAGAGACAACAACACAAAGTAGGTTGCACAAGGTGTGGCTTCCTCACCATGGTGAAACTTAGAGAAGATCCTCAATTAGACATGATAAAAATAATAATTTAGAGTCAAATAAAGTAAAAAAATGCATAATATAAAACAATGATTATAGTACTACGCATATCTCAACAACGTTCATTGTCTCCAATTCACCTTTTCATTGCTGATGCGATGATTTTGAGTCGCATTTATAGACCGATTTCATATGTGTTTTGTGCCTTAATTACTTATTTTCATGGATATTATTGCATAATTCACTTTAATTGGTCTCTGCCATCATTTTATATCAAATCCCCTTTATTTCATTATTTTAAGCATTATTGATCATCTTATCATAAATCGTGTGGATTTATTTGGTCTTGTTGTGCAATTTCAGGAAAAACAAGTATCTACATCCGTCGATACCATCGACAGATGTCGATACCATCGACCAAGCCACAGGTTGTCAGCCGAGAAGAGCAATACAGAGTCGATACCATCGACACCCAAGTCGATGGCATCGAGATGTCTACAGGCTGCTGGCAAGGATGATGTCGATACCATCGACGCAAGTCGATGCCATCGACACAAGGAGAGCTACAGCGTCGCTAAACGACAACAACCGACGCTAAATGAGTCGATACCATCGACGCCCAAGTCGATGGTATCGAGATCACCACAGGCGCTCAGAATAAAAGAAAGGAAAGCTGCCGCTAATCCGCTGGGTCGATACCATCGACCCGCGTCGATGGTATCGACGCCGGCAGATATGCGTTGGATTTGTTTTGATTTCGATCGGACGGCTGTTGTTATTTGACGACCTAATTAGGGACTTATACCTAATGACGGCCGCCCAGACGGAGGAGGATCTCATTTTTTAGATTGCATGAGTGCCGAGGAGGAGAGAAAGGAGAACGGAGGCCGAGAAGCTCATCCCGGGTGATTCGGACGCTGCCGAAGACAATTTCCACCACCGACAGGCGGGGAAAGCTTGTGTTCTACGCCAAGGATCCACCGGTTCTTCTCCGTTCAGGGGTTTTTCCCATCTATTTCACGTTTTTCTTATGAATTCCCCAATTTCTACCATGTATTTGTGTAAGATGAACATGAGAGGTTAAAACCCTCAATCTTTAGGACCGGGAGTAGCCCGGGGATACATTGTATGATGATTTTAGATTGATAATTCATATTTTTCTCTCATATCCGTGGTATAAATTCGTTTTCTCTATTGCTATTGTTATGCTTGATCACCATAATAATAAATTAATGCCCTTAATCACTTCGACAGAAGGATTAACGGTTGAAAAGAGACGAATTCTACATTAATTAATAAAACCGTTGACAAAGGAGTTGTAAAATTAATGGTGGGAACTGAGGGACCGATCTTAATGCGCTTAGTTTAGGGGAATGATTACTATGACGATGGAATCAACCTAAATCTAAGTAGTGGATTACACCACGACAGTGGGTAATTCTCATTTCAGGCCACTACCCGGATAGAGAGAGAAGTGTGAGGAATTATATGAAATCTAATACAATGTTGACCCGCGGTGAAACCGCCATCCTAAAGATATCCCTTTTAATTGATTAAATTAACCTTTAATCGATTGTTTTCTTTGTTTGATTTTTATTTTCTTTTAATTTGAACAACAAAACCCTACTTTGTTAATCGGTCTAGCTGATTGCGATTAGTTAGTAGAAGTCTCCAATAATTCACGTATCCCTGAGTTCGACTCGGGCCTCACAAGGCCTATATTACTCGACGCGTATACTTGCGTTCAAGCGCGTAGTAAAATACACGTCAAGTTTTTGGCGCCGTTGCCGGGGAAACGGCGAATTATTGGCACTTCGAGTGCTAAGAGCGGCCATTCTAGGCCACATTTTTTTTTTTTATTATTTTTAAAACAATTTTAAAAAAATTCTTTTATTTCTCTATAATTGTGTTGACTCGTCCAAAGCATTGTACTGAACCCCTATTTCCATATTTCAGGTGCTTTGCATGGTGCACACGCGTAGTCGAGACTACGTGAATCGCACACCTGAGGTTCCATCTGCGGGACCAGAGGACGAGGACAACTACGAGGAGGAACACCACAGTGATATACATTCTGAATCTGAGCCGGAACAAGAAGAAGTAATGGCTGAAGCACAGACAATATGGGAGAAGATCAAGGCGTCTTCTTCCTCGGCATCAAAGGGGCCTATAAAGAAACAAGGGCTAAACATACCTACATACAAGATCGACCCAGCACTGATTAACTTGGTCAAATCCAATGCATTTCACGGACTGAAAAATGAAGATCCAGTGGCACACATTAGTCAGTTTGTGGAGAACTGCGATATGGTGAAGATAGATCGCTTTCCGCAGGATGTGCTCTATCTCAAGTTATTCCCCAGTTCCTTGGCGGGAGTAGCAAGAGAGTGGCTCCACAACCTCGACGACGAGTTTGTTGAGTCATGGGATCACATGGTGGAGGTTTTCTTCGAGAGGTTCTTCCCTCCTGAGAAGACCAATGATATGATCCGAAAGATCCACAATTTCACCCAACAGGCGGGTGAAACCTATTCTGAGACTTGGGAGCGATTTCAAGTCATGTTGAGGAGATGTCCACATCATGGATTGGACAAGGAAACCCAAGTGAAGATCTTCTACTTTGCTCTCTCCGAGCATGATAGAAGCAACTTGGACTCGGCCGGCTCTGGATTCTTTCTAAATAACACTGATACAAGATGTTGGGAAATACTGAAGAATATGGCACGAAAGCAATCTTGGGGAGAAAGAGAAAGAGGCCCAGTTGAGCAAGCAAGAGTTGCCAGTGAGTCAAAGGCAATGAGAGAGCTGAATGAGAAGATGGATCTTCTCGCAAAGAAGTTGCTACAGAAGGAAGACAATGAGTCCGAGGATGAGGCTCAGGTCAAGTATATGAGGCAACAGCAAGGGTACAGGAACAACGATTACTCATGGCGGAAGGACAAGAAATTTTCATGGAAGGATCCAAACAACTTCCTGCAAGATCCGGACGCCAAACCTGCACCGGTCACGGAGGACAAGAGCACGGAGTTGCTCAATCAAGTCATAAAGCAAAATCAAGAGTTGATGAACACTTTTGGGCAGCAAATAAAGCAGCAGGGTGAATTCATGAACCAGTTCGGGCAGACGTTGCAGAGCCACGGGGCTCAGATGCGGACTATAGAGACTTCCATGGCACAGATGGCAGCGGAGATTGCAAGCTTGAAAAAGCCGGCACATCCGGGTTTTCCGGGGAACACCAATGTTCCCGGGGGAACCAACAGGCCAAGGCCATATTGTTGAGGAGCGGTAAGAAGGTGCTTAATCCAAGGGCGGATGACACAAGCACACCGCAGGACACAGTAGAAGAAGCAACCGCTAAGGAGCAGCCTGCACCAGTCATAGAGCAAATTGATGACACAACCGCAGATGGTAAGGAAGGACAAGCCACTGAGGAGGAACCACAAAAATTAAACCCCTATGTGCCACCTCATCAAAGAGCACATACCGTTCCGGTTCCCTACCCCAATAGTGCAAAAGCAAGAAAGGTGGATGCACAGTTTAAAAAATTTCTGGACAGCTTTAGAAAGTTATCTGTGAATATTCCCTTGTTAGAGGAAATTGAACAAATTCCGTCTTATGGAAAGTTTCTCAAAGATATAATCACCAAGAAGAGGAAGATACCCGACACTGAGGTTGTGGTATTAAAGGAGCAAGTGAGTGCTTTTATTATGGGCACTTTGCCGCCAAAGCAACAGGATCCTGGGTGTTTCAATATTTCATGCTTTATCGGGAAGTTCAAATTTGGCGAAGCGCTTTGTGATTCCGGGGCAAGCATCAATCTGATGCCCCTTTCTACATTCAAGAAACTTGGATTGAAGGAGTCAAGGCCAAGCAATATGACTATCCAATTGGCCGATAATTCTGTGGTGAAACCATATGGAATCTGTGAGGATGTTTTGGTAAAGGTAGACCGCTTTGTTTTTCCCGCTGATTTTGTTGTGATGGAGATGCAGGACGAACACGGCAATGAGTTACTTCTTGGTCGCCCATTTCAAGCTACAGCTGACATGATCTTGGAGATGGGGAGAGGTCGCTTGACCTTAGGCATTGCGGATGATCGCTTTGAGATGGTCATGCCCAACAGCAATACATCTACTAAAGCAAAGGCACAGTGCAACATGGTGAAGCATGTGGAAAGCAATATCTCACTTTGTCTCGGGAAGCCATTTTTAGATATGGCCCATGTGATGAGCAGGATAGACAATGGGACCTTGGCGGTAGACCTTATGGAGCAAACGAAAGCTGTCTCTTTATGCAAGGCTGTCGGGTTTCCAAATGATGAGAATGAGGACATTCCACCTTCGTGGGAGGATGATGTGATAATTACGTCTGTCTGTGAAGCATATCCGGAATTGCCTCTAGAGGCGTGTTTGCTTAATGTCACTTATGATTGGATGCGGAGTACTTCACTCAAGGAGTGCGCCAAAATGTTTCAAATGCTTCCATGTTTCTATACGAGGCACTACGAAGATTTGGGTACACTGCCCCCACCGCTACAATCATCCCTTATCTGCCCACCTGATCTGGAGTTAAAGCCATTGCCCCCGCACTTGAAGTACGTCTTTCTAGCTGAGGAGGACAAGTTGCCAGTGATTGTTTCTGCATACTTGAGTGCGGATGAGGAGGAGCAGCTACTAATAGTGCTCAAGAACCACCGTGGAGCCTTTGGGTGGTCAGTGGCGGACATCAAGGGGATCTCCCCTACACTTTGTCAACATAAGATTCGGCTTGAGGAAGGAGCCAAGTCAGTCATACAGCCTCAAAGACGTCTAAATCCAAGCATGATGGAGGTTGTCAAAAAGGAAGTCATTAAGTTGCTTGCTGCAGGGATTATCTATGCCATATCTGATTCGACGTGGGTGAGTCCCACACAGGTAGTCCCTAAAAAGGGGGGAATCACTGTCACTACAAATCTTCTAAATGAACCTGTCACCACCCGATTGGTAACCGGGTGGCGTGTATGCATTGATTACCGCCGATTGAACGCCGCAACTCTGAAAGATCATTTTCCATTGCCATTCATTGATCAGATTTTGGAACGCTTAGCCGGTCGGTCGCATTTTTGTTTCCTTGATGGTTACTCGGGGTACAACCAGATTTCTATTGATCCTTTGGATCAAGAGAAGTCTACGTTTACATGTCCCTATGGGACTTTCGCCTACCGCCGTATGCCGTTTGGTTTATGTAATGCGCCGGCGACTTTTCAACGCTGCATGCTCGCCATTTTCTCTGACATGGTGGAGCGGTGTCTCGAAGTCTTCATGGACGACTTCTCAGTTTATGGAGCGTCTTTTGATGAATGCCTTTATAATTTAGATAAGGTGTTGCAGCGGTGCGAGGACACACACTTGGTCCTAAATTGGGAGAAATGTCACATGATGGTGACAGAAGGAATTGTGCTAGGACACAAGGTGTCTAGCAAGGGTCTAGAGGTAGACCCCGTAAAAATTGAGGTGATTTCTAAGCTACCCCCACCAAATTCTGTAAAAGGGGTGAGAAGCTTTTTAGGACACGCTGGGTTTTATCGGCGTTTTATCAAGGATTTTTCAAAAATCGCAAAGCCATTATCGGAATTGTTGGAAAAAGACGCAGTTTTTGATTTCAATGAGAAATGTCTTCACGCATTTGCGGTTTTGAAGGAAAAGCTGATTTCGGCTCCGGTTGTTCAAACGCCGGATTGGACAAAGCCTTTCGAGTTGATGTGCGATGCGTCTGACTATGCTGTGGGGGCTGTTTTGGGGCAAAGGGTAGATAATAAGCCTGCTGTGATTTTCTACGCCTCAAAAACACTTAATGATGCTCAATTAAATTACACAACCACGGAAAAAGAGTTACTTGCTGTTGTTTTTGCTTTTGAGAAATTTCGGCAATACTTAGTTGGTTCTAAGGTGGTTGTGTGGACGGATCACGCCGCAATAAAATATTTGATGGAGAAGAAGGATGTGAAGCCTAGACTAATTAGGTGGATTTTTCTCCTACAAGAATTCGACATTGAAATCAAGGACAAGTCGGGAATTGAAAATGTGGTGGCTGACCACTTGTCTAGGTTAGAGAGGGTGGATGAACAAGGTTTGCATATACCCATTACCGAGACTTTTCCCGACGAACAACTTTTAAAAATTGATTCTAAAGAACCATGGTTTGCGGAAATTGTGAATTATCTGGCTTGCGGGATCATCCCGGAAGATTGGTCTTATCAAGAGAAGAAGAAATTCTTCCATTCATTGAGATACTATTTTTGGGATGACCCAATATTGTTGAAGCAATGCAGGGATGGTATTCTTCTCAGGTGCGTGCCAGAGTTAGAGTACGAAAGTGTTCTACATCATTGTCATGCGTCGCCTACGGGAGGACATCATGCTAGCTCACGGACAGCAGCTAAGGTGTTGGAGAGCGGCCTTTATTGGCCCACTTTGTTCCGGGATGCCTATGATTTTGTTAGGCAGTGTGACCCGTGCCAGCGTGCAGGTAATATCTCAAGGAGACAAGAAATGCCCCTGAATGTGTTTCAGGAAGTCGAGGTATTTGATTTATGGGGCATTGACTTCATGGGACCCTTTGTGTCCTCAAATTCAAATCTTTATATTTTGCTTGCGGTGGATTATGTGTCGAAGTGGGTAGAGGCAATCCCCACAAGGACTAATGATTCGAATGTAGTGTGCAGGTTCGTCAAAGAGAATATTTTCTGCAGGTTCGGGATTCCTCGAATGATCATTAGTGACGGAGGCACACACTTCCAAAATCAGAAATTTGCTTCACTTTTGAAGAAATATGGGGTCAAGCACAACATTGGCACCCCATATCATCCACAAACACAAGGATAGGTGGAGGTATCAAACAGGGAAATCAAGAAGATTTTAGAAAGGACCGTAGCATCTACACGGAAGAATTGGAGTGCATTGCTACCGGATGCACTTTGGGCTTATCGAACGGCGTACAAAACACCTATAGGCACTACACCTTTTAGGTTGGCGTATGGCCGGGCGTGCCATCTTCCGGTAGAATTGGAGCACAAGGCCCATTGGGCGCTAAGAAGGCTGAACTTGCGCTATGACGAGGCCGGGAGGAAAAGAATGTTTGAATTGAATGAATTGGATGAGCTACGTATGACGGCATATGAGAATGCCCGCATTTATAAGGAGCGCACAAAGCTGATTCACGATCGCCACATTGAGATGCGCACGTTCAAGAAAGGAGACAGTGTCCTATTGTTCAACTCTCGTCTCAAATTGCATCCCGGGAAACTGAAATCCCGATGGAGTGGACCCTTCGAGGTGGAAGAAGTGAGACCGCATGGAGCGATTCTCGTGCGAGATGGAGAGGCCACGTTCTTGGTGAACGGGCAACGCTTGAAGCTGTACTTTGGTGAGAACTATAAGAGGAAAGTGAATGAGGTTAAACTCATTTCACTTGTACATGAATGAAAAGAAGGACCGACGTCTAGCCTAAGACGCTAAAGAAGGGCGCTTGTTGGGAGGCAACCCAACCATTGGTACATTAGGATAGTTTAATGTTAGGTGTAGTTTGCTTTTGTTTTGTTTACGTTTTAGTTTAAAAATGATACCTTGATCCGTTTGTTAAATGTGCAGGAACAGGCAGGGTCGATACCATCGACACATCCGTCGATGGTATCGACATGGGTTCAGGTTGACACCAGCAGAAATCGCACTGCGTCGATACCATCGACGGCCGCGTCGATGGCATCGACATGGTCACAGGCAGGTCGCAATAAAAGTGTCGATGGTATCGACACACCAGTCGATACCATCGAGATCTCTGGAGATTTTCAGACGAATTTTTCTCAGTCAACTCGATACCATCGACGGCCTCGTCGATGGTATCGACATCATCACAGGTTGAATGCAATAAACGGAGGTGTCGCAATAAAAGCAAGTCGATACCATCGACACCCGTCGATGGCATCGACGGACATGTCACCGATCCGCATGAAGACATCGACGACGATCGCAACAGCCACGTCAGCGATCCGGGTGCTGCGTCGATACCATCGACTTATGTCGATGGTATCGACACGTCAGCGATCCGGGTTTCTCGATCCAGCCAACGTCAGCTGTCGATACCAGCGACAGATGCGGCTACCCGCGAGACATGTCGATACCATCGACCCGCGTCGATGGTATCGACGGGTCAACAGGGGCGCCGATCAAGTCTTTTTAAGGGGACTTGCAACGTCATATGACATCACACCCTCAGAGCAAGTATCTCCTATTGCGCCGAGCACTCCCCCGAGCCCTCTACGCCTGCGGAGAAGCGTCATCGAGCGAAGATCTTCACCGAGCGGAGAAGTTCTCTCCATCTTCACCGAGCTCTTTTCTCCCAATCTCATTCTTCTCGCAAGCATGGTGCATACGGGCGGAGCATCTTCATCGAGCGCACACCCCAGGGAGATCGAGGAGTTTGTTCCTCCTCCGACCGCTTCCATCTCTCGTCCACGCCTCATTCATGCCAACATGGATGCAAGAAAGGTATACGAGGAAATAATGAAGCGGAAGTTCGAGGCCACCCGGTATGTGGACCGGGGAATGATCAGGGACCTGGGATTCGAGGCCAACTTGGCCTATGTGTTGGTCGGGCAAGCGCGGCACACCGGTCGCATATATGAGATGGACTGTCATGCGGATGGGCAGCCGTTCTTTGGCGAATGGCCCACATACAAGGAACTGGTGGCCGAGTTCATGGCGTCTCTTGATATCTGCGTCGTACCAAATGACGTGGTGCCATCAGACCAGACGTGGATCCAGGGAAGGGTGTCCTTCCGACTCTTCAACAATAATTACAACATCACGTTGAAGCAGTTCAATGCCATCTTTAACTGGAACCACAGCCGCCACGATCACCGACGCCCCGACGTCCGCACCGACTACGACAAAATCTTCGCCGAGCTAGTTACTGTGCCGGCAGGGAAGACCGTGAGCTACCACAATGCCGCGGTAGCTGATTTTGAGCACCCGTTCGTCCGGGTATTGCATAGGATGCTTAGCTTGACCTTCTTCGGGCGGAGCGATCTTGCTTTGAGCAAGTTTCAGGAGAGCGACTTGTTCTTTCTGTACGCCCTCCTGAAACGTCAAGAGTGCAACTGGGGAGCATTCTGGTTACAGCGCGTCATGGCGGTGAAGCGGAGCACAAGGAAGGCTCCAATTCATTTTGGTGGTTTGGTCACCGGGTTGGCGCTTTACTTGGGGCTGAACTTTCAGTCCATGACTCCGATTTCTACGCGGAGTAAGGTGAACGTGCAACACTTGCACCGTTCAAACCTCATTCTTATCCGGGACGGGTTGGCGTACGCTCATTGCACGTCAACCAAGCTTACCAGGAGGCATCCTTGCCGGACGACATCTTCCACATCGAGGGCAAGCAGCATTTCCGATGGCCCATCATAGCCATCGAGTCCTCGGAAGAAGAAGGCGGAGGTGAAGACCAAGAAGGCGAGGCCGAGGAAGACGAGGAGGCTTTCACACCTCTTCGAGCACGCGTGGCACCACGGAAGCGTCCTAGGATGCACCCGGGTGCATCTTCATCATCTCAGCCCCCGCCACCATCACCACAGCAAGAACAGCCAGCTGCGGATCCCTACTCCATGCAAGGGATGTATACCATGCTGCAGGACATCCAGCAGACGCAGCACCAACATATGACTTTGTATACCGGCATCCATGAGACAACGGGCCGGTTGCTTGATAATCAAAGGGCTATGTTCGAGAATGAGCGGCTCATCCTCGCCAACCAAGAACAAATGCACAACCGGTTGCAGCGGATAGAGACGCAGCAGGAGCCCTTCTTCGACCACTACTGGAGTCGAGACTACTTTGGAGGTTATCCACAGCCTCCGCCGCGGACCCAATATGATCCCAGCTTCCAGGGGGAGTACCTGTCTTGGGATCCTACGGCACCACATTACCCACCACCGCCTCCGCAAGATTGATCAGGGTATCACTGTTCCACCCTTAAGTTGGTTTTTGACTATGAGGCCATAGTCGGATTCAAGCTTAGGGGGGTGGCTGGAACAGCTCTATCTTTTATCTTTTCTTTAGTTGTTTTTAATTTCTGCTTTGTTATTTGTTTTTGCAATTTTAAGTTTTTATTTAGGATCCACATCTATCTAGTGTAATCGTGGATGTCTTAAAAATTGTCATCTTGCTGTTTTCATGGGGAAATTAAGGGAATTAAAATTTTTTCTGTGTCATTTGGATAGCTGTACTTGGTTGTCCTTGGGGAACTTGTTCTATGAAAATGATTGATTATGTCAACTTTGAAGCAATATGTCATACTCACACCCCCATTGACTCATGAAAAGTGGATAGTAACGGTTGTTTGAGCCTAACCTAATCAAATAGTAATGAGACCTTAATTGGATATATGAGAAAGAACCCTTTGAACTACTACACATGTCAGTAAGGAGGGACACATGATATTTTTCTAAGGTTCAGTAACTTAATCTTGTGATCATTCCACTTCATATTTTTCCATAATCCACCCAAGAATTGGAAGTAAAGTACAGTTTTAACTTCTTTTGCGTGCATGGCATGTAGATAGGTTTTGCATTCTTATTTTCATGTTTTTGCATAGAATAATGAAAAAAAATATATAGTGATACATGCACATTACCCTTAGGTGCATGTCATGTAGTTGCACTCATAACTTTCATGATTTTCATGCATAAGTACACCATGTACCTCAGTTGACCTGAAAAGTGATCTAAATTGTTCCATACCCTCGCATTAGTACAAAGATTTCCTCTCATAAAAAAAAAAGGAAAAAAAAATCTGAAAATAAAAAAAAATGAAAAAAAAGAAGAGAATTTAGAAGGAAATGGAATAAGAGGGAGAAAGGAACATAATATCACTTGGATAACAGGGGAATTGAGTACATGATGTGGCTTGAGTAGATTTCTATCTCATTGTGAGGTAGAAGGTTAGTGCATGCATCATTCCACCCACTTTTAGGCAGTAGGGCATTCTTAATGTGCATTTGCATCATTTAGGGCATTTTGTTATATGCATTTTGAAACTGTGTAATACTTCCAAATTCTCCCATGAACCACCCATTCCATCCACCCGTTGCTCGGAGTGGTAGTCCACCGTGATATTCTCCTCACTCATGTGTATAAGGAGGACGGCTTCCATGTAGATGGTAGTTAGGGCGAGCAACGTAGTTTAGGTGATCACAAGATGCACCATGGCTGAATCGGAGAACTTTATTATGTTAACTGCCCTATGTGATAGTGTTCATCGGTTTGAAGGATAATTTCTTTTATTGATGGTTATTGTCGCCTTTAGGGTAATTACTGTTCTGTGATTAGGGTAGGCCGGTTTGAGAACGTCTAGTGGGAGTCTTTTGTGAGGTGGGGTGGTGTTTTGATTGTTAGTTGACATTCGCAATTTTATTCTAAGGATTAGTTGCTCGAGGGCGAGCAATGTTTAAGCTTAGGGGAGTTTGATGCGATGATTTTGAGTCGCATTTATAGACCGATTTCATATGTGTTTTGTGCCTTAATTACTTATTTTCATGGATATTATTGCATAATTCACTTTAATTGGTCTCTGCCATCATTTTATATCAAATCCCCTTTATTTCATTATTTTAAGCATTATTGATCATCTTATCATAAATCGTGTGGATTTATTTGGTCTTGTTGTGCAATTTCAGGAAAAACAAGTATCTACATCCGTCGATACCATCGACAGATGTCGATACCATCGACCAAGCCACAGGTTGTCAGCCGAGAAGAGCAATACAGAGTCGATACCATCGACACCCAAGTCGATGGCATCGAGATGTCTACAGGCTGCTGAAAAGGATGATGTCGATACCATCGACGCAAGTCGATGCCATCGACACAAGGAGAGCTACAGTGTCGCTAAACGACAACAACCGACGCTAAAGGAGTCGATACCATCGACGCCCAAGTCGATGGTATCGAGATCACCACAGGCGCTCAGAATAAAAGAAAGGAAAGCTGCCGCTAATCCGCTGGGTCGATACCATCGACCCGCGTCGATGGTATCGACGCCGGCAGATATGCGTTGGATTTGTTTTGATTTCGATCGGACGGCTGTTGTTATTTGATGACCTAATTAGGGACTTATACCTAATGACGGCCGCCCAGACGGAGGAGGATCTCATTTTTTAGATTGCACGAGTGCCGAGGAGGAGAGAAAGGAGAACGGAGGCCGAGAAGCTCATCCCGGGTGATTCGGACGCTGCCGAAGACAATTTCCACCACCGACAGGCGGGGAAAGCTTGTGTTCTATGCCAAGGATCCACCGGTTCTTCTCCGTTCAGGGGTTTTTCCCATCTATTTCACGTTTTTCTTATGAATTCCCCAATTTCTACCATGTATTTGTGTAAGATGAACATGAGAGGTTAAAACCCTCAATCTTTAGGACCGGGAGTAGCCCGGGGATACATTGTATGATGATTTTAGATTGATAATTCATATTTTTCTCTCATATCCGTGGTATAAATTCGTTTTCTCTATTGCTATTGTTATGCTTGATCACCATAATAATAAATTAATGCCCTTAATCACTTCGACAGAAGGATTAACGGTTGAAAAGAGACGAATTCTACATTAATTAATAAAACTGTTGACAAAGGAGTTGTAAAATTAATGGTGGGAACTGAGGGACCGATCTTAATGCGCTTAGTTTAGGGGAATGATTACTATGACGATGGAATCAACCTAAATCTAAGTAGTGGATTACACCACGACAGTGGGTAATTCTCATTTCAGGCCACTACCCGGATAGAGAGAGAAGTGTGAGGAATTATATGAAATCTAATACAATGTTGACCCGCGGTGAAACCTCCATCCTAAAGATATCCCTTTTAATTGATTAAATTAACCTTTAATCGATTGTTTTCTTTGTTTGATTTTTATTTTCTTTTAATTTGAACAACAAAACCCTACTTTGTTAATCGGTCTAGCTGATTGCGATTAGTTAGTAGAAGTCTCCAATAATTCACGTATCCCTGAGTTCGACTCGGGCCTCACAAGGCCTATATTACTTGACGCGTATACTTGCGTTCAAGCGCGTAGTAAAATACACGTCAATTGCTCATATGGAACCCTAATGGCACAACCAACCCAATTGTGACATGTAGGGAGGGAGGCATGCAAGTAGCCTTCTGGATACTTAAAGTGACATGCCTATGTAATAGTAAGTGCTCATAACCCCGCATCTACAAAAAGAAGTGTTAGAATAAATCATTTACTACCATAATTTCAAAGCCTAAAATTCAAAGAACGTCAGGCAGAAGCTTACCGCAATCAAACCAACAAAGTCTCCACATCTTTTGGTAGCTCAAACCATCTCTACTTTGAAGTCACCCACATGACGTCTCCACAAATGTGTCAATAGATTGTCATAAACACTGCCACCACAGTCAAAGGAAGGAACCACATCCAGAGGGAAGGAAAACCAATGGAAATCTCCTATGTTCCTCATATAGTTGCTAAACAAGAAACCAATGATAAGAAATAAACAAGAAAACTAAGAGTTGCAGGGTTGCATAGAACATATAATTGGTACCACAATGATGTCCATCATGGAAGAAGGTGGATCTCAACCATGTAAAGTTGGCTTCATACTTCTAGGCCATCTCAATATATCTGGGGTTCATTCCTAGTATCCCAGCCAGGCGGTAGCAACCCCACTCTTATCAGCCAGGTGGAGAACTAAATGGAGTCCCACCAAACCCTAATCCATTAATCCCAACAAACTCACCCAAAGTATTGCCCACTCACTAAAGGCGAAATGAAAGGTATTGGTCATTGGATGAAAGTGCCAAGTCATAGGAAGGAGACATGGTCCATATATGGTCCCACACTGACTAATGCTAAACCCTAATCCAGTAATCCCAACAAACTCACTCGAAGTATTGCCCACTCACTAAAGGCAAAATGAAAGGTATTGGTCTAGGGATGAAAGTGCCAAATCATAGGAAGGAGACAAGGTCCATATATGGTCCCACACTGACTAATGCTACCAAAGTTGATCCTCTCTAACAAATCCACCTCCTCGGCCACCATGTTGTCATACAAGTACCCCAACTCATTCCAACGGGTTCTCTAGTATCAACAATTTGATGCCCTAAATAAATAAAGTAGGAATCAAAATCAAATTCATTGCTAAATGGAAATTTTTTTTATTCAAGCTCAATAAAGTAGAAAGAAAAAACATAGAGAAATGTTTCCAAGTTATACGACATCGCCCGCTCAATGAAAACAATGATGTTGATTCATCCACACCATGTCTGAATGATGTCTGAATCTCTCATTAGGGAGCAATTCCCCCTCGATCTTTCTTACACCGCCATGATGCCTTCTTAAGAAATATTTCAATCAGAATATTCAAAGAGTAGATACAGACACAATCCAAATGAAAAATACATATCTCAAATACACTTCATCCCCCAAACCATTTCTGCCAATGTTGTTCATCAATAAGTGTCTTCACCTCATTCCAATCATGAGAAGCCATCTTCACATCAATAATGCCAATGTTGAAAGCTTTCCACAACATATGAAATCAGCTCGATTGGACAAAGACGACTGAGAAAACAAAAAATAAAGAAATCGGCAGGATTGCAAAACATAATGCGCATCTAGGTCATATTCAACCTATAGACCATGAAGGAAGTTGGAAAGTTAAAAATCATATCTCGTTATATAGGGCCAAAATGGCCAAAATAAAGTGCAAAAATGAAAGTGATATCTTCCAAAAAACTGAGGTAGCAGAAACTGCACTGAAACGTCACCAGAGAAGACCGCCTATCCCACCTCCATGGTGCCACTCCTAGAAATCATCAACCTTATGCTGGTGGATTGCCCCAGTCTGTGGGTCTAGAGATGGTGAATCAATGTGATCTGTTAGACCTCCTCCTCTCTCCTATCACTGTCATTGCTGCTCCGAAATGCCCTGAGCTAGTCACTATGGCTGAGCTAGTCCTACCATTCCCACACTTTTAAAGACAAAAACTAATGCATAATTTGCAAGCACATGTCATGATTTTTGGCAAAATTTTCCAAAACCCTAAAAAATAAAAAATAAAAGAATTTGCTAAAAGTAGGAAAATGAAAAATCTTGATTCCAAACTTAAGAAAAATCTCTATTTTCCTCAAAATGATCACCTGGTCTACCTTTTTCATTCAAGGTCCTAGACTATGACTCTAAACTAATCCAACCACATTTTCATTTCTACATCTTTCAAGGTCCTAGACTATGACCCTAAACTAATCCAAACACATTTTCAACATAAAATCTTTTAAGATCCTGAATCAGGACCTTAAACTGACCCACAACAAGCCTCTTTTTCCAAATCTTTCTAGGGTCCCGGATCATGACCCTTAAACTGAGCCGATATAAAGCTTTATTTTACAACTTTATTTGGGTCATGGACCAAGAGATAAAACTAGACTATGAACCTTATCCTGAACAGGCTCCCAGACCCTCTCTTCGTTTTTTCATACAGGGTATCTACTCATGACCTACGATCGGGATCCGTATTTCCTCTATATGAAAAAACTTGCAACTAATCCCAGATCACGACTAATTTTATCAACTTTTCTTTCATGCACACATCTTTCAAAAATCCCAGATCATGACTTGAATTGGATTGTCAACCTCATCTCATGACCCTGAGTTATGGCACAAATATCATTTTCCAAAGAATGAGAACTAGAAATTTGAGGAGCATCAGTGCTATAAGGGACAGAAGATGATCCAATTGTGGAACACATCGTGGAGTCTACCTTTCAATGGGTAATAGAGTAAGCATCCAATCTCAATTTAATTTCTAATGGCTAAATCACACAGACAACTAATCTATACAATCACTAGATGGAAAGTTCACCTTAATATCTCAAAATCCAAATCATCAAATCTTGATGATCCAAGCCCTATCCCAATAGACAAAATCCCCTAATTGTGCCTCTTAAGAGTCCCAATCCTGACTCTAAATTGGCTCACTATGAGAAAAACTCAAGATGTGTAGGAAAGGGGATGACTACTCTTTTTCTTGAAGATATTTTTTCAGGAAGAGAAGTTACCATTATTTTTTAATGATCATTGACATGGTATTTTGAATGCACTAACAAACTCACTTGGGGTTGAAATCCCCGAGCTTTTACCAAAACCAAAGTGCAGTAATACCACCCGCAAGTGGACGAGTCTTATCGCAGTATAGTTAAGGATTGAACCCAAACGACAATGTTTTTAAGAATCCTTGTTAGTCGAATCTAGATCGAGTAAAACTAATATTTAGAATGATTGGTTGATTTGAGGTTAATTAAACTAATTGCAAGAAAGTAAAAGCTGAATTAAAGTTGGATTTAGATCAATGATATGGAATCACTGGGATGGTATCGGGTTTCACCACTGCTACACACGCAACACATTCAATCACAAACAAACCATGCAAGATATGTCAATCCAACTAGAGATGGTGTAGAACCCCCCGTTAGGGCATTAGGTTCACGTAAGCATCATCTTGTCACCAACCGGATCACTTACTTACGGCTCTGAAGAAATCCCATTCTATTTCTAGTTTGGGAGTCAACCACATTAATCGATAAGCAAGCATATGATAGATCTACAAACTAACATCGACGACAAACAAAGACGATACAAAATCCAACTAAGGTTGTGGTCCTCCCTGAGGGATGTTTAGACCACAGAAGCATCACCGTAGGCTAGATGTCTCGTCCCCTCACAGATCATACACTTACGACCTCAAGGAATCTTATCAGAAGTTCTCATCAAAGAGTCGAACTTTGTAAATCGCCATTCTATCCCACATATAGAAGATTTTGCAATATAGGAGAGAACAAAATGAAAGAAAGTAGATAATCAACTACAAACATACCAACTAATAATGAAATGGAAAGATATATACATTGCCATAGAGAGTTTAACAAAAGAACATGAATTGCATGGGCAACGGGTACTACTCGCTCATGATGCAAGAAACAAGAAGAATAAGAGAGAGAGGGAAATCCACCATGAACTCGGTGCAGAAGGTAGTCCCAACTTGGTGAAGAAGATACATCCTTCTACGTTGTGTCGGAGCAGATCTGGATGCAAACGGGAGATGCCAAGACAGATCGGACAGTCTCCCTCACTCCGTCTTCCTTCTCTCCCCAGCCTCCTTGGTTGCAACATGGGTAGTAGGTGGAAAGAAACTGGCGTGGACGACACTGGATTCGGATCGAACGTGTGTATAGCCAGCCTGTCGGCGTCCCAGAACTGATGTCCAAATGAGGACCCTTGGGGTCCTATTTATAGGCACGAGACTGACCCCAAATAGTCTTGGTGTGAATCAAATGGTTTAGGAGATATTTTCTTTCTCAAACGGTTTACTGTTATTTATGGCCAAACGGTCTGGCAATTTTAGCAGCAAACAGTCTCATGACCAGGGTCGATTCGGTCTTGGCATTACTTTTCCAAACGGTCTGTAGCCTTGCGGTCTTGTGCCTCTTGGTCTTGAGACCGTGAGAGGCCTCACAGTCTCCGTACAAGAGCATGCCCTTTTCATTCGGTTTGGAAACTGATAGAACTCCAAACGGTCTTGTACAGAAGGGGCAAACGGTCTTCAGGTCAGCAGATGCCCAAATAGTCTTCTATGCTAAACGGTCTTGCATCTCACGGCTGTTGGTCATTCAGTTTTGCAGATGAACTTAAAAGACCAAACAGTCTCGAGGTGGATTCCTTCATTCGGTTTCCGCTGACTATCCCAAATGGTTTCAGACCGTTTGGCAGCGCCAAACGGTCTGCATGATCAGCACCGAGAGCACAACACCGCGGAGGGTAGATCTAGGTGGATCTGAGGACGACGGAGGTAGAGGTAGAAGGTGTGGCGGTTGCTGTAGCAGTAGGTGTGATGGAGTCGGAGCTGCCACTTGACAAGGCAGAGCTCTAGGAGCGAGGCACTTATGGAATCGAAGAGAAGAGGTGCTGCTCATCGGAGGTGCAGAGGTAGATGACGACGCGCCACGGTCGTGGCGAGTGAGAGCTCAGGCATTGGGATGATCTACCACGGCCGTGGCCTCCCCACACGGCCGTGGTGATGACAGCAGACCACGCTCATTTTGAACCACCATGGCTATGGTTAAGACTCGGCTTTGAGGTATTGAATTCATGCACTGCTCGATCCCTCGTGGCTGGATTATGCCTCTAATCGATATCTGCTACTCAAACGGTCTTGAGACTGAATGGGTTCAATCAGCTTGGTTAGATTGATTGGTCAGAACCAAGGGTGAGGGAAGGTAGATCCCAGCTGATTGTTCAGCTTTATCAAGACTTGCATTAAATCAACCATAATTTCAGTTAAAATCATGATGATTGGATCAATTAAGTAATTTTGCATATTATGATGCGTTTTGATATTTAATGAGTGAAATTAAATGTGTTGAGTAGAATTTGTCCAAAAAATGATAATTGAATTCCCTGGTGCATATGCATTCATCAAAACACCCCGAACTTAAACGTTGCTCGTCCTCGAGTAACACAAAATCTGAAACAGTCGCCAAATGAATACTTTCGACTCATGTGATTGCTTCATCTTTACATCATGATTGTTTTCCTTCTGCTCAGAATGACTCAATCATCTCAACTACCTGAGATCATTGAACACGTCTTACCATATCTTTATTCCTGAGTTCATTTTCCAATATCACTTCCTCCTCACTTTTTCCAACAACAAGCATGTTAAAGAGTTTTGTAAGAATCCAGAGACACCCATAGAACAACAAGTGTGCATTTGATCTGACACTGGTGTTTTTTAGGATAGAGAAGGCAATCATTGTGCCATTGGGTAGAAAAGGGAGTGAAAGGTGGTATGAAAAGAAAAAGTAAATCTCTCCTCTATTCGACTCGAGATTTTTATTTTAAAAAGTGCAATTTCATTTATTGCATTTTTTGTGTGAATCTCTCCTCTATTTGACTCGATATTGCATTTCTTTTTGTATGCGCTTTGGCATCTTTTTGTTTGCAAATCTCTCCTCTATTCGACTAGAGATTGCATTTTTGGTGGCACGCCCCTGTTTATTTATTAGGGGTATGGAAGAAGCGGATAAAGAGGGAAGTGGTGTGCCACCCCGAACTTAGGGTTTGGCACAATTTTGTCTATTTTTGTTTCCTTTTGATGAATGGAGGGATACAAATATGATAGAAGAGGTGTATAAGAGAGTTCAGATCAGAATGCAACTTGATTTACAATTCAGTGCACCGAGTTGTTCTCTTTATCGTACTCTGCTCGAATAATGACTTGATGCAGATCCAATGGAGATTCCATGTTATTGTTCCACTAGTCAAGTAGGAAGCATGACATTTTTGATCCCTATCAGTTCGACAAACGCTTATCATTTTTGCATAAGAATCATGATGTTAGGAATCATAAGCTTCACAAGATGATTTCAATCAAAAGGCTTGTTTCAAAAAGTGGTCCTTTTGAGGATCTACTTCGAATAAGGAGAGTATAATGATTCAAAATGCATAGCAGGATAGTTAGTGGCTTTTAATGAAACTAGGAAGTGTCAAAAATTCATCAAGTATCTGTTCAAATTCTTTGAAAGTTTTAAAACTTTAAAATTTTGAAAATTTATTTGAAAATTTTGAAAAAGTTTGGTCAAAAATGCGGAGATGTCAAAAAATGTGGTGATGAAAGTCTAAGACTGATTTATATGGGCGAAGGTGGAAAGTAAGATATGTACCACCCACCCTCCACCCCGAACTTAGAGATTTGCTCGTCCTGAAAAAACCCTAAATCCAAGATGGAGGGGAAAATTTATGCCAGAATGACCACTAGATGTGGTTGTGTTCCAATCAGCGCGCATCCTCTTATCTGAAAATCTCAAAGGGAAAGAGAAATTTGATCTTAAAATGGCATCTTGCGATGTGAATTTTATTTAATGAAAAATTAACTAGAAGATATAAACAAAATTGAAGAAATATTCTAATTTGAAAAGGGAAGTAAAACAAATTTATTAATCGGGTTGCCTCCCGACAAGCACCTTTGTTTTATGTCGATGGATCGAATGAATCCTTTAGCTTCACGGTAGATCCTTTGGATTGGTGAGTTCTAGCGTTGCTTTAGTGCCTATGTCTGTTGAGGTAAAATATCACTTTAAACGGTGACCATTTGTTACAAATTCACCTGACTTTTCACTCCATAATGAGAAGGCACCATGTGGGGAGATGCTTTTGACGACATATGGTCCAGACCAGCGTGAGCGGAGTTTTCCTGGGAATAACTTCAACCTTGAGTTGAATAACAGAACTTGGTCTCCCACTTGTATGTCTTTTCTTTTTAGATGTCCATCGTGCCAAAGTTTTGTGCGTTCTTTGTAGATTCGTGCATTCTCATAAGCTGTCATCCTAAGTTCATCCAGCTCTTACAGTTGCAGAATCCTGGATTGGCCAACTTCTTTCATATAATAGTTCAATTGTTTAATTTCCCACCATGCCTTGTGTTCCAGTTCGACTGGCAGGTGGCAAGCCTTTCCATATATTAATCGAAAAGGTGTAGTCCCAATGGGAGTTTTATAAGCAGTTCGATAGGCCCATAAGGCGTCGTTGATTTTTGCTGACCAATCCTTTCGATTGCGTCCTACAGATTTTTCCAGAATAGCCTTTAGTTGACGGTTAGAGACCTCTACATGTCCACTTGTTTGTGGATGGTAAGGCGAGGCTACCTTATGTGTTACACCGTATTTTCTCAGTAAAGCTTCAAAGATTCTTTAAAGGAAGTGGGACCCTCCGTCAGATATCACGGTTCATGGAAATCCAAAATGGGGGAAAATAATATCCTTGAATAATTTGATGATGGGTTTGGAATCACTAGTGACGGTTGGTATAGCTTCAACCCATTTTGAGACATAGTCTAACGCCACTAGGATGTATGAAAATCCATGAGAAGATGGTAATGGACCCATGTAGTCCACCCCCCAAACATCTAATATCTCTATTTCTTGCCATAGATTCAGCAACATCTCATCTCTCTTTGTTATATTTCATGATCTTTGACATTTTTCACACAATAGGAGAAAGTCGTAGGAATCTTTGGATATGGTTGCCTAAAAGAATCCACATTGCAAAACCTTTATCGCAGTCTTCTTAGAACTCATGTGGCCTCCAACTGGGCCTGAGTGGTAGTGCTCTAGAATGAGTTTGGTTTCTTCCTCAGTGATACATCATCTGTAAAGACCATCAACACATAGTTTAAAGAGATATGGCTCATCCCAGTGATATTGCTTCACATCATGCATGAACTTCTTCAGTGCATTCCTGGTGCATTGAGGATGGATAACCCCAGCAGCAAGGTAGTTCACAAAATCTGAGTACCATGGTATAGCTTCTGAGGCCTTCATTAGTTGATCATCCGGCATGGAATCATTGATCATAATCTTCTCAGTATCCAGAGTGTGGATGCGCATGAGGTGGTCTGCTACAACATTCTCTATACCCTTTTTATCTCTTATCTCTAAATCAAATTCTTGTAATAGGAGGATCCATCTAATCAACCTGGGTTTTGCATCTTTCTTTGCCAGAAGGTAATGAATGGTAGCGTGGTCTATGTAGACAATGACCTTCAAACCGATTAGGTAGGATCTGAACTTGTCAAAGGCATACACGACTGCTAGAAGTTATTTCTCGGCAGTTTCATAATTCCTCTGGGCTTCATCAAGAGTTTTCGATGCATAATAGATCACATAGTGTTTCTTCTCTATATATTGCCCTAAAACCGCACCTACAGCATAGTCACTGGCATCACACATAATTTCAAAAAGGTGGTCCCAGTCGGGAGCTCTAATGATGGGGGTAGTTGTAAGGGCTTGCTTCAGAGTGTTGAAGCTTTTGACACATTCTTCGTTAAAATTGAAATCGGTATCCTTTGGTAAAAGATTCGTCATTGGCTTCGTTATCTTGGAGAAGTCTTTTTTGAATCTTCTGTAAAATTTTGCATGCCCTAGGAAAGCACAGACTTCTGTTACATTTGTTGGAGTAGCCAGTTTAGAAATCACTTCAATCTTGGCTTTATCTACTTCAATTCCTCTATTGCTGACCCTATGACCCAGGACAATGCCTTCCCTTACCATAAAATGGCACTTTTCCCAATTAAGCACAAGATGTGCTTCTTCACAACATTTGAGAACCAGGGAGAGGTGCTTTAGACATGAATCGAATGAATCTCCATATACAGAAAAATCATCCATGAAAACCTCCATAATAGTTTTAGTAAGACCAGCGAATATGGAAGCCATGCAACGTTGAAAAGTAGCAGGTGCATTACATAGACCAAATGACATTCTTTTAAATGTGTATGTCCCGAATGGGCAGGTAAAGGTTGTTTTCTCTTGGTCATCTGGATGTATGGGTATTTGATAGAATCCAGAGTAACCGTCAAGATAACAGAAATATTCTTGGTGAGCCAGCCTTTCTAGGACTTGATCAAGGAAAGGCATTGGAAAATGATCTTTTCGAGTTGCCTTGTTTAATTTTCTATAATCTATGCACATCCTCCACTCTGTGACTATTCGAGTGGGGATGAGTTCATTGTTTTCATTCCATATAAAAGTTGTTCCACCTTTCTTCGGGACTACATGCACTGGGCTCACCCATGGTGAATATGATATCAGATAGATTATTCCTGTTGTGAGAAGTTTAATGACCTCACGACGGACCACTTCCTTCATATTTGGATTCAAATTCCGTTGATGCTCAATAGTAGGCTTGTGATCTTCCATCATAGGGATCTTATGTATGCACAACGCTTGGCTGACCCCAGTGAGGTCATTCATTTTATAGCCGATGGCTTTCTTTCTTTCCCTTAATTCCTTCAGGAGTTTATTTTCTTGTTCAACTATTAGATCAGAATTTATAATAACTGGGCAAACATTGAGATTGTCTAAAAACACGTACTTTAGTCCTTTGGGCAGGGGCTTCATTTCGGGAGCCTCTGGTTTTTCGCATGTTTCTTCCGTAGTTTCCATGGCCTTGAGTTCTTCACTAGTGGCTTCAACATCTTCTTTAGTAGAATCGAGGGATTTGATGCAATCCTTTACTTGTTCGTCAATCGGTTCATCAACTGATGGGTTTGTTAGAGAAACTTCTAAAGGATCGTCTGATTCATGATGCTCTTGGGTCAGAAGTGACATTTGCTCAATGGAGTCAATCAGATAGACTTCTTCTTGCATACTTGGTCTTCTCATACTTTCAAAAACTTTAAATTCGAGAGTTTCTTTGCCTAATCTGAGCAGTAAGGTACCGGCTTCAACATCAATCAGGGCCCTTACAGTGGTGAGGAATGGATGACCAAAGATGAGAGGATATCTGGCGTCCTCCTTTATCTACATAATGACAAAGTCACATGGAACATATGTGTCCTTGCCTACCTTGATCGGGACATCTTCGAGGATTCCTAACAGACATTTTATCAAATTGTCTGCAAGCTGTATAGTCATGCCAGTAGGAAGCAATTCTGTGAACCCTAGTCTCTTTCACAGGCTAAGTGGCATAATAGAGATGCTTGCGCCGAGATTTGCCAAACCTTTCTTGCATGATGAGTCGCCAATGTGACATGAAATTCCAAAGGATCCCGGGTCTTTTTGTTTCTTGGGCATCTTGCTCAATATGATATCAGATGTAGTTGTCACCAGTTTACTGTCTCACACTCTTCAATTATATACTTCCTGGTAAGGAGTGACTTTAAGTACTTTGTCCATGCTGGTATCTCAGCCAGAGCATCTAAAAAGGGTATATCAACATGAAGCTTCTTCATAGCTTCTTTAAACTTATTGAATCTGGTATCAATCTTTGTTTTCCTTAGATGAGCTGGAAAAGGTATACAAGGTTTGTACATAGGGATATCAGGTTCTGGGGTTTCAGTTTCTTCGTCTCCTTGAGCAGGCTTCTCAAAATTTCCTTTTTCTGACTTATCATCTTTTGATTGAGTCTCTTGTGTTGTTGAGTCTTGGGCAGTCACAGGTTCATCCTCATCTGTAATAACCACATGTGTCTCTTCAGGGGGATCCAAATAGTTTTTCCCTGACCTATTGGTGACTGCCTTCAACTGTTCAGGAAGCTTAGGATTGTTCTCGGGTTGGCCAGCAAAGACTCCAGCAGGTGGTTTTATGCTAGCTGCGAGTTGAGCTAATTGAGATTCAATAGCTTTCTACTGAGCTTGTTGGTTAGCTATCATGGTTTGTTGAGTTTGCAACATCTTCTCAATGGCTGATAGCTTGTCATCAGGAGAATCTAGACTTGCTTGTTGTCCTTGTTGTTGATTAATATTCTGGTACTGAGAGTTGTTTTGATAATTATTGTAGTTCCTATTCTGAAAGTTCCCCTTGAAATTTCATTGATTCCCAAAATTCTGTTGTTGATTATACTGGAATCCTGGTGGGCCTCTTGGTTGATTGTTTGAACCAAATTGGTGCGATTTTACTGCTCCAAAGGGGTTTCCATATTGAAAACCGGGGTGATTCCTATTCTGATTCGGATTGTAATAACTTTGACCAGGAATGGTGTTGATAGCATTAAGATTTTCCATCTGACCATTATCTCCTTGGCCACATACATTTCTCAGAACAACATCATAGAGAATATTACATGATAAAGTGGAATGATCAGTGCTCTTACATGCTTCACAGAACAAGGAAACTAACTTGATCTGTTCTGGTTGTCGAGTGGGTGAACGTCCTCTTCCAATAGCAGCAAGAGATGATTCAATATGGTCTTGCTTAGCAACTAAGAGTTTCAAGGTTTCAGCGATATACTTGTACTCGGGAGTAGCTTCGGCCATAACTACTTTCAAAACTCCTTTACCTACAGATCTTCCCCAATTGGCTTGATTTTCTGCTCCCAAGGTGACGACTCTCCATGCACTGTCATAACTTTGACGCATGAAGTTTTCTCCAGACGAGGAATATAGGAATCTCTTAATATCATCATCCACACCCCTATAGAAAATCTCAATGAGTTGGTTCTTGGGGATTCCGTGGTGTGGACACCTGTGTAGAAGCTCTTTGTATCTATCCCAGGCTTCAACAAGGGTTTCTCCAGGGGCTTGAGTGAACATTGTTATTTTTCCCCTAATTTCATAAGTAAGATATGGAGCATAGAACTTTTCTAGAAAAACGTTATGTAGTTGTTCCCATGTGGTGATAGGTTCACATTGTAGAGAGTTGTACCAACTTATGGCTCTATCGGAAAGAGAATACTTGAATAGACGGAGTCGGATGGCATCGTCGGACACTCCATTTTGTTTCATCATAGCACATAGATCAATGAATATCAGGAGGTGTTCTTGACTATCTTCACCTTGTTTGCCATAGAATGGGTTGTTTTGGAGCAAGGTGATCCAATGTGCTTGTATCTCGAAATTCGGAGCATGGATGGGAGGAGGTAGGAATGGGTGATGTACATCAACAACTTTAGGGATTGAGAACTCCCTAAGATCCTTTTGCAGTTCTACTGCTTGTGCTTCTAGGATTGCTTGTTGTACCGTAGCTCTGGCTTCTTGCATAAGCCTCTCTCTTTGTGCATTTATGGCTTGAGCCACCCTTCGGGCTACCTCTTCTTCTTGAGCCATCCTTGCTTGATTTTCTCTGATTTGACGATGAAAAGTTCTATCTATCTCGGGATCAAAACTCACTGTTAGTCCGGGGATGTCCGAACAGTGCATGCACTATGCCTTGGATTGTACCTAAAAATAGAAAGATTTTGAAAGTGAGAACCACAGAGTAAAGTCAAATTCACGTAGATGGTAGATTGTGTCAAAAGGAAAAGCAAAATCCTAGATTAGTATTAAAAGAACTAGATTTGACTAACTGATTCTGTTGTCCCCGATAACGGCGCTAGAATTTGACGTGGTATTTTGAACGCACTAACAAAATCACTCGGGGTTGAAATCCCTGAACGTTTACCAAAACCAAAGTGCAATAATACCACCCGCAAGTGGACGAGTCTTATCGCAATATAGTTAAGGATCGAACCCAAAGGACAACATTTTTAAGAATCCTTGTCAGTCGAATCTAGCTCCAGTAAAGCTAATATTTAGAATGATTGGTTGATTTGAGGTTAATTAAACTAATTGCAAGAAAGTAAAAGCTGAATTAAAGTAGGATTTAGATCAATGATATGGAATCACTGGGATAGTATCGGGTTTCACCACCACTACACATGCAACACATTCAATCACAAACAAATCATGCAAGATATGTCAATCCAACTAGAGCTGCTGTAGAACCCCCCGTTAGGGCATTAGGTTTGCGTAAGCATCACCTTAGGAATCATATATCTCGTCACCAATCAGATCACTTACTTAGGGCTCCAAAGAAATCCCATTCTATTTTTAGTTTGGGAGTCAACCGCATTATTCGATAAGCAAGCATGTGATAGATCTACAAACTAACATCGATGATAAACAAAGAGGATACAAAATCCAACTAAGGTTGTGGTCCTTCCTGAGGGATGTTTAGACCACAGAAGCATCATTGTAGGCTATATGTCTCGTCCCCTCACGGATCATGCACTTACGACCTCAAGGAATCTTATCAGAAGTTCTCGTCAAAGAGTCAAACTTTGTAAACTGCCATTCTATCCCACATATAGAATATTTCACAATATAGGAGAGAACAAGATGAAAGCAAGTAGATAATCAACTACAAACATACCAACTAATAATGAAATGGAAAGATATATGCATTGCCATGGAGAGTTTAACAAATGAACATGACTTGCATGGGCAGCGGGGCTACTCCCCGCACCCCATCGAAAAGGGTAGTACTCGCTCATGATGCGAGAAACAAGAATAATAAGAAAGAGAGATAAATCCACCATGAACTTGGTGCAGAAGGTAGTCGCAGCTTGGTGAAGAAGATATGACCTTCTACGTCGTGTTAGAGCAGATCTAGATGCAAACGGGAGATGCCAAGACAGACCGGACAGTCTCCCTCGCTCCGTCTTCCTTCTCTCCCCAGCCTCCTTGGTTGCAACACGAGCAATAGGTGTAAAGAAACTGGCGTGGATGACACTGGATTCAGATCAGACCTATGTACAGACAGCCTGTTGAAGTCCTAGAACCAATGTCCAAATGAGGACCCTTAGGGTCCTATTTATAGGCACAGGACTGACCCCAAATGGTCGTGGTGTGAATCAAATGGTTTAGGAGATATTTTCTTTCTCAAATGATTTACTATTATTTATGGCCAAACGGTCTGGCAATTTTAGAAGAAAATGGTCTTATGACGAGGGTCCATTCGGTCTTGGCATTACTTTTCCAAACGGTCTGTAGCCTTGCGGTCTTGCGCCTATCGGTCTTGAGACCGTGAGAGGCCTCACAGTCTTCGTACAAGAGCACACCCTTTTCATTCAGTTTTGAAACCGATAGAACTCCAAATAGTCTTGTGCAGAAGGGGCAAACGGTCTTCAGGTCAGCAGATGCCCAAACGGTCTTCTATGCTAAATAGTCTTGCGTTTCACGGCTGCTGGTCATTCGGCTTTGTAGATGAACTTAAAAGACCAAACGGTCTCGAGGTGGCTTCCTTCATTCGGTTTCCGCTGACTATCCCAAATGGTTTGAGATCGTTTGGCAGTGCGAAACGGTCTGCATGATCAGCACCGAGAGCACAACACGGTGGAGGGTAGATCTAGGAAGATTTGAGGACGACAGAGGTAGAGGTAGAAGGTGCGGCGGTTGCTGCAGTAGCAGGTGTGATGGAGTCGGAGCTTCCACTTGACAAGGTAGAGCTCTAGGAGCAAGGCACTGCCAGAATCGAAGAAAAGAGGTGCTTCTCGTCGAAGGTGCAGAGGTAGACGACGATGCGCCACGGTCGTGGCGAGTGAGAGCTCAAGCATTGGGATGATCTACCATGGTCGTAGCCTCACCACACGGTCGTGGTGATGACAGTAGACCACAATCATTTTGAACCACCATGGCCGTGGTTAAGACTCGGCTTCGAGGTCTTGAATTCATGCACTGCTCGATCCCTCACGGCTGGATTATGCCTCCAATCGATATATGCTGCTCAAATGGTCTTGAGACCGAATGGGCTCAAACAGTCTTGAGACCAAATGGGCTCAATGGGTCTTGAGACCGAATGGGTTCAATCAGCTTGGTTAGATCGATTGGTCAGAACCAAGGGTGAGGGAAGGTAGATCCAAGCAGATTGTTCAGCTTTATCAAGACCTGCATCAAATCAACCATAATTTCAGTTAAAATCATGATGATTGGATCAATTAAGTAATTTTGCATATTATGATGTGTTTTGATATTTAATGAGTGAAATTAAATGTGTTGAGTAGAATTTGTCCAAAAAATGATAATTTAATTCCCTAGTGAATATGCATTCATCAATCATAGACTCTTGATCTCAATATCTCACTGACAAACTATATTTGCTTTTTCACATTCACCTTTTCTCACTGGGGCATGAATTAGTGGGAGAATAAGACACACCGATGTCAAGAACAAAAGAAATGATGAGAGATGCTTTTGTGGCCGATAAGCCTCCTCTAGATCATTAGAACTTCAAGGGAACAAATGATGGACCAGTTATAGGATACTGCCAAAGTAATAGGATTCCCTTACTATAAAGAAATCATTCATTTCCATTCTTTTTTTCACTAATCCAACTTTATAAGGAAGAAACATCACACTCGCTTTTCACCCTCCACAAGGTTTGTTAGAATATCCTTGACAAGTTCAACCTTTTGGCCATCTGTGACCAAAAATGGGGGTCAGACTTGGCTCAATCCTATGATTCTCACTATTTTCCGAACCATGCCTTGAAGGGGGAAAACTGTTGACATTCCTATATTTCTAAAAAAACTGTGATTAATGTTAATTCTCTAAATAATGATGGAATTTTTTCCACATCATAACCAATTTCCACATTTTCCCACCTCTTTCACATTTTCCACCATTTAATACATCCATTTCTACCCTCTTTCACCCAGTATGGGATCTTCTACAAAGAAAGTTTAGACCAAAAGTGCAATTGGACTTTCAATTTTGTCTTAAATATTCTATCTTTACATAAATTTCCCAGTTGAATTATCATGAAATAAATATTCCCTTTTCAATTACCCTTTTAAGGCAAATCCTAGAGATAACACTGACTTATCTTTTTGTGAAAGTTTTATCCATTTTTCACCAGAAAATTTCTAAAATTACTGGGAAAATGAGAAAATATTTTTCACCTAAAGGACACATGAGCAAATCAAAGCCATCCATCGGTCCCACATGGGAATATTTCCTCGATCAGCATGCCAAGGGTGGCACATTAGCATGATCCATCACCTATTCCAGAAGATTCTATTTGGAATTATGAACTCCTAATGCTAAACTAAAAATAGACTACCATATCCAATGAATTCCAGGATCGATTCACCTACCTTGAAGCCAAATAGACGACTAGCTCTCTCTTTATTTTTGTGTTGCCTATGATCAGAGGATCCTTCTTCTGAGACCACCTTCCCTATTAGGTTGATAGAACGATAAACTACTCTAACTACTATGCCTAAACTATTGTATCTACCATCTATTTAGTTTCTCATCTATAAATTTTGTATATGACCTGATCTAATGCTGCATCTGATTTGTTATTTATTATGACTACTCTATTGCTTTCTGATCTCTTTTATAGTTGTCACTTTTTACTACTTCTAAAAAATTAGATGTAGTTTCTATAAGCATACATGTGCTAGTCATCCTAGAATATCTTATACATTAGTCCTAGTTTCCAATGATGGTACCCCACAATGGGAGGTCCTGAGGTAATTAGGCCCACAACATAGCTAAAAATTAGGACATTCAGGGAAATGAAGGGAAATACACATACATCTCTAGCCCTAAAAGCCTATCCAAAATAAAAATTGTTTTTTTTAATCTTATTTTGATTCTTTAATTAAATAAATTATGGATTTCTCAATCTTTCATAACATCATGTGTTTGATACCAATTTACTAGGTGAGAAGGCGTGCTAATCCTTCCCCGCTTGTAACTAGGTCACCTGATTCAATCTCTGTTTTACTCTTTTTTCTTTTTTTATCGAACAAAGGTAATCACTTAGAATCCTCCATGGCTTAATTAGGATCCTTTTTCCTCATTTTTCACACAAAACATGGTGACGAATCTGAACATGTTTTCTTTTTATGTGACACATCACTATAGAGAAAGAACAAATCTTTATTCTCTGTATATCTCTCTTTTCCCCCATTGTTTTGCATAGGGTGCGACACTAATTTATATCTTTTGTAATACGTTGGCATTTATTTTGATTTTAAAAATCATGGAATGCTTTCCTTACCAATCACATATTGATATTTGTCTTATCACTTAATTTGACATCATGATTCAATCAAATATACTATAATTTAATCAAGTATATACTAGCTCTGGACTAATATGTTTTTTCTTTCACGAATGATAAGGTATTTTCCCCATTCCTGTTGATATAACATATTGGATTTTGAGCTTTTGACTTGTTGTCGATCTATAATGCATAATTATACTCACTTGAAGAAACCAATTTAAATTCCATGATTTACACTTGAAATTCTATTTGGAATTTTTCAATGTTGTACAATAAACAAAATTCTTGATTCTGGTGTCCAATATAATTAGATCATGACCTACTCTAGATCGGTTACACCCAATTGCAAACTATTTTCTTTGTAATAGTAGTAAGTACATTTAATCAAATTTGAATTATTAATGTGGATGGAATAGTGGTTAATGCTAAAGTGAAAATCACGATATAATATGATGATTAAAATGATTTCTATAAAATAATATATATGCTATAAATTAATTGTTGCAAATAATAAAAGTTAAATTAAAAACAATATAAAACTTGATTTGTTTTAATAATATACAATATAATGGTTTCTAGTATGCTAATAGAACTTTTAATGAGATTTATTTTGGAGGAAGTTAGTTGGTCAACCAAATTGAATACAAAAACTTTTTGCATATCTCTCATGAGTACGCCCATACTAATACATACGCTTGGATGCATCAACTCACTCCATTTATTCCCTTCACACTTGGTTTCCTCCTTCACCTTTTGTCTAGTCAATTTTAACATTAATGAATGTTTTAAATTATAAACAAGCCAGTGATAATACCTTAAGTCCATATACAAATGTATAGGAGGCTCATATTCACATTCCTTTTGAAACTGAAGGCACCGTTTACACTTACAGTGAATGAAATGTAAGGTTTCACGTTCTCTTATCCCCCAAATTAACTGAAATAATACCCATGCATATTATCTTTCTATTTTTAACTTTGTAGGTCTTCTAAGAATCTTTCAACCGGCTCCTATATCATATGTTGGATCCATACATATGAGATGCCACAAAAGCCTTCACTTTCATTGACAAACCCTGGTCCATCGACCTACTCTACCTGAAACCTCCACTCTAGAGCCATATTTTTTCCACCCCATCTACTTGTGAACCCTTCGGAAAAAAGATAATTTTTTTCTCCAAACACTAACTGTTCCCACAACACTTGCAATGGTGATGTAATAGACATGTTGCTCATTAAACCACCTTACTGATGAGGCCAACTCCAAATGTATCCATGCCATAGTTAGCTGACACGACTTAAGTGTGCATGATAAATGCAAGTTCACATGTCAAAGTAGTACATGGACTCAAAGAGGGCTAAATATCAAACTCAGGGACTACTGGAGACTACTACTTACTAAAATAGTTCATCTAGGCATAAAGAAAGAATAGTTTGCGTGATTAAGCTAAGAAAAAGATTAAAAATGTAACATGAATGGAAGATCATATTAATTTATTCTTTGGGATACAATTTCCACCATGGTTTCAACCCTTTAACGAATTCCTTCCAGTTGATACACATATCTTGCTTCTTTGGATCAAGTGGATATAGCTTGTATAGCCGGATTGCATAGCATGGCACATTATCGATATTGATTGGTTACATGCTTTTGAAATATTAATATAGAAATTTAAATGATAAGATCTCTCTTCAGATAAAATACTTCATATTGGTTAGCTCACTTTCATAGCAAATTAATTTCACATCACATTATTGACTAGATGTCAACAACTCATGTAATGGTTAATCCCACTTTTACAACAATTATAAACCCATCATATAGTCATGGTGATGAAGTACATATAAGACAAAAGGAAATTTCAATTATTAAAAATAAAAGAAAAGCTAAATTATATTGAATCAAACATGAACATGCATAGAGTCAACATTAGGCTACTCCCACATTCTAAAGAATGGGGTTTGTCCCCTAATGCTTAACATGGGATCAAAGGAAGTGGAGAAATAAGAGCAATCCATAGAAAATTCATGTAACACATTGCAAAATTGATTCCTTCTGAATAGTGTTACATCTTTACTATATTGTAGCCATTTAACTACTCCCCAGGATGTTCCTCACTCCATGTCTCTTCCTCTCCTTCTCCTTGGAATCTAGTCCTTCCAAGAACAATCGAACATGATGCCTTTATATGCCTTGGTATGGGATGAGATCCTCCTTGTGACTTCCCCCCTTGGGCTTATAAAGGAAGAGGAAAGACACAAATTACCCAACATACCATTGAATGTTCCTTGTTAAGTCTCATAGGTTAGGTAAGTATTGGTTCCCCCAACTTTCCAAATAATGTGATTAGGGCTTGTGGTTTCAGTGCCACCAACTTGGGTTAGTGGTGTTGGGATTTATTTGATAAGTCCTCTTCATCTATTTCCAATTCTTCTTGTGTTGTTGGTTCTTCTTCTCTTCGGTGCTATCGATTTAATTCGGTGGTACCAATTTCTTCTAATTTGTGTGTTATTTTGTCTACAATTAAGCAAACAATGTATTTGGCAATAAAAAATGTAGTAATTTCATGAAAGTACATAAAAATAGATAGAAAGGATGTAAAAGAGATATTTAGGCACTTTACAAAAAATGTAGATAGAGCACATGAGTATGAGAGAAATTCTCATGAAAACATGTCTAAATTAGCCCCAAACTTGGTAGAGTGTCATGTGCATCAAATCCCCAAATCTTGATTGTTGCTCACCATTGAGAAATGCTACATTAGATTTGGTTGAAAGAGTCAAAAGAGGAACACATAAGTGAACTAGATCATTATAATCTTCCTGGAGTCAATGTGGCCCAAACTGGTCCTCTACAACCACAGAGAAAACCACTCCTATACAAGTGACCAATTATGAAAAAATATCAGAATATGACCACAAAAAACATAAGCAAGTCAAATTATAGAGATATCACGGAAGTATATGCTATGATGAGTACATCACAAAATCTCCCTATCTACATTTATCTATTCACATGTCTCATCTAGTGTGGATGTAGTTCCCTAAATATGATTGAAATAAGGGAATAAATCTTTATTGGTGACCTACCATGCAGAGTAGTTACTGATGGAATTGGTGGCATGAAATAGAAATCATACACAAACAAAGTTGTATACCTAAATGATGAACGCATCCTAACACTACTATTTTAGGGGGAATGATGGATGTTGTGAATCCCTCATCCTTGTTATGAGTGGAGATGGAAGGTGATTAAACATACAACTATGCAACCTTATTCCTTGACAAGATATATATGATTCTTTTTCTTCCTTTTTCTCCATTCTCTTTTTTTCACGTTTTTCTTTCTTTCATAATTCTCTTTTCTTTTTCCCTTTATTAGACATACAAAATTGATGTGTAATGTAGCGATATTCATAACATTGGGTAAGGATCTAGGATATACAAAATATTCTTGCTCTATCTAGTTACTAAAGATGGGAAAAGCATATATTACACTTTATGAATTGTAGAAATGCAAAAATGCAACTATATGGAATTTGCTATGCAAACTAATCTATATAATGAGCTACTTATGCAAATATATTTTCATTTTTTGATGAAAATATAAACTACATGCTTCCTATCATGATCTGATCCAATCAAAGAGAAAAATGACTTGAATGGTGTGAAGTTTTAGGTGGTTATTGAAATGAAGTGAATGTGGATGCGATCAAGTGACTAAGAGGAATACTCTTCCAAACCAAGATATATATGTCTTTGTTCTATTACCTAATGTGTTAGGGTGATCCAAAATCTATTCTAAAATTAACATAAAAGCTCATGATAATGCTTGGTTGGATTGGACTCAAAACAATCTTCATTTAGGATTCAATGATAGAATTAGGTGTTCACTTCACCACATATCTATATAAATTCAGTAATCCACTCAATTCCTTATGTTGTGTACGTTGAAATAAGAAAATTCACATTTTTAAGCATAAGGGTACACAGAGATGATTACTTCAATTGATTCATGTGAGATTTTTTTCCAAATCCAATTTTACACCAGATAGATGTGGGAGCACACAAGAACATGAAAATTAAAAAAAAATTAATCATGAACTAACTAATACGCATAGGAAAACTTAGAACCAAACAAAAATATAAGAAGAACAATAAGATAGGTAGATGAAAGATGAGATGAATGCAAGACAAGTCTCATTCTAGCCCCCCTTATATTGAATTTTACAATATCCTCATTGTCAAAAACAAACTCAAAGATGTAACGGGTGTAGGAAATGATTAGGCTCCAGGAGGTAAAATGTTTGCAATGACATTTTTAGGTCATGTGGGTGGAATGTTTTGTTGAACTGGGGTGGGTCATATAACACGGGTGGTGGTTGTAGGTAGTCAGAGAAGTGCCCCTGGCTCTAGTAGTGGTTGTTGAGAGGTTGATGTGTATACTCCACATGTTGAAGGAGCTTGTGGAAGTTCTTTTGATTACTCAGTAGAAGGAGCTTGTTGGTAAACATCCCTTATTGGTGCATGAAGATCTCTTGGCTGTGAAAGATCCTATCTTGATGGGATGTGAGATGAGTCATTGTTTCCTGCTATTAATGCTGATGTAGCTGTTTCTCAGTAAAGAAGTTCTTTTGGAAGTTTGTAGGAGAGTGTTGGAGGAAGGAGCACCTAAGTTGCTAGAAATCAAAATGAGTTCTCCTCTTTGTATAGGAGGAGAGGCGTCCATTAGTAAAAAGTCAGTTCCACCAACTTCGAAGTCAGCAATACAACATGCACACCTATTTATGTTCTCTAAGTATCAAGAATTTATACCAATGGTTGTTATCATTATAGGTACCAACTTGTAGAACCAACTTGTTTTGGTGATATTGACTTGAAAGAAGCTACAGATCAGTTCATTAGTCACTATTTAATTGATGACTTGCATACAAAAAATTGGAGGCCATGAATCTCATTTTCCCCTTATCTAGGTGGTATCGACAAGGGTCTACGCCAACGACTTTTTGTTTTAGTCCTTCGATAAGGGATTAATAAAATCAAGATTATAGCTCCATGCTACCAACATGGAATCAGTTCCATTGACATTTTACTATAGAGTTCATTATAAAAATCATGCTCCCTCTTAATTCTAGGTTCGTATGAGCAACTTGGTAGTCGTTGGCACTAACATTTAACTATCAAAAAATTTATAATCGATTATGGTGCAATGATGCCACCAATTGGATGGACAATGATCTTGAGTTTTATACCCGCACAGTGAAGATAATCATCACAAATTATAATTTGCATCAAAACTACTTAATCAACTAAAAAAATGTAAAATGCAAGACAAATTATAATAAAGGAAAAATAGACCATGTGTGGGTTGCCTCCCACAAAGAACCCTTATATTATGTCTTATGCTCGACATTACTCTTACCTCTATCCCGAGTTGTTTTGAATGGATGGTGAAGAGTGATTTAGAAATAAAAGTTCCACCAGTTATTATCAATCCCAAGTGTCAAATATCCACAACCCATAGATATGATTACATTGGTTGTGGCTTGAAATAGTCTTCCTTAAAGAAATTTTGATCCCTTGTCTCCTAGTATGTATAATAATACGACATCAACTAGGTAAATGCATTTATCTTCTTTGACCAACACGTCTTCACAGGTCCAAAAGATATAACAATAGAATCATCTACTTATAGTAACATCATGCAAGTCTTGGTAGGCTCCTTTAGTCCAAGTATTTTAAGGGTGATGAGAGAAATCAAGATTGATGCTTGCACTGGAATCACAAAGTGCCTCTCCAAACTTAATTCTTCCAATAGAGGAAGGGAGGTTGAAACGTCTTGGATCTTTATTCATTGCGGGTAGCAATCTTTGAGTCAATGCACATATGACCTCATCAACAATGATATGATTTGATGTGCAATTCTTATTAATGATTTGCTTTAAGAACTTCTCATATGCTAGAATTTTCTTAATAGCCTCCACCAAAAGGTTGATGTGAAGTTTGTGAAATAGGTTCACAAATTCCTTGGATGGCTCATCCTTATTTCTTGATGTATATTATCCATAGATGAATTATTAGTTCAAGTTGCATGAATTATGATTAGAGACAACGAGAAAAGGAACCTTAGCAGGGGAATGCTTGATTGCTTGAGAGTTTTCTCCCCTAAACTTGAAC